>CM046948.1:29622712-30858633 GCA_025698515.1 Gossypium sturtianum
ATGACTTCTCGAGGTTGTCAGACTTAGGGTTTGTTTCACATTCTCCCTTTGCCAAATAGCTGATTCATTGAGTAACCTTAGAAAATAGTTAACATATCATATCTCCACTCACTAATCCCCTATAGAAGGATTAGTTCCTCATGGTGTTCATAAACAATATATAATCGATGTAAAGAGAAAACATGCTAATTAAATCGATAAGATAGAGTAAATAAAATAGCCTAATTATATTGATATTAAGCACAAATCCACAGAGTTGAATAATTCCCCAATCAAAATCTCTTGAAATAAAACAACAAACAAATAAACTAAAACTCTAGAACTGATAAACCGTAATAGTAACATATTTTATCTCCATATTTAGCATGCTTTTGGATGATTTATCCCTTGAATTATGAAATTTGGTGCTCTTAATCCTTTAATTTCATGTTTTATACTCAGGAGAGCATAGGAGGATGAAAAGAACCAAAAATAGGCTTAAAACGGGCCAAATGGGCCAAAGTGAGAAATCGACACGGCCTGGGGTTTCACCACACTGCCGTGCCCCTTTAGCAGGCTCAAACACGGCCTGAAGTCGATTCACATGGGTGTGCCACACGGGCGTGTCCCTGCCGTGACCAAGAAGAATTTTATTCGGAATAGGGTACTTAGAGGCAAAGAAAGCCATTCCAAAAGCCTATATAAACACCCTAAAGGCCAACCTTTAGGGGGGCGCCCAGCTAGGCCAAGGAGCCAAGCTGAAGAGGTCAGAATCGTGGGATTTACTCAAAGAAAGCCAGTTGATTCATCTTAAGAAGCCGGAGTCATACTCAAGACGGAAGATCTTCTCTTCAATTCCTTCAGGGGGTTTTAGGGTTTTTCTTATGTTTTGTTTTATCTTTTCTTCTGAGATGTATATTTTTATGATTATGAACTAAACCCGCAGATACCTGAGGAGGATGAAACCTAAGACGGATCTTGTTATTGTTTTCTGAACTATATGGTAAATACTTGATTTGTTCTTAATTATGTGTTCTTAATTCTTGTTTTGATATTTTAGGATATTGATTCAAGTATTGATGTGCTTAGGCAGTGGAGCAAAAGTCCCTATCTAAGAGTAGATCTACATAGTTAAGCGGAGTTGCTCGCGCGCCTTGAGATAGGGTGACGAAAATCTGCCGGATTAGGGTCAAACCTAATATGGGAGTCCATAGATCGAGTTAATGCAATTCTAGGGGTTTTAATTAGAAAGAGATTTCAATTAATCAACCTAGGGTTAGACGTTAGTAGCCTCGACGGAGGTATTAATATACATTAGGGAATCCTACGGATCAAGTCAAGTGAATAAATCGTTTGGTTCAGAGTTAGATAACAAGTGAAGTCTAGGTGGATTCCTCATTGGGTATTATCTTAATCAATTGGTTTTTCCCACAAGTATTTCCCCAATTCATTCCCTTCGTCTTAGCATCTTTAGCTTAGTAGTTAGTTAATTTTAGATTAAACAATAATTCACTTCAATTCTTAGGCAAAATAATAGAAAGAAAGTTAGTATTAGTACTTTTGGTTCCCTTGGGTTCGACAATCCGGTCTTGCCGCTAAACTATACTACTGTTCGATAGGTGCGCTTTCCTCAATCGTTGTCATAGTTAGTTTCTAGGCTAGATCATTCATTATATAAATTTTTAAGACTTTGACACACGATCAAAGTTTTTGTAGCCGTTGCCGGGGAACTAAAATATTAAGAATGCTTAATTTTTATTACTTTAGCCATTTTTATTTTTGCAATTTACTTTTATTGTGTTTTTAACTTTGCTAATTTTTCTTCTTTTATTTTTGTTCCTAGCAGGTACCTCTAGTTTATGACTAGAAGGAACCCGACAGGACCCTTAATTTTCGATAGTGATATTGAAGGAACCGTTCGCAGAAATCATAGAGAAATAAGGCGAAGCTTAACTTACATAGAAGAAGAGCAAGAAGACAAGAATAATACTACCAAAGGGATGGTTGAGAATAATCCACTACCTCCAGAAGTGGCCGAAAATCATGCTCCTCGTACTATGTATGATTATGCTAAGCCAAGTTTAGTTGGTACTGAATCAAATATTGTTAGACCTACTATTACTGCCAATAATTTTGAACTGAAACCTAAAACAATTCAAATGATACAGCAATTTTTTCAGTTTGATGGTTTGCAGGATGAAGATCCAAACAATCACTTGGCAAATTTCCTAGAATTTTGCGATACTTTCAAAATAAATGGTGTTTCTGATGATGCCATTCGTCTTCAGTTATTTCTTCTTTTGTGCAGATGGATTTAGAGACACTTTATGATGCATGGGAGAGATACAAACATCTATTGAGAAGGTGCCCACACCATGGATTACCCTTGTGGCTACAGGTCCAAACCTTTTACAATGGTGTAAACCCTTCAACTAGGCAGTTAATTGATTCAGCCGCTGGCGAAATGCTGAACAACAAAACTCCTGAAGTGGCCTACGAGTTTATAGAAGAGATGTCACTGAATAACTATCAGTGGCAAGTCACAAGGACAAGGCCAACAAAAACAGCCGCTAGTGTTTTCAACCTCGACGCAGTAACCATGCTATCAAATCAGGTAGAACTTTTAAATAAAAAGATTGATGGTTTGTATAGTTCTTCGTAGGTACATCCAGTTATGCAGTGTGATACGAATGGAGAGTCGAACAATACGGAATATCCACCCTACAACCCGGGCGTAGAAAGCGAGCAGATGAACTATATGGGTAATAATTTTAGATCTCAAAATAACCCCTATAGTAACAATTATAATCCAGGTTGGAGGAACCACCCCAATTTTTCGTGGGAAGGTCAAGGAAATCAGAGACAGTAACCCCCTCCAAACTTCCAACAACAGCCCGGCCCACAGGAAAATAAGCCGAACCCTGAGGAGATGTTGACAAAATTCATAGCGGTGTCAGAAACACGTTTCCAAAACACCGAAACAACACTTAAAAATCAACAAGCATCGATTCAAGAGATCAAGAATCAGGTAGGTCAACTTACCAAGATCATGTCAGAACGACCATAAGGTAGATTGCAAAGCAACATTGAAACTTCAAGCCATAACCGCTCATGATAGTAAAGGGTTAGATGAACCCAAATTAAGGCAAGAGGATGTGGTAGAGGAAGGTAAGGTCGAGGTAAGTCATGATAAATCAAAACCGGTAATCAAAGAGTACAAACCTCGCATACCATATCCCGAAGCAATGAAAAAAGATAACACAGAGGAACAGTTCTGTAAGTTTCTTAAACTTTTAAATAAATTACATATTAACTTACCGTTCCTTGAAGCTCTTTCGCAGATGCCAGATTCAAGGAAATTTTTAAAAGAGCTTTTGACAAACAAACGGAGGTTAGACGAGGCATCGCATGTGGAGTCGAACGCAGTGTGCTCAACGATTCTACAAAACAAACTACCACGGAAATTAAAAGATCCAGGGAGTTTTACGATTCCTTGTTTAATTGGTAGTTTATCGGTTGATAATGCTTTAGCTGATCTAGGGGCAAGTATAAATGTTATGCCTTATAAAATGTTTAAACAACTAGGTCTAGGGAAACCCAAACAAACTAGGATGAGTATTCAATTAGCTGATAAAACTATTAGAATTCCTAGGGGTATAATTGAAGATGTACTCGTGAAAATTGATAAGTTTGTATTCCCAGTAAACTTTGTCGTTTTAGACATGGATGAGGAAAATACGATCCCTATAATTCTGGGAAGACCCTTTTTAGCAACTGATAAAACAAAAATGGACATTGATACAGGTGAACTCATACTTCGTGTAGGCGACGAGACAGTCACTCTTCAAGCTCTTGACTCGGCCAGGACATCAAATGATAGAGGTGAGAAAGTAAATTCAATTGATAACCAAATTGTTAAACTGTAACATCCCAAAATTGGGCCTAGTAGAATTGGACCTATTGGGCCCATTGAACCTTGAGCGTAGAAGCATTTTAAAATTTATGGGAATTTGAGAACGGCATTATTTCAAGTTGGACTTATTAGGAGGGTAATTTTGGAAAGTTACGAGGCTTCTAGGAAGTTCCGGGTTCAAGTTAGGCTATAGGTAAATTTATGTTTCAGCACTTTAAGGAGATATAGTAAGTGACCTCAATGTTTATGAAATTAAATGAGTAATGTGCTAGCATAATTGAGCATATGGCAAAGGGGATATGGCGCCACATGAAGTACCTTGAGGGAAGAGGTTCAAATCCCATAATGTGCAAATTTTGACTATTATTTTTGTATTCTTTCCCTAAGTGTCGGCCAAGCTAGTAAATAAGGCAAGTTGGACTTTTTAATTTTGGCAAGGTGGCTAAGGATATTAGGAAAGGATGAAGGTAGGGAAAGAAATCAAAAGAAAAGGCAAGTATAAGGGAGCATGTTGGCCTTTTTCATGGGTGATGTTTTGGAAAGATTTTTGTTGGTCAACATCCACCCTTTTTGGCTAGAGTTCACACGGTTTTGTTAGGGGGAAAGGAAGAGCCGAATTTCTCTTTTCTCTTTAGATCATTTTGTTAGTTTTTGGGTACATGAGAGGTACACTTTTCTCTTTGAACATTTGTGTCTTCTTTTCAAATCCATCTTCCTCTTAGCTTTGGCCGAAATCTCCCAACACATTTGTGCATTCTTTTCTTTTGTTTGGCCGGAACACTCACCTTGCTCATCTCCCCTTTGATAGCCGAAATTACCAAAGCACTTTTCTCCATTCATTTTTCTCTTTTGACCATTTCATCAACCTTTTCTTCTTCTTAATTCGACATTACCTTGTGATCAAATCATCCTCTTTTTGTAGTGATTTAAGTGAGTGGCGCTACAAGGAAATTAACAATCTGTAAGTAGTAGTTCTCTCTTTGTCGATAACTTTGTTTCATCTGAGTTTTTCCTTAATAATCGAGTGTTCTTCTTTCTCTCTCGTTGGGTCTGAGTTACATTCTTTTTTGTGATATGGCCATCGTTGGATTTAGGGCTTTCAACAAGGTGAAGGAGCACAAGTGATTTGTATTAACCAAATCGTTATCGTCGACTTGTCAAGCAAGTGGGGTAAGAACGTTGTTATAAGATTTGTTTTGATCAAAGGTGGGATAATTGCTAACGACTCTTTCGCTCACCAAATATTGTTGGGACGGGATTCAGTGAGCAAAGGGTAGGATCGATTTTTGGTGCATCGAGGAGATCACATTCGTGGTGTTGAAACGGTGAGAAAGCACAACTTGTAATTAAGGTGTGTAATCCCGTACCCTTCCGAATACATGTTTGAAATGGTGTGTAATATCATACCTCTCTTAATGTTTGTATGATATGTTCTATGATTCGGTCGAAATACCAAGAAAACGTAAACCAAGCATCCGTGACCACTCTAAGGGCGTGCGTATGTTCGTAGTAGTAACCATATTTTGCAATGAAACAGTTTGCTCAAAGAATAGTGATGTGATTTTGAAAAATCACGAAAAATAGGATAAAGGGAGTTAGAAAGTGAAAAGATATCGAAATAAAGCTATCGTGTCTATTTTTATATGAAAGAAACAGGGGAGGAAGATGAATTGTATATTCTGTGATATCTTAATTTTAGTGAGACTGGTTCTGATTGACTTCGTGGTTCCCTGTTCTGTCTTGGAAAAAATCCTTTAAAATTGTACAAAGTGAGTTATGAGTTATAATTTATATGTATAGATTCCTTAGTGAGCCTATTTGCAATAGAAACAAGTGGGAGCATGATGAACCATAAAAGTAACATATTTAAAGCCCACATTTAATATGCTTTTGGATGATTTAAGCCTCAATTTATGTAAAAAGGTGCTCTTAATCCAACACGGCCTGGCCACGATTCACACGGGCGTGTGCCATGGCCGTGTCCCTACCGCGGGAAAGAGGAGTTTTACTCGGATTTGGATGCTTAGAGGCAAAGAAACATATTTCAAAGCCTATTCAAACACCCCGGTAGGAACTCTACTTGAATTAGGATACTTTGGGGCCAAGTAAGGCATCTCGAAGTCTATATAAACACCCAAGGGGGCAACTTGTCAGGGGAGTTTGGCAGAAGCCTTCTGTCAGGGCTTTTGTCAAGGCATCGTGCTAGGCCAGAGAAGGCAGATTTGTGGGGATTCACTCAGGGATAGCCAGTTGATTCATCTCAAGAAGCCGGAATTCTACTCAAGACGGAGGATCTCTCCTTCAATTCATTCAAGGGGTTTTAGGGATTTCTTATGTTTTGTTTTATCTTTTCTCTTGAGATGTTTTTCTTTATTGTTATGAACTAAACCTTTCGGATACCCGAGGGGATGAAACCTATGATAAATCTTGTTAGTTGATTATTTGAATTATATGATAATAACTTAGTTTGTTCTTAATTATGTGAGCTTAATCCAAATTTAATGTGCTTAGGTGGAGGAGGAATAAACCCTGCCTAAGAGTAGATCCAACATAATTAAGCGGAGTTGATCGCACGCCTAGAGATAGGGTGATGAGATTTTGCCGGATTAGGGTGAAACCTAATATGGGAATCTACAGATCGATTTACTACTATTCTAGGGGGTTATTATAAGAGAACGAGAGTTCCACTAATTAACCTAGGGTTAGACGTTATTCGCCTAGAGAGAGGGTTTAATATATGTTAGGGAGTCTTACGGATCAAACTAAGTGAATAAATTGTATGGTTCAGTGTTAGATAACAAGTGAAGTCTAGGTGGATTCTTCCTAGGGTATCGTCTAAATCAACTGAGTTTTTCCCAAGTTATTTTCCAAATTCATTCTTCTTTGTCTTAGAGTCTTTAGTTTAGTAGTTAATTAATTTAGTTTAATAAACAAACTTCACTTATTTTAGCCTAAATAATAAAAAAAAGTTAGTATTAGTACTTTTAGCTCCTTTGGGTTCGACAATCCAGTCTTGCCTAAACTATACTCTTTGTTCGATAGGTGCACTTGCCTTTAATCGTTGTCGAGTTAGTTTCGTGTTTGATCATTCTTTTATAAATTTTAAAACTCTGATTTACAGCGATCAAGTTTTTGGCGCCGTTGCCGGGGAACTAAAATATTAAGAAAGCTCTATTTTTATTACTTTAGCCATTATTTTTATTTTCTGTAATTTATTTTTATTTTTATTATTATTATTTCTTTTACTTTGCTAATTTTTCTTCTATTTTGCTTTTGGCAGATAATTTTAGTCTATAGAGACGATGGCACTGAATAATTATCAGTGGCAAGCGATGAGGACAATTCCTACTAAAGCAGCCAGTTTCTTCAACCTCGACGTGGTACACCCAGAAATAAAATATGATTCGAATTTAGGAGGCGTGGTGAATCCTGGGTACCCACTCTACGGATATGGCATGGAAAACGAGCAAGCTCACTATACGGGTAACTATTCTAGACCACAAAATAATTTTTATAATGACACTTATAATGCAGGTTGGAGGTACCATCCTAATTTCTCGTGGGATGATCAAAGTAGCCAAAGACCGGAACCTCCTTCAAATTTTCAACAACCACCTTACCAACAGGAAGAGGAGTCGAACCTTGAAGAGATGCTGACAAAATTCATGGCAGCTACAGATAACCGTCTCCAAAAAAATGAGACAACACTTAACGACCAACAAGCATCGATCAAAGGGATCGAGAGCCAAGTTGGGAAACTTACTGAGTCAGTTGGGGAACTTACTAAGTCAGTTATACAACTTGCTAAGCTGATCTCAGAACTACCACAAGGAAGCTCGCCAAGCAATACTAAAACTAACCCGAGTGAGCAAAATCAAGCCATTTACGATAGTGAAGGGTTAGACGAACCAAACTCAAGGGAAGAACCTGTGGTAAGTGAAGGTAAGGTTAAAGTGTGCCATGATATGCCAAAACCGGCAATTACAGAGTACCAACCTCGTGTGCCATATCCCGATGCAACAAAGAAAGACCACACAGAGGAAGAATTCGGTGAACTCACACTTCGTGTAGACAACGAAACAATCACTCTTCAAGCTCTTGACTCAGCTAGGACATCGAGTAATAAAGGTACGAACGTTAATTTTATTGATAACCATTTGGTTCAACCTTCTTTTCAGGAAGCATCACGAAATCACCTAGCTAAGCTAGATCTTAGACCTCGTACCCATAAAGAAATAATTCATGAAAAACTAAGGCTTCAGGTCGATGAATTAGACAGGTGGAAAACACACTTTAAAGAGAAATTAGGAATACACGAAGTGAAACCGAAGGAAACCCCAGACGAGCTGATAGGAACAACAAATCACTTCAAAATAGGGGATCAGGTATTGTTGAATAAGGAAGACCCTCGAATCGCCAATTCAGACCTCAAGACAAACGAAGAAATCACTTTTGAGGTACTGAATGACTTTCTATACGGGCCAGTCGAGGTAAGCAATCCTAAATTCAGTACTTTTGAGGTAAACACTACTCGACTTAAATTTTATATCAAAAATCGAGTTGACCGCATGAGGAAGGATTTTCACCTCCTCAAACCACATTGACCATACGAATGACAGGTACAGTCTAGCTTAAGACTATAAACGAGTGCTTCTCGGGAGGCAACCCGAGCACTAACCCTATTAATTTTTACATTTTTTATTTTACTTTTATTTTTCATTTTAGCACCTAACCATAAACTAACCAAAGTACAGATTTCCATGCTCACACGGCCTTGCACACGGCCGTGGCGGGGGCGATGTGGAAGCGGAAGGACAAACCACAGACGTGCTAGTAACCATGCATGACAAAGAATGATTTCTTTTCCCAACACGGGCTGCGGTAAAAAGCCACGCCCGTGCCGACTTCCCGTGTGAGGTTACTGACTTATTGAGCATAGGCGAGACACGACTGTGCCCTAAAACCATGCGAGGTTACTGACTTGACGAGCACGGGTTAAACACGCCCATTCTAAAGGACCGTGAGAAGAATACACGGGCATGTTACGAGACCCGCGGCCGTGGTAAAACACCTAAACACGCCCAAAATTCAAAATCACGAAAAACACGGACTGATTAAACTCGAACAAGGGTGTGGACCGTATCACTATTTAAATATTTACTTTTATTTCTATTTTTATTTTTATTTTTATTTTCATTTTTATTTTCATTTTCATTTTTATTTTCATTTCCTTTCTTTCATTTTCTTTATTATTTTCTTCTTGTTATTCATTCCATTTAGATTTAGCTTAGGTTACAAAAGAAATTAGGATGGCTGCATTCGAGGACTCAACCAGTTCAAGATGCTTCCCCACGCTCACCTCCAATCCTATCCGGTTTCTTTTCATTGGCTTCATCCAAAATTCAGGAAGTTTCCCTTCTCTCCCCATCTTACGATTTTATGATTATTTTGATATTATCTACCTTTGTACATTGAGGACAATGTACGTCTTAAGTGTGAGGGGTTAACTATAGTATTATTTAAAAATCCCTGAATTATGCCTTGTCTTAAAGTAAGTTTCTCATATTATGATTAGAATGAAATTTCTGATGATTTATGATTTTTATTGATATGTTTTAGAATAAGTCATTGATAATTTTGCATTGATAATTAAATTTGAAGAATACTAGAGAATCAAGCATGATAAGTCTATTTTTCAGAAATTAAAAATTTGCTAGGTTGTTAAACTGAGTTTAAATATTATCTTGAAGTTTGAAATTTACGAGGTTGACATCAAAATACCCATAAATTTTGTGATTTTTTTAGCCTTATAGAGCATAACTTCTTTTTCTTGCTCACTTCATTGATTATGAGTATGTCAACATTGATCTGTTATTCTAGAACTTGCATCGATTATACATGTCGAGACCACATTTTTTTGATTTGATATACAGAGATGATAAAGGCACCTAGGATTTAACCCACTTACTCCACTAAAAACCCACCTTCACAATTAACCCCTAGTGAACCCCGTTTAATCCTAACAACCCATTTATTGACTCACCCACTAATATTAACCCAGAACCCCTTTGTTTTTGTTATCACCATTCCTTTTGATTACCCTTATATCGAGATTTGATTTGATTAATAGCCTAACTATGTTTTTATTTCAGTAATTTATCTTTTATTATGTATTTATGATTGTTCTTACAAAAAAAAAACAAAGTTTATTCATTATTAGTTATGTGATTAAATGAGCTTATACATTTATTCCAAATATCGAAGAAGAAGCTCGTATTATTAAGTACTATTAGTTTTCAATTGATGTAATTAGTATTATTAGTTCATTTTTTCTTAGTTAGGTAATTTTTCAATTCAATCTCGATTCTAACCCTCTAATTTAGCCTTACTCCGCACCTTAACCCTAGCCCCGTTACAACCCTGTTAAAGACCTTTTGATTTATGTTTCATCTCATATTTCAGTGGTGGAGATTTGATTTTCATGCAAGCCTATGGGATTAACTCTTCATGTTTTACTTTTGAGTGCCTAAATTCTGAACCTTAAACACTTTGAGTGATTTGAGTGAATCTTTTGTGAGGATGTCAATCCTTGTCGATTTCAAATTAAAGGTAATTATCTAGATAATGGGAGACGCCTAAGTTTTCGAGCTACAAAATCTATGACTTATATTGTTTGAATTTTTAGGACGCTTTGAGTTGAATTATCCATGTATAAATTATCTCTGAATTATGATGAGACACTATCAATAGGAATTATGAATTACAGGAAGTTTGTTTTAATTGCAAGTTGAGAATTTTGCTTGAGGACAAGCAAAAGCTTAAGTGTGGGGGTATTTGATGAACCATAAAATTAACATATTTAAAGCCCACATATAATATGCTTTTGGATGATTTAAGCCTCAATTTATGTAAAAAGGTGCTCTTAATCCTTTCTTTTCATGTTTTATACTCAGGAAAGCACCCGATGACGAAAAGAACGAGAAACGGGCTTAAAACGGACTAAATTGGGCCAAGCCACAAAATCAGCATGGCCTGGACTTCAAGCCACACGGCCGTGCCTCCTTAATTATCTAGAACACGGCCTAGCCATGATTTACACAGCCGTGCCTCATCAACGGAGTCCAACACGACCTGGCCACGATTCACACGGGCGTGTGCCATGGCCGTGTCCCTGTCGCGGGAAAAAGGAGTTTTACTCGAATTTGGATGCTTGGAGACAAAGAAACATATTCCAAAGCCTATTCAAACACCCTAGTAGGAACTCTACTTGAATTAGGATACTTTGGGGCCAAGTAAGGCATCTCGAAGTCTATATAAACACCCAAGGGGGCAACTTGTCAAGGGAGTCCGGCAGAAGCCTTCTGCCAGGGCTTTTGTCAAGGCGTCGTGCTAGGCCAGAGAAGGTAGATTTGTGGGGATTCACTCAGGGATAGCCAGTTGATTCATCTCAAGAAGCCGGAATTCAACTCAAGATGGAGGATCTCTCATTCAATTCCTTCAATGGGGTTTAGGGATTTCTTATGTTTTGTTTTATCTTTTCTCTTGAGATGTTCTTCTTTATTGTTATGAACTAAACCCTTCGGATACCCGAAGGGGATGAAACCTATGATGAATCTTGTTAGTTGATTATTTGAATTATATGATAATAACTTAGTTTGTTCTTAATTATGTGAGCTTAATCCAAATTTAATGTGCTTAGGTGGAGGAGGAATAGACCCTGCCTAAGAGTAGATCCAACATAATTAAGCGGAGTTGATCGCATGCCTAGAGATAGGGTGACGAGATTTTGCCGGATTAGAGTGGAACCTAATATGGGAATCCACAGATCGATTTACTGCTATTCTAGGGGGTTATTATAAGAGAACAAGAGTTCCACTAATTAACCTAGGGTTAGACGTTATTCGCCTCGAGAGAGGGTTTAATATACGTTAGGGAGTCTTACGGATCAAACTAAGTGAATAAATTGTATGGTTCAGTGTTAGATAACAAGTGAAGTCTAGATGGATTCTTCCTAGGGTATCGTCTAAATCAACTGAGTTTTTCCCAAGTTATTTTCCAAATTCATTCTTCTTTGTCTTAGAGTCTTTAGTTTAGTAGTTAATTAATTTAGTTTAATAAACAAACTTCACTTATTTTAGGCTAAATAATAAAAAGAAAGTTAGTATTAGTACTTTTAGTTCCTTTGGGTTCGACAATCCGGTCTTGCCTAAACTATGCTACTGTTCGATAGGTGCACTTGCCTTTAATCGTTGTTAGAGTTAGTTTCCAGGTTCGATCATTCTTTTATAAATTTTAAAACTCTGATTTACAGCGATTAGAGCAACATATGAAAACTGTACAGTTAAATATTTGAATTTCGGGTAAGAGAGGTCAAAACCATTGGTCAGTGAAACAAGGGAAACTTTAAGGAATAAACTGTACTAAATGGTTAAGAAAAAAAATCTGGAAAAATTGTAGTAAGAAGATATATGAGTCTAGTTTCAAGGAAAATTTACGGATCTAAATTTTGAGTTTCCTAACTCGAGTTATAGTCAATTTAGTCAGTATCACGTAAATGGACAGTTTCGATTTTTATGCCCCACATTAGTTGTTAAGTCTAGGTTGCGGAATTACCAAAATACCCTTGGAGGGTAAATTACCGAAATACCCCTGGGTTGTGAGATTACCGAATTACCCTTAGTGGGTAAAATTATCGATTTACCGAAATGTCCTTATGGACCGATTTACCGAAATGCCCCTATGGGCCGAATTGATAGAATGCCTTAGTGGGCTGAATTACAAAGCTCAATAATGGGCCAATTCATCGTATAAATTACTAGACTAATGGTTGATATACATGTGGGTATTTTATGTTATAATGTGTATTTCATCATCACATATTGCTTGGGATGGGAAACTTGAATGAAGAGAAGTATAGACCGGTGGCATTACCACAAATTCTGATATAGGCTATGTGCCAATTTAAATATGGCTTTGTGCCATCGTGATTAAGGCTGTGTGCCGATTATGTTACCATATATGATAATCTGGTGGCTAAGCCACAAAATTATTATAAATGGCAGCTTGTCTGCAAATTGGAGAGACTGGCGGGGTGGGTTGACTTGATCCCCACAGGAGAGACTGGTTGGTACGGGGGAAAGACTGGTTGGATGGGTTGGGTTGCATACATTTGCTTCATATATATATGTTCTGTTATGAAAGTGGGCTCCGACCCATGATATTGCTTTATGGGTTCAGGCCCAGTGGATGACGGTAAGGGGATTTCACACTGATTTCTTGTAACTCGCCCCCCTTTTTCTTAACCCTTGTAGGCAATGCTCTGTGATGAGGACTTGGGGCCATGGATGACTCGGTGGAGGCCATACTTTTGGAACGTTATTTTTGGACTTTAGTAAACTTCTTTTCCGTATTATTTCGTTGCTTTTATTATTTCGGGTTTTAAAGTTGTAATAAGGCCTCTGGAGTATTTTATTATTTGCTTTATGGTTGTTATACTTATTATTTTGCTTAAATTGTTTAAAATGAGAATTTTCTAAAAACTTAAATAAAGGTTTTCCAAAATCGATTAACAAATGGATTTCATAATAAACTTTTATAAATATTTTAACACGGAAGTTTTCACTCGAACTATCAAACGATATTTTCAAAAGTCACGGTTTTAAAGTTCACTACCTTGATTGTTGACTCATCAATCAATCTTTCAAAAATACTTGTATTTTATCTATGTTTCTGCAACGATTTCAAAATGCTTCTGCAACTCAATTTCTAAACATCACATTTTTGTAAATTGTTCATTTCAAATATGCTTTCGCTACTAAAAAGGTTTTTAAAGATTATTACGTTTTCAAGTAGTTAACAATTGCTTAAGTGTTTTTGGTTTTAACAAAGAGGCTGTATTTCTCAAGCAAGTTTTTAATAATCTCAAAGATGGTTTTTACTTCCATGCGACACACCAGATTCGGGCCTAACTTCTAGGCCGGGTTTGGGGTGTTACATAAACCTTCTTTTCAGGAAGCACCATGAAACTACACACCCGAGCCCGATCCTATACCTCATAACAACAAGGAAATAATTAATGAGGATCGAAGGCTTCATATTGATGAACTAGATGAGTGGAAGGCACATTTCAAGGAAAAATCAAAATCACACAAAGCAAAACCAAAGGAACCCCCAGACGAGCTTATAGGAACGGTAAATCACTTCAAGATAGGAGATCAGGTATTGTTGGATAAGAAAGACCCTCGAATATCTCCTTCAGACCTCTATACAAATGAATAAATCTCTTTTAAGGTAATCAAGGTTTTCCCATACGGAATAGTCGAGGTAAGTAATCCTATTTTCGGCACTTTTAAAGTAAACGCTACTCGACTCAAGTTATATCATGATAGTAGAACTGATAGAATGAGAGAGGATGTTCAACTTTTCAAACCACCATGAATGTGCGAATGAGAGGTAAGTCTAGCTTAAGACTTTAAACAAGCGCTTCTCGGGAGGCAACCCGAGCTCTAACTCCGTTTATTTTTTCATTTTTATTTTTACTTTTAATTTTTTTCCTTTTTAGCACCTAACTATTAACTAACAAAAGTGTAGATTTCCATACCACACGGCCTTGCACACGGCCGTGGCCGTGGCCGTGTGGATACTACGAACATCCGTACTGACATGGCAGAGGAAGTACGAGCCAATGACGAAAGATTCCCAAGATCAATGATGATTATAAATGGCCACAGCCGTGCGATACAGCCGTGGCCGACACTGAAGGAAGTCACACGAGCTCTGACAAAACACCACGGCCGTGTGATACAGTTTTGGTCGACACTGTTTTATCAAACATGGGCGTGGTGACCACGAAACGGGCGTAGGAAAAATGAACAAAGCACAACACGGTCGTGCGATACGGCCATGTGACCCAACACGCCCATGTTACACGGGCGTGGGGATGTACCAGATTTGAAACTTCTATTTAAAACACCCCTTGTTCCCTTTCTCACCCATTCCTTTTCATCCATACCCTTTACACTCTCCCCCCCCCCTTTTCCATTTCCTCTCATTCTTCTGTCCCAAACTCTTTATTTTCACCTTACCTATGTCGAAGAAGCGAAAGGACCCTAGCACAGTATCCCTATGGGAGACCGATCTACATAAGTTCATGCCGGCCGCTTCATTTATTCGACAAGCCAAGGACATTTGAGTCCAATTATTTTACCTATGTTTTTTCTCTTCTCTTTTATTTTCCTTCTCTTTGATTCTCTCATGCTTAATTTTATTTATTTTATTCTAGTTATTTGGTTTTAGGTTCTTCAGGCTGCTTGGGAATCACACCACCACGACCCTAGTATCCACTTCTACAGAAATGTCTTCCTCCAACGCGGCCCGAACTTCCCAGATTTTTTTCTCTGAATCCATCCAAAATTCAGGAAGTTTCACCTCTTTCCCTATCTTGTGCTTTTCTTATTATAATTGTTATATTTGTACATTAAGGGCAATGTACATTTTAAGTGTGGGGGGTGAAATTTATTCAGGAAAGTGCCTAACTTTTTTCATTATTCTCGAATCCTGAATTATATCTTGTTCTTAAATAATTTTCTCATATTACGATTAAAATGAAATTTCCTTTGATTTATGATTTTTATTGATATGTTTTGGATTAAGTCATTGATAATTGTGCAGTGATGATTTAAACTGTAGGAAACTAGAGAATCAAGCATGATAAGTCTATTTTCCGTAATTAAAAATTGATAGGTTATCTACCTGAATCTAATTATTACCTTGAAATTTGAAATTTACGAGGTTGACATCAAAAACCCATAATTTTTGTGAGATTTTGAGCTTTTAGAGCATACATTCTTTTCGTGCTCACTTTATTGATTATGAGTGTGTCAACATTGATTTGTTATTCTAAAACTTGCTTCGATTATACATGTCGAGACCACACCTTTGATTTGATATACTAAGATGATAAAGGCACCTAGGATTTAACCCACTTACTCCATAAAAAGCCTACCCTCACAATTAACCCTTAGTGAACCCCTTTGATCCTAACAACCCTTTTATTGACTCACCCATTAATATTAACCCAAAACCAACTTTGTATTTGTTATCACCATTTCTCTTGACTACCCCTATATCGAGATTTGATTTGATCGGTTACTTAACTATTTTCTTTATTCCAATTATCAAATTCTATCTTATTATCGTTGTACTTGTTTTGTTCTTAAAAGAAAAACAAAGTATATTCATTATTAGTTCTATGTTTTTTGAGCTCAAACTGCTAATTTCATTATCTTTAGAAGAAGCTCATGTTATTAGTATTAAGTTTCCAATTGATGTAATTATTTATTATCGGTTAAATCGTTTCTAGTTAGGTAATTTGTCGAGTCAATCTCGATACTAACCCTCTAATTCAGTCTTTATCCACACCTTTAACCCAAGCCCCATTACAACTCATAAAAGACCTTTTGATTTGTGTATCATATCATTTTACAGTGGTGGAGATTTGATTTTCATGCAAGCCTATGGGATTAACTTTTCATGTTCGACTTCTGAGTGCTTATTTTTGAACCTTAAACACTTCGAGTGATTTGAGTGAATCTTTAGTGAGGATGTCAATTTTTGTCGATTTTGAATCAGAGGTAATTATTTAGGTAAGGGGAAACACCTATTTTTCATACTATAAAAACTATGACTTTGATTGTTTGAATCTTTAGGAACCTTCCGATTAAATTATCAATGTAGGAATTACCTATGAATTATGATGAGACATTAGTGATGAAGGTTATGAATTGAGGAAATTTTGTTTTAATTGTGAGTTGAGAATTTTGCTTGAGGACAAGCAAAAGCTTAAGTGTGGGGGTATTTGATAAACCGTAATAGTAACATATTTTATCTCCACATTTAGCATGCTTTTGGATGATTTATCCCTTGAATTATGGAATTTGGTGCTCTTAATCCTTTAATTTCATGTTTTATACTCAGGAGAGAATAGGAGGAT
Source organism: Gossypium sturtianum (assembly GCA_025698515.1). NCBI lineage: Eukaryota > Viridiplantae > Streptophyta > Magnoliopsida > Malvales > Malvaceae > Gossypium > Gossypium sturtianum. The sequence goes on from CM046948.1 coordinate 29,639,596, forward strand.
GAAAAGAATGGAAAATAGGCTTAAAACGGGCCAAATGGGCCAAAGTGAGAAATTGACACGGCCTGGGGTTTCACCACACGGCCGTGCCCTTTTAGCAAGCTCGAACACGGCCTGAAGTCGATTCACACGGGCATGCCACACGGGCGTGTCCCTGCCGTGGCCAAGAAGAATTTTATTCTGATTAGGGTACTTAGAGGTAAAGAAAGCCATTCCAAAAGCCTATATAAACACCCTAAAGGCCAACCTTTAGGGAGGCGTCCAGCTAGGCCAAGGAGCCAAGCCGGAGAGGTCAGAATCGTGGGATTTACTCGAAGAAAGCCAGTTGATTCATCTCAAGAAGCCGGAGTCATACTCAAGACAGAAGATCTTCTCTTCAATTCCTTCAGGGGGTTTTAGGGTTTTTCTTATGTTTTGTTTTACCTTTTCTTCTGAGATGTATATTTTTATGATTATGAACTAAACCCTCAGATACCTAAGGGGGATGAAACCTAAGACGGATCTTGTTATTGTTTTCTGAACTATTTGATAAATACTTGATTTGTTCTTAATTATGTGTTCTTAATTCTTGTTTTGATATTTCAAGATATTGATTCAAGTATTGATGTGCTTAGGCAGTGGAGCAAAAATCCCTGTCTAAGAGTAGATCTAGCATAGTTAAGCGAAGTTGCTCGCGCGCCTAGAGATAGGGTGACGAAAATCTACCGGATTAGGGTCAAACCTAATATGGGAGTCCATAGATCGAGTTAATGCAATTCTAAGGGTTTTAATTAGAAAGAGATTTCAATTAATCAACCTAGGGTTAGACGTTAGTAGCCTCGAAGGAGGTATTAATATACATTAGGGAATCCTACGGATCAAGTCAAGTGAATAAATCGTTCGGTTCAGAGTTAGAGAACAAGTGAAGTCTAGGTGGATTCCTCCTTGGGTATTGTCTTAATCAATTGGTTTTTCCCACAAGTATTTCCCCAATTCATTCCCTTAGTCTTAGCATCTTTAGCTTAGTAGTTAGTTAATTTTAGATTAAACAATAATTCACTTCAATTCTTAGGCTAAATAATAGAAAGAAAGTTAGTATTAGTACTTTTGGTTCCCTTGGGTTCGACAATCCGGTCTTTCCGCTAAATTATACTACTGTTCGATAGGTGCGCTTTCCTCAATCATTGTCATAGTTAGTTTCTAGGCTAGATCATTCATTATATAAATTTTTAAGACTCTGACATACGATCAAAGTTTTTGAAGAAAATACCCAAGGAGGAATCCACCTAGACTTCACTTGTTATCTAACTCTGAACCAAACAATTTATTCACTTGACTTGATCCGTAGGATTCCCTAGTGTATATTAATACCTTTGTCGAGGCTACTAACGTCTAACCCTAGGTTGATTAATTGAAATCTCTTTCTAATTAAAACCCCTAGAATTGCATTAACTCGATGTAACATCCCGAATTATTGGGTCTGCGCATTTTATGTGATGTATGCTTAATATGTTAATTTGAGAATTTGAGGTGCAAATTGGGTTCTGGTTTGGGCTGAGGCCTTGATTAAATATTCTGTTTAGATACTCTAGGGCTTAAAATAAGGTTTTGGTTGTTTAAAATGTCAAATTGGGCTTGTGGTCCCAAAGGAGGGTGGCGCCATAGAGGAGAAAAGGGGGGGCGTCACTAGTGGATGGAGAAGGCCCAAGTTTTGGTTGCTTGGAGCCCAAGTTATTGGGCCAAATTCGGCACTTAAAGAGGAGCTAGGAGGAACGGCACAAGGCTATTATTTAGGGGATTTTTAATGTATATAATATGTGGATATTAGGCCTATTTTGGAGGAGTTAGTAGATTAAGATAAGGAAGAAAGATAGGAGTTATCATTTGGTTGCAGAGTTGGCCGAAAATCAAACACAGGAGAGGGGGAAAAGAGTTAGTTTAGTATGGCAAGGGGTGTGCCGAAAATTTGAAGGCCATCTCACTTGTTTTCTTTTCTCATCTTTTCTCTTCCAAAAGCCGAAAATCACCACCTCCCTCACCTTTTCTTTCTTTTTCTTTGAAACTTCCTTTTAGCAGAATCTTTTGATCCCCATTGTTATTCTTCTCCCATTCACTAAAAGCCGAAACTCCTCATTCAATTCTTCTAAAAAGGCAAAAAAACACAACTAGTTCATCTTTTTGGGATTTTCTTAAAAGTCAAAATTCCTAGATCTATACTCTTCTACGCTTCGATCTTCTTCTGGGATTGCCGAATCTTTCTGCAAGGGGGTAGCCAAAATCATCTATAGAGGTAAATTTCTATTTGTGTATTCTTTTTCGGCTTTTAGAGATCTTAGCCGAATGGCTATATGGTTAACTAATCGGGTGTTTTCTATCATTTGCAGCATTCCGGGATTTGAAGGGGATTCAATCGCTTAGATTTCTAAGCCAGAGTTCAGTAGCCCTTGGATCATCGGGATTTCAAGGTAAGGAGATCTGTTAATTTAAGCATATAATTCGTGTAAAACACTAACCCTTGGCCGAATATAGGAGAGGCCTTATCTTCGCGTTCTTTCGGCTTTTGAGCAAAGTTGTAGACAAAGGGCAGTAGATCCGATTAGCGAAGGTATCGACATAGAGTGTAGTCCTACGTATTAATCAGGTGTGTAACATTCTCACACCATCTGGATTGCTTGTTAGTATATGTTTATAAATATGTTATATTCTGCTAAATGCCAGAATACCGGCATGGCTGTCGAAAACCCGAGAAGGGTAAAGGCGAATCACCAGGTTAGTGATCTCTGTCATTCTAAAGTGAATGTTTCTATCAATTTGGTATGATGAACATGTATGCTGGTTTCTGTGATTGCATGGGGTTGGGTGATTGATGAAAGGGGAAGTGTTCTATTGTAGTGGCTTTTGCCATGATCTGTTGTAGTGGCTTTTGCCATGATTCATTGTAGTGGCTAATGCCACAATCTGTTGTAGTGGCTATTGCCATGATCGATGATGAGCGACTATATCTCGCAGACATGAGCGCCATCGATGGTGTGTAGCGGTGTGGGTTGATTGTAGAAATCCCCAATGGTGTGATTGGCGAGGTAAGGGTGGTGTGTAGCGGATGGAAACCTAGGATTGGGTTGGGCTTTGCATATTTTACGATATATTATACTCTGTTATCTGCTCTGTAGGGCTAAGGCCCAACTGATGGTGCACGGGGTTTGCTGCCCGAGTCTCACGACTCACCCTATTATTTAACATCTTTCGTGGTAGCACCTAGTGCATCGGACCGGGTTGGAGAAGAGCGTAAGGTGGCCATGCGAGGATTATTTTGATTCAGCAAAAGACTTTACTAGTTTATTTATTTTTAATATTTTTAATTAGTGGGTTTAAATTTCATTGTATTAAGGCCATGGGCCACTAGCTTCATATTTTCGGTCGTTTTGGGCTTTTATTATTATTAGACATTTACATTTTACGTTTTAATTAAGTTAAGGCATGTATCAAATTTTGGTTTTTTTTAATCCACTAAGGCATAAATATAAAATTTATATCTTTTACAAATCATCCAACCATTTAGTTTTCTCGAATAAAGTGTTAAACTCAAGAAAAATATTTTCCGAAATTGCGACATCTTTTAAAATCTCCCTAAGTGACATGCCAGATCCGGTCATGGTGTTTGGGCCAGGTTTGGGGTGTTACAAATCGGTATCAGAGCCCGGTTCAAAACTCGGCTTTGGGGTTTTGGGCTCAAAACGTTTTCTAAAGTTGGGTTTTTGAAAACATGCATGTTTATAAATAATACAGGATGGTTTTCTCGGCATGGCACCTGCGTCTCCGGCCCAAGTCCGCCAGGTAAGTATTCAGAACTCACTGTGTGTTATATATGTATGTGGGCCTGATGGGCTTTAAGGGAAGTAGATTATTTTAATTAGAACTTGATGGACTTTAGGCTTAGTTTAAACAACTCTCTAAATTCATAAGATTTAATCCAACCGAACAAACCTGTAGACAAGTCGCAAGACTAGGGTGTGGCAACAGGCATGCGCATGTCTAGGATTGGATCCAGAAGAGCCTGGTACTTAAGCAGTCCTAATGACTCACCTCCTCTTCGCTGGAATCCTACCTAGTGCATAGTGACTGTTCACCCTAGCCACGAGGATTTGTTGACGGGCCAAAATCTATAACTAAAACCCAAAAGGGACCAGCCACCTGATTTTCACAAAATTACTGAGATGTCCCTAATTTCAAAAAAAAGAAAAAAAAATAAAACACCCCGGTTGGAAAAATTACCAAAATACCCCCGAAATGCAAAATTACCTTATTTCACAAAGGAACCCTATTTTGGAAAATTATGAAAATACCTCTGTAGGATAAATTACGAAAATACCCCTGGGTAGTGAAACGATGAAGACACCCCTACATGATGAATGTAAGTTCGTGGATGCTACTTGTATGTGGATGGTTGATGATTGAACGTATGTGCTTCTTAGGACTAGAAGATGTGAACTTGAGACTAAAACTTGTGGATGTGATTCCGAATTCGAAAGAACTACTCTTAAACTACTGTTCATAAGACTGTTCGTGGTTAATCAGTGGAAGAAAACTATTAATTCATAAAAATTTCTAATCAGATAAACGTCAAATGGAAGAATGAGTACAAGGGGTCGAGGACATTCGCCGCATGGTCGTGGTAGGGGTAGGATGACCACGTCAGAGCCAGTAAGGTCTGGCCACGGGTCAGGAAACGAGATGCCGAATCTGCCAGCTGTAGAGGGAGAATTTCGGGATCAGGCACCCGGAGATGATGTAGTATCTCAAGCGATGTTACGGGTCCTCAAAAGAGTTGCTGGGGCAGGCACGGGTTCAGGAGCTCGAAAATTTGTGTCAGAACGACTCCGAGCCAACGGAGCAGAGATGTTTAGGGGGGTTTCTGGCGTAGCCCCTAATACAGCTAAGTATTGGTTAGAGGCAAGTGAGCGTATAATGGATGACCTTGACTTCACTGTAGAGGAGAAGTTGAAGGGGGTCGTGTCTCTTCTTCGAGACGAGGCTTATCAGTGGTGGCTCACGGTAAAGGAGGGTACTGCCGCAGACCGGATTGACTGGGATTTCTTTAAGGAATCATTTCAGGGAAAGTACATTGGGGCCAGCTATGTGGAGGCACAGAGGAAGCGACATGGGAGCCAGAGGATGTTATGCGATAGCAATATCCCCATCTCTTTTGACCAGGTAAATTTCGAGGCTGAAATTTATTTTAAGGGGGGTAGAACTATAACATCCCGAATTATTGGGTCTGTGCATTTTATGTGATGTATGCTTAATATGTTAATTTGAGAATTTGAGGTGCAAATTGGGTTCTGGTTTGGGCTGAGGCCTTGATTAAATATTCTGTTTAGATACTCTAGGGCTTAAAATAAGGTTTTGGTTATTTAAAATGTCAAATTGGGCTTGTGGTCCCAAAGGAGGGTGGCGCCATAGAGGAGAAAAGGGGGGCGTCACTAGTGGATGGAGAAGGCCCAAGTTTTGGTTGCTTGGAGCCCAAGTTATTGGGCCAAATTCGGCACTTAAAAGAGGAGGGGATGGCACAAGGCTATTATTTAGGGATTTTTAATGTATATAATATGTGGATATTAGGCCTATTTTGGAGGAGTTAGTAGATTAAGATAAGGAAGAAAGATAGGAGTTATCATTTGGTTGCAGAGTTGGCCAAAAATCAAACACAGGAGAGGGGGAAAAGAATTGGTTTAGTATGGCAAGGGGTGTGCCGAAAATTTGAAGGCCATCTCAGTTGTTTTCTTTTCTCATCTTTTCTCTTCCAAAACCCGAAAATCACCACCTCCCTCACCTTTTCTTTCTTTTTCTTTGAAACTTCCTTTTAGCCGAATCTTCTGATCCCCATTTTTATTCTTCTCCCATTCACTAAAAGCCAAAACTCCTCATTCAATTCTTCTAAAAAGCTGAAAAACACATCTAGTTCATCTTTTCGGGGTTTTCTTAAAAGCCAAAATTCCTAGATCTATACTCTTCTACGCTTCGATCTTCTTCTGGGATTGCCGAATCTTTCTACAAGGGGGTAGCTGAAATCATCTGTAGAGGTAAATGTTGATTTGTGTATTCTTTTCCGGCTTTTAGAGATCTTAGCCGAATGGCTATATGGTTAACTAATCGGGTGTTTTCTATCGTTTGTGGCATTCCGGGATTTGAAGGGGATTCAATCGCTTAGATTTCTAAGCCAGAGTTCAGTAGCCCTTAGATCGTATCACTTTCGGGATTTCAAGGTAAGGAGATCTGTTAATTTAAGCATATAATTCGGGTAAAACACTAACCCTTGGCCGAATATAGGAGAGGCCTTATCTTCGCGTTCTTCCGGCTTTTGAGCAAAGTTGTAGACAAAGGGCAGTAGATCCGATTAGCGAGGGTATCGACATAGAGGGTAGTCCTACGTATTAATCAGGTGTGTAACATTCTCACACCATTTGGATTGCTTGTTAGTATATGTTTATAAATCTGTTATATTCTGCAAAATGCCGGAATAACGACATGGCTGTTGAAAACCCGAGGAGGGTAAAGGCGAATCACCAGGTTAGTGATCTCTGTCTTTCTAAAGTGAATGTTTCTGTCGACTTGGTATGATGAACATGTATGCGGGTTTACGTGATTGCATGGGGTTGGGTGATTGATGAAAGGGGAAGTGTTTCATTGCGGTGGCTTTTGCCATGATCTGTTGTAGTGGCTTTTGCCATGATCTATTGTAGTGGCTAATGCCATGATCTGTTGTAGTGGCTATTGCCATGATCTGACGATGAGCAGCTATCTGCAGCATGAATGCCATCGATGGTGTGTAGCGATGTGGGTTGGTTGTAGAAATCCCCAATGGTGTGATTGGCGGTAAGGGTGGTGTGTAGCGGATGGAAACCTAGGATTGGGTTGGGCTTTGCATATTTTCGATATATTATACTCTGTTATACGTTACGTGGGGCTAAGGCCCAATCGATGGTGCACGAGGGTTGCACACCGAGTCTCGCGACTCACCCCATTATTTAACATCTTCGGTAGCACCTAGTGCATCGGACCGGGTTGGAGAAGAGCGCAAGGTGGCCATGCGAGGATTATTTTGATTCAAACAAAAGACTTTACTAGTTTATTTATTTTTAATATTTTTAATTAGTGGGTTTAAATTTCATTGTAATAAGGCCATGGGCCACTAGCTTCATATTTTTCGGTCGTTTTGGGCTTTTATTATTATTAGACATTTACATTTTACGTTTTAATTAAGTTAAGGCATGTATCAAATTTCGGTTTTTTTTAATCCACTAAGGCATAAATATAAAATGTATATCTTTTACAAATCATCCAACCATTTAGTTTTCTCGAATAAAGTGTTAAACTCAAGAAAAATATTTTCCGAAATTGCGACATCTTTTAAAATCTCCCTAAGTGACATGCCAGATCCGATCATGGTGTTTGGGCCGGGTTTGGGGTGTTACACTCGATCTATGGACTCCCATATTAGGTTTGACCCTAATCTGGTAGATTTTCGTCACCCTATCTCTAGGCGCGCGAGCAACTCCGCTTAACTATGCTAGATCTACTCTTAGACAAGGACTTTTACTCCACTGCCTAAGCACATCAATACTTGAATCAATATCCTGAAATATCAAAACATGAATTAAGAACACATAATTAAGAACAAATCAAGTATTTGTCATATAGTTCAGAAAATAATAACAATATCCGTCTTAGGTTTCATCCCCTCAAGAACCCTAAGAAAACAAAACTAAATATTAAAGGAAAAAACTAGGTTAATCAAAAGGTGCCTTTAACATGTGCCAAAGAAGCCTATTTATAGCCTTCAGGTGGCTGTCGTCCTTAACCCTAGGTAAGCTAACATTCTTGATCTTTAAGTTTGATTCTGCGGACCAAAACACCCTTGCTTTGAGTTTAATTTTCGTCCCAGAGTCGATGTCGTGACACACCAGGGCCTAGGTCGCAACATAGCAAGCAGTATGCTCCTCTATAGCCATCTTTAGGGGTATGTTGCAACACCCTTAGCCTGTGTCAAGACAGCAAAGAAAGACTTGAGTTTTCTTCATTTTGTTCCCTATTTTGCGATGTCAGTCCTCTCATGTTGCGACATGGCATCCCAGCTGTAACAAGTAGAAGAGGTCCAAGCTGTACCATCCCATTTTCAGTGGTGTTAGAAATAGTGGTTTTAGGACAACAATTATGGTGAGTGATTTATTATTTTAATATTTATTTAATGCCTACGGGATTGTATTAGGGTTTTATTAAAGTTTCATTACGAAATTTTGATGTTTAAATAGTTAATTAAGTAAAAGAACTAAATCGTAAAAGGTGTAAAAGTTGAATTCTATTAGTTAAAAGGGCTATATGGCTATGAAATTGAAAGTTAATGGACTTGAATGGTAAATATACCATTTAAAGATTTAGTGGATGTGCATGGACAAGGTTTAATTGAAATTCTGATAGTTTTTAAAGGTTAAAATTATAATTGAGTAATTAAAACCTAAACTAAATAAAACAAATTTGTTTCATCTTCTCAAATCTCCTTATCCACTGAAAATTGAAGAGAAAAAAAACCATTAGAATAGGTTTGAGCTTTCGGTAAAGCTTCTACCTTGCATGTTAGTGAATTCAAGCTTCATTTTTAAGGATTTTTATGTTTTTGTTATCATTTTAGCTTAATCCAGCTAGCCCCGGGGTTAATTTACAAAGTTGTTAAAGGTCGAGGGACTTGCCATGGATTTATTTGAATAGGTCTTGAAGTTATTTGATAGATTAATAATATTGGTTGTGAAATAAACATGTTTTGTTAAATGATTTTTGGTTAAATTGTAATTAGGGATTAAATTGTGAAAAGTATAAATCCACGGGTTTTATTGTGAAATGTTGGTAATAATGGGTTGTTTCAAGGTTCCTTGTAACATTGGTTAAGTTCGGTTTAGGTTAAAATAAGTTATATTTAAGTTATGAGCTTAAGGACTAAATTGTGAAAAGTTAAAGTATTTGGGGTAATTTTGTAATTTTTCATGAATATTAATTATGGATTAAATTGAATACTAGAATTACTTAATTGATTGAAAATTATCTATTTAGATCAAGATAAACCACAATCGGACTTAAATCAAGGAAAAGCTAAAGCTTCGGATTAGTTCGAATTCCACTTATATGACCTTAGTTATCGAGGTAAGTTCGTATGAATTGTAATTGTGTTAATGTTAGTTGAATTGACTATCTATTATTGGGTGTTAGTTGTAAATGGATTTAAACATACATGTATCAATTCTATGATGAATTGACGGATAATGAGTCTCGTTTGAACCTTAAGAATTCTAAGGATACAAATGACATGTCATTAGGGATTTCATGTTTCGGGTGCTGGTCTTGAATGTCCTACCAATGGCTGAGGTCCTAAATTTGTTGTTGATTCTCCACAGCTTGTGTGAGCAGCATCGTGTGTAACACCCCTTACCCGTGTCTGACACCAGGATAGGATACGAGGCATTACCGAACTTAAACAAAAACCTTTATACAAAACCGGCTATAAAATTTCATTCAATTTAACATTCCTCATTCACATGTAAATCGCCCCTTATATGGGCCCACAAGGCCCAAAACATACATTGGGAACTGTTCGGGACTAAACCGAGAACTTAGAAAACTTTAAGAAGACTTAGAAAATTTTTTCTTCAAAATAGGGGTCACACGTCCATGTGGCTTGGGACACGCCCATGTGGGTAGGCCGTGTGGTCACGCACGCCCATGTCGTTAGCCCATGTGACTCTCTATTTATGACATCATCAACAAAATTGGGTCACACGGCCAAGTCACACGCCCATGTGCTTAGGCCGTGTGGCGAATTAAATTATGAAAAGTAAATGATGATTTCACGCGCCTTGGGCACACGCCCATGTCCCGGGGTCGTGTTCTCCACACGGCTGAGACACACGGCCATGTCTCTGCCCGTGTGACCAAGAAAATGACTATTTTCTAGACCATTTGGCACCCTCATTTGCACATACTTAAACACAACTTCAATCCATCCATCCCAAACACATATAACCATATCACATAAAACCTTTAGTATAAGCACACACGTATAAATAGGCATTACAACTCATTAACCAATATGAACCAACACATATGTCCAAATCAAATGACACATACACAATTGAATAAGTCCTTATACGTGCCATAGACTCAAAAGGTTTTGCATTCACTTATACCCAACATGATAGCTTGATAGTGTGATAGCATCTCCGGCGATCTCCAACCCGAGCTAGTAAAAAACCTACATGATATGAGAAAGGAAGGGGAGTAAGCTATAAAACATAGTAAGTATGTATGTAAATAATAAAAAATTTATTACCATGCCTTTAACAATCCTTATTTTGAGTTCTCAAGATAATGCCACCATTATTGCATAAAATTTCTCAATTCACTTATGTTCATCTTGAGCTGTCTACTCGAGTTATAGTCACTAAATTATTTTTAGCCGGAGCTACAGAACTCTAAATTAAGATCTACTAATTTTACGTGAAACTAGACTCACATATCTTCTTACCATAAAATATACAAAATTTTTTGTTTAGCCAATCAGTACAGTCTATTCTATAAAGTTTCTCCTATTTCGCTATCCAACAGTTCTGACCTCTCTTCACTAAAAATTTATTTTCTCATTGAAAGGAACTTGAAAGATGTTCCCGTTTGTTTCTCTTGAAAATATACTTATTAATAAATTCAAGAATATAAATTTTATCCATTGATTATTTTTGTACAATTTTTAATGAATTTCTAAAGTCAGAACAGAGGATTCCGAAATCATTCTGACCCTATCTTATAAAAATTCAAATATCTCATAATCTGAAATTCTTTTTCTTACACCGTCTCTTTTATGTGAAAATAGACTCAATAAGATTTAATTTCATATCTTATTTAACTTCTAATTCAATTTCCACAATTTTTGGTGAATTTTCAAATTGATTCAATTTTTGCTGTCCAAACTGTTTTATTGCTAATTTTACTCTATCATGTTTTCTTTGTATTAATTCTCATTTACACACTTATAATACTAAAGCATATCCATAGTTAGACATGCCAATAGCTAGTCATCATCAAATATTTACAAGCTATTCATTGGCCAATTTAACTTACACATCGACAACAAAAACTTGAACATTTCATTTCTCAATTTAATTTGACTTAAAAGCCTCACACATGATCACAATCCACATTTCCCACATATTCTTACATCATAAGCATGGACTTAGCTCTTTGTCATTGATGCATAAACTTAGCTCTTTTTTCATTGATGCATAAACTTAGCTCTTTTTCATTGATGCATAAACTTAGCTCTTTACCCGCTGAACTACTCGGAATATCGAAGGATACTCAGTCTCATCATACATGTATCACGATGCCAATGCCATATCCCAGATATGGTCTTACATGGGATCACATCTTAATGCCGATGCCATATCCCAGATATGGTCTTACACGAGATCTCATATCTTGATGTCGATGACATATCCCAGATATGGTCTTATACGAGATCGTTCATAGATGTCGATGCCATGTCCCAGACAAGGTCTTACACGAGATCTTCCTTTAGCACCGAGGCCATGTCCCAAACATGGTCTTATACGGGACCTCCTTTATTCGGTGCCGATGCCATGTCCCGAACATGGTCTTATACGGGACCTACATTCGATGTCGATGCCATGTCCCAGACATGGTCTTATACGGGACCTACATTCGGTGCCGATGCCATGTCCCAGACATGGTCTTACACGGGACCTACATTCGGTGCCGATGCCATGTCCCAGACATGGTCTTACACGGGACCTACATTCGGTGCCGATGCCATGTCCCAGACATGGTCTTACACAGGACCTACATTCGGTGCCGATGCCATGCCCCAGACATGGTCTTATACGGGACCTACATTCGATGCCAATGCCATGTCCCAGACATGGTCTTATACGGGACCTTCCTTATCTCATGTTGTGACATAGGTATCCTTGTTATTCCGAAATGTTCAACCGGGACTTTAACTTAACATATTCTCATCATATTCTAATCGATGCGTCATTAGTCGATTTTCATAGAAATAATATTCATTTCAAATAATATCAGGCAATTAAAAATATAAAGCCATTATGTAGCTTTAATTTCACACAAACTTACCTTGATATCAAAATGGCAAGAAGAGACCTAACCGTCAGTTACTCGTTCCCCCGTTCTAAGTCTGAACCTCGTTTTCTTTGATCTATAACATCACATTTAGCTTAGTTATTAGTCACATTATTCATTGTGACCCAAAAATCATACTATGGAAAAATTACGTTTTGCCCCTAAACTTTGTCATATTTACACTTTTGCCCCTAGGCTCGTAAAATGATTTTTATTCAATTTTCTTATATTTTTAGCCTAGCCGAACCATTTTCATAACTATAGAAGTCCACAATTTGCATTCATTCACACATTTTCCATACATTTTTCAACTTTTTACAAATTAGTCCTTTTATGCGATTTCATCGAAAATCACTTAGTAAAAGTCGTTTACTACACACCGAGCATTCATATTCTACCATTAGACATCAAAGTACATGCATATCATCCATGGGTAAATTTTTAAACACAAACCCTAGCTCAAAATAATGGTAGAAATAGCTAAACCGAGTTACGGGGATCTCAAAAATGTAAAGAACATTAAAAACGCGGCTTGGATGCACTTACAATTGAGCTTGAAAGCTTGAAAACCCTAGCCATGGCTTCCCCCATGCTAAATTTGGCCAAGGAAGAAGATGGACAAAGGTTTTTGGCTTTTATTTTGTCTTTTAGTCCATTTAATTACCAAATTACCAAAATGCCCCTAACTTAAAAATATCATATTTCACTTATCTAATGTCCATTTTTGTCCAACAATTTAACCAATGGTCTAATTGCAATTTAAGGACCTCCAATTTAAAATTTCATAGAAATTGGACACTTCTAACATGTGGAACTCAACTTTTGCACTTTTTACAATTTAGTCCTTTTGACTAAATTGAGTGCCCAAACGTCAAAATTTTCGAACGAAATTTTCACGAAATCTTTCCGTGAAATCGAAGACCATAAAAATATAATAAAAATAAGATTTTTCTTCATCAGATTTGTGGCCCCAAAACCACTGTTCCGACTAGGCCTAAAATTTGGCTGTTACAATTCTCCCCCTCTTTAGGGATTTTCGTCCTCGAAAATATTATCAGAAGAAGTTGCTTTCTACTCTCCTGAAACACTTTCACTAATCTTCTCAGAATTACAAATCGATTTAATCTCATATATCTCTTTCCAATATCCTTTAAACTTTAGCACACAGTGCCGGAGTACACCGTCAAAATCTAAACTACCCTCTTAGACTTATCATTGATATAAAAACAAATTACTATGCCAAAATGTAACTGCATACTCAGAGTTCCCTATGGCTCATCCCATATTGGGGATGTAACTTCCGGATCTCTATCCGACATAATGGAACTGGCACTCTGCATAATCGAATAACCTCAGAAACATATTACTCGGCTAATCTGTCAAATAAGAAATCTGTACATAATGAAATGATCATACGGATCTTTCTTTGTCAAATGATCAGCCATAAACCAATTAACATCTTACTTTTCGAGGATAATGACAATCCCGATATGAAATCTATGGTAACTCTATCTCATCATCACTCCCCTACCATCACTGACTATATTAGTCCTGCATATACTTGATTTCGGCTTACTTGCTAGCAAATAGACATCTGAACATAAAGTCAAAAATATCGTGATACATACTCAATCACCAGAACATCTACTCCTATAGCTGCACATTTTATTATTCTTGGATGAATCGACGAGCTACTACTGAGTCTGGTACAAAACTCCTGTACAAACTATAGGTTACCCAGTATGCAAATTCTATCTCAGAACAATAATAATAACAGGAATCAGGTCCAACCTGAAATTCGGAATAGATAGTCGTTTCACACTGTACTCGTTTAGTTCACCACTCTCTATCACATCTCTGAGCTTCTCAATTCACAAAGAAAGAATCACTTAATCTTTTAACATAGCTAGAACTAGTCCATCATCAAATAAGATCAATCAAGTAACCAGTACTCACAAAAATAAACAAAAATTTTCCATTCAAGCATCTGTAACCATACTTGCTTTCCAAAAGGTAAGTCGATAATTACTCACAGTCTTTTAACATCTCAAAACATTTACGTTGTCTTAGTTTTAGATCTTTCTGCGACATTAGATACTTTAACCCATTAGGATTAGGAAGCATATGACACTTTTCTCCGAACATACGAAATCATCCAGTTCACAACACAAATATAAAAGTGGCCGTCTTTAAATCATTAGTCGAACAGTTCTTTTTCATGTGACTTAAACCGTCTGAAAGTGCAAACTGCTTCTTTACATTCTTGTATTAAAACATATTCTGATCTGTTCAATAGTACATCATTGAAAAATCGCAAATTCCTTACTCAATTCAAACTGAACTCAAAACTAGAGCTTCGGTTAATAATACTTTCAACTGTTTAGAACTTTGCTAACATGCATAGATCATTCAAATTTTCATAAATGTAATGACTTTATCAATCGGTACAGCTTTAACTCATAATAACATCATTCGATTAGAACAATCCAATAGGCATATCTCTGTATCATACTTTCCAGAATATAATTTTCTTCATTCAGACTATCCGTCTATATACTCGTGAATGTACAAAATTCATTACTATACTTGAGGATACTTTAAATACACATAACTAAATTGAATCGAATAGCCGAGACTAGCTTCTTCTTTATCTGTGACATTGCATAATCTATGTAATCTTTAAAACATTCTGATATTTCTTGTAAAGCTGTTTTCACTTTCCAACTATTCTCATCTCTGTATACATTACTAATTATTTCATCACTGAACTCTTTAGTTTCACCCTTATGAACTTATTCAACATGGTTCTCGTAAAATTTCGTCATAAAGTATCACTAGTAATAGGGTGAGGCCGTAAAGCCTCTAACTTGACTCTCATTAATACACACATATGATTTAGCATTCATCATTAACGTAATATCATCATAATCACATAATTCACTTCAGACAATTTAATATACTTATTCATTTTACGAATGTTTTCTGCCATTCACAATTTCAAACAATGAATTTACTTGCTAACATTTGTCAAATTAGAGAACGCCTTACGGGTTCGAGCACGTCGCTTACTTGATGCCATAGTCCAACTATGGTCTTACACGCACACACATGTATCGCCATGGTCCAACCATGGTCTTACGTCCATAATGCCATAACCCAGTTATGGTCTTTTCACTGAAATGCCATAGCCCAGCTATGGTCTTACATTCCATATTTGCCATGGTCCAACCATGGTCTTATCCGTCAATTCATCATTGAACGATCGTACTCATCTCCTGCGTTCTACTTAATTTGATCTTCTAATTCAACTCCCATGCTATTATAATATTTGTGGTTTCATAACAGAGTCATAAAACAAAACATTATATATTCTCTAATTTAACAATTAAACACGAGATTCAACTATGTGGACATACTGATTATACATTATTCAAACAAGTGTACATACACACATATTCCGTCCATTGGGTAAATTTACTTATCATTTTCACTTATTCAAATAGGTTGGGTATATATATCATCATATGCATGCCAAGCTAACATGAACGGCTTATCACCACTTAAACTTTCATTTTATTCCATGTTTCAACATTTCTCAACTCATGGTTATCTCACTTCGTACATTAACACATACATATCATGAACTTCTATTCATACCTTTCTAAGTTTCGTCTTATCACAAACACATTTCAATCACCTCAATATCATTTTTTAGCATTATCGAAAATAGCTCGGTTGGAAGTCATCTCTGTCTTAACAAAACAATTTCGTTAGAGTCGAGAGATCTCACACTATCACAAGTAGTAATATGGCATGTATAGCTAGACTCACATACGCTAGGTTAGTCCAAGAATCGACTAAACCATAGCTCTGATACTATTAAATGTAACACCCCTTACCCGTGTCCGACGTCGGGACAGGATACGAGGCATTGCCGAACTTAAACAAAAACCTTTATACAAAACCGGCTATAAAATTTCATTCAATTTAACATTCCTCATTCACATGCAAATCGCCCCTTATATGGGCCCACAAGGCCCAAAACATACATTGGGAACTGTTCGGGACTAAACCGAGAACTTAGGAAACTTTAAGAAGACTTAGAAATTTTTTTCATCAAAACAGGGGTCACACGTCCGTATGGCTTGGGACACGCCCATGTGGGTAGGCCGTGTGGTCATACACGCCCATGTCATTAGCCCGTGTGACTCTCTGTTTATGACGTCATCAACAGAATTGGGTCACACGGCCAAGTCACACGCCCATGTGCTTAGGCCGTGTGGCGAATTAAATTCTGAAAAGTAAATGCAGATTTCACGTGCCTTGGGCACACGCCCATGTCCCGGGGTTGTGTTTTCCACACGGCTGAGACACACGGTCGTGTCTCTGCCCGTGTGGCCAAGAAAATGGCTATTTTTTAGACCATTTGGCACCCTCATTTGCACATACCTAAACACAACTTCAATCCATCCATCCCAAACACATATAACCACATCACATAAAACCTTTAGTATAAGCACACGCGTATAAATAGGCATTACAACTCATTAACCAATATGAACCAACACATTTGTCCAAATCAAATGACACATACACAATTGACTAAGTCCCTATACATGCCATAGACTCAAAAGGTTTTGCATTCACTTATACCAAACATGATAGCTTGATAGTGTGATAGCATCTCCAGCGATCTCCAACCCGAGCTAGTAAAAAACCCTACATGATATGAGAAAGGAAGGGAACTAAGATATAAAACTTAGTAAGTTTAACAATCCTTATTTTGAGTTCTCAAAATAATGCCATCATTATTGCATAAAATTTTTCAATTCACTTATGTTCATCTTGAGCTGTCTACTCGCGTTACAGTCACTAAATTATTTTTAGCCGGAGCTACGGAACTCCAAATTAAGATCCACTAATTTTCCTAGAAATTAGACTCCCATATATTCTTACCATAAAATTTATAGATATTTTGGTTCAGCCAATCAGTACAGTTTATTCTTTAAAGTTTCCCCTGTTTCGCTATCCAACAGTTATGACCTCTCTTCACTAAAAATTTATTTTCTCATTGCAAAGAACTCGAAAGATGTCCCCGTTTGTTTCTCCTGAAAATAGACTCATTAACAAATTCAAGAATATAAATTTAATCCATTTATTATTTTTTTAAAATTTTTAATGAATTTCTTAAGTCAGAACAGGGGATTTTGAAATCATTCTGACCCTATCTTATAAAAAATTCAAATATCTCATAATCTGAAATTCTTTTACTTAGACCGTCTCTTTTATGCGAAAATAGACTCAATAAGATTTAATTTCATATCTTATTCAACTTCTAATTCAATTTCCACCATTTTTGGTGAATTTTCAAATTGATTCAACTGCATCTGTCCAAACTGTTTTATTGCTAATTTTACTCTATCATGTTTTCTTTGTATTAATTCTCAGTTACACACTATAACACTAAAGCATATCCATAGTTAGCCATGCCAATAGCTAGTCAGAATCAAATATTTACAAGCCATTCATTGGCCAATTTAACTTACACATCAACAACAAAAACTTGAACATTTCATTTCTCAATTTAATTTGGCTTAAAAGCCTCACACATGATCACAATCCACATTTCCCACATATTCTTATATCATAAGCATGGACTTAGCTCTTTGTCATTGATGCATAAACTTAGCTCTTTTTTCATTGACGCATAAACTTAGCTCTTTGTCATTGATGCATAAACTTAGCTCTTTGCCCGCTGAACTACTCAGAATATCGAAGGATACTCAATCTCATCATACATGTATCACGATGCCAATGCCATATCCCAGATATGGTCTTACAAGGGATCACAGCTTAATGCCGATGCCGTATCCCAGATATGGTCTTACACGGGATCTCATATCTCGATGTCAATGCCATATCCTAGATATGGTCTTATACGAGATCGTTCATAGACGTCGATGCCATGTCCAAGACAAGGTTTTACACGAGATCTTCCTTTGGTGCCGAGGCCATGTCCCAGACATGGTCTTATACGGGACCTCCTTTATCCGATGCCGATGCCATGTCCCAGATATGGTCTTATACGGGACCTTCCTTATATCATGTGCCATAGGTATCCTTGTTATTCTGAAATGTTCAACCGGGACTTCAACTTAACATATTCTCATCATATTCTCATCGATGCGTCATTAGTCGATTTTCATAGAAATAATATTCATCTCACATAATATCAGGCACTTAGAAATATAAAGACATTATGTAGCTTTAATTTCACACAAACTTACCTCGATACCAAAATGGCAAGAAGAGACCTAACCGTCAGTTACTCGTTCCCCCCCGGTTCTAAGTCCGAACCTCATTTTCTTTGATCTATAACATCACATTTATCTTACTTATTAGTCACATTATTCATTGTGACCCAAAAATCAAACTATGGAAAAATTACGTTTTGCCCCTAAACTTTATCATATTTACACTTTTTCCCCTATGCTCGTAAAATGATTTTTATTCGATTTCCTTGTATTTTAGGCCTAGCCGAAGCATTTTCATAACTATAGCAGTCCACAATTTGCATTCATTCACACATTTTCCATACATTTTTCAACTTTTTACAAATTAGTCCTTTTATGCGATTTCATCAAAAATCACTTAGTAAAAGTCGTTTACTACACACCGAGCATTCATATTCTACCATTAGACATCAAAGAACATGCATGTCATCCATGGGTAAATTTTTAAACACAAAACCTAGCTCAAAATAATGGTAGAAATAGCTAAACCGAAAGTTACTGGGGATATCAAAAATGTAAAGAACATTAAAACAGGGCTTGGATGCACTTACTATTGAGCTTGAAAGCTTGAAAACCCTAGCCATGGCTTCCCCATGCTAAATTCGGCCAAGGAAGAAGATGGACAAAGGTTTTTGGCTTTTATTTTGTCTTTTAGTCCATTTAATTACCAAATTACCAAAATGCCCCTAACTTAAAAATATCCTATTTCACTTATCTAATGTCCATTTTTGTCCAACAATTTAACCAATGGTCTAATTGCAATTTAAGGACCTCCAATTTAAAATTTCATAGAAATTGGACACTTCTAACATGTGAAACTCAACTTTTGCACTTTTTACAATTTAGTCCTTTTGACTAAATTGAGTGCCCAAACGTCGAAATTTTCGAACGAAATTTTCACAGAATCCTTCCGTGAAATTGTAGACCATAAAAATATAATAAAAATAATATTTTTCCTCACCATATTTGTGGCCCCAAAACCACTGTTCCGACTAGGCCTAAAATCGGGCTGTTACATCGTGTAACTTATATTCCGACCCATAACTCGTGTGAGTAGGCCCATTTCACAGCTCGTATGAGCATTTATGTAAAGGAAAGGTTACGATTATATGGAAAGCCACATTATGTGTGTGAACATTCCCGAGTATCCGATGCAATTCTAGATGCTTCAACGGGTAAGAAAAGGAAATGAAATGGTAAGTATGCAAATGGAATGAATCATGATCTTATTAAAACATTGATGAGTCAAATGATATGTGGATATATGGAAATCTACTTATTTTATGGTTAAATTCATTTGTATCATGGACAAGTGTACTAACTTGTGAGTTTGATGATGTTGTATAGGCTTATACTAAGCATATGGCATTGGTAATGATTTATGCTTCATTTATGAATTGTATTAATGAAATGATAAGTTATGTTTAAGTTTATACGAGCTTACTTAGCACTCATTGCTTACGTTGTTACTTTCCTTTGTATTATAGATTATCAGAAGCTCGCTCAGGTTGGAAGCTCATCAGAGACCTATCACACTATCCAACAACTATTTCGGTAGTTTTGAGTATTTTGGCCAAGGTTAATAATGACATGTATAGGATTTTTTGTAATGGTAGCATATGAATGTATTAATGGTGATTTAGTATGTATATGTTTTGAAATTATGTTTGATTTGGTGAACCTTATCATCTCCTAAGTTATGTTACTTTGGTCACTTTTAAGTGCTGGTATATATGGTCCTTTTGGTATGTTTGTGATGGCTTGTAAATGGTCATTTGTGGTATTATGTGGTAGATAGTTGAACTAGGTTTATGCTTGAAACATGGCAATGTTGACTTGTTTTGGTAAATGGTGTTTTGATACAATTATGGTGCCTTTGAATGACATATCGGTTAGATGAATTAGGATGTTTGAAATGGCATGTTATGTGTGTTTGAATGATGTTTAAATCTCTTTAATGTGTGCCCAAATGGTATGAATGGTTAGGTAGGAATTGTACTTGAAATGGCTTGATTTTAGGTCAATTTTTTGGATTACACAACTTAGGACACGGGCTGTCACACGACCTAGCGACACGACCGCGTGTCATTTGAAATTTCTTAGTGTTTCAAGTTAGCGAGTTATACGGCTGTGTGACCTTACTCAGTGAGTTACACGGGTGAGAACACAGGCTGGGACACGGCCGTGTGTCCCTTGTTCGATTGTTGCATGGCCTGGGCTATGTCACATGGCCTGGCCACACGGCCATGTGACCCCTGTTTGCATATTTTTGCATCTTTATTTAAACTTCAATTTTGTTTCAATTTAGTCTCGAATTACTTTTAAGTTATTTTTAGTGCCTCGAAGGCTCGATTTAGGGACAAAATGCATATGATTGATTGGTTTATAATAGTTTTAAATTAATTTTATGTTATAATGATAAATATTTTCTGATTGATTGGTAATGCTCCGTAACCCTAATTCGGCGACGGAGACTGGTTAGGGGTGTTACACCAACTAAACCTAATCAACAAGTTGAGAAAGGGAATTAAAATTTCTTTTTATTTTGTCGTGTACTTTCTTTTTCTGTTACAAAGTAATACTTTTCCAAACTTCATCAATGAATTTATCCTTTATTTTTTTTCCACTTTCTTACTTATCACAGTATTACTTTACTAACGGTCTTTCACACAAACATAAAATTTCACATACCTGAGAAACTAAGCCAGGCTCGATGTATTATGCCTACAAGGCTAACTCACTTATTTTTCAGAAGATCGGCTTAACCAATGGCTTTGATACCAACTTGTAACGCCTTCAACCTGACCCGATTCGTCGGGTTTGAATCTCAAGTGTTACTACACAAAATACTTAACGGAATTATCAAAATAGTTGACAAATACTCCTAACTGAAATAATTTTTCTTATTATTTTAACTGAAAGACTGGATATCTAAGAACAAAGGAAAGTATTTAAAATAAAATAAAATATTACAATAGGCTTATTACAACTCATTAGAATATAAAATTTTCTTGAAGATAGACTCTTAGGGTGTAACCCTAAACTACTTCATTATCCCACTGTATGCATAATAACCCACATCATCACTACCTTGGCGCAGTCCTGGCCTATCACTTCTAGCGCATCCAAACAACTACCACACCTGAAAACAAGAACAAATGTTGTAAGTTCAAGGGAACTTAGTGATTTTTATCACAAAAATACCTTGGTGGTCAATTTATAAGATTGGAAGAACTTCAGTGCGCCAGCTACTCTTTTGAACCACTTACTGCCATTTCGGAGGGATATTATCACAATTTTGACATACACTTACACGCCAACTATTATACTCTTAACATACCAATTCTTTCTTAA
The DNA here is from genome assembly GCA_025698515.1 of Gossypium sturtianum. Lineage (NCBI taxonomy): Eukaryota > Viridiplantae > Streptophyta > Magnoliopsida > Malvales > Malvaceae > Gossypium > Gossypium sturtianum. The sequence goes on from CM046948.1 coordinate 29,661,414, forward strand.
TTGTCTAACTAAAAATCCTTCTAAACATTTCATAAATGATAGGTACTTTTCAAGAGAATATACTTTTAGAGCCCAATTCATACAAACCATCTCTTAGCACACACACTAACTCCAAAATAGTTGCCATAGATATCTGGCAGATACATACACAATTGGCAAATACTTACGTATATTTGAATACCACCAAACTCACAATGCTAATATACTACATAGATTGTTCAGATGAACTCCACAATCACTTTATCATAAGACCCCAAATACTCAGGATAAAAATAACTTAGATCCCACTCGATTTCAGAAGAGGACATAATACATCTCAAATATCGTAGATTCCAAATAAATTAGATTTCACCATTACAAAACACAGACGAATGTACATTAATAATTTTTATGTCTCTCATAACTACTAATATGCCCAATTTCAACACTAACAGAATATCATGGTGGATACCCATTTTAATACCTTAGCAACCTTATTACAGAGCAATCAAAATTTATCCAAAACTTACCATAAGGGTGGATGATTACATCTTACCAAAAAAACTTAGCTGAGCACACCACAAGGGCCAACCAAAATACGCCATAAAGGCTTCATACAGAATCACGCGTTTACTGTCCCGATAGACTATCATAGATGGTGCCATGGGTTTCTTCCTGATGAACTGATACATAATTTCATGTATCGTGATTTGCCGTTTCGAACCATATATTATTGAAGACTACACCATGAACATACATACAAACATATCTTGTCATGGGTCTTAGCCATATGGACTTACACAAACATTCATGTATCATGATCTGCCATTCTAGTACATACATACAAACATATCTTGTCATGGGTCTTAGCCATATGGATTTACACAAACATTCATGTATCGTGATCTGCCATTCTAGTCTTCATGTTACTAAAGGCTACACCATGAATGGTTCCAAATCATATTAAGATGCCATGGGTCTCAACCTCAGGGTCTTACTATTGTTTTCATATCATGATCTGCCAGTCTGGTTAGCAATATAACTGCCCTACCAAAGGCATCACAAAGGAACATTTGCTCAGTAATCACTTACCCAGATGATCACCTTTTTCTGGTTCATACAACTCGTCTATCAGACCTTACCTGCATGCTTACTAACATTATTCTTTTAACAACACTTTATACATATCATCATGGCACATTTCTCATCTTTACTATAATCATACTCTTACCAATTTCTATAGACATCCTCCCATATATATATTTCTTATTCAACAGTTCATATGAAAGAGTCGGGATATAGGCTCACCTGACACTCCCCTATTATAGTTTAAAGCGCCAGATTCAGCCATCCTTTTCGAACCAGCAACAACAAATTCTTTTAGAACATAGGATCACTATTAAAACTCATTTACATACAAATTACTATCATCATAATCAGTGATAACCCCCATGCAAAACTTTCTATTTACAACTTACTATTCAAATACCACATACAAACTTACTCATTCAGAACTTGACATTCAGAGTTCTAATACTTACCCGAAGATAGAATAACCACTCATTAACTAAGAACAATAGCTTCCAACTTAACAAGGAAGAAATACAATTAGACTTGAGAAAAAGACTCAGAAAGTACTCTTGAAGGAATAATAAAAACCTTTCACAAAACCCTTCTCACACATATAAATATGACCCATCCTATTGATAACTCTTGAAAAGAGTTATATTTCATGGCCTTAGGTTTAGTTAATTGCTTGTACTTAGGTGAGTTTAGTTGCATTTTAGGATATTGCATTGGTCTTTTTAGAGCATTGCATTAAAGAGCTTGAATTGTACTTAAGTGTTATTACATGTTGCTTTGAATTGCCTATGGGGAGGACTTGCTTGGTGGTTGATTGGTAGGTGTAGAATGTAGGAAAAGGAGTAAAGGGTTCAAGGTCTCCTGTGAAAATTTTTGGATAGTTTGCCAACACAAATGATATGGAAATGCTTAGAAGATGCCTAGTCAACACTCAATACGTACCGTTCTCAGCCCCAACTATACTTGTACCAGATAAATCCACCTGAAAAAGAGAGAAAAGATTATGGGCTAATGAACCTACCCTAGAAGGAAAAGATATAAGAGCCAAAAAGAGAGAGGACAGTAGTACGCGAACAGTAGAAGGAAGCGACTAAGAACAAGGGTAGAGAAAATGGTGGAACAAGAAGTCAATCATCCTTGGCCACAGTAAGATATTGTGTCGCCTGTGTTGAGAGCTGGATAGGCAAAAGCTGTCATCCAGAAATTCTTCCTCTATTTCTTATCTTGTTTCTTCGTGAGCTTAATTGATGAAGAAAATGTTGGTTATTGTGTTAAACTTGAATTTTATTTGCCAACCCATAAGCTAAATCTCTTAGTGTTGGGATTACTTTAATGAAACCCTTATTTCTATTAATGGCTAAAGTATAGATATGGATTAATCTATTGTTTTATTCGACGATATTTTAGGACTGCATGCATGCGGTGCATTGATGAGTGTGCAGCAAGTATATAAAAAACAACCTAAGTCTGATAAGGTTATGTTAGTTAGATCGAAGTTGAATGATATGAGCAACTGTTTAATTAATTACTCGTAGCAGTATCTAGACATAGAGTAGTATTTCATACAGAAGATGAAGAAACATATTGGGAACCAAAATCAAGGCCTATACACATATAGTGCCCTAGGTGAGGTAACTTTAGGTCTTGCTCTCGAAAGAAGCAAGCCACGGTAAAGCCATTCCAAGCAGTAGAATAATTAAGATTTTGCTGAAGCATTAGAGGTTAGTAAGGGTAGATTCTTTAGTAATTCTAGCCTACTCAATCAACATCGTAGCCCCTCTATCATTTTTCGTAATGTCTTTTCACACCTATCCGATCCCAGTGGAGGTGATCTCACTCATCACTTTATTACTTGATTCGATGTGTATACTTGCACAATTTGCATATCATATTCACATGCAACACCTACCTAGTGAAACTTAACAAGTGTCACACATATCAGAATTTGCTTTCTTATTGGTTTACAGTTTGTGAGAGAAACATAAATAAGTTCGCAACATTTACAAATATCATACCAATCTATCCAGTTGATTCCTAACCAGGTTACTTTCCAACCTAACTAGTACAATACTTCAGACAAACAAGGCATATTATACCTCTGGCGATAACACATACCATACTTACCCTTTTTTCTCTTAACACCATATTTTCCTTTAAATAGCATACTATCCTAAAATAAATTCTTCACTCACTTATAAACCCACACGAATACGCTAAAGTAAGCAATTGGGCGGATTATACTTTGTCAGACAATTTGTTTTACTAGAATATGCCAAAATCTTGGTCATGTCAGACTTACACATACGACACAGGTTTAGTACACACGCTGTAACACCCCTAACCCGTATCCGTCGACGGAACAGGGTTACGGATCATTACCAAAACTTTTCAGAAGATTTTCAGATAAATCATGTCAATCACTATTCATTAACCGAGATAATTCGTAACGTCCCTTAGATGGACCCTCGAGGTCCAATACGAGCATTGGAATTGAGTCGGGACTTAATCAGAAACTCTAAGAATTTTTCGTGACATTTCAAAAATTTTCCAAGGTGTAGGGCTCACACGCCTGTTTGTTCCAAGTGACATGCCCGTGTGACTCTTAGACACGCCCGTGCATCAGGCCGTGTCTGATTTAGGTTGCTCTCTGACTTGCGCCACACGGTCATGCCATACGCTCGTGTGCTAAACCGTGTGATTAATTAATTTAATTCGAATTAGATGTTGGTTTCACACGGCCATGACACACGCCTGTGTTCAATGCCGTGTCACCCACATGGCTGAGATACACGCCCGTGTGCTCAATTTTGAGCATTCTGTTTCTAAATTTTAGGATGCAGGGGACACACAGCCAGACCACACGCCCATGTGCTAGGCTGTGTGTCACACACGGCCAAGACACACGCCCGTGTGTCTACCAGTGTGGACAAAATAAGGCTATTTTCAAAGCCTTATTCCTCACCTTTTTTGCCTTATACGTGCACCAAAACTTAAACACATTCTCATGGCTATATAAACATTCAACCAATAAGCCTTTATGCACCACAATTTATTTCCATATCAATCTTGTACTCATATTTACCTATATGCAATGGTCACATTTGTGCATTTTGTATAAATTATACTAATTTAATTCATTCATCCATTTGTCAATGTGATTTCTATCAATTAACCATTTTAAACATATACTATGATAGCTTTCATACATAAACACCAAAGTATGTCCATAACTAGCCATTCCAATGGCTAGTCATTATAAAATATTTACATATCATTCCTTGACCAATTTAACCTATACATGCCATTATAACCCTAATTGTTTTACCTTATATACTGAAATGAACTGTTGGATAGTGTGAGTGATCTCCGCCAAGCTTCCAATCCAACGAGCATTCTGATTTACTATAAGACAGGGAAAAATAAAACGGAGTAAGCATATAATGCTTAGTAAGTCCATATAACTTGGTAAATAACTTACCAACCATTCACATTTAAGGTAAACATTGCAAGGTATAACCAAACCATTTGGTAACAAGCCCTAACACATATTCTCAATACCCATATTAAACACATATTTCATATAAACATCAAGAAACACATATATGAGTCCAACATTATTCAGATTCTCATACACATGTTTTTCCACAACATGTATTCACATAACATATATAAAAATTATTTCCATGTATCTCAAATTTATTTCATATTAATTCATCTCGAGTTCCTGTATATTTCATGTCAGGACTTTACTCAACAATCAATTGCAGTATTGATAATCACTCGGATAGTACACTCAAGGTGTACAAATCTATTCTCATAGATGAACATATTCATCAAACCATTTCATGTAACATCATTTCCTATTATTCAAGTAAATACATGTAAAAAATCCCTTTTTCTTTTCGTATCAGTGTTTTACTCGTTGAATTATTGAAAAATCGATGGATACACATGTAGTACACTTGAGGTGTACAATTCCATAGTCCGTCAATTCATATTCAGTAGTACCTTTTAGGTACAGTCTCGAGCCACATATCATACAGTAGAATTACCAGTCCAGGCTAAATTCTAGATGTAACATGTACTCTAAGGGCTTTGTCGAATTACCAGTGCAGACTAAATTCTTTATATGACAAAGAATTCCCTATAGAGTCCATTCTAGATTACCAGTCCAGGCTAAATCCAATCAATTAGGATTATCAGTCCAGGCTAAATCCTAATTAAAACATATGCTCGAGAGGCTTATTTTAGGATTACCCGTCGACTTCTATTTATTCAAACGGGATTTAACATTTATCAGGCAATTGTCGGGTATATGTTCAATCTCATAAATTTATGCATTTATGTAATTCACATTTTCACATTCAACTCATGTGAAAATGTGAATTACATAAATGCATAAATTTATGAGATTGAACATATACCCGACAATTATCTGATAAATGTTAAATCCTATTTGAATAAATAGAAGTCGATGGATAAATGTGTTTTTCCTGATAAATTTATGCATTTATGTAATTCACATTTTCACATTCAACTCAAGCACAAAAATAACTTTTTTTCATTTATCACTTATCAAGTATTATAATTTATCGGGCTTTATTAGATATGCAATCATTTCACTTATATATTTATACAATCACATACACAATTCAATTTAGGCATAAAAACATGCATAGCTAAGTTATACGAACTTACCTTGATAAATGTTCGTACACATAAAGTCAATTAATCTGACATTTTCTCCTTTCCTCGTTCTAACTCCGTATTCGATTTATCCGGATCTATACGAGTAAATTTAACATTAATTTAATGCAATTCATACTCAAATTAGTCCAATTTACATCTTAGGCAAATTTACCATTTTGCCCCTAAACTTTTAATAAATGACGATTTCGAACCTAGGCTCGAAAAATAAAATTCATGCAATTTACTCCTTATTCCAAGCCTAACCAAAATTTCAATATAAAATTTACAGCACATGTATTCTATAAAATTCAGAATTTTTCCATGGAATTCACATTTTTACAATTTAATCCCTAAATTAAGTTTTCATCAAAATTCACTTTGTAAAATTTGTTTATCTATCAACAACCTTTCATTTTCTACCATAAATTTCATAATTTCAGCATATTCATCTATGGTAAAAATTCTATACTTTGATATCTTTTCAAATTAATCCCCCAAATAGACAAATTAAGCTTTCCCGATCTCGAAAATATAAAAATTACTAAAAACGGGACATGAAAGCTTACCAATTTGACCAAGAAAGCTTGCTTTCTATTTCCTAGGGTTTCCATGGAATATTTGGGGAAGAAGATGATATAAAATGATTTTCTTATTTCAATTTAATTATTTATCATCTTTTAATTTTATCATTTTCCAATTTAGTCCTTAGCCTTTTTCTAATTTCCATGGATGAATCATCCAAAAATATCTACTAACTTTTCATTAATGGTCTAATTACTATATAAGGACATCAAGTTTTGAATTCCATAGCTATTTGATCCTTCTAGCTACTAGAATCCAACTTTCGCATTTTATGCGATTTAGTCCTTCTCGTAATTAAGCACATAATCGGTAAAATTTTCTTATCAAAATTCTCACATGATATTTATATCATATTATGGACCATAAAATAAAATAAAAATAAATTTTATTTTTGGCTCGAATTTGTGGTCCCGAAACCACTGTTCCGATTTTACTGAAAAATGGGCTGTTACAACTCTCCCCCTTAAGAAATTTTCTGTAACATCCTAAGAATATTAGAGTATCATCTTGTTATTTGTGTTAGCTCGGATATGATTGTTATTGTGTGCTTAGTATATTTGTGTGAAGGCTTTGAAATATTAGCTAAGCTAGAATAATTTTTAGTGTGGAAAATTTAATGAAGTGGATTAAGTGAGCTTGACACTTAAGATAATTTAAGTGTTAAATTAAAGCACATGAGGAGTTAGTGGCATAGTGGATAAGGAGCTTGAAAGGTTGCTTGAGGGAAATGGTTCGAATAGCATGGAAAGCATATTGAGGATTTTATTTTTTGTACATCCTAGCATTAAGTGTCGGTCAACTATACATATGGATAAGATGGACAACTTTCTTTTTATGACAAGAAGACTTAAGGTTATGGTAAGCATGAAATAAGGGATAGAATTGCTAGATTTTGGGAATAAAATTCCTTCAACTTTGGGAATGTAGAGGATTTCAAGGCTTGGCTTAAGGAAGATGTTTTAGAAACTATTCCAAGGCCTTTAGTGCATGTATGTGGACGGCATGTATGGCTAGGGGGGTGGCCGAATATTGATAGGAGGTTTGGGGAAGGATAGTTGGCCAACTTTAGCATTTGTGCACCTTTTGGCATTTGTTTCTTTTCTCTCCAAAAACTCCTTCTTTGGCCGAATGTACCTAGGCATTTTTGTGCAAATTTGCTTTGGATTTTAGCTCTCATTTTTGTGTTGAACCAAATACCATTCTCTTTCTCTCATTTTTCCTTTTGAAACCGAAACTACATTTGAACTTTGTGCATTTTTGTGCACTTTTCTTCTTTGGTAAAATAGGTGTTGGTCGAATCTCTTAATCCCATTTTCTCTCTTTTCTTTCTTTTGAATATTGTTCAAAATCACAACATTTCTTTTACTTTCTTCTTGGTCGAATCTCTTTCTTCCCCTTTCCCCTTGATTTTTCTTTCATTAGTTGCTAAAGCCGAATCATCCTTCTTCCCTTTTCATTTTTTTTCTTTTTCTTTTCTTCTTTGCCATACTAATTCTTCATCTCTTTTGAGCCGAATATCAATTGTTTTCTTTCAAAATCATAAGCAGAAACTCTCATATCCTATTTGATTTGTCTTGGCCGAATTTCTTCAAGGGTAGGACTTCATTTGGTTTTCTTCAATCGGTTTTGGAAGATAGGTAAGTGTTATGGCCGTTTTTCCTTAGTCTTTTTATTGTTTCTATGTTGTTCCTCTTGTGGACAAAGGCCGAATTTTGGGCAATTGTTGCAAGGTTCTAATCATTCTTAGAAATTGATTTCTTTTAGGCTCCTCGGGACGTTGGAAGCAATCAATCTAAGCCTCGTTTCTTTGTCAAATCGTTTTGGGTAAGCTTTAGGTAAGACTTGGTATTTCAAGTGATAACTCATTGGGATTTAGTAGTATGGCCGAATGGCTTTTGTTTATAATTTAAATATTGGCTGATTGTAGGACAAGGTGATCTAGTGCGGTAGATCGGGTCTTCAGATTTTAGTACTTGCGGTAGTGTCAGGTGTGTATCTTACACACTTTATAACTTGGTTTATATATATATATGTGTGTTTTAAATAACTATTCAAGTTGTTAAAGCCGAAACTATGAGATATTGAATTGATACCTTGATGGATATGAGCAAGGATACGGGTAAGTCCGTTTCGATATGATGTTGCTATATGTTGTTTAATATCACGATCTACGATATGTATTGGTTATATGTTCATATCAAAGTATATTGACATGATTTGTTTATCTATTGCATTGGTATGGGCAATATGAGAGGAGGGGGAAGATTGATATTCGTGTCTTCGGACACCAGAGGTTTGGCACTTCCAGTGATTTGGTATCACATTTGTGTCTTTGGGACACCAGAGGTTTGGCACCTCATAGCGACTCGTCCCTGTGGATTAACACCACCGTGGGTTGGCCCCACTTTTGAGATATGGGATTGTCGCCAGTGATTTGGTATCACACGTGGGTTGGCCCCACAACTTGATTATTCGTGACTTTGGACACCAGTGATTTGGTATCACATATGTGTCTTTGGGACACCAGAGGTTTGGCACCTCATAGCGACTCGTCCCTGTGGATCAACACCACCGTGGGTTGGCCCCACTTTTGAGATATGGGATTGTCGCCAGTGATTTGGTATCACAAGTGGGTTGGCCCCACAACTTGATTATTTGTGACTTTGGTCACCAGTGGTTTGGCACCACCAGTGGTTTGGTACCACACGGGGTAGAAAAAGGAGTTACGGATGGCTAGGTTGGGTGCATAATATATATTGCTTGGTTATAATTTGTGTAAGTATGTGGTATTTACCCGGGAGAGGGAATATGCACTGAGTCTTGGTGACTCACCTTCTCCTTTACTTTTTCAGGTAATTCGTAAATTCGCGGATTAGGAGCCGGATGAACTCGAGGAGGCCATGCAATGAAATTTGGTTTTACATGAACTTCCATTTGGGTACTTGATTTTAATTTGGTTTTCATTTTTATGGGTTTGTAATAAGGCCTCTTTAATTATGTTTTTTTTTTTTGAATTATTTATTTGCTTTGGATTTGTTTTAGGAATAACTTGCAAATTACATGATTGATTTAATGATATGTGAACAAAGGTTTCTAAAATACAAAGCGCGATGGTTTTTAAAACGTTACCATCGGGTAACCTAAATAAATTGATAATTTTTAACAACTTAAGTATTTTCGATAACTCAAACTATTTTATAAAACTTAAGTTTCCAAATTTCTATTAGATACGATTTTCAACCTAATTGTTTTAGTTTCTCTTTAATTTATAAAAGGTTTACAAATCTAAGCTACAACTAAGTTTTAAAGATTTATTTTCGGGATTTCAAAGTAAATTATCAGTTTTTAATTTATTATACACCTGATTTCTACGAACTTAGAACAACAAAGAGTTTTTCACTAAAATTTAATCGGTAACTCGTTTTTCCTCAAAACGTTTTCCCCTGTGACATACCAAATTCGGTCGTGGCGTATTGACCGGGTTTGGGGTGTTACAGTCCTCGAAAACCTTACCAGTAAAGAGATTCAGACATTACTCTCTCTATCATAGTTTCCTCCAGTTCCTATGTAGCTCCCTCTATATCATGTCACTGTCAGAAACTTTTACTAAAGCTACCTTTTCATTTCTAGGTTTTTCTCTTCTAGTGCCAGAATTTCAATCAATCTCTCACTGTAAGTCGTGTCAAGCTGAATTTAAAATTTATCAAAGAAATAACAAATGATGGGTCTGGTTGATACTGTCATAATACATATACTCATAAAACTTTGTGAATTCTGTAGAACTCTAATAATAGTATCAGTCAATACGCAACAGGTCCAATTCTTTTCATAATCTTATATGACCGATAGACCACGGGCATGATTTGCCTTTACGGCCAAACCGGGGAACTTTCTTCCATGGCGAAACTTTCATAAATTTTTTGTTGCCAATCTGAAACTCCATTTCTTTTCATTTTAGATTCGCATCGGATTTCTGACGTTCAATTACTGCTTTTAAACTGTCTTAGATTATTTTCATCTTTCTTCGGTTTCAAAGAATCAAACCTACTACATGTATCTTTTCTCACTGAGCTCTATCCAAAACACCGGAGTTTTACATTTATGACCATATAAAGCCTTGTACAGTAAAATTTTATATTTGACTGTTAACTGTTATAAGTAATTTCAACCCAAGGCAAATACTTTTCTCAGTTACCTTCAAATTCAAGTACACGGCATCGAAGCATATCTTCCAAAATCTGAATCATATGTTCAGATTGATCATCCATCTGAGGATGAAATACCGTACTAAAATGTAACCATGTACCCAGGGTTTCTTGTAACTTGTTTCAGAATCGGAATATAAACCGTAGATCTCTATCAGAAATAATAGAAACTAGCACATCATATAATCTGTCAATATAAAAAACAGGTAATTCAAGCAATCTATCAAGCGAGAAATCCAATCATGTCAGAATAAAATGTGCAGGCTTTGTCAAAAAATCAACAATTACTCAAATAGTATCTTTCTTTTTCATCGACAGGGATAATCCTAACATAAAGTTCATAGTAACTTTGTCCCATTTCCACTTCGGTATTTTCTCTAACTATAACCATCTTGAAAATTTCATCCTTAACTTGCTGGTACATCCATCATTTAGGTACAATTTCAAAAATACCACATTTCATTTCCGGGCTACTAATAAATCTTTTTCAAATCATTATGCATTTTATCATTCTCCTGATAAACAGGCATAGTACCATTGTGATCATTCATGTAAAATTTCCAGTACAAGCTCTAATTTCTTCAGTCCACAAACTATGTCTCTGATTAACAAACATTTACCGAATCTATTCTGTAATTCTGATTCAGAAATTATTTCATACTGTACTCATTTAACTCACAACTCATTATCACTTTTCAGAGTTTCACTGATCTGTTGTAGAGACACCAATTTAGCTCTATACTCAGCTAAAATTAAATTATTATCAGACAATCATATTCGATATCCATGGCTTGCAAAATATACATAGGTTTTCTACTCAGAACATCTGTAACCACATTCATTCTTTCCAAGTGATATACAATTATCAAATCATAATCTTTCAATATTTCAAACCTTATACGCTATCTCAGATTCAAATCTTTTAGCAACATCAGATACTTCAAACTTTTATAATCGGTGAATATACAACATTTTTCACCAAACAAGTAATGTTGTCAGATTTCAATACAAAAGCAATAGCTATCAATTCTAGATCATATATCGAGTAATTCTTTCCATGAGGTTTTTAACTGTCTGAAAGTACATGCTATTACTTTGCCTTACTGCATCAAGACACAGTCTAATCCCATTCAATGTTACATTATTGTAATAACAAGTTCCTTACCCAAGTCAGGTTGAATCAGAATCAATACTTTGATCAACAAAGCTTTCAACTGGTTGGAACTTTACTGATATTTATCGGTCCATTCAACTCTTACATCTTCTCTGTAATAACTATGTCATCAATGTAGCTACTTCAATTATTAACATTGAAGCTTTGAGTTTTTCCAAAGCCACAACCATCAGATAGATTCAAAACCATAGTGTATTAATATGACCGACATTTCAACCGTATAGATAAAGCAACACTTTAATATCAATAGTGTACCTCAATTCAGAAGAGGGAGAATCGAAAGTGACCCCAAGAATAACCAATGCAGTAATTCAGTTTCTATAATCTGTGATCTCTATCACCATGCCACATGATCGAGTCAATATTTATTACGGTAATGAATGTAATTACCTCCGACCGATGAATATCTTTCTTAGATAAATCGTGTTTAAATAATAGAGAGACTGATGATATCCCAGAGAAAATTCAGAAGAGTAATATCACGTATACATCGGTAGAAACAACTATGATAAAGACAATATAATTTGCATATTCGCAATTCAGGGCTTCAATCAGTAGAAGTAATAAATAACATCATATGAACCTTATCATTAAATCTTATATCAATCACGATGAATTAGAAACCCAAGTAAGGTAAAGCAGTACTGCTCATGAATCAACCAGACTTACAGTAATTCCATCTATCATAATTTACTAGCCTTTCAATACGATAAATATTGCATCTAAACATGCACAATTTCACATGCCTTTGAGAATAATAGTACATATAGAATACCCTTATAAAATACCCAGAAGGGATTGTTGTAATATATACCCGATTATAACAACTGTATTCAATATTTTTGTAATTTCATCACTATTCCACTAACATATATAGTCATCAATAATCTCACATCATTCAGTTCACTAGCAAAGCTTATTCGGAAGAAATTTTTCAGTTAGCCCATTCTGTAGATACCATATATGAATCAATCAATTTCTCATAAATAACTTCTTTCTTTAATAGGCATTGTATATTCTAAACAGTTTTCAGAAAAATATGATATCTCTCTTCAGTATCCATCTTTATTTACTAACCCATTCTCGGTTCTAACTACATCATTAATCATTCAGCCATTGAACTCTTTAGTTTTACATTCATGAGTTTAATCTATATAAATCTTGTGAATTTTATTGTATAAAACTATACTGGTAAGGGGGTAGAGATCGTAAGCCCTAAAATTTATCTTTTGTAAATACACACATATCACTTAACATTTATCATTAACAATGTTCACTATAAAACATTTATCCGTACCTTTATAAGTCCCCTTTATCATATGTAACATTTTTACTCAAGCACGTGAGTATCACTTCAAGCAGTATCAGAATTAGCTCAGTTGGAAAGCATATCTGTCTATTTGCAAAATAATTTTCATCAGAGTCGAGAGATATCACACTATCACAGGTTATATAATGGCATGTATTTCTAGACTCTACATATGCTATGTTCAGCCTGAGAACTGACTAAACCATAGCTCTGATACCACTAAATGTAACACCCCTAACCCGTATCCGTCGCCAGAACAGGATTACGGAGCATTACCAGAACTTTTCAGAAGATTTTTAGATAAATCATGTCAATCACTATTAATTAATTGAGATCATTTGTAACGTCCCTTAGATGGACCCTCGAGGTCTAATACGAGCATTAGAATCGAGTTGGGACTTAATCGGAAACTCTAAGAGTTTTTTGTGACATTTCAAAAAATTTCCAAGGTGCAGGGCTCACACGCCCGTTTGGTCCAAGGGGCACGTCCGTGTGACTCTTAAACACGCCCGTGCATCAGGCCGTGTCCGATTTAGGTTGCTCTCTGACTTGCACCACATGGCCATGCCACATGCCCGTGTGCTAGGCCGTGTGGTTAATTAATTTAAGTTGAATTAGATGCAGGTTTCACACGGCCATAACACACGCCCATGTTCAAGGCCGTGTCACCTACACGGCTGAGACACAGGCCCGTGTCTCTACCTGAGTGCTCAATTCTGAGCATTCTGTATCTAAATTTTAGGATGCAGGGGACACACGGCCAGACCACACGCCCATCTGCTAGGCCGTGTGTCACACACGGTCAAGACACACGCCCGTGTGTCTACCAGTATGGACAAAATAAGGTTATTTTCCAAGCCTTATTCCTCACCCTTTTTGCCTTATACCTGCACCAAAACTTAAACACATTCTCATGGCCATATAAACATTCAACCAATATGCCTTTATGCCCCACAATTTATTTCCATATCAATCTTGTACTCATATTTACCTATATACAATGGTCACATTTGTAACAGTCCGGTTTATACCCTAGTCGGAACAGTGGTTTCGGGACCACAAATTCAAGTCCGTATAATATTTTTATAATATTTTCTGTGTCGTTAATACATGATTAAGCATGTGGTAAATTTCCATAAATTAATTTGTTTGTTCGTGTGTTAATTTGAGCAAAGGATTGATTTGCATTAAATGTGAAAGTTGTATGCTATTTGTTTAAGTACTAATGTGTTGTGGCTTTTTAAAGTTATGGCCTTAAATGGCAATTGAACCACTATTTAGTTAGTGGGTGGTTATGGTAAAAAATGACCTTGTTATTTATGTTATAAAAATTTTGTTTTATAAGGTTAAAATAGGAAATAAATTGTTAAGTCATATATTAATAAAAGAAACAAGTATAATGGCTTTATTTTGTCATTTTTCTTGCCGAAAATCACCAAAGAAAAGAAAGCTTGGAAGCTTTGTACATTCGGCTACTATCAAGCCAAAATTCAAGGTTTGTTTTAATCGGTTTTCGATAATTTTTACGTTTTTGCAATCATTGCTTTGAGAGCTACAAAACCCATGTCTTAATTTTGCTAATTGATGATGTTTGTGTGACATGCCATTAAAGATATGTCAAGCTTTTTGATGATTTTTGATGTTAAATAAAAGTTTTGAGCTAGATGAACATGATTTGTTCTTGAAGTTTTGATGAATTTAGCTAAATAGGGCTAAAATATGAAAATATTATTTTGGAGGACTAATTTTTGAATTTGATGAAATTTTTGGACTTATATAGTCCCTAGGGAGGTTCGGCTATGCATGGGTGTGAACAAATTATGTGAATTTGATGTTTTGTGAAAAATGGATTAAATTGATAAATTGTGCAATTATGAGGGTTAATTTGCAAATTACCCTAAATGTATGTCTTTGGATTGAATTGACTGAATAAGTGAATAAAAGAGTTAATTCTGAATATGTTTATATCAAGAACCGAGGAAAATGAATTTAGATCGCGGGAAAGCGAAAGTAAACGAATAGCCATTTTCATTCCGATAAACCGAATCCGAGGTAAGTCATTATGCAAATAAACGTACTTGTATGAAATTATAATTGTTCATATGACTAATGTTGATAATGGATGTTTATGAGAGGTTATGCATATGAATTCTGAGATAAGTTCTATATAGTGACTAAGTCTGAGAAGTCCCGTGTGAACCTAGGATTAGCTATGTCATGACATAGGTTTCTATTCTGTTATATCATGTAAGACCACGTCTGGGACGTTGGCGTTGATTTGAGATTTTGTGTAAGACCTTGTATGGGACGTAGGCATCAATATGAATTTTACGTGTAAGACCACGTCTGGAATGTTGGCATCGATATGATCTGTACATGTAAGACCATGTCTGGGACATTGGCATTGTAATGATTCGTGTAAGACCCTGTCTGGGACAGTGGCATCAATGCCTGAATGCATGTAAGACCTCGTCTGGGACGTTGGCATTGTATGACCATTTTGAGCTTTCTGGGTATCCTATTAGATTCCTTACGGTTCAACGGGCAAGTTTGTGATACGAAATAGCCATGTAAATAGTGAATTTGATTCAGGTACGTTGATTTATACACTGAGTGTATATAAGGTGAGTTCCTATGTAACCATGCTATGATGTTTATGAACCTTTGAAATAGTTTTGTGCATAAAAAGCTTTTGGAATTTATGAATGTGGCAAATGTGGCCAATAGTATGAACCAATGTATATATGTGAGAGGATGTTATGTATATGAAATGTGCCTATATTTATATATGCTTATATACTAGTCTATTAAGTTTATTTGTATATGACTTACTAAGCTTTGGAAAGCTTACTCTGTGTGTGTGTTTCCTCTATTTTATAGGTCGTCAAGCTACTGAAGGCTCAGGATCGTTAAGGATCATCATCACACTACTAAACTTATTTTGGTACCTTTTTGAGAATGAATATAGCTAAATATGGCATGTATTGGCTAGATATGTGTAAATGTTTATGAAGTGAACCAAGCCATGTGTTTTAGGTAAGACTTGAGTTGGTAATATGCTTGAATGAATGTGTTGATGGAATGCTCATTTTGGTATGTTTTTGGTTGTCGTATATGCATGAAATGAGATGGTTAAGGTTGCTTGTAGGTATGACCCTTCTTGGGTGGCATTTTGGCCTTATAAATGGCCTATCATGTAACACGGTTATGGTACACGGGCGTGCCTAAGACCGTGGGTGAATTGGCAGAATGTAGCTTAAATAGCACACGGCCTCGACATGGGCGTGTCACCTGGCCGTGGTGTACAAGTCAGTAGCTAGCTAAAGAGCACACGGCCATGGCACACGGGCGTGCTTGGTGGCCGTGTTGGAAAAGTCAATTTATGGCCTAGTAGCACACGGTCATGGCACACGGGTGTGCCTAGTGACCGTGTTGATATAGTCAGTATATAGACACGGATGGACACACGGGGGTGTCTAGAAGCCGTGGAGGGCACACGGTCTCCTACCACGGGCGTGTCTCCCCTGAAAGTTAGAAAAGTTTTAAATTTTCATGAAATTTCATATGTGATTCAGTTTAGTCCCAACTCAGTTTATATGCATGCTTTGGGTCTTGATGACTCCTCTAAGGGACACTTTGATTGTTAATGATGAATGTAATGTATGAAATATTATGTAAGTTTCCGATCTGTCCGATAATGCTCCTAACCCTAGTCCGACGTCGGTTACGGGTTAGGGGTGTTACATTTGGTTGGTATCAAAGCTACGGTTTAGTCGATTCTCGGACTAACGTAGCGTGTCAGAGTCTAGCTATACATGCCATGTATCTGAATTGCGATAGTGTGATGAATCCTGACGTATAAATATGATTTCTGTATAGTAATTGATCCCGAAAGAGCCGTAGCTGACGACGTAGAAAGCTATGCGCTGATCCCACGCAGGGGACGCTATACGAATCGAGACCGCTACTAGCGGTCAAGGGAAGAAGCTAAACAAGCTTTCTTCCGGATGATGAGTGAGTGGTTCACTCGGCTTGTAAAAATAACCCGATTGTTTCACAACCCCGCCCGGATAATCCCCTCTCAGCTACAAGCGAAAGCCACCGGTTATGCATCCAAATCTGTTAAATAAGCCTCCGGTAGACAAGATTCGCAAGTATGGAGTGAAGAATTCCGAGCTACCAATGATGATGATCTTTGAAAAGGTGAGTTTTGGTTAGAGAATACGATTCTCGGTATTCGATTTAAATGTCTCGACTCGGATGAATACATAAAGTGTGTTGTATCATTACTCCGAGATGCAATTTTATCAATGGTGGGAAACCCCGATTTCGTTGTTCCGAAAGAGCGATTACATGGGACTTCTTTCAGAGCGAGTTTCGAAAGAAGTATATCAGTGAGAGATTCGTAGATCAAAAGCGAAAGGAATTTATGGATCTAAAACAAGGCTGAATGACTGTTTCAGAATATGAACGAGATTTCGTGAGATCGAGTCGAGACGCTCGAGAATGTGTATCATCCAAGCTATAATGTGCAAAAGGTTTGAAGATGGGCTTAATGAAGACATTCGTTTGCTAGTCGGAATCTTAGAGATAAAAGAGTTTGTTTTTCTCGTTGACTGAGCGTGCAAAGCTGAGGCACTTGGGAAAGATAAAAAGAAAGTCGAGTCTGAAGCTCGAGATTTGAGAAAGAGATTTCAGAGTAAATCGTTTGCATCGCTCCAAAAGATTCGGAGAGATGATCAAAGCCGTTCGAGAGTTAATATGGGTTATTCAAATAGAAATCGAGATAGATCACAAATGAACTCCAAAGCTCCAGCAACTTCAGTGGCAAGTGTTGGTAATGTTCGATCCGAGAGACCTGAATGTAAATACTGTGGAAAAAGGCATCTGAGAAGCTGTAGATTAAATGACAGAGCTTGCTTCAGATGTGGATCACTTGATCATTTTATCCGTGATTGCCCTGAATCTGTCAAGCCAGAGACTGTTCAAAATCTGAGATCTGATAATACACCTGTGAGAGGTAAATCTTCGAAGAATGTAAGAAATGTTGGTGATAGTCAGAGAACTACGAGAGACAATGTTGCGAGATCTGAAGCTAGAGCGCCTGCCAGAGCATATGCTATTCGAACTCGTGAGGAAGCTTTGTCACCTGATGTTATAACTGGTACTTTTACACTTTATGATACTTCTGTGATTGCATTGATAGACCCTGGTTCTACGCATTCGTATATATGCATGAATTTAGTATTCAGTAAGACTTTGCCTATAGAGTCTACTGAGTTTGCAATTAAAGTATCGAACCCCTTAGGTAAAAGTGTTCTGGTTAACAAAGTATGCAAGAACTATCCGTTAATGTTTCGAGATATTTGTTTCCTTACTGATTTGATGCTTCTGCCATTCGATGAGTTCGATATTTTTCTGGGTATGGACTGGTTGACATTGCATGATGCGGTTGTAAATTGTAAAAGATAGACCGTTGATTTGAGACATTCGAATAATGAAATTGTACGGGTTGAGTCTAATGATTTAAATGGATTGTCTGCTGTGATATCTGTTTTGAAAGCTTGGAGTTATGTGAAAAAGGGATATGAGGCATATTTTGCTTATGTTATTGACTCGAAAGTATCTGAAAAGAAAGTTGAGTCAGTGTCTGGTGTTTGTGAATATTCTGATGTGTTTCCGAAAGAATTACCTGGTTTGCCTCTGATTCGTGAAGTTGAGTTTGGTATTGAATTAATGCCTGGTACGACACCTATTTCGATAGCTCCGTATAGAATGGCACCAACAGAATTGAAAGAGTTAAAGACACAGTTGCAAGAGTTGACTGATAGAGGGTTCGCTAGATCGAGTTTCTCACCTTGGGGTGCTCCTGTTCTGTTTGTGAAAAAGAAAGATGGCACGATGAGAATGTGCATTGATTATCGTCAGCTGAACAAGGTGACTATAAAGAACAAATATCCATTGCCCAGAATTGATGATTTATTTGATCAGTTAAAAGGAGCTCTTGTGTTTTCCAAGATTGATCCGAGATCGGGATATTACCGATTGAGAGTGAAAGATTCGGACATTCAAAAGCGCATTCGAGAACAAGGGCACGCATTATGAGTTCTTAGTTATGCCATTTGGATTAACCAATGCTCCTGCTGTTTTTATGGATTTGATGAACAGAATTTTCAGACCGTACCTAGATCGATTTGTTGTCGTATTCATTGATGACATTTTGATTTATTCACGGAATGAGACGGAGCATGCTGAACATCTGATGATGTCGTTACAAACTCTGAGAGAAAAACAATTGTACACAAAATTCAGCAAATGTGAATTCTGGTTGCACGAGGTTTGTTTTCTAGGACATATTGTGTCAACTTCTGGGATTCGAGTTGATCCAAGCAAGATTTCTACTATTCTGGATTGGAAGCCTCCGAGAAGTGTGTCTGAAGTTCGCAGTTTTCTGGGTTTAGCTGGTTATTACCGCAGATTTGTAAAAGGCTTTTCAACGATAGCTACACCGTTGACCAGATTACTTCGGAAGGATGTTAGATTTGAATGGTCTGATAGATGTCAGAGAAGTTTTGATCAGTTGAAAACTCTGTTAATAGAAGCTCCAGTGTTAGTACAGCCAGAATCGGGTAAAGAATTTTTGATTTATAGTGATGCTTCATTAAATGGTCTGGGATGTGTTTTCATGCAGGAAGGCAAAGTTGTAGCTTATGCTTCGAGACAATTAAAGCCGCATGAAAATAATTATCCGACGCACGACCTTGAGTTAGCTGCGATTGTGTTTGCACTTAAGATTTGGCGCCATTATTTGTATGGTGAGAAATGTCACGTGTTTTCGAATCATAAAAGTCTGAAGTATCCAATGACTCAGAAAGATTTGAACCTGTGTCAGAGAAGGTGGCTAGAGCTGTTAAAAGATTATGAACTTGTGATAGATTATCATCCGGGTAAAGCAAATGTTGTTGCAGATGCTCTGAGTAGAAAATCGTTGTTTGCATTAAGAGCATTGAGTACTCAGTTCGATTTGTCTGATGATTGTTCTATAATAGCCGAATTAAAAGCAAAGTCATTTTTCTTACAATAGATATGTGACGCTCAAAAATCTGATAATGAGTTAATAACAAAACGAGCTCAGTGTGATTTGAATTCTGAATCTGAATTTCAAGTTGTTGATGATTGTTTGAGATTCTGAGGTCGTATCTGTGTTCCGAGAAATCCAGAGTTGATTCAGCTGATTTTGAGTGAAGCACATAACAGTTGTCTATCTGTTCATCCGGGGAGTACTAAAATGTATCACGATTTAAAGCAACACTCTTTGGTGGTCCGGTATGAAAAGAGATATTTCGACTATGTGTCAAAATGTTTAATCATCGACAAGTTAAAGCTGAACATCAAGTTCCGTCTGGGTTACTTCAACCAATTTTGATTCCCGAATGGAAATGGGATAGAGTAACGATGGATTTTGTTTCTGGATTGCCTCAGACTCCAAGAAAGAAAGATGCAATTTAGGTCATAGTTGATCGATTAACTAAATCTGCCCATTTTATTCCGGTAAGATCTGACTATTCACTTGATAGATTAGCCGAGCTATATATTTCTGAGATTGTTAGATTGCACGGGGTGCCACTATCCATTGTGCCAGATAGAGATTCGAGGTTTACATCGAGATTCTAGAAGAAACTGCAAGATGCTTTAGGCACGAAACTTCATTTCAGTACAGCCTTTCATCCGCAAACAGATAGTCAATCTGAGCGGATTATTCAGATTCTTGAAGATATGTTAAGATGTTGTATACTTGAGTTTAATGGATCGTGGGAACAGTATCTGCCTTTGATTGAATTTGCATACAATAATAGTTTTCAGTCGAGTATCGGAATGGCACCATATGAAGCTTTGTACAAACGTAAATGTCGTACACCTCTGAATTGGACCGCGCTCAGTGAAAACAAGCTACATGGGGTCGACTTGATAAAAGATTCAGAACAGAAAGTAAAACTGATCAGAGATTGTTTGAAAACAACATCTGATCGTCAGAAGTCATATGCAGACTTGAAACGAAAAGATATAGAATTTGAGATCAGCGACAAAGTATTTCTGAAAGTGTCACCGTGGAAGAAAGTGCTCCGTTTTGGACGTAAAGGGAAGTTGAGTCTGAGGTTCATCGGACCGTATGAGATCATTGAGCGAGTTGGACCTGTCGCATATCGATTGTTGTTGCCTCCCGAGCTAGAAAAGATTCATAATGTATTTCATGTCTCAATGCTCCGTAGATATCGATCCGATCCGTCACATGTGATTGCCCCATCTAAAATTGAAATCTGATCTGATATGACATATGAAGAAGAACCGATCCGTATCTTAGCTTGTGAAGTAAAAGAGTTGAGAAACAAGACAATTCCGTTAGTGAAAGTATTGTGGAATCGACACGAAATTGAAGAGACAACGTGGGAATCGGAAGATTCAATGAGACAGCAATATCCGAATCTTTTTAATGGTAAGATTTTCGGGGACGAAAATCCCTAAGGAGGGAGAATTGTAACAGTCCGGTTTATACCCTAGTCAGAACAGTGGTTTCGTGTAACACCCCAAACCCGGCCTAAACGTTACGACCAGATCTGGTATGTTACAGGGTGAACTAAAAACAAACTTTGGTTTAATTTAGGAAAAACCGTAGATTTGAAAATTTTTCGTTTAAAGCGATGTCTTGAAAACGGTGATTTGTTAGTTAGGAAAAGTTTAATTTTATCGGATGTTTGTTAAACCTGGTGATACTTAAAAAAAACATTTGTTTCAGTGTTATTCGTATTTTGAAAACCCCAACTTCAATTTCATGACTAAGTTTTCATAGTATCAAATTTTAAATAAATGATAAATAATAAAAATCAAATATTAACTTAGAAAGGCCTTATTACAATGTAAATCCCCAATTAAAAATAAATTAAAGCATTAAAAAGTCTACGAAAAAGGAAAGACTTCATGGCCTCCACGAGTCCGCCTTGGCTCCCAAATCCACCGCTCATGATTACTTGAAAAAGTTAGGAAAAGGGTGAGTCACAGAGACTCAGTGTGTAAAACCATTTTAACACATAAATGGCCCATGGCCCACAATCTCATATTCAACTCATTCAAAATATCATACAATTAAATGAATGCGTCAAGCCCATTTCAACCTATTATTTTTCCATCCTCTAAACGCCATCCCGCACAGACCCATCACATCACACTGGGATTTCTACAATCAACCCTCCATCCGCTACACGCCATCTTGTGAGTCATGTTGTCGGTTATAATGCCGATCACTAGGTGACCTATATAATCTCACGTGGCTTAGCCACCGATCACTATGTGACCTTATAATCAAATGTGGCAGAGCCACCGATCACTATGTGACCTTATAATCAACACTTCCCCTTTATCATCATATTCATATCCCATGCACAACATATATGTCATAATGATTGCAACATGCTATTATCAAGGCAATAGATTATCACATACATCCAAGCTCGCAATAAGTGGTTACAATTACGTACCTGGCATTCCTTGCCTTACCCACAAGGGTATTTCGACTGTATACACAGCCTTTTCCAGCTTTTCAGCCCATACAATCAATATTACAGTTAAAATAAAGTATTTGAGGATTTACACACCTGATAACACGCAAAATAATACTCTCTACATCGACACTATCGATAGCGTAAACGATCGCTATCCGCCTCACGACTCGCTCAAGCCGGTCCACAACCCGGTGGCCAATCTCGGACTGCTGACACCGCATGTTTCTTAAACTTAGGGGCCGGGTTTACGGGTCCAACCCCTTCCTTTGCCCTATCGGTATTGGATTCCATCACAAGATCTTGGTCAGAAGGTACTATAAGGAAATATGGTTGTTTAACAATAACACAGGGTTAAGGTAGCGATTAGCGATAAATGAATCTAAAAAAAATCTAAAGAGAAAAACCCCTTACCTTGAAATCTTGAAAAGAGAAATAGGGTTCAGGAATTAACGATTTCTGACTTGGGATTCAGATGATTCGATTAGCTTAGATTCCCGGAATAGGCGCTCCCAAAGAAAGTAAGAAAATAAGAAGAAAACATAAGTCCAAACGATGGCCTCACCAAGCCAATTAGCCATTCGGCTTTGGCTCCCAAAAACCGAATGAGAGATAAAGAAATAAAGAATTTGCCTCTTACCTTAACACAGAATATTCGAATAACGCCTAAGAGAATTCGACACTAGCACAGCAGTAGAGAAGATTCGGTAATGACTATGGTAAAAGAGAACAAGATGAAAGAACAGAAAATGAAAATAAAAGAACTTCAAATGGAGGCTTAGGAGTTTCGACTTTTAGAGAAATCAGGAGAGGAATGTAGGAGAATGGCTAGGGAGATTCGGCCCATAGAAGAAATTAGAGAAGAGAAAAGATGAGAAACAGATTTCGGTTTGGCAAGGAAGGGGAAGGGAATTCGGCTAGCAAAGAAAGTAATAAGAAGAAAAGTGGAGAGCACCCTAGCTGATAGATGAGAAAGGAAGTGAAAAAGAAAGAAAAAGGAAATGAAGCTAAACGATTCGGCAATTAACAAGAAAGCAACAATTCGACACCCCCTAAACAAGCCAAAACTGATCCCCCCTCTACACCCAGTGTTTGAAATTCGGCCAACACCATGATCATATGTCCATCCCTTTCTTTTCTCCTTAATTCACTCCTGAACACTCATTTGAATTAATTTGAATGCTTCAAACTCCACTTTTTCCTCTTAGCCACCCATTCGAAATATTTGACTTAGTCCACTCTCCCATCCTGAAGTGTCCCAGCCGAACTC
This sequence comes from Gossypium sturtianum, assembly GCA_025698515.1. NCBI lineage: Eukaryota > Viridiplantae > Streptophyta > Magnoliopsida > Malvales > Malvaceae > Gossypium > Gossypium sturtianum. The sequence goes on from CM046948.1 coordinate 29,685,259, forward strand.
TGCTTCTGCTCCCCTTGACGCCAAAAATAACTCCCAAAATGAGCTTCATGTAACTTGAACCTGCTCCCTCTCTGCTCCCTTGTGGCGTCACCTTCCAACCCCTTATGTGGCGTCACCTTGCCACTTTACCAACACCTTGCTTGTGTCAACCAAATACAAACAATATCCCTTAAGTCCTATCCTAGTGACTCTTCCACTAAGGTGCCCAAAAGAGAATTTTGGCCAAGACTTGGCTTATCCCCAGAGAGCCTTCCTAGACCCCATACACCCTAAACTAACACATTAAACATAGCATACACACAAAACACATCAAATGCTTAGCCCCTAATTCAGGATGTTACAGTTCTACCCCCTTAGAAAAATTTCGGCCTTAAAATTACCTAATTAAAAGAGATGAGGGTATTGCTATCGCATCGCTTCCTCTGGTTCCCACGTAGCTTCCTCAGAACCGTGATTACGCCAAAAAACCTTAACTAATGGAACCGTCTTCCTGCGTAACACTTTGACATCACGATCCAAAATTCGAACGGGTTCCTCCTCAAAGGATAGATCAAGCCCTACTTCTATTTCTTCCACTGGCACCACGTGAGATGGATCCGGACGATAGCATCTTAGCATCGAAACGTGGAACACATCATGAATCTGGCTTAACTCTGCATGTAACTCGAGTTGATAAGCTACTGGTCCCACACATTTCAACACACGATAAGGCCTGATGAACCTGGGGCTTAGCTTACCTTCTACGCCCAAACCTTAGCACCTTCTTCCACGGTGACACTTTTAAGAAGACCCGGTCACCTATCGCAAATTCTATGTCCTTACGCTTGGATCCGCGTAAGACTTCGCTCATCAGAAGCTTCCTTTAATCAAGCTCAAATTAACTTAACCTTCTCCTCTGCCTCGGGAACCAATTAGGACCCAAAATCGACGTTCCCCAATTACGTCCAACGGTAGGAGTGCACGACACTTCCGCCCATATAACGCTTCATGGGCGCCATCCGAATACTAGCTTGGTAATGTTGTGTTGTATGCAAATTCCGCTAACGTTAGAAACTCTTCCCAGCTACCTCTGAAATCGATGACCTGACCCCTCAACATGTCCTCCAAAACCTGAATCACTCTCTCGGGGTGACCATCGACCGTGGGAAAAGTTGTCTTTGAAGTCCATCGGGTGCCCAATGCCCGATGCAAAGCCCTCCAAAACTGTGACATAAACCTCGAGTCCCTATCGATATGATCGATACTGGTACCCCATGCAACCTCACAGTTTTTGCCACATACAGCTTAGCCAACCTTTGAAGGGAGTAGTCGACACGAACTGGAATGAAATGAGCGGACTTCGTCAACCAGTCCACAATCACCCATACCGAGTCTTTTTTAGTAGGCGAAAGAGGTAGCCCACTAACAAAATCCATAGTGATCCTCTCTCATTTCCACTGTGGAATCTTTCTGGTTGCAACAAACCCAGAGGGCAAATCGATGCTCACTTTAACTGTGACAAGTTAAACACTTCCCACATAGTCGTAACCTCCTGTTTCAATCAGGTGCCACCGTAACTATTCATACAGAGTCCGGTACATCTTATTCCCTCCAGGATGCATAGCATAAGGACTACTATGCGCTTCTCGAAGAATCATCCGCCTCAACTCCTCATCCTTCGGCATGCAAACCTTCTCACGGAAACACAACACCCCATCCCCGTTCAAAGCGTACTCTTCCACCCCACCACTCGAACTTGTAGAAGTCGAGCACTCAAAACCTCATCGATAATCTGTTTTCTCTAATCTGCTCGACCCACGTCGGCTTCACTTGAAGTTCAACTAACGGACTCCGTCATCATCTGATCGAGATGGGTGAACATTGCTCTTAAGTCCGATATTGCCTTCCGACTTAACGATCCGCTACCACGTTAGCCTTACCCGGATGATATTCGATCGAGCAGTCATAATCCTTCAACAGCTCAATCCACCATCGTTGTCTCAAATTCAACTCCTTCTGAGTTAAAAGATACCTCAAACTCGTGTGATCGGTGTAAATGACGGACTTCTCCCGTGCATGGATAATGTCTCCGGATCTTCAAGGCAAATACTACACGCGCCAATTCCAAATCATGCGTGGGATAATTTAACTCATGCGGTCTTAACTGCAGAGACGCATATGCCACCACTTTTCCTTCTTGCATTAACACACATCCTAATCCCGTGTGTGAAGCATCACAATAAACCACGAACTCCTTTCTAGCCTCCGGTGAATCAACACCGAGCCTCCGTCAAAATCCTCTTCACTTCTCAAAACTTTCTTGTTACTTGTCACCCCAAACAAAAGGTACCCCTTTCCTTAATGACTTGGTTAGAGGTCTTTGCAATTAATGAGAACCCTTCAACGAACCTTCGATAATACCCAAGAAGACCAAGGAAACTCCGAATCTACGCCACGGACTTAGGTAGTTTCCAATCTAACACAACTTCAATTTTTCGGGATCAACCCTAATCCCCTCTCTGCCCACACAACATGGCCTAGAAAAGTAACTTCCACTTAGCCAAAATTCACACTTACCGAATTTGGCGTACAAGCTATTTTCTCCTCAAAATTTGAAAAACCACACGAAGATGTGAATCATGCTCCTCTTCCGATCTTGAATAGACCAAGATATCATCTATAAATACCACAACAAACCGGTCCAGGTAGGGTTGAAATACACGGTTCATCATGTCCATAAACGCTGCTGGAGCATTGGTCAACCCAAACGGCATCACTAGGAATTCGTAATGACCATAGCGAGTTCTGAAAGCCGTCTTATGAATATCCGCTTCCTTGACCTTAAGCTGATGATATCCTGACCTCAAATCTATCTTTGAGAAGACTGACGCCCCTTTCAATTGGTCGAACAAGTCGTCAATCCTCGGCAACGGGTATTTGTTTTTGATCGTCAACTTGTTCAACTGACGGTAGTCAATGCACATACGCATTGATCCATCCTTCTTCTTAACGAATAGCACTGGCGCTCCCCAAGGCGATACACTCGGTCGGATAAAACACCGATCTAACAGTTCTTGAATCTGCGCTTTCAACTCCACCAACTCCTTCGGTGCCATCCTATATGGGGCAATAGACACTGGCGCTGTTCCCGAAAGAAGATCAATACTAAACTTCACTTCGTGATCCGGAGGTAATCCCGGAAGCTCTTCTGGGAAAACATCAGAAAATTCTTTCACCGTTCTAACATCCCCTACAGTTAATTCCTTGGCTTCCAGAGCCCGAATGAATGTTAAGAATGCCTCACATCCTTTCCTCACCATTCTTTCTGCCCTTAAGGCAGACACTACATTTGACAAACAGTTCCTCCTTTCACCTATCACTAAAATTTCCTCATCCTCAGGAGTTCTTAACACCATACGCTTGGCTGCACAGTCCAAATTCGCTCGATACTTCACCAACCAGTCCATGCCTAAGATCAAATCGAACTCCTTAAACGGTAGTTCCATCAGATCAGCCAGAAAAACTACCCTTTGAACTTCTAGAGGTACATCCCTATAAAGTTTGTTCACCACTATAGATTGTCCTAACGGGCTAATTACAGTCATCTCCCTAGAAACAATCTCAGAGTCTATGCTTAAAGTTCCAGATACTACACTAGCAACATAAGAATGTGTCGACCCAATGTCAATCAATGCAGAAAATGGCAATCCAAAAAATTAGGAACGTACCGGTTATGACATCCGGTGCATCACTCTCCTCTCGGCTTCTAGCTGCATAGACTAACCCTGGCTATCTCGCATCAATGCTCCCTACACCTCTGCCTGGTGCTCCACGGCCCCGACCGAAACCATTACCTCCTCTGGCTGGACCACGACCTCTCTGCGGTTGCTGACTCCTTCTACCCGGCTGAACATAACCTTGACCTCACGGCCTTGCATCGCCTGCGTTCTGTGGATGGTCTCTAACACGATGATCGGTTGACCCACACCAAGCATCTTACGCTACTCGCCCAATACTCACCCAAATGAAATTTACCACATCGAGCACACCTCTGAGGCTGACTATCAACAACAGGTCTTACAACTCGACTCAGCCCATCCGACCTAGGTCTTTTCTGAAATCGCCCAACTGACCCTGACGATCCAAAATTCCTTTTATTACTACCTTTATCTCTATCTTGATTCTGCTTTTCAGACCGCTTCACTTCCTTGGCTATCTTAGCCTTTTCCACTAAAACCGCAAATTCCCTTTCTCATTGTGGAGCAATTAGCACTCGTAAATCATCCCTCAGACCATCTTTAAACCGAACACATCACTCATGGTCTGTGGCCACTATCCCACGGGCATAACGACTAAGACGTAAGAATTCCGCCTCATACTCAGCCACCGATTTATTCCCTTGAACCAAATTCAGAAATGCCTTACGCTGTGCATCCACATAGCTTGATCCAATGTACTTACTCTGGAATGCCGACTTGAAGAAATCCCAGGTAATGCGGTCAGCCACAGTTCCATCCCTGACCGTAAGCCACCACTGATACGCTTCATCCCGCAGAAGGGACACAACTTCTCTCAATTTCTCCTCCTCAGTAAGCTCGAGGTCGTCCATAATACGCTCCACTGCCTCTAGCCAATACTCAGTTGCATTAGGAGCTACTCCAGAAATACCCCTAAACATTTTTGCTCCATTAGCTCGAAGTCGCTCCGACATAGATTTTCGAGCTCCTGAACCCACGCCTACCCCCGCAACTCTCTCCAGGACCCGTAACATCGCCTGACACACTGCATCATCTTCGGCCGTTTGGTCCTGGAATTTTGCTTCCGTAGCTGGTGGTTCTGGCATCTCATTTCCTGACCCATGACCAGATCTCACTGGTTCCGACACAGTAATCCTGCCCCTACCACGACCACGCACACCACGTCCACGTTCCCTAGTGCTCATGACTAACGTTTGTGACTTAATTTGATTAAAAGTTTTATGAGTTAGTATTTCTTTCACTGTTTAACACCGAGTAGTTTTATGAGAAATAGTCTTAGAGAGTAGTTTTCGCCAGACACATTCAAAACATTTCAGTCTCTAAAGTTCGGGTCTCTTAGAGCTAACAAACATACTCATTCATGCTAACAGTTATTTCATGCATACACCATCAATAATTTAGAACACTTACCTGCGTGGATCGGGTGCCGGTAGACTCGGATGCCATATTTCGAACAAAATATTTCCTCCAATTCACATCGATTTTATAAAACCCCGTTGGACCCATTTCACAGCCCGAGTTTTGCAACCTAGGCTCTGATACCATAATTATAACACCTCAAACCCGGCCTAAACGTTACGACCAGATCTGATATGTTACAGGGTGAAGTAAAAACAAACTTTTGTTTTATTTAGGAAAAACTGTAGATTTGAAAATTTTTCGTTTAAAGCGATGTCTTGAAAACGGAGATTTGTTAGTTAGGAAAAGTTCAATTTTATCGGATGTTTGTTAAACCTAGTGATACATAAAAAAAAAATATTTGTTTCAGTGTTATTCATATTTTAAAAACCCCAACTTCAATTTCATGACTAAGTTTTCATAGTATCAAATTTTAAATAAATGATAAATAATAAAAATCAAATATTAACTTAGAAAGGCCTTATTACAACAAAAATCCCCCAATTAAAAATAAATTAAAGCAGTAAAAAGTCTACGAAAAAGGAAAGACTTTATGGCCTCCACGAGTCCGCCTTGGCTCCCAAATCCACGGTCTACTGATTACCTGAAAAAGTTAGGAAAAGGGTGAGTCACAGAGGCTCAGTGTGTAAAACCATTTTAACACAAAAATGGCCCATGGCCCATAATCTCATATTCAACTCATTCAAAATATCATACAATTAAATGAATGCGTCAAGCCCAGCCCAACCTAGTATTTTTCCATCCTCTAAACGCCATCCCGTACCAGCCCATCACACCGTGGGGATTTCTACAATCAACCCTCCATCCGCTACATGCCATCTTGACAGTCATGCTGTCAGTTATAATGCCGATCACTAGGTGACCTATATAATCTCACGTGGCTTAGCCACCGATCACTATGTGACCTTATAATCAAATGTGGCAGAGCCACCGATCACTATGTGACCTTATAATCAACACTTCTCCTTTATCATCATATTCATATCCCATGCACAACATATATGTCATAATGATTACAACATGCTATTATCAAGGCAATAGATTATCACATACATCCAAGCTCGCAATAAGTGGTTACTGATTACGCACTGCATTCCTTGCCTTACCCATTAAGGGTATTTCGATTGTATATACACAGACTTTTTCGGCTTTTCAGCCCATACAATCAATATTACAGTTAAAATAAAGTGTGTGAGGGTTTACACACCTGATAACACGCAAAATAATACTCTCTACATCGACACTATCGATAGCAGAAACGACTGCTATCTACCTACGACTCTGCTCTGAAGTCGGTCCACAACCCGGTGGCCAATCTCGGACTGCTGACACCGCATGTTTCTTAAACTTAGGGGCTGGGTTTACGGGTCCAACCCCTTCCTTTGCCCTATCGGTATTGGATTCCATCACAAGATCTTGGTCAGAAGGTACTATAAGGAAATATGGTTGTTTAACAATAACACGGGGTTAAGGTAGCGATTAGCGATAAATGAATCTAAACAAAAATCTAAAGAGAAAAACCCCTTACCTTGAAATCCTAAAAAGAGAAATAGGGTTCAGTGATTAACAATTTTTGACTTGGGATTCAGATGATTCGATTAGCTTAGATTCCCAGAATAGGCGCTCCCAAAGAAAGCAAGAAATAAGAAGAAAACATAAGTCCAAACGATGGCCTCACCAAGCCAATTAGCCATTCGGCTTTGGCTCCCAAAAACCGAATGAGAGATAAAGAAATAAAGAAATCGCCTCTTACCTTAACACAGAAGATTCAAATAACACCTAAGAGAATTCGACACACACAAGAGTAGTAGAAGATTCGAAGAATGACTATGGTAAAAGAGAACAAGATGAAAGAACCGAAAATGAAAATAAAAGAACTTCAAATGGAGGCTTAGGAGTTTCGGCTTTTAGAGAAATCAGGAGAGGAATGTAGGAGAATGGCTAGGGAGATTCAGCCCATAGAAGAAATTAGAGAAGAGAAAAGATGAGAAACAGATTTCGGTTTGGCAAGGAAGGGGAAGGGAATTCGGCTAGCAAAGAAAGTAATAAGAAGAAAAGTGGAGAGCACCCTACCTGATAGATGAGAAAAGAAGTGAAAAAGAAAGAAAAAGGAAATGAAGCTAAACAATTCGGTAATTAACAAGAAGGCAACAATTCGGCACCCCCTAAACAAGCCAAAACCGATCCCCCCTCTACACCCAGTGTTTAAAATTCGGCCAACACCATGATCATATGTCCATCCCTTTCTTTTCTCCTTAATTCACTCCTGAACACTCATTTGAATTAATTTGAATGCTTCAAACTCCACTTTTTCCTCTCAGCCACCCATTCAAAATATTTGACTTAGTCCACTCTCCCATCTTGAAGTGTCCCAGCCGAACTCTGCTTCTGCTCCCCTTGACGCCAAAAATAACTCCCAAAATGAGCTTCATGTGACTTGAACCTGCTCCCTCTCTGCTCGCTTGTGGCGTCACCTTCCAACCCCTTATGTGGCGTCACCTTGCCACTTTACCAACACCTTGCTTGTGTCAACCAAATACAAACATTATCCCTTAAGTCCTATCCTAGCCAGCTCTTCCACTAAGGTGCCCAAAAAGAGAATTTTGGCCAAGACTTCGGCTTATCCCCGAGCCTTTCCTAGACCCCCATACACTCTAAACTAACACATTAAACATAGCATACACACAAAACACATCAAATGCTTAGCCCCTAATTCAAGATGTTACATTTTGAGACCATAAATCTGAGTTTGTATAATATTTTTATAATATTTTCTGTGCCGTTAATACGTGATTAAGCATGTGGTAAATTTTCATAAATTATTTTGTCTGTTCGTGTGTTAATTTTTGCAAAGGATTGATTTGCATTAAATGTGAAAGTTGTATGCTATTTGTTTAAGTACTAATGTGTTGTGGCTTTTTTAAGTTGTGGCCTTAAATGGCAATTGAACAACTATTTAGTTAGTGGGTGGTTATGGTAAAAAATGACCTTGTTATTTATGTTATAAAAATTTTGTTTTATAAGGTTAAAATTGGAAATAAATTGTTAAGTCATATATTAATAAAAGAAACAAGTATAATGGCTTTATTTTGTCATTGTTCTTGCTGAAAATCACCAAAGAAAAGAAAGCTTGGAAGCTTTGTACATTCGGCTACTATCAAGCCAAAATTCAAGGTTTGTTTTAATCGGTTTTCGATAATTTTTACGTTTTTGCAATCGTTGCTTTGAGAGCTACAAAACCCATGTCTTAATTTTGCTAATTGATGATGTTTGTGTGACATGCCATTAAAGATATGTCAAGCTTTTTGATGATTTTTGATGTTAAATAAAAGTTTTGAGCTAGATGAACATGTTTTGTTCTTGAAGTTTTGATGAATTTAGCTAAATAGGGCTAAATTATGAAAATATTATTTTGGAGGACTAATTTGTGAATTTGATGAAATTTTTAGACTTATATAGTCCCTAGGGAGGTTCGGCTATGCATGGATGTGAACAAATTATGTGAATTTGATGTTTTGTGAAAAATGGATTAAATTGATAAATTGTGCAATTATGATGGTTAATTTGTAAATCACCCTAAATGTATGTCTTTGGATTGAATTGACTGCATAAGTGAATAAAAGAGTTAATTCTGAATATGTTTAGATCAAGAACCGAGGAAAACGGATTTAGATCACGGGAAAGCGAAAGTAAACGAATAGCCATTTTCATTCCGATAAACCGAATCCGAGGTAAGTCATTATGCAAATAAACGTACTTGTATGAAATTATAATTGTTCATATGACTAATGTTGATAATGGTTGTTTATGAGAGGTTATGCATATGAATTTCGAGATAAGTTCTATATAGTGACTAAGTTTGAGAAGTCCCGTGTGAACCTAGGAGTAGTTAGGATTAGCTATGTCATGACATAGGTTTCTGTTCTGTTATATCATGTAAGACCACGTCTGGGATGTTGGCGTTGATTTGAGATTTCGTGTAAGACCTCGTCTGGGACGTAGGCATCAATATGAATTTTACGTGTAAGACCACGTCTGGGACGTTGGCATCGATATGATCTGTACATGTAAGACCATGTCTGGGACATTGGCATTCTAATGATTCATGTAAGACCCATGCGGGACAAGTGGCATCAATGTGCGAATGCATGTAAGACCTCAAATGCGGGATGTTGGCATTGTATGACCATTCTGAGCTTTCTGGGTATCCTATTAGATTCCTTACGGTTCAACGGGCAAGTTTGTGATACGAAATAGCCATGTAAATAGTGAATTCGATTCAGGTACTCTGATTTATACACTGAGTGTATATAAGGTGAGTTCCTATGTAACCTTGCTATGATGGTTATGAACCTTTGAAATAGTTTTGTGCATAAAAAGCTTTTGGAATTTATGAATGTGGCAAATGTGGCCAATAGTATGAACCAATGTATATATGTGAGAGGATGTTATGTATATGAAATGTGCCGATATTTATATATGCTTATATACTAGTCTATTAAGTTTATTTGTATATGACTTACTAAGCTTTGGAAAGCTTACTCTGTGTGTGTGTTTCCTCTGTTTTATAGGTCGTCAAGCTACTGAAGGCTCGGGATCGTTAAGGATCATCATCACACTACTAAACTTATTTTGGTACCTTTTTGAGAATGAATATAGCTAAATATGGCATGTATAGGCTAGATATGTGTAAATGTTTATGAAGTGAACCAAGCCATGTGTTTTAGGTAAGACTTGAGTTGGTACTATGCTTGAATGAATGTGTTGATGGAATGTTCATTTTGGTATGTTTTTGGTTGCCGTATAGGCATGAAATGAGATGGTTAAGGTTGCTTGTAGGTATGACCCTTCTTGGGTGGCATTTTGGCCTTGTAAATGGCCTGTCATGTCACACGGTTGTGGTACACGGGCGTGCCTAAGACCGTGGGTGAATTGGCAGAATGTAGCTTAAATAGCACATGGCCTCGACATGGGCATGTTAGCTGGCCGTGATGTACAAGTCAGTAGCTAGCTAAAGAGCACACGGCCATGGCACACGGGAGTGCTTGGTGGCCGTGTTGGAAAAGTTAGTTTATGGCCTAGTAGCACACGGTCATGGCACACGGGCGTGCCTAGTGACCGTGTTGATATAGTCAGTATATAGACACGGATAGACACACGGGGGTGTCTAGAAGCCGTGGAGGGCACACGGTCTCCTACCACGGGCGTGTCTCCCCTGAAAGTTAGAAAAGTTTTAAATTTTCATGAAATTTCATATGTGTTTCAGTTTAGTCCCAACTCGGTTTATATGCATGCTTTGGGTCTTGATGACTCCTCTAAGGGACACTATGATTGTTAATGATGAATGTAATGTATGAAATATTATGTAAGTTTTCGATCTGTCCGGTAATGCCCCTACGGCGTCGGTTACGGGTTAGGGGTGTTACAACATTTGTGCATTTTGTATCAATTATACTAATTTAATTCATTCATCTATTTGTCAATGTGATTTCTATCAATTAACCATTTTAAACATATACTATGACAACTTTCATAAATAAACACCAAAGTATGTCCATAACGAGCCATTCCAATGGCTAGTCATTATCAAATATTTACATATCATTCCTTGACCAATTTAACCTATACATGCCATTATAACCCTAATTATTTTACCTTATATACTGAAATGAATTGTTGGATAGTGTGAGTGATCTCCGCCAAGCTTCCAATCCAACGAGCATTTCGATTTACTATAAGACAGGGAAAAATAAAACGGAGTAAGCATATAATTCTTAGTAAGTCCGTATAACTTGGTAAATAACTTATCAACCATTTACATTTAAGTTTAACATTGCAATGTGTAACCAAACCATTTGGTCACAAGCCCTAACACATATTCTCAATACCCATGTTAAACACATATTTCATATAAACATCAAGAAACACATATATGAGTCCAACAATATTCAGATTCTCATACACATATGTTTTTCCACAACATGTATTCACATAACATATATAAAAATTATTTCCATGTATCTCAAATTTATTTCATATTAATTCATCTCAAGTTCCGGTATATTTCATGTCAGGACTTTACTCAACAATCAATTGTAGTATTGATAATCACTCGGATAGTACACTCAAGGTGTACAAATCTATTCTCATGGATGAACATATTCATCTAACCATTTCATGTAACATCATTTCATATTTTTCAAGTAAATACGTGTAAAAATCCCTTTTCTTTTCGTATCAGTGTTTTACTCGTTGAATTATTGAAAACATCGATAGATACACAGGTAGTACACTTGAGGTGTACAATTCCATAGTCCGTCAATTCATATTCAGTAATACCTTTCAGGTACTCTCTCGAGCCACATATCATACAACAGAATTTCCAGACGAGGCTAAATTCTAGTTGTAACATATACTATAAGGACTTTGTCGGATTACCAGTCCAGGCTAAATCCTTTATATGACAAAGAATTCCATATAGAGTCCATTCTGGATTACCAGTCTAGGCTAAATCCAGTCAATTAGGATTACCAATCCAGGCTAAATCCTAATTAAAACATATGCTCGAGAGGCTTATTTCAGGATTACCCGTCCGGGCTAAATCCATTCTGCAACACATGCAGTTTTATCAGGAAAAACACATTTATTCATTGACTTCCATTTATTCAAATGGGATTTAACATTTATCAGGCAATTGTCGGGTATATGTTCAATCTCATAAATTTATGCATTTATGTAATTCACATTTTCACATTCAACTCAAGCACAAAAATAACATTTTTATCATTTATCACTTATCGAGTATTATCATTTATCGGGCTTTATTAGATATGCAATCATTTCACTTATATATTTATACAATCACATACACAATTCAATTTAAGCATAAAAACATGCATAGCTAAGTTCTACGAACTTACCTTGATAAATGTTCGTATACATAAAGTCAATTAATCTGACATTTTCTCCTTTCCTCGTTCTAACTCCGTATTCGATTTATCCGGATCTATACGAGTAAATTTAACATCAATTTAATGCAATTCATACTCAAATTAGTCCAATTTACATCTTAGGCAAAATTACCATTTTGCCCCTAAACTTTTAATAAATGGCGATTTCGTCCCTAGGCTCGAAAAATGAAATTCATGCAATTTACTCCTTATTCCAAGCCTAACAAAAATTTCAATATAAAATTTACAGCACATGTATTCTATAAAATTCAAAATTTTTCCATGGATTTCACATTTTTACAATTTAATCCCTAAATCAAGTTTTCATCAAAATTCACTTTGTAAAAGTGGTTTATCTATCAACAACCTTTCATTTTCTACCATAAATTTCATAATTTCAGCATATTCATCTATGGTAAAAATTTTATACTTTGATATCTTTTCAAATTAATCCCCCAAATAGACAAATTAAGCATTCCCGATCTCGAAAATATAAAAATGACTAAAAACGGGACATGAAAACTTACCAATTTGACCAAGAAAGCTTGCTTTCTCTTTCCTAAGGTTTCCATGGAATATTTGGGGAAGAAGATGATATAAAATGATTTTTTTATTTCTATTTAATTATTTATCATCTTTTAATTTTATCACTTTCCAATTTAGTCTTTAGCCTTTTTTTAATTTTCCATGGATGAATCATCCAAAAATATCTACTAACTTTTCATTAATGGTCTAATTACCATATAAGGACCTCAATTTTTGAATTCCATAGCTGTAACAGTCCGATTTATACCCTAGTCGGAATAGTGGTTTTGGGACCACAAATCCAAGTCTGTATAATATTTTAATATTATTCTTTGTACCATTGAGAAGTGATTAAGCATGTGCTAAGTTTCCATAAGTTAAATTGCTCGGTTGTGTGTTTAATTTGATGAAAAGGATTGAATTGCATTAAATGTGAAAGTTGTGTGCTATTTTTTAAAGTATCAATGTGTTGTGGCTTTGTAAAGGTGGTGGCCTTATATGGCAATTAAACCACTTTTAAGATAGTGGAGAGTAGTTGGACAAATATGCCCTTATTGTATAATTGTTTCAAATGTTTATTAAATGGCTATTTTGGTAAATGGGTAAATTATATGTTATAATAGAATAAACAACTAAAAGATGGCTTTTATCATCTTTTTTTGCCAAAATATTGAAGAAAGAAAAAAGAAGAAAACTTGCTAGGGCATTCGGTCATTGTATTGCAATTTAAGGTATGTTTTTGCTTTGGATTTTGATGATTTTTATGTTTTTGAGATTGTTGCTTAGTCTAGTATCAAGCCCATGTCTCAATTTGATGAATTGATGTTGTTCATGAGAAAGGCCATTGATGTTATGTTGAGCTTTGTGATGATTTATGGTGTTAAATGGAAGATTTGAGCTAGATGAACATATTTTGTTATTGAATTTTTGAAGAATTTAACTAATTAGGGCTAAATTGAGAAAATAGCAATTTGAAAGACTAAATTGAAAATTAGATGGAAAATATGGGCTTGTATGATATGTATGAATATTCGGCTAAGCATGTGTATGTAATGATTTTGTGAAATTGATGTTTTGAGAAAAAATGGACTAAATTTATAAATTGTGCAAATGTGAGGGTTAAATTACAAATAGCCCTAATTATGTGTCCTTGGACTGAATTGAATGAGTTAGTGAATAAAAGAGTTAATTCTGAATATGTATAGATCAAAAACCGAGGAAAACAGACTTAGATCGCGGGAAAGCAAAAGTAACCGAGTAGCCGTTTCCATTTTTGATAAATCAAATCCGAGGTAAGTCATATTACAAATAAGTGTAATCGTATTGAGTTGAGCATATTCATATGCTTGTAGTTGAAAATGAATGCTTATGAAATGTTATGCAAATGAATTCTGAGATAAGATCGACTGAGCGACAATGTCTGAAAAGTCCCGTACGAACCTAGGAATACATAGGTACCTGTTCTGTTTATCATGTAAGACCACGTCTGGGACGTCGGCATTGATTTGAGATTTCGTGTAAGACCACGTCTGGGACGTTGGCATCGATATGATCTCTTCGTGTAAGACCACGTCAGGGACGTTGGCATCGATATTGTCTTTACGTGTAAGACCATGTCTGGGACATCGGCATCGTTTTGATTCGTGTAAGACCCTGTCTGGGACAGTGGCATCGATATTTGAATGCATGTAAGTCTTCGTCTGGGACGTTGGCATTGTACTATTATTCTGAGCTTTCTGAGTATCCTATTAGTTCCTATCGGTTCAATGGGCAAGTCTGTGATATGAATGGCTAAGTGAATTGTAAATCCGTTTCAGGTACGTTGATTTATACACTAAGTGTGTATATAAGGTAAGTACCTATGTGATCATACTATGATGATTATGTATATTGGAATAACAATATGATATGTGAGAGTAAGCATGAATGAGCTATGTTTATATAAGACTTTGAATTGATTAATGTGATAAATATGGTCAAGTACATGGACCAAAATATATATGTGATAGTTGCTAAGTTTGTTTGTATTTATGACTTACTAAGCTTTTGGAAAGCTTACTCTATGTGTGTGTTTTCTCTATTTTATAGGTCGTTAAAGCTACTGAAGGCTCGGGACCGTCAAGGATCGTCATCACACTACTAAACTCATTTTGGTACACTTTGGATATGTATATAGCTAGATATGGCATGTATAAGCTAGTATTTGATATGAGTTTGTTATATGAACTTAGCCATGTGATTTGGCTAGCTATGGGTTGAGAATTTGCTTGAATGTATGTGATATATGAAGTATGTTTTTGGCATGGTTAGTTGATGCATGAAATGGTCAAGTTTTGATTAAGCAAAGGAATGAATTATGCTTGTGATGAGATGAGTTTTAGCCTTGTAATTTGGATGGCTATTTAGGTATGATTTTAGTTGTCAAATAGGCATGAGATGTCTTAATGATTTTTCTTGTAGGTAAGACCCATTGGGTGGTATTTTGGCCTTGCAAATGGCCTATAATGTCACACGGTTGTGGAACACGAGCGTGCATAGTGACCGTGGGGCTAAGTCAGTAGCTAACCTAATAGCACACGGCCAAGACACACGGGCGTGTCTAGTAGCCGTGTGAGAAAGTCAGTATATGGCCTTAGAGTACACGGCCTTAGCACACGAGTGCTGGGTGGCCGTGGGTGTAGAGCCAGATTCGACCACGGCCAAGGCACACGGGCGTGCTTGGTAGCCGTAGATGTGAAGTTAGATTCGACAACGGCAAAGGCACATGGGCGTGCTTGGTGGTCGTGGATGTTAGGTCAGATTCGACCACGGGGGTGTCCATCAGCCGTGGGAGGCACACGGCTTGCCTACACGGGCATGTAACCCCTAAAACTTAGAAAAGTTTTAAATTTTCGTGAAATTTTGTATGTGTTCCGGTTTAGTCCCGACCCAGTTTATAAGCATGTTTTAGGTCTCGTTGACCTACTAAGGGGACATTGTGTTTGAGGTTGATATGAAATTGTGTGACATTTCTGTAAATGTTTCCGATCTGTCTGGTAACACCGTTAACCCTAGTTCGACGACGGATATGGGTTAAGGGTGTTACATTTGGTTGGTATCAGAGCTACGGTTTAGTCGATTCTCAGACTAACGTAGCGTGTCAGAGTCTAGCTATACATGCCATATTTCTGAATTGTGATAGTGTGATGAAGCCTGACGTATAAATGTGATTTTTGTTTAGTAATGGATCCCGAAAGAGCCGTAGCTGACGACGTAGAAAGTAATGTGCCTGCTCCCGCGCAAGGGACAACGCCCTCTGATCCGAGACCAGCTACTAGCGGTCAAGGGAAAGAAGCTAAACAAGCTTTCTTCCAGATGATGAGTGAATGGTTCTCTCAATTCGTAAAGAATAACCCGACTGTTTCATAACCCCTGCCCCCGGTTAATCCCCCTCAAACGTCAGTTGTGCCTCCGGTGATGGATATAAATCTGTTGAACAAGCCTCCGGTTGACAAAATTTGTAAGTATGGGGCTGAAGAGTTTCGGGATACTAATGATGATGATGCCGAGAAGGCAGAGTTTTGGTTAGAAAACATGATCCGGGTATTCGATGAGATGTCTTTGACTCCGGAAGAATGCATAAAATGTGTTGTATCTTTGCTTCGAGATGTGGCTTATCAGTGGTGGAAAACTTTGATATCTATTATTCCGAAAGAACGGGTGACATGGGATTTCTTTCAGATCGAGTTCCGGAAGAAATATATCAGTGAGAGATTCGTTGATCAGAAACGAAAGGAATTTCTGGAATTGAAACAAGGCCGTATGACTGTGGCGGTATATGAACGGGAGTTTGTCAGACTGAGTCAATATGCTCATGAATGTGTATCATCTGAAGCAATAATGTTCAAAAGGTTTGAAGATGAGCTTAATGAAGACATCCTTATGTTAGTCGGGATCTTAGAAATAAAAGAGTTTGTTGTACTTATTGATCGAGCATGCAAAGCTAAAGCACTTGGGAAAGATAAAAAGAAAGCTGAGTCAGAAGCCCGAGAAGTGAGAGAGAGATTTCAGAGTAGATCATTTCAGTCTACTTCAAAGAGAATTAGAGATGATCAAAGCCGTTCGAGAGTTAATTTGGGATATTCAAATAGAAATCGAGATAGATCACAAATGAGCTTCAAAGCTCCAGCAACTTCAGTGGCAAGTGTTGAAAATGTACGATCCGAGAAACCAGAATGTAAGTATTATGGGAAAGGACATCCGGGAAGTTGTAGAATAAATGACAGAGCTTGTTTCAGATGTGGATCACATGATCATTTTATCCGTGATTGCCCTGAGTCTGTCGAGCCTGAGAATGTTGAAAATCTGAGATCTAATAATGCACCTGTGAGAGGTAGACCATCGAAGAATGTAAGCAATGTCAGTGGTAGTCAGAGAACTATGAGAGAGACTGTTGCGAGATCAGAAGCTAGAGCGCCTGCCAGAGCGTATCCTATTCGAGCTCGTGAGGAAGCTTTTTCACCAGATGTTATAACGGGTACTTTTACACTTTATGATACTTCTGTGATTGCATTGATAGACCCTGGTTCTACACATTCGTATATATGCATGAATTTAGTGTTCAGTAAGACTTTGCCTGTAGAGTCTGCTAAGTTTGTTATGAAAGTATCAAACCCCTTAGGTAAAAGTGTCCTTGTTGACAAAATATGTAAGAATTGCCCGTTAATGTTCTGAGATATCTGCTTCTCTGCTGATCTGATACTTTTGCCATTTGATGAGTTTGATATCATTCTGGGTATGGACTGGTTGTTTTTGCATGATGCTATTCTGAACTGTAAAAGAAAGACTATTAATTTGAGATGTCCGAATGATGAAATTGTACGGATTGAATCTAATGATTTGAATGGTTTGCCTACTGTGATATCGGTGTTAAAAGCTCAAAAGTATGTGAAAAAGGGTTATGAGGCATATTTTGCTTATGTGATTGATTCGAAAATGTCTGAGAAGAAAGTCGAATCAGTGCCTATTGTCCGCGAGTTTTCTGATGTATTCCCTGAAGAGTTACCGGGTTTGCCTTCGATTCGTGAAGTTGAGTTTGGTATTGAGTTGTTACCTGGTACTACACCTATTTCGATAGCTCCGTATAGAATGGCACCAACAGAGTTGAAAGAATTAAAGTCACAGTTACAAGAATTGACCGATAGAGGGTTTACTAGATCGAGTTTCTCGCCTTGGGGTGCTCCTATTCTGTTTGTGAAAAAGAAAGATGGCACGATGAGAATGTGCATCGATTATCATCAGTTGAATAAGGTGACTATAAAGAACAAATATCCGTTGCCCAGGATTGACAATTTGTTTGATCAGTTAAAATGAGCTACTGTATTTTCCAAGATTGATCTGAGATCGGGATATTATCAGTTGAGAGTGAAAGATTCAGATATTCCAAAAATTGCCTTCAGAACGAGGTATGGGCATTATGAGTTTCTAGTTATGCCATTTGGACTAACAAATGCTCCTGCTATTTTTATGGATTTAATGAACAAAATTTTCAGACCATATCGAGATCGATTTGTTGTAGTGTTCATAGATGACATTCTGATTTATTCACGTGATGAGACTGAACATGCTAAGCATCTGAGAATTGTGTTGCAAACTCTGATAGAAAAGCAATTGTGTGCGAAATTTAGCAAATGTAAATTTTGGTTGCATAAGGTTAGTTTTCTGGGGCATATTGTGTCAGCTTCTGGGATTCGAGTTGATCCGAGCAAGATTTCAGCTATTATGGATTGGAAACCTCCGAGAAATGTATCTGAAATTCGTAGTTTTTTGGGACTTGCTGGTTATTACCGCAGATTTGTAAAAGGCTTTTCGACGATAGCTACTCCATTGACTAGATTACTTCAGAAAGATGTTAGATTTGAATGGTCTGATAAATGTCAGAAAATCTTTGATCAATTGAAAACTCTGTTAACTTAAGCTCCAGTTCTAGTACAGCCAGAATCGGGTAAAGAATTCGTGATATACAGTGATGCTTCATTGAATGGTCTGGGATGTGTATTGCTGCAGGAAGGTAAAGTAATAGCTTATGCCTCGAGACAACTTAAGTCACATGAGAAGAACTATCCGACGCACGACCTTGAATTAGCTGCGATTGTGTTCGCACTAAAGATTTGGCATCATTATCTGTTCGGTGAGAAATGTCACGGGTTTTCAGATCATAAAAGTCTGAAATATCTGATGACACAGAAAGATTTGAACCTGCGTCAAAGAAGATGGCTAGAACTGTTAAAAGATTATGAGATTGTGATAGATTATCATCCGGGTAAAGCAAACGTTGTTGCTGATGCATTGAGTAGAAAATCATTGTTTGCATTACGTGCTTTGAATGCTCAGTTAAATCTGTCTGAAAATAGCTCTGTGATAGCTGAATTAAAAGAGAAACCATTGTTTATACAGCAAATATGTGATGCTCAGAAATCTGATAATGAGTTATTAGTGAAATGAGCTCAGTGTGATTCGAATTATGAATCTGAATTTCGAGTGGTTGATGATTGTTTGAGATTTCGAGATTGTATCTGTGTTCCGAGAAATCCAGAATTGATTCAGTTGATTTTGAGTGAAGCACATAATAGTCATCTATCTACTCATCCGGGGAGTACTAAAATGTACCATGATTTGAGACGACACTATTGGTGGTCTGGTATAAAGATTGATATTTTTGACTTTGTTTCAAAATGTTTAATCATCGACAAGTCAAAGTGAACATCAAGTTAAAATGCAGGTTGCTACAACCGATTCGATTCACGAGTGGAAATAGGATAGAGTGACAATGGATTTTTTTTCTGGTTTGCCTCAGACTCCGAGAAAGAAAGATGCGATATGAGTCGTAGTTGATCGATTGACGAAATCTGCCCATTTTATTCCGGTAAGATCTGACTATTCACTTGATAGATTAGCCGAGCTTTATATTTCTCGAGATTGTTAGATTGCACGGTGTGCCACTATCTATTGTGTCGAGATAGGGATCCGAGGTTTACATCGAGGTTCGGAAGAAATTGCAAGAAGCTTTAAGCACGAAAGCGCATTTCAAGATCTGACTTTTCATCCCATAAGCGGATGGTCAATCCGAACGGATCATTCAAATTCTTGAGGATATGTTAAGATGTTGCATCCTTGAATTTAATGGTTCGTGGGAACAACATTTACCATTGATTGAATTTGCATACAATAATAGTTTTCAGACAAGCATCAAAATGGCACCATATCAAGCTTTGTACGGACGTAAATGTCGTACAACTCTGTATTGGACTGAGCTCAGTGAAAATAAGCTACACGGGGTAGATTTGATAAAAGACTCAGAACAGAAAGTGAAATTGATCCGAGATTGTTTGAAAGCAGCATCTGATTGTCAGAAGTCTTATGCAGACTTAAAACGAAAAGATATAGAATTTAAGATCGGCAATAAAGTATTTCTGAAAGTGTCACCATAGAAGAAAGTACTTCGTTTCGGACGTAAAGGCAAGTTGAGTCCGAGATTTTTCGGGCCGTATGAAATCATTGAACGTGTTGGACCTGTTGCATATAGATTAAGGTTGCCCTCTGAGTTAGAAAAGATCCACAACGTATTTCATGTTTCGATGCTCCGTAGATATCGATTCGATCCATCACATGTGATTGCTCTGTCTGAAATTGAAATCCGATCTGATATGACTTACGAAGAAGAGCCGATCCGTATTTTAGCTCGAGAAATAAAAGAATTGAAAAACAAGAGAATTCCGTTAGTAAAAGTGTTGTGGCATTGACACGGTGTAGAAGAGGCCACGTGGGAACCCGAAGATTCCATGAGACAGCAATATCCGACTTTGTTTAACGGTAAGATTTTCGAGGACGAAAATCCCTAAGGGGGGAGAATTGTAACAGTCTGGTTTATACCCTAGTCGAAACAGTGGTTTCGGGACCACAAATCTGAGTCCGTATAATATTTTAATATTATTCTCTATGCCGTTGATAAGTGATTAAGCATGTGCTAAGTTTTCGTAAGTTAAATTGCTCGGTTGTGTGTTTAATTTGATGAAAAGGATTTAATTGCATTAAATGTGAAAGTTGTGTGCTATTTGTTAAAGTATCAATGTGTTGTGGTTTTGTAAAGGTGGTGGCCTTATATGGCAATTAAACCACTTTTAAGATAGTAGAGAGTAGTTGGACAAATATGCCCTTATTGTATAATTGTTTCAAATGTTTATTAAATGGCTATTTTGGTAAATGGATAAATTATATGTTATAATAGAATAAACAGCTAAAAGATGGCTTTTATCATCTTTTTGGCTGAAATATTGAAGAAAGAAAAAAGAAGAAAACTTGCTAGGGCATTCGGTCATTGTATTGCAATTTAAGGTATGTTTTTGCTTTGGATTTTGATGATTTTTATGTTTTTGAGATTGTTGCTTAGTCTACTATCAAGCCCATGTCTCAATTTGATGAATTGATGTTGTTCATGAGAAAGGCCATTGATGTTATGTTGAGCTTTGTGATGATTTATGGTGTTAAATGGAAGATTTGAGCTAGATGAAAATATTTTGTTCTTGAATTTTTGATGAATTTAGCTAATTAGGGCTAAATTGAGAAAATAGCAATTTGAAGGACTAAATTGCAAATTTGATGGGAAATATGGGCTTGTATGATATGTATGAATATTTGGCTAAGCATGTGTATGTAATGATTTTGTGAAATTGATGTTTTGAGAAAAATGGACTAAATTGATAAATTGTGCAAATGTGAGGGTTAAATTGCAAATACCCTAATTGTGTGTCCTTGGACTGAATTAAATGAGTTAGTGAATAAAAGAGTTAATTCTGAATATGTATAGATCAAGAACCGAGGAAAACAGACTTAGATCGCGAGAAAGCGAAAGTAATCGAGTAGCCGTTTCCATTTTCGATAAATCGAATCCGAGGTAAATCATATTACAAATAAGTGTAATCGTATTGAGTTGAGCATATCCATATGCTTGTAGTTGAAAATGAATGCTCATGAAATGTTATGCAAATGAATTCTGAGATAAGATCGACTGAGCGACAATGTCCGAAAAGTCCCGTACGAACCTAGGAATACATAGGTACCTATTCTGTTTATCATGTAAGACCACGTCTGGGACGTCGGCATTAATTTGAGATTTCGTGTAAGACCACATCTGGGACGTTGGCATCGATATGATCTCTTCGTGTAAGACAACATCTGGGACATTGGCATCGATATTATCTGTACGAATAAGACCACGTCTGGGACGTTGGCACCGATATTGTCTTTACGTGTAAGACCATGTCTGGGACATCGGCATCATTTTGATTCGTGTAAGACCTTATCTGGGATAGTGGCATCAATATTTGAATGCATGTAAGACCTCGTCTAGGACGTTGGCATTGTACTATTATTCCAAGCTTTCTGAATATCCTATTAGTTCCTATCGGTTCAACGGGCAAGTCTGTGATATGAATGGCTAAGTGAATTGTAAATCCGTTTCAGGTACGTTGATTTATACACTAAGTGTGTATATAAGGTAAGTACCTATGTGATCATACTATGATGATTATGTATATTGGAATAACAATATGATAAGTGAGAGTAAGCATGAATGAGCTATGTTTATATAAGACTTTGAATTGATTAATGTGATAAATATGGTCAAGTACATGGACCAAAATATATATGTGATAGTTGCTAAGTTTGTTTGTATTTATGAATTACTAAGCTTTTGGAAAGCTTACTCTGTGTGTGTGTTTTCTCTGTTTTATAGGTCGTTAAAGCTACTGAAGGCTCGGGACCGTCAAGGATCGTCATCACACTACTAAACTCATTTTGGTACACTTTGGATATGTATATAGCTAGATATGGCATGTATAAGCTAGTATTTGATATGAGTTTGTTATATGATCTTAGCCATGTGATTTGGCTAGCTATGGGTTGAGAATTTTCTTGAATGTATGTGATACATGAAGTATGTTTTTGGCATGGTTAGTTGACGCATGAAATGGTCAAGTTTTGATTAAGCAAAGGAATGAATTATGCTTGTGATGAGATGAGTTTTAGCCTTGTAATTTGGATGGTTATTTAGGTATGATTTTAGTTGTCAAATAGGCATGAGATGTCGTAATGATTTTGCTTGTAGGTAAGACCCATTGGGTGGCATTTTGGCCTTGCAAATGGCCTATAATGTCACACGACTGTGGCACACGAGCGTGCCTAGTGACCGTGGGGCTAAGTCAGTAGCTAGCCTAATAGCACACGGCCAAGACACACGGGCGTGTCTAGTAGCCGTGTGAGAAAGTCAGTATATGGCCTTAGAGTACACGGCCTTAGCACACGGGTGCTGGGTGGACGTGGGTGTAGAGCAAGATTCGACCACGGCCAAGGCACACGGGCGTGCTTGGTAGCCGTGGATGTGAAGTCAGATTCGACCACGACCAAGGCACATGGGCGTGCTTGGTGGCCATGGATGTGAGGTCAGATTCGACCACGGGGAGGACACACGGGGGTGTCCATCAGCCGTGGGAGGCACATAGCTTGCCTACACGGGCGTGTAACCCTTGAAACTTAGAAGAGTTTTAAATTTTCGTGAAATTTCGTATGTGTTCCGGTTTAGTCCCGACCCGATTTATAAGCTTGTTTTAGGTCTCGTTGACTTACTAAGGGGACATTATGTTTGAGGTTGATATGAAATTGTGTGACATTTCTGTAAATGTTTCCGATCTGTCTGGTAACACCGTTAACCCTAGTCCGGTGACGGATACGGGTTAGGGGTGTTACAATAGCTATTTGATCCTTCTAGCTACTAGAATCTAACTTTCACATTTTATGCGATTTAGTCCTTCTCGTAATTAAGAACATAATCGGTAAAATTTTCTTATCAAAATTCTCCCATGACATTTATATCATATTACGGACCATAAAATAAAATAAAAATAAATTTTATTTTCAGCTCGGATTTGTGGTCCTGAAACCACTGTTCCGATTTCACCGAAAAATGGGCTGTTACACACGCGTCCAGACACAACACATCGATTCAATTACAAAAGAAAGAGCTTACCGTACACAACCCACATGTTATGTAAATATCATAACACATAACAGTAAGAAGAAACTCACCAACGAACTTCATAACAGGATCTACTCTACTGGTCCTTTGCCTCGATTTCTAGGACCTTCACTAGATTATTAAGCTAAATAAGAAACGATTATAACCATCAGACCATTTATCTAATTTAATCATGCATGAACTAATGCAAAATGTGAATCTTTTCGATAACAACCCAAGGGCTTTCCAGAAATTACCAATAAGGTGGTGCATAGCAAGGGCGTTTTAACTAGCTACTCGAACCTCCTTAGCCTTCTCTAACGAAGATACTCTAAAATAATCTTCAGAGACTTAGAGAAAAATGTAGCGAAAAACAAAGTTCTTGTCGACTATAGGCATCTTTATATAGCACAAACAACAGAGACAAAGCATAGTGGGAGGGTTAGAAAATCCCATTGTAGCCATTGAAAGCCAAGATTAGACTTTTCCTAAAATTTTGAGGCCTAATCATCTACCGAACTTAACTACTACCACTAATCAGTTAGTGAGTAGTAAGACGTTGCTTGTTCACTAATACAAATCATTTATGTAACATCCTGATTTAGGGCCTAGTCGGAATAGTGGTGCGAGACCACAAATCTGAGGGTTATAAATGAGTTTTTGAGGTTTATGCCTTGTATGCATGCTAGTCTGAAAGTTTCATGAAGCAATTTTGTGAAATTAGGGTTGAATTGTCCAAAAGGACTAAATTGCAAAAGTTGAAAAATGTGTGTTTCTAGAAGCTATATGTGTGAAATAGCTTTAGATTATTAATTAGAGGTCCTTAAATAGCAATTTATCCAAATTTTAATATTTGGACAAAAATGGGCATGGATGAGTTAAAATTTAGAGTTTATCAAAAAGGGCATTTTGGTCATTTAGTTATTAAATGATTAAATAGGTGAAAAGATGACAAAAATTCAATCATCTCCCCCAAGCTGCCGAAAATTCCAATAGCCATTGTTATGGCTCTTTCAATTTTTCAAGCTTGCTAGTAAGGGCTCCTAAGCCCGATTTTTGATATTCTTCGTATTTTTGAAGTCCTAGTAGCATGAGTAAGCTATTTTTAGCTATTTGGTGAGCTATTATGGATGTTAAAAAATGTACATATGTATGACATGCATGTATTTTGTTGTTTTATGGAAGATTATGAAAGCTTGATGTAGTAGAAACATCTTTTGTTAAGTGATTTTCCATGAAAATGCATGTAGGGACTTGATTGTGAAAATCTTAAGTTTGGTCATACATGTGTGTTTTAGTGAGAATTGATGATAGCTTTAGTTGAATAAGTGGTTCGGCTAAGCATGAAAGACTAGAAAGTTGAATAAAAATCACTTTACGAGCCTTTGGGACTAAAGTGTAAATATGAGAAAGTTTAGGGGCAAAATAGTAATTTTTCTAATGTATGATGTGGGTCAATTTAGTCAATGTATTAATTGAATAAGCTGATTTATTCATTATAGATCAAGAAAGACGAAGCCCGGATCGAAACCGAGGCAAAAGTAAGGTGGTGGGCTAAATTGCAAGTCTCAATACTTTTGAGTACCGAGGTAAGTCTATGCATAAACAATGCATTCATACTTACAATTTGTTGATGATAGCTAGTGTGTAGCTTATTCGAGATTGATTGAGAAAATATGTGGTCCAAGTAGAATGAATGTAGTAGAATTGTGAATGGATGTTTAATTGAGTAAGTAGACATGTGAATGTGTAGTGATAATGCTAGATGGTAGGCTAAGTGCGATACCATCCTAATGCATATTGACGATGATGGTGGCTATGTGCGATGCTATCGTGAGGTATATCATTTCTTGGGTTAAGTGAGAAACCCTATGATTACCTTTGTGGTAGGCTAAGTGCGATACCACCTTATTAATCGATTATGGTGTGCTAAGTGCGAAACCAATGAGACATTTCTTTGTGTGGTTAACTATGTGGATTAGCCATGTGATTGCATTATTGAGTAAAATAGCCGTGTGGATGTATTATTAAGTTAATTAGCTGTGTGGATGAATTATTGAGAAATAATGATGTGTTGTATATTGTGTAAATGTGACATTGAATGCAGGGGTGCATTTCGATGGTTATGAGTATATGACTCATGATGTGTTGGAAATGTGGTAAGGGATAGAAAGAGTAGGCATAGTTGTTCATTATTTTTGGTTGTATAATGCTAATTGTTGTTGAGCTTATACTATGATGCTTAATTGTTTATGTGTAAACTTACTAAGCTCAAAGCTCACTCCTTTTCTTTTCCCTTGTCTTATAGAGTAAAAGTGCACACTTTGGTACATGAGACTTAATGTTTTGTATATGGCATGTATAGGGACTAGACAAGTTAGTGAATTTTGTTATAAATGGCTAAGATGTGTTAGCCTTTATATGGATAGCTTGTTTTGTATAATGCCATGGTTGTTGGCTATTACATTATATGAAAGAAAGATGTAGTTTCTATGTGAGATTGCACTTCAATTTGAGTTGATTATGATAGTGTTAGATGAGTATATGTTGTGTATGCTAGAGGGGTGAAAAGAACTTGGCACATAACTTTGTTCTTGTCCATGTGGATAGACACACAGGCGTGTGTCTAGGCCATTTGTGACACACGGCCAGCCCACGGACGTGTGACTCAGCCGTGTGTCCCTTGCATGTTAGTATTTGAAATCAGAATAGACAACGGGCTAGCCACACGGCGTGTGTCTAGGGCGTGTGGGATTAATCAGCGTCGGCCACGGGCTAGCCATATGGGCGTGTGTCTAGACTCTAGGCCGTGTTCAAGTAGTTAGTGTGCACCACGGGTGGTAAGCACGGGCGTGTGCCTTGGCCGTGGGGCATTGGCAGAATGCTGGGTTTTTAGGCATGGTTTGGGGACATGGGCGTATGTGTCCATGCACGAGCGTGTCTAATCTTGCACGGGCGTGTGAGACCTGTATAAAGAGAAAAAATTTATGATTAGAAAAAGTTCCGGTTTAGTCTCGAGAGCCCTCGTGTGTATGAGTGAGGCCTCGTAAGTCGAGAATGAATTTGTTGAGATGACTTTAGAGAGTAGTTACGACGAGCCTAAGTGGCGATCAAGTGGTTTGAGTTCGGTAACGCCTTGGGCCCAGTTTTGGCGTAGAACCCGGGTAAGGGGCGTTACATTTAGTGGTATCAGAGCTATAGTTTAGCCGTTTCTAGGACTACCGTAGCGAGTGTAAGATTCTAGCTATACATGCCATAAGTGTACAATGATAGTGTGGTGGTTTCTGATGATTTCAAATCTTGTTTTATATAGTATATGGATTTCGATCCACCGATCACTTCTTGACAAGCGACTAGTAATGCTACTGGCTCTGCGCAGGAACCGCGCCGCGTGAGAGTGGACCCGAGTTTAGGGGTCAATGGGAAGAGGCACGGGAAGCCTTTCTCTAGATGATGAGCAATTGGTACTCGAATTATGTTCGAGCGAACCCTAATGCTCAACCTCCTCCACCTCCTCCTCCTATACCTCAGCCAAATCCAGTAGGTCCTCAAGGTATGGATGTAGTGAGGATATCGAAACCCCCGGTGGATAAGATTAGGAAGCACGGGGTTGAGGAGTTTAGAGCTAAGGTAGATGATGACCCAGAGAGGGCGGAGTTCTGGTTGGAGAACTCGATGAGTGTGTTCGATGAACTCTCATGTACACCTGAAGAGAGTTTGAAGTGTGCCGTATCCTTGTTGAGAGATTTGGCATACCATTGGTGGAAGACGTTGACGCTAGTGGTCCCGAGGGAGCGGGTGACGTGGGACTTCTTTCTGGAAGAGTTCCTGAAGAAGTATATAAGCCAGAGGTTTACTGATCGAAAAAGGAAGGAATTCCTCGAGTTGAAACAAGGAAGAATGACAGTGGCAGAATATGAGCGTGAGTTTGTTAGGCTTAGCAAATACGCTCAAGAATGTGTATCGACTGAGACCATCCTGTGTAAGAGGTTCGAAGATGGGCTAAATGAGGACATCAAACTCCTAGTGGGCATTTTGGAGTTGAAATAATTTGTGGTATTAGTTGAGAGGGCAAGTAAGGCTGAAGAGCTAAGTTCAGAAAAGACGAGGGCTGTGAGTGAAGCCCGAGATGCTAAAAAGAGGCCGATGGGCAAGTCATACCAAGCCCAGTCCAAAAGATCCAAGGAAGTGAATCCTCGGACGTCAGCACCGATGAGGTTATTCGTGACGAGACTTGGGCAATACTCACTCGGGTTCGAGAGTCCAAGCTCCCTCGATGGAAAGTGTGGGCAATACGAAGAGCAAACCAGAGTGTCCAAGTTGTGGTAGGTATCACACCGGAGAGTGTTGGGGAAATATTCAAAAATGTTATAAGTGTGGTTCCCCTGACCACTTTATTCGTAACTGTCCCGAGAGGGATGAAAAGGAAGAGAGGTAAGAGCTGAGACCTAGTGATGTGTCTACGAGTGGTAGACTACCAAGGAACCTGAGAGGCGGGAATAGTGGTAGAGGTGCGCCCAGAGATTCTGCTGTGAGACCAGAGGGTCGGGCACCTGCGAGGACGTATGCTATTCGCGCTCGCGAAGAAGCATCCTCCCTTGATGTGATAACGGGTACTTTTTTTCTCTATGACACCTTTGTTATTGCTTTAATAGATCCAGGGTCTACTCATTCTTATATTTTCATGAGATTAGCATCTAGTTTGAGTATGATTGGTGAGTCTATGGACATAGTGGTTAAGGTGTCAAACCCGTTAGGAAATCATGTGTTAGTGGACAGAGTGTGTAAGAATTGTTCTTTATTGACTGAGAATCATTGTTTTTCGACAAACCTTATGTTTTTGCCGTTTGATGAGTTTGATTTAATCCTAGGCATGGATTGGTTGACTACCCATAGTGTCTTAGTGAACTGTGGTAGTAAGTTCATTGAATTGAAATGTGAGAGTGGAGATGTGGTTCGGGTTGAATCAAGTGTATCGAATAGTCTACCAGTGATGATTTCTTCCCTAGTGGCTGAGAAATGTTTGAGAAAAGGATGTGAGTCCTATCTTGCTTTTGTGTTGAATACTCGAGAGATTGGAGTAGAGTTTGAAACAGTGCCAGTGGTATGTGAGTATCCAGATGTATTTCCGGAAGAGTTACCCAGATTACCTCTAGTGAGAGAGGTCGAGTTTGGAATTGAGTTGGTTCCGAGAACGGCACCTATTTCAATTGCTCCATATAGAATGGCACCTGTAGAGTTGAAAGAACTGATGGTTCAGTTGCAAGAGTTGACAAATAAGGGTTTTGCAAGACCGAGTTACTCGCCGTGGGGTGCCCCGGTATTATTCGTGAAGAAGAAAGATTGGTCTATGAGGTTGTGTATAGACTATAGACAACTGAACAAAGTGACGGTGAAGAATAAGTATCCTTTACCGATGATTGATGATCTTTTTGATCAACTGAAGGGAGCTACAGTGTTCTCCAAGATAGACTTGAGGTCAGTTATTATCATTTCAGTGAAAGAGCAAGATGTGTTGAAAACTGCATTTCGGACAAGGTATGGCCATTATGAGTTTTTGGTTATGCCGTTTGGTTTGACGAATGCACCGGCGGTTTTTATGGATCTGATGAACTGTGTTTTCAGACCGTATGTGGACAAGTTTGTAGTTGTCTTCATTGACGACATATTGATCTATTCTCGGGATGAGAACGATCACGAAGAGCATTTGAGAATTGTCTTGCAAACTTTGAGAGATAAGCCGTTGTATGCTAAGTTTAGCAAGAGTGAGTTTTGGCTCCAAGAGGTCGGATTCCTAGGACACATGGTGTCAGGTGATGGTGTCAGAGTTGACCCGAGTAAGATATCGGCTGTTATGGATTGGAAACCGCCGAGGAACGTGTCAGAAATCAGAAGTTTCTTGGGATTAACGGGATATTACAGACGTTTCATAAAGGGGTTCTCTGTGATTGCTACCCCGATGACGAAACTATTGCATAAAGATGTCAAGTTTGAATGGGCTGAGACATGTCAACAAAGCTTCGAGAGACTAAAAACAATGTTGACTGAGGCACCGGTTTTGGTTCAACCAGAATAGAGGAAAGAGTTCGTGGTTTACAGTGATGCATCGTTTAATGGTATCGATTGCGTGTTGATGCAAGAGGGTAAGGTAGTCGCTTACGCCTTGAGGCAGCTAAAGCCGCACGAGAAAAAATATCCGACTCATGATTTAGAGTTGGCTGCGATTGTTTTTGTGTTAAATATTTGGCGACATTACTTGTATGGTGAGAAGTGTCGAATCTTTACGGATCACAAGAGTTTAAAGTATTTGATGGATCAGAAGGATCGAATACGAGACAGAGACGGTGGCTTGAGTTGTTGAAAGACTATGAGTTAGTCATTGACTACCACGGGAAAAGCGAATGTGGTTGCGGATGCCCTGAGTAGGAAATCCTTGTATGCTCTAAGAGTTATGAGCACGAGTTTAGCATTGTCTGACGATGGTGCTATTTTGGCAGAGTTGAGAGCTAAGCCGCTATTTGTTCAACAGATATGTGAGGCTCAGAAAAATGACAGTGAGATGCAAGCTAAGATAGCTAAGTGCGGATCAGAAAGTGATTCTAATTTTCGAGTGGATTTGAATGGTTGTCTGATGTATCGTGACAGAATTTGTGTTCCTAAAGATGAGGAGTTGATTCGAAAGGTTTTGCATGAGGCCCACAGTGGATGTTTGTCAAGACATCAGGCGAGATGAAAATGTACAATGACTTGAGGAAGTTGTATTGGTGGACGGGTATGAAAAGAGATATTTCAGAGTTTGTGACAAAGTGTTTAGTTTGTCAACAAGTGAAAGCTGAGCATCAAGTACCTTCGGGATTGCTTCAGCCAGTAATGGTACCCAAATGGAAGTGGGATCGGATTACCATGGATTTTGTAACGGGGTTGCCGATGACTCCGAGAAAGAGAGATACTGTGTGGGTTGTTGTGGATAGATTGACGAAGTCGGCTCACTTTATTCCAGTACGTGTTGATTATTCATTGGACAAGTTAGCTGAGTTGTATGTGGCAGAGATAGTGAGGTTGCATGGTGTACCTGTGTCTATAATATCGAATAGAGATCCGAGGTTTACTTCTAGATTTTGGAAGAAGTTGCAAGAGGCCATGGGTACGAGATTGAATTTCAGCACTGCGTTCCATCTGCAAACCGATGGTCAGTCTGAAAGAGTGATTCAAGTTCTTGAAGATATGCTTCGGTGCTGTGTGTTAGAATTTGAAGTAGTTGGGAGAGATATCTACCTTTGGTCGAATTCGCCTACAATAATAGTTATCAGTCGAGTATACAGATGGCACCGTATGAGGCTTTTTATGGTCGTAAGTGTCGAACTCCTTTGTATTGGACCAAGCTTAGTGAGAAGCGGATCCATGGGGTCAATCTAGTGAAAGAAACCGAAGAGAAGGTGAAAGTAATCCGTAATAGTCTGAGAGCTGCTTCGGATCGACAGAAGTCGTACGCAGATTTGAAAAGAAAGGAAATTGAGTTTGAAGTGGGCGACAAAGTGTTTTTGAAAATGTCCCCGTGGAAGAAGATTATGAGATTTGGACGAAAAGGGAAATTGAGTCCAAGGTTCATAGGGTCGTATGAGATTACAGATAGAGTTGGGCCTATAGCATACCGGTTGGCTTTGCCGGTAGAGTTGGAAAAGATTCATAATGTGTTCCATGTGTCGATGTTACGACGGTATCGCTCCGATCCTTCACATGTGATTCCTTCGACGGAAATTGAGATAAGACCGAATATGTCTTATGAAGAGGAGCCGATTAAGATCTTGGCTCGAGAAGTGAAACAGTTGAGAAATAAGAGCATAGCACTAGTAAAAGTGTTATGGCAGAAACATGGTGTGGAAGAGGCTACGTGGGAAATGGAAGAAGCTATGAGAGAGCAACATCCAAACCTCTTTACTGGTAAGATTTTCGGGGATAAAAATCTTTAAAGGAAGGAGAGTTGTAACATCCCGATTTAGGGCCTAGTCGGAATAGTGGTGCGAGACCACAAATTCGAGGGTTATAAATGAGTTTTTGAGGTTTATGCCTTGTATGCATGCTAGTGTGAAAGTTTCATGAAGCAATTTTGTGAAATTGGGGTTGAATTGTCCAAAAGGACTAAATTGCAAAAGTTGCAAAATGTGTGTTTCTAGAAGCTATATGTGTGAAATAGCTTTAGATTATTAATTAGAGGTCCTTAAATAGCAATTTTTCCAAATTTTAATATTTGGAAAAAAATGGGCATGGATGAGTTAAAATTTGAAGTTTATCAAAAAGGGCATTTTGGTCATTTAATTATTAAATGATTAAATAGGTGAAAAGATGACAAAAATTCACTCATCTTGTCCCTCAAGCTGCCGAAAATTCCAATAGCCATTGTTATGGCTCTTTCAATTTTTCAAGCTTGCTAGTAAGTGCTCCTAAGCCCGGTTTTTTATACTCTTCGTATTTTTGAAGTCCTAGTAGCATGAGTAAGCTATTTTTAGCTATTTGGTGAGCTATTATGGATGTTCAAAAATATACATATGTATGACATGCATGTATTTTGTTGTTTTATGGAAGATTATGAAAGCTTGATGTAGTAGAAACATCTTTTGTTAAGTGATTTTCCATGAAAATGCATGTAGGGACTTGATTGTGAAAATCTTAAGTTTGGTCACACATGTGTGTTTTAGTGAGAATTGATGATAGCTTTAGTTGAATATCGGCTAAGCATGAAAGACTAGAAAGTTGAATAAAAATCACTTTACGAGCCTTTGGGACAAAAGTGTAAATATGAGAAAGTTTAGGGGCAAAATAGTAATTTTGCTAAAGAATGAGATGTGGGTCAATTTAGTCAATGTATGTATTGAATAAGCTGATTTATTCATTATAGATCAAGAAAGACGAAGCCCGGGTCGAAACCGAGGCAAAAGTAAGGTGGTGGACTAAATTGCAAGTCTCAATACTTTTGATTACCGAGGTAAGTCTATGCATAAACAATGCATTCATACTTACAATTTGTTGATGATAGCTAGTGTGTAGCTTATTCGAGATTGATTGAGAACCTATGTGGTCCAAGTAGAATGAATGTAGTAGAATTGTGATGGATGTTTAATTGAGTAAGTAGACATGTGAATGTGTAGTGATAATGCTAGATGGTAGGCTAAGTGCGATACCATCCTAATGCATATTGACGATGAGCTGGCTATGTGCGATGCTATCGTGAGGTATATCGTTTAGTGGGCTAAGTGAGAAACCCCTATGATTACCTTTGTGGTAGGCTAAGTGCGATACCACCTTATTAATCGATTGTGGTGTGCTAAGTGCGAAACCACCGAGACATTTGTTGTGTGGGTTAAGCGTATGGATTAGCCATGTGATTGCATTCTTCGAGTAAAATAGGCGTGTGTGGATGTATTATTAAGTTAATTAGTTGTGTGGATGAATTATTGAGAAATAATGATGTGTTGTATATTGTGTAAATGTGACATTGAATGCGGGGTGCATTTCGATGGTTATGAGTATGTGACTCATGATGTGTTGGAAATGTGGTAAGGGATAGAAAGAGTAAGCATAGTTGTTCATTATTTTTGGTAGTATAATGCTAATTGTTGTTGAGCTTATACTATGATGCTTAATTGTTTATGTGTAAACTTACTAAGCTCAAAGCTTACTCCTTTTCTTTTCCCTTGTCTTATAGAGTAAAAGTGTTGAATCGAGATACGAGGATCAATTGGAAGATCACCCACACTATCAGTACACTTTGGTACATGAGACTTAATGTTTTGTATATGGCATGTATAGGGACTAGACAAGTTAGTGAATTTTTTTGTAAATGGCTAAGATGTGTTGGCCTTTAGATGGATAGCTTATTTTGTATAATGCCATGGTTGTTGGCTATTACATTATATGAAAGAAAGATGTAGTTTTTATGTGAGATTGCACTTCAATTTGAGTTGATTATGATGGTGTTAGATGAGTATATGTTGTGTATGCTAGAGGGGTGAAAAGAACTTGGCACATAGCTTTGTTCTTGTCCATGTGGATAGATACACGGTCGTGTGTCTAGGACATGTGTGACACACGGCCAGCCCACGGGCGTGTGACTCAGCCGTGTGTCCCCTGCATGTTAGTATTTGAAATCAGAATAGACCACGTGCTAGCCACACGGGCGTGTGTCTAGGGCGTGTGGGATTAATCAGCATTGGCCACGGGCTAGCCACACGGGCGTGTGTCTAGACTCTAGGCCGTGTTCAAGTGGTCAGTGTGCACCACGGGTGGTAAGCACGGGCGTGTGCCTTGGCCGTGGGGCATTGGCAGAATGCTGGGTTTTTAGGCACGGTTTGGGGACATGGGCGTGTGTGTCCATGCATGGGCGTGTCTAATCTTGCACGGGCGTGTGAGACCTGTATAAAGAGAAAAATTTTATGATTGGAAAAAGTTCCAGTTTAGTCTCGAGATCCCTCGTGTGTATGAGTGAGGCCTCGTAAGTCGAGAATGAGATTGTTGAGATGACTTCAGAGAGTAGTTACGACGAGCCTAAGTGGCAATCAAGTGGTTTGAGTTTGGTAACGCCTCGGGCCCGGCTTCAGTGTAGAACCCGAGTAAGGGGCGTTACAATTTAGCTACCTAAACACATCAAATTGTTATCTATGTTCAATTCCAATTAGATCTCAACTAGACTAAGTTTTACACTAAAATACAAAAAACAAGTCTATTGAATCGTGAACTAACGAGTTCGCCCCAGGTATTTGGGGTTGGCGGATTGCCATGTGAAGGAGTCTGCAAACCCAAGAGTTTTCCAAATTGTGAATTCCAGCAAGGCGGCCCACAAAAGGGCGTGTTGTCAAATCCACGTAATACGCTACCCAGACACTAACAAATAATTCACCATTTTTCTAACTTGGCTTACTCAACTAAACACAAAACAACATATCGATACGGTATATGCCAGGCAAGCTGTTACAAGTGACATAGGAAAATATTTAAATTTTTTCTGTTATTTTGTTTGCTTTTGTCATTTTTAATTTTTAATTTTGTGTTTTTTGTTGGTGCTTGAGCTTGTAGTAATACAAGTGATTGGTTAGGAGCATATACCTAGGTTGTTTGTTGAAGTCGTAAATTTATCTTGAAATTAAATAAGTTAGGTTGTTATATTTAGACTAATTAGTTCAATTTATTAGATTGTAAATAGGAAAAAGAGATTAAATATACCAAGTGATAAAGGTAGATACG
Source organism: Gossypium sturtianum (assembly GCA_025698515.1). Taxonomy (NCBI): domain Eukaryota; kingdom Viridiplantae; phylum Streptophyta; class Magnoliopsida; order Malvales; family Malvaceae; genus Gossypium; species Gossypium sturtianum. The sequence continues at coordinate 29,720,178 of CM046948.1, forward strand.
AATAGGGAACTATATTTGTAGAAATATAGGATGTTTGTAGTAAAAAAAATAATACTCAGTAAAATCCATGGTTATTGAAATGGTGCAATATGACTAGTATAACCTTTATAAAAAAGTGCACGGGAAAAATCTCAATCGTATTGGTATAAATAAAAAAAATAAAAAGAAAAAATTTATCATAACGATTATCGGGGAAATATTAGTGTATTAGAGTTTAAAGCATGCATAAAAATAAATCGAGTAGGAAAAAAATTTGAACTAACTACACTCCGCAAAAATAAATAATATATTCGTATATACATTTGGTGTAACACCCTATACTCAGCTCGGTCGCCAAGCCTAAATACTAGAAAGCTACACCACCGTCTTACTTCGTATTCATCACAAACCGTCACATCATTACGCACACATCTTTTTTTCATTCTTTCATATAATATAATAGTATTCACATTAAACGTAAGTCATACATGCTCTTAGGAGGTTGAATTATGTTAAACATTCATTGATTAATCATAAAATAAGTACTAAGCATGCATTAGGACCATTTAGCATAATTTCCCAAAACAGTTACGTCGGTACTGATACTGGAAGAGTTGTAACACCCCTTACCCGTGTTCAACACTGGAACAGGGTACGAGGCATTACTAGGCTTACACGCAATCAATCATACAACTTCGAGACCTGACTTTCTCCTTCCAATTTAAAACTTTTCATAATACCTCTTAAACAAGCCTATACGGCCTAAATCCTCCCTTTAGGAATGGGTCGGGATCAAATCGAACCGTTCTCGACATGTATAATCGATGCAAGTTCTAGAATAACAAATCAGTGTTGACACACTCATAATCAATAGTGAGCAAGAAAAAAAAATATGCTCTATAAGGCTCAAAATCTCACAAAAATTATGGGTATTTTGATGTCAACCTCGTAAATTTCAAACCTCAAAATAATATTTAAATTCAGGTAGACATCCTAAAAAAATTTTAATTTCTGAAAAATAGACTTATCATGCTTGATTCTCTAGTATTCTTGGAATTTAATCATCAATGCACAATTATCAATGACTTAATCTATAACATATCAATAAAAATCATAATTCATCAGAAATTTCATCCTAATTAGTAATATGAGTACTTTACTTTTAAGACAAGGCATAATTCAGGCTTTGAGTTAGGTATCTTTTTAGGTTGTTCACCCCCCACACTTAAGATGTACATTGCCCTCAATGTATAAAGATATATAATAACCTTGAAATAAAATCATCAGATATGGGGATAAGTGAAAACTTCCTGAATTTTCGGATGATTCCTTGAGAGGAGATTGTGCCTTTGGTGGTGGTGATGGGTTGTCTGGATGACGAACCTGCGCTAGATTAAGAAATTGGGAGGCTCATGGAGAATTAGCCAGGACATCTAGAGTAATACTAAAACTATACTAATAATGTAATTAAAGACAAGAAAGATAAAGAGAAGGAGACTAAGAAGAAAACTAAAATTAAAAGAAAATATGAATGGACTGGGAGGTCCTTATTGTTGGGTGTGATTTCTAAGGCTGAGGTTATGGTGGTGGTGGTGTCGTGATTCCCAAGCAGCCTTTAGAACCTAAAACCACGAAACTTGTAATATTCAGGATTTAGGGCTTGTGCATTTTTGCTAAATTGAATGTGCTAGTATGCCTATGTGTGTTTTGAATGTGTTTTTATGAATTTTTAGAACCTTAAGAGTGTAGGTGAATGCCTTAAAAAATATTAAATTTTAAGTATTGAAGGGGAATTGAACAAAAGAGGCCTTAAGAGAATTTGTAGGGGAAATTAGACACAAGATTGGGCTTGGAAAAGTGACAAGGAGGCGCCACTTAGGGCCTTAGTAAGTGACGCCATAAGCAGGGAAAAAGGGCCTAGGTTCGAGCAGCAAGGGAAGCAAAAGGGAGTTTTATTTTTTTGCAGCAAGAATGAGCAGAAGTGGACGGCAATGGGGCACTGAGTGGATGAGTATAGATCAAGTCAAATTCTTTTTAAAATTTCGGCTAGGGGCAAAGGATAATTGATTGATTATTCAAATTATTTTGAATGGGTAAAGAAGAGAAAAAAAAAAGGGAGAAAAAGAAGGAGTTTATAGGGGAAGAGGAGTTGGCCGAATATGGGGCATTGGAGGATGGCATTTTCGATTTGATGGTAGGATAGGTATGCCGAAAATTGATTCTCTTCTCATCTTTTTCATCTGTGCCGAAAAACCTTAGGAATTCAACTTGCTTTCTTTGTTTTCTTCTTCGTTTTCTCTTTAATTGACCAAAGTCGAATATCCTTCTCTCAAAAACCCATCATTGCCGATTCTCCCTAAAGCCTCATACTCTTCCTTTTCATTCTTGTTGAAGCCGAATCTCCCTAGTGCCCATCAAGAGCCGAATTCCATACTCTTTAGCTATTAATCTCCATAGCCGGATCTTCAAAGAGAGATCTCTTTTTTCGAAGGTGCACCATAGCCGAATATACCTCTCTAGTTTGGTATGTTTTCAGGATTTTCCTTCATTATGGTTTCTCTCTTCTTTAATTAGTTTCTAACCTGAATCACGTTTCCAAGGCTCGGTTGATTTCACTCCTTATTCCTACATAGCCGAATGCTCCTCTATCCCCTTTGAAGCCGATTTGATCATTTAATCAGGAGCCGAAACTCTCTGTTCCAAGCAAGGATATTCGACTAAGTTGGTAAGGGATTCGTGGCATGTAACTTTCCTATCTCTTTCTTTTAGATTAGCCAAAAATTGGACTCTAATCCCATTAATGTTCTTTGGCCGAAACCATGAAGGAGGTTTTGGGATTTCTACTGTAGTCGACTTTAAGAGGAGATCTTCGAGATTTCAAGATCTAAGGTAAGCGAGTGTGGTTTTAGGCCGAAGGCCATCTATTATGTTCAGTGTTAGAATTGGATCTAACATATGTCTATAGGAATTTTGACATTACCAGGATCAAGGATTAATTTCGGGATTTGAGATTCGCAAGGTAAGTGGATAAGCATATTCGGCCAAGGCTATATTTAGTGATTATTTGAGTGGCCGATTCTAACTTTGACTGTTTCGGGAGGAGTACAATCCGATTCGATAGACTTTCGGGATTTCAGTGAAAGCATTAAGTAAACCAGGTGTGTACCCCACATTAAATCTTAATAGATTTATGGCATCAATTTAATATATGTGTTTATAATAATGTGAAAAGTGGGCAAAGGTACCATGTGATGGTACAAAGTACTCAGGTAAGTAACCTTAAAATTATGTTAATAAATGATATGAATAATATTATGATATGAATATTTGGAATATGGTACATATGTGAATATCGATAAGAATGTGGAATAAGGCATAAGGCATGATATTGCATATTCGTGTGACATGGGGGCATATGGGTTATATGGAAAGGGAAGTGATCCGTGGTTTATACCATAATATCTAAATGTGGTGACTCATGTCACGTAAATCGAATGTGGTGACTTATGTCACAAAATAATGTCTGGTGGCTATGCCACAAAATTTATAATAAGGCGATGAGCAAGTCGTGCTGCAGCTGACGCGCTTCGCCGATGATGTGTAGCGGATGGAGGTTCGACTTAGTAGTCCCCACGGTGTGATGGTTGGTACGGGTGATGTGTAGCGGATGGTTATCTAGGTATGGGTTGGGTTTGCATCATTATTTCTATCTGTTATATATCGTATGATATGATATGATATGCCCGAATCGTTGGAACTTAGTGTTGGTTATACACACTCGAGTCTGTTTGACTCACCCGTTGTGGGATATTTTTCAGGTGACACTCAGTAACGGACCGGGTCGGCAGGAGCTTAGTGGTGGCCATGTTCAACTTAGACTTTATTTTAATTTTGGACTTTTTATTTCTAAGTATTTTGGATTTATTCGGGTTTTGTTTTAATGTAATAAGGCCATAACTATAAATTGATTATGCATGCATTTTTATTTATTTTATTATGATACAATTTTTATCAATTTAAAGTTTAAGTAACTTTTCTTAAAAATAAATCTTTAAATGTTTTAACACCTAACACAAATGATTTTCAATTTAAATAGTAAACTCTAAAAACTCGACTTTTTCCTTTAACTTATGGTTTTGAAATATAACAATACAGTCTTAATAAAGCCTAATCTTCGAGAATAACGATGTTTTCAATTTGAACCCAATCCAAATTTTTCTCCTAAATCACCCAAAGTTTTCCAAAGAAACAAACAAGTTTTGAACTGTTTTACTCCAAGAACATACCAGATCCGGTCAGGGTTCGTGGGCCGGGTTTGGGGTGTTTTAGTTTGGTATCAGAGCCCAGTTTTAAACTCTCGGCCTTGGGTTTAAAGCCCATAACGTTTTCAAAATCAAGCCCAAATAAGTTTTGTGAAAATTTTCGTGAAATGAGCAGGTTTTCTGGCATGGCACCTAAGTCTCCGGCCCGAAGTCCACCAGGTAAGTACGTCTAACCGTTGTGTGAATTAATGTATGATTTGTATATGGGTATAACGAGAAAGTAGAGTAGTATATTAAGTTATGGAACCCTAGGATTAGCTTACTTCAATACAGGATTACATAAAATTTAAGGCCTAACTAAACAAACCTGTGACTAAGTCGCCGAGTTAGGGTGTGGCAACCATTGTGCGCATGTCTAGGATTGAATTCAGGAAGAGCCTGGTATTTAAGCAGTCCTAGTGACTCACCTCCTCTTCACTCGAATCCTACCTGGTGCATGGTAACGGTTCACCCTAACCAAGAGGACTCATTCACAGGCTAAACTCAATAATTAAAACCCAAAAGGGACCAGCCATATTTTTATAAAAACCTTAGTTTTAAAAGCACCAAATTACCCCTTTGAATTATAAAAAAAAAAAAAACTCTTTCACAAAATTTTTTCCGAAATATTCCCGATTTACAAAAATTTTCTAAAATACCCCTAGGTTGAGAAATTACTAAAATACCCTTGGTTTATGAAATTACCCCACTACCCTCAATTTTTTTTCTACAATATTCTTACTTTACAAAAATACCAAAAACCCCTATTTTGCAAAACATCAAGATACCCTAGTTTGAAAATTTACCAAAATACCCTTATAGGACAAATTACGAAAATACCCCTGAGATTAAAAAGGACAAAAATGTACAAGTGATGAATGTGTGTAGTAGATACTACTGAATGAAGGTCCATTTTTCTCTGAACTAGGATAGAAGACTTGAAACAAAACTCTGAAATGATCGAAAGAACTACTACTAAACTTCCTTACATAAAACTTGTTCGTGGATAATTAGTGGAACAAAGACTAATGCATAAAACTTTTTAAACCAGATTAAATCGCGATCGTAGACATGAGTTCTAGGGGACATGGTCGTAATGTGTGAGGACGTGGTAGAGGCAGAATGGCCGTATCGAAACCCGTTAGGTCAAACTGTAGTGGTGAATAGAATATTTTGCAATGTACCTCTAGTGATTCAGGGAGTGATATTCTCTGCCGACTTGATGGAACTAACTTTCGTAGAATCTGATCTCATACTTGGCATGGATTGGCTAGTGGAACATCGGGCTATATTGGATTGTGCAGCTAAGCGAATGGAGTTAAGGACCCTGGAGGATGAGGAGATAATTATGATAGGAGAAAGAAGAAACTACTTGTCTAACATAGTTTCTACATTAAAGGCTGATAAGATGGTTCGAAAAGGGTGCAAGGCATTCTTGACTTTCGTTAGTGCGTTGGATGTAAAAGAAGAAGGAGTTAGTGGAGTTAGAATCGTAAGGGAATTTGTGGATGTTTTCCCAGAGGAGTTACCTGGAATACCCCCGGACAGGGAGGTGGAGTTCGGAATTGACTTGTTACCTGGAACGGCGCCAGTATCTATAGCTCCGTATAGAATGGGACCAAAGGAATTGGTGGAGCTCAAAGCTCAAATTCAGGAGTTGCTGGACCATGGGTTCATTCGACCCAGTGTGTCTCCACGGGGAGCACCGGCCCTGTTTGTGAAGAAGAAGGACGGGACTATGCGTATGTGCATAGATTACCGTCAATTGAATAAGCTGACCATCAAGAACAAGTACCCGTCGCCGAGGATAGACGACTTGTTCGATCAAATGAAGGGGGCAGCAGTATTCTCGAAGATAGATTTAAGGTCTGGATATCATTAACTTAAGGTGAAGGAAGCAGATATCCATAAGACAGCCTTCCGAACAAGATACGGGCATTATGAGTTCGTAGTAATGCCGTTTGGATTGACGAACGCCCCAGTCGCGTTCATGGATATGATGAACCGGGTTTTTTAACCCTACCTGGATCGATTCGTCGTTGTGTTCATAGACGACATCCTAGTGTATTCTAAGTCAGAGGAAGAACATGACGAGCATCTCCGGACAGTGTTGCAAGTGTTAAGGGAGAAAAAGCTCTACGCCAAATTCAGCAAGTGTGAATTTTGGCTGAAGGAGGTTGCATTCTTAGGGCATGTAGTGTCTGCAGAAGGAATAAGGGTGGATCCTAGGAAGATTGAGGCGATCGATTGGAAACCACCTAAGTCGGTGGTAGAGGTTCGCAGTTTCTTGGGATTGGCAGGCTACTACAGAAGGTTCATGGAAGGGTTCTCATTAATAGCCGCACCTTTGATGAAGCTATTGAGAAAAGAGGTACCCTTCGTATGGACAGATAGGCAACAGAAGAGCTTTGAGAAGCTTAAGAGGGTCTTGACCAAGCTCCAGTCTTGATTCACTGAGGCGTGGAAGGATTTTGTGGTGTATCGTGATGCTTCCCACACAGGATTAGGATGTGTCCCGATGCAAGACAGGAAGGTAGTCGCTATGCGTCTCGGCAGATTAAGGCCACACGAGGTTAACTACTGCACACATGATTTGGAATTGGCGCGGTGGTCTTTGCTCTTAAGGTATGGAGGCACTATTTATATGGAGAAAAGTCGGTGATCTACACAGGACCACAAGAGCCTTAAGTATCTGTTGACTCGAGAAAGAGTTTGAACTCGAGGCAGTGAAGGTGGTGGAGTTATTAAAGGATTACGATTGTTCTATAGAGTATCATCAGGGCAAGGCGAATGTAGTGGCGGTATGCTCTAAGTCAAAAAGTAGTGTCGATTCGAGGCGATGTTTGCACATCCGAGCTTGTATGACGATGAAGTTTCTTCGCAGAATTGCAAGTTAAGTCGACGTGGTTGAATGAGGTGAAAGAAGGACACCGCGATGATGATCTAAGTGTTAAGTTGCGACAAGTGCAGAGTGGGGAGTTAGAAGATTATGGAGTTAGCGGCGATGGAGTATTGTGTTGCAAGGGTAAGGTCCAGTATGCCTAAGGATAAGGAGTTAAGGCAGAGAATTCTTCAGAATCGCATAGTAGCCCCTATGCTATGCATCCCGGAGGTAGTAAGTTGTATAAAGATCTAAGGAACAGTTTTGGTGGCCTGGTCTTAAGAGGAAGTTACCGAATTTGTAGGGAAATGCTTGACGTGTCGGCAAGTCATTTGAACACCAAGTTCCGTCGGGATTGCTTGGTAGATAAAGATTCCGCAGTGGAAGTGGGAGAGAATCACCATGGACTTCGTTAGTGGGCTTCCCCTTACGCCTACTAAGAAGGACTCGGTATGGGTGATAGTGGATCGATTGACAAAGTCCTGCGCATTTCTTACCGGTGGTCTTTGGTTGACTATTCTTCTGAAGTTGGCGAAGTTATATGTGGCGAAATTGTGAGGTTGCATGGAGTGCCAATGTCGATTATCTCGAGATAGGGATCCAAGGTTTACGCTCGGTTGCCTGGAAAGCACTACATCAAGCTTTGGGCACAGATTAGACTTCAAGACGGCATTTCATCCACAAATGACGGTCAACCCGAGCTAGTGATCCAAGTGTTGGAAGATATGTTGAGAGGTCGTGTAATAGACTTTAGAGGAAGTTGGGAAGAATACTTGCCTTTAGCGAATTTGCAAATAATAATGACTATCAAGCCGGTATTCGGATGGCACCGTATGAAGCACTGTATGGATGGAGGTGTCGCACTCCTACGTGTTGGACAGAATTAAGAGAACGTCAAGTTTTGGGTCCAGAAATTGTGGCAGAATCCGAAGAAAAGGTTAAGTTAATTCGGCACTAAGTTAAAGGAGGAATCGACAGCGAAGTCGTATGCGGATCTTAAGCGAAAGGAAATAGAATTTGCTGTGGGAGATCAGGTGTTTCTTAAGGTTTGGCCTTGGAAGAAGGTGATGAGATTTGGTCGCAAAGGGAAATTAAGTCCAAGGTTTATAGGACCTTATCGGGTATTGAAGCGAGTTGGTCCAGTGGCATACCAGTTAGAGTTGCCTTCGGAATTGCAGTAGATGCACGATGTATTCCATGTTTCTATGCTACGTCGTTATCGATCGGATCCATCTCATGTAGTACCAGTTGAGGAGGTGGAGCTAGGGCCAGATTTGTCCTACGAGGAAAAGCCGATTCAGATTTTGGAACGAGATGTGAAAGTGCTACGAAGGAAGTCAGTTCCTTTAGTCAAAGTGTTATGGCGCAATCATGGATCGGAAGAAGCCGTGGGAGCGGAAGAAACAATGCGACATAATACCCTCACTTATTTTAGCGTGTAATTTCGAGGTCAAAATTATTTTTAAGGGGGTAGAACTGTAATATCCGGGATTTAGGGCTTGTGCATTTTTGCTAAATTGAATGTGCTAGTATGCCTATGTGTGTTTTGAATGTGTTTTTATGAATTTTTAGAACCTTAAGAGTGTAGGTGAATGCCTTAGAAAATCTTAAATTTTAAGTATTGAAGGGGAATTGAACAAAAGAGGCCTTAAGAGAATTTGTAGGGGAAATTAGACACAAGATTGGGCTTGGAAAAGTGGCAAGGAGGCGCCACTTAGGGCCTTAGTAAGTGACGCCACAAGCAGGGAAAAAGGGCCTAGGTTCGAGCAGCAAGGGAAGCAAAAGGGAGTTTTATTTTTTTGCAGCAAAGATGAGCAGAAGTGGACAGCAATGGGGCACTGAGTGGATGAGTATAGATCAAGTCAAATTCTTTTTAAAATTTCGGCTAGAGGCAAAGGATAATTGATTGATTATTCAAATTATTTTGAATGGGTAAAGAAGAGAAAAAAAAAGGGAGAAAAAGAAGGAGTTTATAGGGGAAGAGGAGTTGGCCGAATATGGGGCATTGGAGGATGGCATTTTCGGTTTGATGATAGGATAGGTATGCCGAAAATTGATTCTCTTCTCATCTTTTTCATTTGTGCCGAAAAACCTTAGGAATTCAACTTGCTTTCTTTGTTTTCTTCTTTGTTTTCTCTTCAATTGACCAAAGCCGAATATCCTTCTCTCAAAAACCCATCATTGTCGATTCTCCCTAAAGCCTCATACTCTTCCTTTTCATTCTTGTTGAAACCGAATCTCCCTAGTGCCCATCAAGAGCCGAATTCCATACTCTTTAGCTATTAATCTCCATAGCCGAATCTTCAAAGAGAGATCTCTTTTTCCGAAGGTGCACCATAGCCGAATATACCTCTCTAGTTTGGTAAGTTTTCAGGATTTTCCTTCGTTACGGTTTCTCTCTTCTTTAATTAGTTTCTAACCTGAATAACATTTCCAAGGCTCAGTTGGTTTCACTCATTATTCCTACAGAGCTGAATGCTCCTCTATCCCCTTTGAAGCCGATTTGATCATTTAATCAGGAGCCGAAACTCTCTATTCCAAGCAAGGATATTCGACTAAGTTGGTAAGGGATTCGTGGCATGTAACTTTCCTATCTCTTTCTTTTAGATTAGCCGAAAATTGGACTCTAATCCCATTAATGTTCTTTGGCCGAAACCAGGAAGGAGGTTTCGGGATTTCTATTGTAGCCGACTTCAAGAGGAGATCTTCGGGATTTCAAGATCTAAGGTAAGCGAGTGTGGTTTTAGGCCGAAGGCCATCTATTATGTTCAGTGTTAGAATTGGATCTAACATATGTCTATAGGAATTTCGACATTACTGGGGAGCAAGGATTAATTTGGGATTTGAGATTCGCAAGGTAAGTGGATAAGCATATTCGGCCAAGGCTATATTTAGTGATTATTTGAGTGGCCGATTCTAACTTTGACTGTTTAGGGAGGAGTACAATCCGATTCTATAGACTTTCGGGATTTCAGTGAAAGCATTAAGTAAACTGTGTGTATTTACACTAACTCTTAATAGATTTATGGCATCAATTTAATATATGTGTTTATAATAATGTGAAAAGTGGGCAAAGGTACCATGTGATGGTACAAAGTACTCAGGTAAGTAACCTTAAAATTATGTTAATAAATGATATGAATAATATTATGATATGAATATTTGGAATATGGTACATATGTGAATATCGATAAGAATGTGGAATAAGACATAAGGCATGATATTGCATATTACGTGTGGCATGGGGCATATGGGTTATATGGAAAGGGAAGTGATCTCGTGGTTTATACCACAATATTCGAATGTGGTGACTCATGTCACGAAATCGAATGTGGTGACTTATGTCACAAAATAATGTCCGTGGCTATGCCACAAAATTTATAAGGGCGATGAGCAAGTCGTCTGCAATGATCGCTCGATGATGTGTAGCGGATGGAGGGTCGACTTAGTAGTCCCCACGGTGTGATGGTTGGTACGGGTGATGTGTAGCGGATGGTTATCTAGGTATGGGTTCGAGTTTGCATCATTATTTCTCTCTGTTATATATACGTATGATATGATATGATATGATATGATATGCCTGAATCGTTGGAACTTAGTGTTGGTTATACACACTGAGTCTGTTTGACTCACCCTGTTGTGGGATATTTTTCAGGTGACACTCAGTAACGGACCGGGTCGGCAGGAGCTTAGTGGTGGCCATGTTCAACTCAGACTTTATTTTAATTTTGGACTTTTTAATTCTAAGTATTTTGGATTTATTCGGGTTTTATTTTAATGTAATAAGGCCATAGCTATAAATTGATTATGCATGCATTTTTATTTATTTTATTATGATACAATTTTTATCAATTTAAAGTTTAAGTAACTTTTCTTAAAAATAAATCTTTAAATGTTTTAACACCTAACACAAATGATTTTCAATTTAAATAGTAAACTCTAAAAACTCGACTTTTTCCTTTAACTTATGGTTTTGAAATATAACAATACAGTCTTAATAAAGCCTAATCTTCGAGAACAACGATGTTTTCAATTTGAACCCAATCCAAATTTTTCTCCTAAATCACCCAAAGTTTTCCAAAGAAACAAACAAGTTTTGAACTGTTTTACTCCAGGAACATACCAGATCCGGTCAGGGTTCGTGGGCCGGGTTTGGGGTGTTTCAAAACTAAAGCAAAATCAACTAAATAAAGCAGAATATAGTCAAAGGTTAGAAAAGTGAGACAAAAATAAAAGGAAAAATATAAATTAAATGGTCTCAAAGACCCCTGGTTTGTTGGTTGTATGAAGCTGCCGGCATGAACTCATTTAGATCATTCTCCTTGGGGGAGCTTGGCCTTTTACGCTTCCTGGACATTGTGGGTTTTGAGGATATTGAGAGCTTAGGAGCCTGAGATAGGAGGTGTTTGAGAGAGTGGAAAGAAGAGAGGAGGAAAGGAAGAAAGTGGATGGAAAAAAAGGTGGGAAAAAAGGAGAACTATTTAAACAAATTTTTGGTGTTTGTCGCCCTCCCACGCCCGTGTGCATAGGGTGTGTCGATTTACACGGCCACATCGCACGGCCGTGTCGCAGGGTGTGTTGATTCTCTACGTTTGTTTTCGAGTCGACCACGATTGGGATGCACGGGCGTGTTCTGCCCGTGGTTGGTAAGTCAGTAACCTCACACGGCCGTAAAGCACGACCGTGCCACTTTTTCGGTGCCCGTGGGGTAGTAGTTGGGTCCGTGATTCTGAAAATCTATTTTGCCCTGACATGTACCTTGTCTGCTCTATTAGTTCAAAGATTCGGAGTACCCACACGGCCACGGCCACGGCCGTGTGTAAGGCTGTGTGGCCTAGAATTTTGCACTTCTGGTTAGTTGGTTGTTAGTTGCTAAAAAGGAAGATACAAAGGAAAATTAAGATAAACTGAATATAAAAATAAATAGTATTAGTGCTCGGGTTGCCTCCCAAGAAGCGCTCGTTTATAGTCTTAAGCTAGACTCTCTTCTTGTTTGCATTGTCAGGGTGGTTTGAGGAGTTGAAAGTCCTTCCTCATGCCATCATTTGTATCCTCGTGAAAAAATTTAAGTCGAGATGTGATTATAGTAAAAGTACCAAAAATAGGATTACTTACCTTGATTGTTCCGTATGGGAAAACACTGGTTACCCTAAAAGGTATTTCTTTGTTTGTGTTAGGGTCTGGAGGAGATATTCAAGGATCTGCTTCGTCTAACAGTACCTTGTCCCCTATTTTGAAGTGGTTTGTTGTTCCTATAAGCTCTTCTGGGGGCTCTTTCGATTTTACCTCGTGTGGTTCTGGTTCTTCGTCGTGTATCCTTAATTTCTCCTTGAAGTGTGTCTTCCACTCGTCTAGATCATCGATCTGAATTCCTCGATCTTTACGAATTATTTCTTTGTTGGGGTTGGGGTCAAGATCGGGTTCAGTTGTATTCCTTGGTGGTGTTTCCTGAAAATAAGTGTTAACCGAATGGTTGTCAGTAGAATTTACGTTCTCACCTTGATTACTCGATGTTCTAGTTGAGTCGAGAGCCTTTATGGTGACTGTCTCATTACCTACACAAAGTATGAGTTCTCCTGCATCAACATCAATTTTAGTTCTAGCAGTTGCTAAAAAGGGTCTTCCTAAAATTAGGGGGATTGAATTATCCTCATCCATGTCTAAGACAACAAAATTTACTGGGAAAACGAATCTGTAAATTTTTACAAGAACATCTTCGATAATACCCCTAGGAATTCTAACAGTTTTATCAGCTAATTGAATGCTCATCCTAGTTTGTTTGGGTTTCCCTAGACCTAGTTATTTAAACAATTTATAAGGCATGACATTTATGCTTGCCCCTAAATCAGCTAACGCATTATCAACAGTTAGTCTACCAATTAAACATGGAATTGTAAAACTCCCTGGATCTTTTAGCTTTTGTGGTAGCCTATTTTGGAGAATTGCTGAGCATTTTGCGTTAAGTTCTACATGTGACGACTCGTCTAACTTCTGTTTGTTTGTCAGAAGCTCTTTTAAAAATTTCCTAGAATCTGGCATCTGCGAAAGAGCTTCAAGTAATGGTAAGTTAATATGTAATTTCTTTAAAAGTTTAAGAAACTTACCGAACTGTTCTTCTGTGTCGTCTCTTCTTAATGCCTCAGGGTAAGGTACGCGAGGTTGGTACTCCTTGATTACCGGTTTTGTCTTGTCTTGTGTTACCTCAACTTTACCTTTTTCCACCTCGTTTCCTTGTGTTAGACTGAGTTCGTCTACTACTTTGCTTTCTTGAGCTGTTATGGCTTGGATTTGCTCCTTTGGATTAATTTCAGTATTACTCGGTAGACGCCCTTGCGGTCGTTCGGATAATAGCTTTGCAATTTCTCTGACTGACTGGGTAATTTCTCCGATTGCCTTTGTAAGTCCTCCAACTTGGTTCTCGATCGTTTTGATTGATGTTTGTTGGGTTTCGAGTGTTACCTCAGGTTTTTGGAGACGGGCTTCTGTGGATGCTATAAATTTGTTCAACGTCTTTTCAAGATTCGGCTTCTTTTCCTGTGGATAGGGCTGATTTTGGAAATTTTGAGGAGGTTGTTGTCTTTGATTTCCTTGATTTCCTTGTCCTCCCCACGAAAAATTTGGGTGGTTCCTCCAACCTGGATTATAATTATTACTTTATGGGTTATTATTAAATCTGAAATTGTTACCTATATAGTTCATCTGTTCGCTCTCTGTGCCCGGTTGGTAGGGTGGGTACTCAAGATTCGCCATAGTTCCACTTGCGTCGCATTGCATGACTGGATGTACATGCGAAGAACACAAACTATCAATCTTCTTATTCATCAACTCTACCTGATTTGATAGCATGGTTACGGCGTCGAGGTTGTAAACTCCGGCTGTTTTTGTTGGCCTTGTTCTCGTAACTTGCCACTGATAGTTATTCAGCGGCATCTCTTCAATAAACTCGTAGGCTGCCTCAGGAGTTCTATTATTCAAGGTTCCCACTGTAATTGAGTCGATTAGTTGCCTCGTTGAGGGGTTTACACCGTTATAGAAAGTCTGGACTTGGAGCCACAAAGGTAAACCATGGTGCGGACACCTTCTAAAGAGATCCTTATATCTCTCCCATGCATCGTATAATGTCTCTAAATCCATCTGCACAAAAGAAGATATATCATTACATAATTTGGCCATTTTGGCGGTGGAAAAGATTTTAATAAAAAATTTTTGGTCATTTGTTCCCATGTAGTGATTGACCCGTGGTAACGAAGTTTAACCAACTATTTAGCTTTATTTTTAATGGAAAGGGAAATAACCAAGTCGTATGGCATCATCGAAACGCCATTTATTTTTAAGGTATCACGTAACTCTAAAAATTAGCTATATGAGTGTTTGGATCTTCGATCCCGCAAACCATCAAATTGAACAAACTGTTGAATCATTTGTATAGTGTTAGGCTTTAATTCAAAATTATTAGCGGCTATAGCGAGCCTAACAATACTAGATCAGGCTCTGTTAAATGAGGTTTAGCATAATCAAACATAGTACGAGGAGCATTATTTTTACGCCACATCTTGTGGTGGAAGATTATTTTAAATCCATCCCTTGAAGAGGATTGGATATGTCTTCTCGCTCTCCTTGGTAATTTAGGGCTCGCCTAATTTCTCTGCAATTTCTCCGAGCGATAGCTTCAATATCACTGTCAGTATTCTAAAGGTCATCTCGGGTTCCTTCTAGTCATAAACTAGAGGTACCTGTGAGGAAAAGAAAGAAAGAAAGTTTAGTAAATTTAAAATTAAAACTAAAAATAAAAATAAATTGTGAAAAATAAAAATAATGGCTAAAGTAATAAAAATAGAGTTTTCTTAATATTTTAGTTCCCCGGCAGTGGCGCCAAAAAAACTTGATCGCTGTGAATCAGAGCTTTAAAATTTATAAAAAGAATGATCGAACCTGGAAACTAACTCTGACAACGATTGAGGCAAGTGCACCTATCGAACAGTAGTATAGCTTAGGCAAGACCGGATTATCGAACCCAAAGGAACTAAGAGTACTAATACTAACTTTCTTTTTATTATTTAGCCTAAAATAAGTGAAGTTGTTTATTAATCTAAATTAATTAACTACTAAACTAAAGACTCTAAGACAAAGAAGAATGAATTTGGAAAATAACTTGGGAAAAACTCAGTTGATTTAGACGATACCCTAGGAAGAATCCACCTAGACTTCACTTGTTATCTAACACTGAACGATACGATTTATTCACTTAGTTTGATCCGTAAGACTCCCTAACGTATATTAAACCCTCTCTCGAGGCGAATAACGTCTAACCCTAGGTTAATTAGTGAAACTCTCGTTCTCTTATAATAACCCCCTATAATAGTAGTAAATCGATCTATGGATTCCCATATTAGGTTTCACCCTAATCCGGCAAAATCTCGTCACCCTATCTCTAGGCGTGCGATCAACTCCGCTTAATTATGTTGGATCTACTCTTAGGCAGGGTCTATTCCTCCTCCACCTAAGCACATTAAATTTTGATTAAGCTCACATAATTAAGAACAAACTAAGTATTTATCATATAATTCGAGAAAACAATAACAAGATTCATCATAGGTTTCATCTCTTCTTCGGGTATCAGAAGGGTTTAGTTCATGACAATAAAGGAAAACATCTCAAGAGAAAAGATAAAACAAAACATAAGAAATCCCTAAAACCCCCTGAAGGAATTGAAGAGGAGATCCTCCGCCTTGAGTATAACTCTGGCTTCTTGAGATGTATCAACTGGCTATCCCTGAGTGAATCCCCACAAATGTGCCTTCTCTGGCCTAGCACGACGCCCCTAGACGATGGCTTTGGGCTCCCCTTTTCAGGTCATACTTAGGGTGTATTTATAGGCTTTTGAAATTCGTTTCTTTCTCCCAAAGTATCCTTTCCCGAATGAAATCGCTCTTCTCCACGGCAGAGACACGACCATGGCACATGCCTGTGTGAATCGTGGCCAAGCCGTGTTCGGATTTCTTTAATGAGACACGACCGTGTGAGTCGGGGTTAGACCGTGTTCTAGATGATTAACTTGGCACGGCCGTGTGGGTCCAAGTCCAGGCCGTGTCGGTTTCCTCTTTAGCCCGTTTTGGTCCGTTTTGAGCCCGATTCTCGTTCTTTTTATCCTTGGGTGCTTTCCTGAGTATAAGACATGAAAAGAAAGGATTAAGAGCACCTTTTTACATAAAATAAGGGATAATTCATCCAAAAGCATACTAAATGTGGGCCTAGAATATGTTACTATTTTGGTTTATAAATCACCCACTTGAAACTCAATTTCTTTCCTTTTTAAATCCACATATGACTTTTGTCGATCTGAAGCAACTTTTAGACTATCACGGATCACTTTCACTTTCTCCTCGGTTTCCTTAATTAGATCAACTCTGTGAATTCGCTTCTCACTAAGCTCGGTCCAATACAATGGAGTCCGAAACTTGCGCCCATATAAGGCTTCATAAGGTGCCATCCATATACTCGACTGATAACTATTGTTGTAGGCAAACTCAACCAAAGGTAGATATTTTTACCAACTACCTTCGAACTCTAAAACACAGCATCGGAACATATCCTCGAGAACTTGAATTACTCTTTCGGATTGGCCATCGGTTTGCGGATGGAATGCGGTACTAAAATTCAATCTTGTACCCAAAGCTTCCTACAACTTCTTCCAAAACCTCGAAGTAAATCTTGGATCTCTATCTTGGGTAAAAAAAATAGGCACCGGTATAAAGTGAGCCGATTTTATTAGTCTATCAAAAATGACCCATACAACATCTTTCTTTTTCAGAGTCATAGGTAACCCCGTTATGAAATCCATCGTGATTCGCTCCCACTTCCATTCGGGAACCATCATTGGCTGAAGTAATCCCGAAGGTACTTGATGCTCGTCTTTCACTTGTTGACAAACCAAACACTTTGTGACAAACTCAGAGATATCTCTTTTCATACCTGGCCACCAATACAACTTCTTCAAATCATTGTACATTTTTTTGCTGCCCGGATGTACTGACAAGCAACCATTGTCTGCCTCATGTAAAATTCTCCGAATCAACTCATCATCTTTAGGTACACAAACTCTATCATGAAACATCAAACAATCTTCTGAACCAATCCGAAAATTAGAGTTATTCCCCGATTCGCACTGAGCTCTCTTAACTTGCATCTCATTACCATTCCTTTGAGCTTCACGTATCTACTGAAGAAATAATGGTCTAGCCCTCAACTCGGCCAATATAGCACCATCATCAGACAATGCTAAGCTCTCAAAGCATACAGGGATTTTCTGCTCAATCCATCCTCAACTACGTTCACTTTCCCCGGATGGTAATTGATTACTAGCTCATAATCCTTCAATAATTCGAGCCATTTCTGTTGTCGCAAATTCAAATCTTTTTGGTCCATCAGGTACTTCAAACTCTTGTGATCAGTAAAGATTTGACACTTTTCACCATACAAATAATGACGCCAAATCTTTAAAGCGAAAACGATTGCAGCCAACTCCAAATCGTGAGTCGGATAATTCTTCTCATGCGATTTTAGCTGTCTCGAGAGCTACTACTTTACCCTCTTGCATCAACACACAGCCAAGACCATTTAATGACGCATCACTGTAGACCACAAACTCCTTTCCTGACTTAGGTTGTACTAAAACCGGTTCCTCCGTCGACAATGCTTTCAATCTCTCGAAACTCTGTTTGCATTTCTCACTCCATTCAAACTTAACATCTTTATGCAACAGTTTCATCATCGGGGTTGCAATCATGGAGAACCCTTTTACGAACCGTCTATAGTACCCCGCTAAACCCAAAAAGCTTCTAACCTTTGACACATTCCTCGATGGTTTCCACTCTACAATAGTTAAGATCTTGCTCGGATCAACTCTAATGCCATCACCCGACACAATGTGTCCTAAGAATCCGACCTCTCAGAGCCAAAACTCACTATTGCTGAATTTAGCATACAGCTACTTGTCTCTTAGAGTCTGCAACACAGTCCTCAGGTGTTCTACATGTTCAATCTCATCCCGGGAATAAATTAGTATGTCGTCAATAAAAACGACTACGAACTTATCTAAGTACGGTCGGAAGATACGGTTCATCAAATCCATAAAGACCGCAGGAGCATTCGTTAAGCCAAATGGCATGACAAGGAACTCGTAATGACCATGCCTCGTCCGAAATGCGGTTTTTGGCACATCTTGCTCCTTAACCATCAACTGGTAATAGCCAGACCTTAAGTCTATCTTAGAAAACATCGTAGCTCCCTTCAGTTGATCGAACAAATCATCGATCCTTGGCAAAGGATACTTATTCTTCACTGTCACCTTGTTAAGTTGTCTATAGTCCATACACAATCTCATCGATCTGTCTTTCTTCTTAAAAAAAAGTACCGGAGCACCCCACGGTGAATAGCTCGGTCTTGCAAAACCCTTATCTGTTAACTCTTGCAACTAAACCTTCAATTCTTTCAACTCCAATGGTGCCATCATATACGGGGCAACCGAAATAGGTGTTGTACCCGAAACTAACTCAATCCCAAACTCGACCTCTCTAACTGGGGGTAATCTGGGTAACTCTTCCGAAAACACATTCGGATACTCGCACACCACAGGCACTGATTCAATCATTACCTCCGACTCTTGAGTATTCAGCACAAAAGCGAGATAGGACTCATACCCTTTTCTCATGTATTTCTTAGCTACCATAGACGAAATTACTACAGGCAAACTGTCCAATTTACCTGATTAAACCCGAATAACATCTCCATTTACACATCTCAATTCAATAAATTTACTACTACAGTTTATTAAAACATCATGAGTAGTCAACCAATCCATGCCAAGAATCAGGTCGAATTCATCAAACGACAACAGCATAAGGTTAGCCGGAAAACAATGACCCCTAATTGTCAAAGGACAATTCCTACACACTTTGTCAACTAGCACATGCTTGCCCAACGGGTTTGACACTTTTACCACAAATTCGGTAGACTCAAAAATCAAACTCATGCTAGATGCTAATTTCATGCAAATATAAGAATGGGTAGACCCCGGATCAATCAAAGCAACAACAGAGATATCATGAAGAGAAAAAGTACCCGTTATCACATCCGGAGATGATGCCTCTTCGCGAGTGCGAATGGCATAAGTCCTTGCAGGTGCTCGACCCTCCGATCTCACAGCAGAGTCTCTAGGTGCACTTCTACTACTAATCCCACCTCCCGGGTTCTTTTGTGGCCTACCCCTCGAAGATACATTTCTTGCCCTTACTTCTTGTTTTCTACCCTTCTCATCCCTCTCTAGACAGTTCTGAATGAAGTGGTCGGGTGAACCACACTTGTAGCAATTACGATTATTTCCCCAACACTCCCCAGTATGTTGCCTACCACAATTCGGACACTCTGGTTTATTTGACCTTGTATTGCCCACGGTTTCCATCGAGGTGGCTTGAACTCTCGAGCCTGAATATGTATTACCTCGATCTCGGTGTGAATGCCCAACTGAAGCAATCGTTCGAGGGTTCATTTCCTTGGATCTCCTTGATTGAATTTGGAACGATTTACTCATTGGCCTCTTTCTTGCATCTCGGACCTCATTCATGGCTTTTCTCTTTTCCTTATTCAACTCCTCAGCCTTACAAGCTCTATCGACCAACACCACGAATTCTTTCAATTCCAAGATTCCAAATAGCAATCCGATGTCCTCATTCAACCCGTCTTCGAACCTCTTGCACAAGATAGCTTCCATAGACACACATTTCTGCACATACTTGCTGAGCCTAACAAACTCGCGCTCATACTCTACCACAGTCATTTTGCCTTGCTTCAATTCAAGGAACTCTTTCCTTTTTTTATCTACAAACCCCTGACTTATGTACTTTTTTCAGAACTCTTCCAAGAAAAAGTCCCATGTCACTCTCTCCCTCGGTACTACAGATGTTAGTGTTTTCCACCAACGGTATGCCGAGTCCCTCAGTAATGACACGTCACATTTTAAGCTCTCCTCAGGCGTGCAAGAGAGTTCATTGAATACTCTTATAGAGTTCTTAAGCCAGAACTCCGCTCTCTCAGGGTCATCGTTTATATTAGCTCTAAATTCCTCGGCCCCTTGTTTCCGAATCTTATCGACTGGGGGTTTAGTCACTCTCACCAAGTCTATACCTTGAGGAGCCACAAGAGCTGGCTGAGGTATAGGTGGGGGTGGAGGAGGTTGAGCATGAGGGTTTGCTCGCACAAATTCAGTGTACCAGTAACTCATCATGTGGAGAAAGGCTTCCCGAGCCTCTTCTCCTTGACCCAAAGCCTCGGGTCTGCTTTCTACAGGCGTGGCACCTTGCGCGGGAGCTAGAGCGTTACTAGCAGCATCATCAGCAGCCGCTCGGTCGGGATCCATTTACTATATGAAAACACAGTTTAGAATTGTCAGAAGTCACCACACTATCAATATACGTTTATGGCATGTATAGCTAGACTCTTACATGCTACGGTAGTCCGAGAACCAACTAAACCATAGCTCTGATACCACTAAATGTAACACCCATTACCCGTATTCAACACCGGAATAGGGTACAAGGCATTACTAGGCTTACACGCAATCAATCATACAACTTCGAGACCTGACTTTCTACTCCCAATTTAAAACTTTTCATAATACCTCTTAAACAAGCCTATACGACCTAAATCCTCCCTTTAGGAATGGGTCTGGATCAAATCGAACCCTTCTGAAGCCTTCTAGAAAACCTTAGAAAATTTTCACTAAACAGTCCACATGCTCGTGTGGAGTAAGGGACACCCCCGTGTGGCATATCACATGCCCGTGTTCCACACCCGTGTGGATTTATTTTTCAATTCGAAACTACAAGGGGTTTTCACACGGCCAGACACACGCCTGTGTCCCTCACACGGCCTCGACACGCCCGTGTCTTAGCCCGTGTGCCAAAACCTTGGCATTCTGTTTCTGACGTCATCAACTCAAAAATTGTCACACGGCCTAGGCACACTGCCCGTGTCCTTCGACCGTGTGGCGAATTAAATTCCAACTTCAGGTGCAGACTTCACACGGCCTAGGCACATGCCCATGTCCATGGTTGTGCCTTCCACACGGCTAAGACACACGGCCGTGTCTCTGCCCGTGTGTTTACTACTGAGCATACTAACTTGTAAACCTAGCATGTAAGGGGACACACGGCCTAACCATATGCCCATGAGGTTGTCCGTGTGTCACACACGGCCTAGACACACGCCCGTGTGTCTACCCGTGTGGACAAGAACAAGGCTATTTGCCAAGCTCATTCCATCACCCTAACTCATACAAACATGATTCACATCAAACCTTCAACCCATTCATGCATAATTAAACCAAGTAAATCATCATACCACTTACACAATCATGCATAACCTCAACTTTTCGTAGATTAAGAAGAAAGAGCCATCAACTATGGCCCTATACAAAAGAGTTCATCTTTGAATGAGCCAACACATTTGGCCAAAACAATATGACATTCAACCAAGTCTAGTCCCTATACATGCCATACACAAAATGCTAAGTCCAACTATACCAAGATGAGCTGATAGTGTGGGTGATCTTCTGATTATCTTTGTATCCCGAGCTGGCTCTTTGACACTATAAACAAGGGAAAAGAAAGGGAGTAAGCTTTAAGCTTAGTAAGTCTACATGTAAACAATAAGCATCATACCATATAATAAGCAATCACAAACATTACACATTATGTAAAAACAATTCACATTTTCCTATCATGCTTACTCATCTCATCTCTTACCACCTTCCAACATATAACATATACATTTTCTTGCAAATAAATCCTGCACTCATCACTACAAAGTCACATGAAATATTTACTTAGACATGTTTCTCGATGAACCCTTCGGAATAATACTAGGTACCCGGTGGTTTTGCACACAACCCACCAACAATGATAATTACGGTGGTATTGCACATAGCCCACTAATTGATAACTACGGTGGTATCGCACATAGCCCACCTAATGATAATTACGGTGGTATCACACATAGCCCACCAAATGGAAATATAAACGATGGTATCGCACATGGCCCATCGTGAATAATTAACAAGGTGGTATCGCACACAACCCACCAATAATTACATATTTATAGATATTTATCGTACTCTCATTTCTATTCTGACGTTCATTCGAGAATTACTTATTATCTATCATTTTCAATCAATCCCACCAATATGAATTTACAACCATATAATGCATCAATAGGTAACAACATAAGTATTAAGGATGTATCGTTTACACGTAAACTAACCTCGGTGCAAAATATGTTAATTTGCGGCTTAATTTGTAACCTTGCCTTTTCCCCGGTCAAGGTTGTTCCCGCATTCTTCGTGATCTAAAATAATAGAATTTACTCATTCAATTACTACATAACTCATGACACTTCAAAATTTCTACTTAGGCAAAAATGACCATTTTACCCTTATACTTTGACAAAATTATGATTTTGCCCCTAGGCTCGTAAGTCATTTTTCATCACATTTTTTCATGAAACAAGCCTAGTTAAACATTTATTTCTCTTACAACAATTCACAAAACCAAGCATTTCATGCATTTATTACTCAATTGCAACCTTTAAAAATAAGTCCCATTTAGGTGTTTTTTATGGAAAAAACCTTTCACAAAAGTTATTCCTTAACCTACTAACATTCATTTTCTTCCATAAAAACTCAGCAAACAACATAAACACTCTCATGGAAAATCCCTAAACTTTCAATCATTTCGCAAAATAGTCCCCTCTTTAGTTAGCTTAGGCTTTAGGGGTTCCAAAAGTACAAAAATTATCAAGAAAAGCCATTAAAATCACTAACTAGCAAGGAAAATAGGTTGCTGAAATTTCAAACTCCCAAAGCCCTTCTTGAGTGTTAAAATTCAGTGGAAGAAGAAGAGAAAATAAAAAGATGATAGCCTTTTCTTTATTTTATTTATTTCCTTCAATTTAATCCACCTAACCCACCTACTTGACCAATTTTGACCTCATTTTGTCCCCTATGGCCGACCACCCATTCTCTAAGGGTCTAATTGCTCTTTAAGGACCTCCAATTTTATATTCCATAGCTATTAGACACCTCTAGCTTGTAAAATGAAACTTTCACACTTTATGTGATTTAGTCCTTTTTCACAATTAAGCATACAATCGCTAAAATTAAAGCACCAAAATTTTCATGCATCCTTTTAATCATGCTATAACACATAAAATAATATTAAAATATTTTTCTTCAACCTCGGATTAGTGGTCCCAAAACCACTATTCTGACTAGCCCCAAAATCGGGCTGTTACAAGAGTGGTATCGATAATTCTTTCAAGTGGTATCGATACCGCTTGGAAAATCAATACCAAATTAGCTTACTGTTTCTTGACTTAAAAACCCAACTTTTAGAAAATATCGGTACCATTGGAAAAGTATCGATAATTTTACCCCGAGTATCGATACTCGTGATAAAATATCGAAACCAAATTACAAAATTGTATCCTGCACTTTTGAAAAACACAGGGGTATCATTTTTAAAACCTGAATATCGATACCTCTATTCTAGACCATAAAAACGTAGCATTTATCATCACATAAATCATTCCAAATAGGTTCTAAACCTCATGCATCAATCGTCCTATAAAATAAACATCAAAATGTCTCAAATAACAATCCCGAACACCATCTTTAAAGTTCACAAATTACCAAGCATAATAGGCATGCAAATAACCAAATATCATAGAAAAACCAATATAAAGTCTACCATATTGCCTTTTATTCCCCAAAACACAAATAATTAAAAGAACACCAACTAATAGCAACTAAAGCTCTGGCTTAGATCACCCCTCGAGACCACATCGCTTACACCGGTACTACTTATCTGTAATGGTTAAAAAGGAGTGGGTGAGCTTAACAAGCTTAGTGAATGCTCAAAACAACCACTACACAAGCAAGTCACCATGCATCGACTAAACAGACATGTAACATATTCATATCATATTCAACTCTAGTATCATAATTCACACATTTAATCATCTTTTCTTTTTACCACTACACATTTATCACTTTAACCACATGATTATTTAAGCATATATCATAGCACATATAAACCATATTTAATCACATTCAGTCATATTATAAGATATTTTGGCTCTTAAGGTTATGAAACGTAAAGTGGACTCTATCACCACTCATCGGATACACGGATCTCCAACACACCAAAATGACTCATAGAGTCGATCATGTCCCATAAGTGAAGCATATAGCTAACACTCTTTAACACACCAAACACACATATCCCCGTGAATGAAGCTTAGCTCACATTCCTTTTCTCTTCGAAAACTATCCCTAGGCCTCAACGCCCCAAAACCAAATTAAAAAAGTAAGTACTCACAATCCTATGGCATGCCAACTATATACAATGGTATCATAATATCACAAGGCCAAAATATCCACATTATTATCACATATTTACTTACCGATTTTTCGTACATATTCACTGCATATTCACATCATTAGCACATTATAATCACTGTCACATGGTATGAAAATATTCCCACATATTTACTGTCACATGGCATGAATAACATACCCATATATTCTCTTTCACAACAACCATCACAAGCTTATGGCACATGTTATAGAATCTCATGTATATTCATATTTTCATAATTGCACAAGCATACATATATCAAATTTAATCATAGGTGTGAGAACACTTTCTCTCAGAATTTAGAGTAGGGGGTTTAGGCTACCTCTAAATTCCCAATTACACAATGAATCATCTACGAGCAGCTATTCCAAAAAACTCACCAGAAATATACTTTCGCTGAAAAGCCAAAAGTTTAGATAAGCTTCTCTTTGCCTTTGTCTTTACTCGTTGAAGGTCCTATAGACTCTGACACTTCAACAAGACAAACCACACAAACATACAATTAACAATCAGTCATTGACTCTAAAACACCCCAAACCTGGCCCACGAGATTTGCCCAGATTTGGTATGTTCCTCAAGTAAACCGGTTTCAAAATTCTTTCGTTACCTAGAGAAAAAACATGCGATTTTGAAAAAAAACATTGTTTGGGTTGGGCTTGTGTTGAACACTTAATTCAATTCTTTATATTAAAAAGTTTACTTAAACTTTAATAGGTAAAACTCATAATCATAATAAATAGAAATAAATGGAAAACCATTCAACTATGGCCTTATGGCCTTATTACATCAAATAATTTCCAAGTTATTCAAGTACTTAAATAAAAATAGTAGTTCATAAAATAAAAACTTCATGTTGAGCATGGCCACCACAAGTTCTGCCGTCCCGGTCCATCATTGTTCATCACCTGAAACATGGTCCCACAACGGGGTGAGTCAAACAGACTCAATGTGTACACGACACTAAGTCATAATAGAATCAGGCATACAGGAGTTACACCTTCAAAACATAGAATACAAGTTATGATGCATTCCCAAACCCAAACCTAATTGTCCATCCGCTACACACCCCCGTACCAACCATGCACACCGTGGGGACTACTAAGTCGACCCTCCTTCCGCTACACTCCAAATTGCGGTCTTAGGTCACCGCATTCGTGGTCTTAGGTCACCACGTTCAGTTTACTATGGTCTTAGGTCACCACTTTCAGATGTCACGGTCTTAGGTCACCGTGTTCGTGGTCTTAAGTCACCACATTCACTTTCCCTTCCAAACAAACCCATATGCCCCATATAATAATGATATGCATAAATATGCCGGAGTTCACATTCTTATCATGTTCTCATATTACTAATGACCTTTTTCATATTCTTTGTAGAAGTAGGAAACGTACCTGAGTACTTAGTACCATAACATGGTACCCTAGCCACTTTTATATTCTTAATATCACATATTTTAATAAAACAGGCCATGTAACATATTAAGAAGTAGTGTGTGGGGTACACACACGATTTGCTTAACCACTTCTTTGAAATCCCGAAATCGATCATCGCCTTAGATCTCAAGTTCCTACAATTGATTAATCACTTACTATTTAGCACAAAGCCTATTCGGCTAGAAAACCAAATCCTAGTAGGATTTGTATTCTTAAAGCTTACCTTGGTGTCGATTTGATAATTTAATCAAATCCCAAAAACTCGTATTTTTCCCCTTTGAAATCGGCTAGTCACTAAATCCCTTGAATTGGTTAGTTTTTGGCTTAAAACACATAATAATAGATCTACTACTAAAATAGGCCTTGGCCGAATTTACCTTTGTTCTTACCGTCCAAATCTTAAATCCCGAATTGGATCCTTGCTTCTTTATTGCTGTCGAAATCCCTATATACCCATGTTAGATCCAATCTAACATTAAATCATAATAATATAGCTTATGGCTGAATGGTATTCATAACTTACCTTAGATCTTAGAAGTTCCGAAAGATACCTTCTTGTAGTTGATAATTTCTTAAATCCCGAAAACACCCTTCCATAACGCGGCCAAAATCCATAATAGAGATTAGTCCCTAAATTTTAGATAGGTTTAAAATATAAAAGAATTGAAACCAAACTTTGGATCTTACTCTTTTTAAGAAATCGGTAGCACCCTTGTTAAAAACCCCTTAAAGAATCGGCCTTGATGACTAGATGATAAAGTTTCGGCTTTAGGGATTTAATGGAGAAGTCGACTAGAGGTTCTCATGGGGTATTTGGTTTCCACAAAAATAAGGAAAAGAAACTTGAGAATTTTGGCAATGGTGGACTATAGATTCGGCTTGACAAAAGAAAAAGAGAAGAGAAGAGAGGAGAGCACTCAGAAATTCGGCAGAGAGAGGAGGAGGAAGAAAAATTGATGAGTAGCCCTATTTCCTTCCTTTTATAGCTGAAACTACTCCTCAGAATCCCTTACTTGGCCACCACTCTTCTTTATTTGATAGCTTTATCTCTTAATTTAAAATAATTAGAGAATAATCCTTTATTATCTCTTCAAAAATAATCCAAATTAAATCCCTTATTTATCACCTTATTAATCGAATATTAAAGAGAATAAAACTCCTCCTTTCTAGAAGGCTTGTGCCGTCCCACTCGAGCTTACGGAAGCAAAAATAAAACTTCTTTTATTTGCTTCCTAAGTGACTCGAACCAGGCCCAACACCTTGCATGTGGCGCCCTCTCGGAGGAGGCCCTAAGTGGCATCTTCTGTGCCACTTTTCCAAGCCTGCATTTGTGTGTCAAATTTCACAAGGTTTTTCTTTTAAGGCCACCTTGCCTTAATTTCCTCTTTTAAACTTTAAAACTCGACATTTCTAAGTCATTTCTAAGTTTTCAAAAATTTTCGTTCGACTCTGTAAACTTGACATTTTCTTACATTTCCAAGTTTCCAGAAATGTGCACTTTCCTATTTTGAATCATTTCCAAATCATTTCCATCCATTTCCAAGTTTCCAAAATGTTCACTTTCCATTTTTTTAACTTAACATTTCCATACATTTTCGAGGTTTCCAAAATTGTTCAAAATTTATTCTTAGTACATAAAACATGTTACTTCCATACAATTAAACCAGAAAATGCATAGGCCCTTTCGAGGATGTTACAATTCTACCCCTTAAAATAATTTCGTCCTCGAAATTTTCTAACTAAAATAATTGAGGGTATTGTTGTCGCATTGCCTCTTACGGTTCCCACGAAGCTTCTTTCGATCCATGATTGCACCATAACACCTTGACTAGAGGAACCGACTTCCTCCGTAGCACTTTCACATCATGTTCCAATATCCGAATCGGCTCTTCCTCGTAGGATAAGTCCGGCCTTAGCTCTACTTCTTCGACAGTACCACATGAGACGGATTCGATCGGTAACTGACATAGCATGGATACATGGAATACGTCGTGCATCTGCGCTGCAACGGTGGCAACTCCAATTGGTATGCCATCTGCTCCAACTCGCTTGCGATTTGATAGGGCCCTATAAACCTTGGGCTTAACTTCCCTTGCATCGAACCTCATTACCTTTTTCCAAGGCGAGACTTTCGAAACACTTGGTCTCCCACTTCAAACTCTATTTCCTTCCACTTAAGGTCTGCGTCACGACTTACGCCTATCGAGGCTTCCTTTACTTAGTGCTCGAATCATCTCAACCTTCTCTTAAGTTTCACCACTAACTCTGGACCCAAAACTCGGACGTTCTCCTAACTCGGTCCAACAAGTAGGAGTTCTACACTTCGACCATACAATGCTTCATATGGTGCCATCCGAATGCTAGCCTCGATAATTTGTTGTTGTAGGCGAACTCGGCTAAAGGAAAATAGTCTTCCCAACTTCCTCGGAAATCCATCACACAACCTCTCAACATATTCTCCAACACTTGTATAACTCGTTCAGACTGCCCTTCTGATTGTTGATGAAAAGCCGTAGTGAAGTCCAACTTAGTGCCTAAAGCTTGATGAAGTGCCCTCCAAAACCGAGACGTAAACCTTGGGTCTCTGTCGAAGATGATCGATACCGGTACACCATGTGACCTCACAATTTCCGCCACATATAACTTAGCCAGCTTCTGAAGAGAATAGTCAACTCTTACCGGGATGAAGTGCGCGGACTTAGTCAAACGGTCCACTATCACCTATACCGAGTCCTTCTTAGTAGGCGTAAGGGGAAGCCCACTAACGAAATCCATGGTAATTCTCTCCTACTTCCATTGTGGAATCTCAATTGGTTGAAGCAATCCTGATGGAACTTGGTGTTCAGCCTTAACTTGCTGACACGTCAAACATTTCCCCACAAATTCAGTCACTTCTTGCTTAAGATCGGACCACCAAAATTGTTCCCTTAGATCTCTCAGATGCGACTTAATGCCTCGGGATGCATAGCATAAGGGCTACTATGTGCCTCCCGAAGAATCCTTTGTCTTAAATCCTTGTCCTTAGGCATACATGCCTTTCCCTTGAAGCACAATACTCCCTCATCATTAACACTATAATCCTCTAACTCTCCGTTCTGCACTTGCTGTAACTTAGCACTTAGATCCTTATCAACCAACTGTCCCTCTTTCACCTCCTTCACCATGTGGGCTTGACTTGTAACTCGCCAACAAAGCTTCCATCATCTTACAAACTTAAGTGAGCGAACATAGCCCTTAGATCCGACACAACCTTCCGACTTAGGGCATCGGCTACCACATTCGCCTTGCCGGATGATATTCTATCGAGCGATCGTAGTCCTTCAACAACTCCACCCACCTTCGTTGCCTCAAGTTCAACTCCTTTCGAGTCAACAGATACTTAAGGCTCTTGTGGTCCTGTGTAGATCACCGACCTTTCTCCATAGAGGTAGTGCCTCCAAACCTTAAGGGCGAAAAACCACTGCGCGGTTCCAAGTCATGAGTTGGGTAGTTAACCTCATGAGGCCTTAGTTGCCGAGACGCATAGCGACTACTTTTCCTTCTTGTATTAGCACACATCCTAATCCCGTATGCTAAGCGCCACAAGACACCACAAAATCCTTCCCAGCCTCCGTTTGAGTAACACTGGAGCCTCCGTCAACACCTTCTTAAGGTTGTCAAAGCTCTTTGTTGCTTATCGGACCATTCAAAGGGTACTTCCTTCCTTAGTAACTTTGTCAAAGCGCGGCTATTGGCGAGAATCCTTCTACGAACCTTACGTAATAGCCTACCAAACCTAAGAAACTTGAATCTCACCACGGACCTAGGTGGTTTCCAATCCAACAACGCTCGATCTTCCTAGGACCCACTCTTATTCCTTCTGCGGATACCACATGCCCTAAGAATGCCACCTCCTTAAGCCAAAATCCACACTTGCTGAATTTGGCATAGAGCTTCTTCTCCTTAACACTTGTAGCACCACTCGGAGATGTTCATCATGCTCCTCTTGGACTTAGAATACACCAAAATATCGTCGACGAACACAACGACGAACCTATCCAAGTAGGGTTGAAAAACTCGGTTCATCATATCCATGAACACGGCTGGAGCGTTTTTCAATCCAAACGGCATCACCACAAACTCAAAATGGCCATATCTTGTCCTAAAAGCGGTCTTATAGATATCTGCCTCCTTCACCTTCAACTGGTGATATCCCGACCTTAAGTCTATCTTTGAGAATACTGCGGCCCCCTTCAGCTGATCGAACAAGTCATCGATCCTTGGCAAAGGATACTTGTTCTTGATGGTTAGCTTATTCAACTGACGGTAATCTATGCACATATGCATAGTTCCGTCCTTCTTCTTTACAAACAGAACTGGTGCTCCCCATGGAGACACACTGGGTCGTATGAACCCACGATCCAACAACTCTTGGATTTGAGCCTTGAGCTCAACTAACTCCTTTGGCGCCATTCGGTATGGAGCAATTGACACAGGAGCTATTCCTGGTAGTAAGTCTATTCCAAACTCCACCTCCCTATCTGGGGGTATTCCTAGTAATTCCTCCGGAAATACATCTTCAAAGTCTTTCACCATTCTAACTCCATTGACACCTTCTTCCTTTCCACCTAACGCACTTACGAAGGCTAAGAACGTCTTGCACCCTTTCTTAACCATTTTCTCAGCCTTCAACGCTGAAACTACGTTGGACAGGTAGTTTCTTCTCTCTCTGATCATTACTACTACTTCATCCTCTGGGGTCCTTAGTTCCATTTTTTTAGCCGCACAATCCAACACGGCTCGGTGCTCTACTAGCCAGTCCATTCCAAGTATAAGTTCAAACTCCCGAAAGGTAGTTCCATTAAGTCACCAGAAAGTTCACTTCGAATCTCTAGGGGTACATTCCGAAAGATCTTATCCACCACTACTGATTAGGCCTAATGGGCTTACTACTGATCATCCGCCTATCGGAAGGTTGAGTCTAGGCCTAGTGTTTCCACTACACTACATGCAACATAGGAATGGGTCGAGCCCACATCAATTAGAGAAAAATAGGGCTTGTCAAAAATAAAGAACGCATCGGTTATAACGTCCGCGGCGTCTCCATCTTCCCTCGGTGAACCGCATAAACCAAACACAGGTTGCCTTACCTCGGCATTAGCAAAGCACCTCTACCTTGTGTTCCACGGCCTCTGCCAGCACCATTACCTCTGTTACTCGAACCACGACCTCGTTGAGGGCTGCGGTCCTCCTCTACCCGGTCGACTAACATTCTGAGCTGTTGGTCAGCTTTTATCGATTGCTTAGGACAATCCTTGATCACATGGTCCTTGGACCCACATCTAAAACATCCTCCTGTTTTCTTCCTGTACTCTCCTAAGTGCTTCTTTCCACACACATCACAAGGTCGATACCGCCCTTCTGAACCAACTTGTTGACCTCGCGGCCCATCAACTCTAGGCCTCTTATGAACCTTTTCAGACGTTCCAAAACCTCTTTTGGGCCTATTCCTTTCCATAGCCTGCTTTGTAGAATCCTTGATTCCCTCAGCCACCTTGGCCTTTTCTACCAAAGCAGAAAACTCCCGCTCCTGATGCGGTGCTATCAACAGTCTCAGATCATCCCTTAGCCCATCCTCAAAACGGACACAGCGCTCATGCTCAGTTGCCACTACTCCTCGAGCATATCGGCTCAACCTCAAGAATTCAGCCTCATACTCCGCCACAAACTTGTTCCCTTGAACCAGCCCCAGAAATGCCTTCCTTTGCTCATCAAGATACCGGTTCCCACATACTTCTTACGAAATGCTTCCTTAACATATTCCTGTGTCGATCCTCACCGTGGCACCATCCCAAATAGTCAACCACCAGCGATACGCTTCATCGCGTGCGGTGCCACCATTCCTTTTAACTTCTCCTCGGGGTCAAGTCAAGCTCATCCATGATGCGCTCTGTTGCTTCCAACCGATTTCGGTGAACCGGGTGCACACCCGATACTCCACGAAACATTTCGGCTCCATTAGCTCAGAGCCGCTCAGTACGCACTTACGGGTTCCCGAATTTCCTCCTGCACCAGCCACCAACTCCAAAACTCACAAAGACGACTGCGACACAAAGATCAACCCCGTCCGAGCTTTGCTGCTCAACACCAATAGGGGTGGTGGTGGCGGTGGTATCTCATTGTCAGACCCTTGACCCGATCTAACGGGTTCTGACACCGTCATCCTTCCTCTACCTCGTCCATGACGACCACGTCCTCTAGAGCTCATTTCTAACGTCGTGATCTAATTAAGAAGTTTTATGAATTAGTCTTTGTTTCACTTGATTACCCGCGAAGAAATTTTATGAAAAGAGTTTTAGGAGTGGTTCTTTCGTATGCACACAGTCTTTCCATTCATTCATCCATACATCCATCAAACAATCATGAACTCTCGTTCATTCAGAGAAAGGTTGTAGTTTTTATTGTTATTATTTTTTTTCCTTCCACTACCCAGGGGTATTTTCATAATTCTGTCCTACAGGGGTATTTTCGTAATTTTGAAATCTAGAGGTATATCGGTGATTTTGGACCTCGGGGGTATTTTGGTGATTTTTTTTCCAAGCCAGGGTAAATTTGTAAAATCTTATAAATCAGGGATATTTCAAAGGTTGCAAAACTTTGAGGGTTCTTTTTAAGAATTGTACTTTTCAAAACGGTGATGTTGCAAAAATTTTGGAAATCAGGGTCATTTTGGTAATTTTATAAGTTAGGGGCAATTTTAAAATTTCCAAAATTCAAGGTATTTTTGATAATTTGCAAATTAGGGTTTTTGAACATTGATAAAATAATGAAATTTTGGCAAAACTGTTGGGTAGTTGGTCATTTTATAAACCAAGGGTATTTTGGTAATTTTACCACTAGGGGCATTTTTGTATAAATCGGAAATCTTTCAGAAAATTTTGTAAAGATGGTTTTCATGAATTTAGAAGAAAGTTTTAAGAGTTCTAAAACTAGGGTTTTGTTGTTTTTATAAAAACACGGCTAATTCCCTTTCGGGTTTTAGTTATTGTGTTTAGCCTATGACCGAGTCCTCTTGGTCGGGGTGAATCAAAGCTACGCACCATGCGAGATTCGAGTGGAGAGGAGGTGAGTCACACGGATCGCTTAAATACCAAGCTCCCACCGAAACCATTCCTAGACATGCGCATGCAGGTTGCCACACCCATCGAGCCCTGCAGGTTAGGGTGAACCGAAGCTACGCACTGTAGGATTCTGTGAAGAGGAGGTGAGTCACTAGGATCGCTTAAATACCGTGCTCTTCCCGGATCCAATCCTAGACATGCGCACACGGGGTTACCACACCCTAACTTAGTGACTTAGCCATGGGTTTGTTTAACGTTCCTTAAGTCTTATGTGTTTGTGTTTGAGTAGACTAGTCCTAGGGTTCAAGTTCCTATCATGCTATTCTACGTTCCATTCCTTTTCTACCCTTCTAATATTCATTACACATAATCACACAAATAGTTAGGGGTACTTACGGTGGATCATGAGTCGGAGACTTTAGGTGCCATGCCGTAAAAACTGCTTGTTTCATAAAATATTTTCAAAAAGAACTCATTTGGGCTCGCTTTGAAAATGTTTTGGGCCTTGACCCACAGTAGAGAGTTTTAAAGCTGGCTCGATATCAAATGAAACACCCCAAACCGGCCCATGAGATTTGCCCGCATTTGGTATGTTCCTCAAGTAAACCGGTTTCAAAATTCTTTCGTTACCTAGAGAAAACTTGTGCGATTTTGAAAAAAACATTGTTTGGGTTGGGCTTGTGTTGAACACGAATTCAATTCTTTATATTAAAAGTTTACTTAAACTTTAATAGGTAAAACTCATAATCATAATAAATAGAAATAAACGGAAAACCATTCAACTATGGCCTTATGGCCTTATTACATCAAATAATTTCCAAGTTATTCAAGTACTTAAATAAAAATAGTAGTTCATAAAATAAAAACTTCATGTTGAGCATGGCCACCACAAGTTCTCGCCGTCCGGTCCATCACTTTGTTCATCACACGAAACATGGTCCCACAACGGGGTGAGTCAAACAGACTCAATGTGTACACGACACTAAGTCATAATAGAATCAGGCATACAGGAGTTACACCTTCAAAACATAGAATACAAGTTATGATGCATTCCCAAACCCAAACCTAATTGTCCATCCGCTACACACCCCCGTACCAACCATGCACACCGTGGGGACTACTAAGTCGACCCTCCTTCCGCTACACTCCAAATTGCAGTCTTAGGTCACCGTATTCGTGGTCTTAGGTCACCAGGTTCAGTTTACTGTGGTCTTAGGTCACCACTTTCAGATTACTGTGGTATTAGGTCACCACTTTCAGATGTCACGGTCTTAGGTCACCGTGTTCGTGGTCTTAAGTCACCACATTCACTTCCCCTTTCAAACAAACCCATATGCCCCATGTAATAATGATATGCATACATATGCCAGAGTTCACATTCTTATCATGTTCTCATATTACTAATGACCTTTTTCATATTCTTTGTAGAAGTAGGAAACGTACCTGAGTACTTAGTACCATAACATGGTACCCTAGCCACTTTCATATTCTTAATATCACATATTTTAATAAAACAGGCCATGTAACATATTAAGAAGTAGTGTGGGGTACACACTGATTTGCTTAACCACTTCACTTGAAATCCCAAAATCTGATCTACTGCCTTAGATCTCAAGTTCCTACAATTGATTAATCACTTACTATTTAGCACAAAGCCTATTCGGCTAGAAAACTAAATCCTAATAGGATTTGTATTCTTAAAGCTTACCTTGGTGTCGATTTGATGATTTAATAAAATCCCAGAAACTCATATTTTTCCCCTTTGAAATTGGCTAGTCACTAAATCCCTTGAATTGGTTAGTTTTCGGCTTAAAACACATAATAATAGATCTACTACTAAAATAGGCCTTGGCCGAATTTACCTTTGTTCTTACCTTCCAAATCTTAAATCCTGAATTGGATCCTTGCTTCTTTATTGCTGTCGAAATCCCTATGTACCCATGTTAGATCCAATCTAACATTAAATCATAATAATATAGCTTATGGTCGAATGGTATTCATAACTTACCTTAGATCTTAGAAGTTCCGAAAGATACCTTATTGTAGTTGATAATTTCTTAAATCCCGAAAACACCCTTCCATAACTCGGCCAAAATCCATAATGGAGATTAGTCCCTAAATTTTAGATAGGTTTAAAATATAAAAGAATTGAAACCAAACTTTGGATCTTACCCTTTTTAAGAAATCGGTAGCACCCTTGTTAAAAACCCCTTAAAGAATCGGCCTTGATGACTAGATGAGAAAGTTTCGGCTTTAGGGATTTAATGGAGAAGTCAACTAGAGGTTCTCTTGGGGTATTTGGTTTCCACGAAAATAAGGAAAAGAAACATGAGAATTTTGGCAATGGTGGACTATAGATTCGGCTTGACAAAAGAAAAGAGAAGAGAAGAGAGGAGAGCACTCGTAAATTCGGCGAGAGAGAAGAGGAGGAAGAAAAATTGATGAGTAGCCCTATTTCCTTCCTTTTATAGCCTGAAACTACTCCTCGTAATCCCTTACTTGGCCACCACTCTTCTTTATTTGATAGCTTTATCTCTTAATTTAAAATAATTAGAGAATAATCCTTTATTATCTCTTCAAAAATAATTCAAATTAAATCCTTATTTATCACCTTATTAATCGAATATTAAAGAGAATAAAACTCCTCCTTTCTAGAAGGCTTGTGCCGTCCACTCAGAGCTTCCGGAAGCAAAAATAAAACTTTTTTATTTGCTTCCCAAGTGACTCGAACCAGTGCCCAACACCTTGCATGTGGCGCCATCTCTAGAGGCCCTAAGTGGCATCTTTGTGCCACTTTTCCAAGCCTGTTTGTGTGTCAAATTTCACAAACTTTTTCTTTTAAGGCCACCTTGCCTTAATTTCCTCTTTTAAACTTTAAAACTCGACATTTCTAAGTCATTTCTAATTTTCCAAAAATTTTCGTTTAGCTCTGTAAACTTGACATTTTCTTACATTTCCAAGTTTCTAGAAATGTGCACTTTCCTATTTTGAATCATTTCCAAATCATTTCCAAGTTTCCAAAAATATTCACTTTCCATTTTTTTTAACTTAACATTTCCATACATTTTCAGGTTTCCAAGATTGTTCAAAATTTATTCTTAGTACATAAAACATGTTACTTCGTACAATTAAACCGAAAATGCATAGGCCCTTTCCAGGATGTTACAGACTCACCTTAAATAGTAAAAGACAATAGCATACGCTATTTTCTCTTCTAATAGAAACCTTCAATATAGAAACTTTAAAACTCGAATATCTCAGCCCACACTTAATCTTTTTGCATGAAACGAATTCTGTTCATCTACACAATCATTTACGACTAATTACCAACCTTTTAACTACACAAAACTACATGTTTTAAGGTATCGGCATTTTTCAACATGTTTTGGCCATTATGACAAAAAATCATTAAAACCTGAGAAATTCTTAAAAAAAAAATTAATGTAGATTTAGAAACCTTCTAATAATGTTAAAGCAAGTTGAAAAACACTTTGAAACCACATTTTAATCCACAATCCCGAAGTTCACTATTAACAACCAAATTTTTGGCATGTGTTTTAAGGGCTACAAATTCAATTTAAGAGACTAGATATCATTTAAAAGTATTAGAAAGACGAATGATTACCTTGAGTGCAAGAAAAATGAGCTTTCACTCAAATCCAGGAAAACCCACTTTTAAAGAAGATGATGAAATTAATGACGTTTTAAATGTTTTCTTGAATATTTATGAAGGTTTAAGGCTTTGGGAATGATTGTAATCAAAGTATGTAGTTTGGAAATCAAAAATTAATTGGGAAAGCAAGGGACGGTTACACTATGGAGAAGGAGAAAACTATCGTAAAAAAAAAGCCGGACTTGTTTGTCAGCTTAGTCAATATGCACCGGGGTGATCCTTGTGATTTGTTTCTATCTATATTAGTCCAACACCTATCATGCCATTCTATTCGTCCGAGGTTGTCTCTTTCTTTGAATTTACCTTTTCGGCCTACTTTAATGACTGACAACTATTTTTGCAGATCATAACTATTAGTGATTTGCAAAGCCACAAACCCACACAACTGGTTTAATTGGTGTTTAGTATTCGTGCTTTGGAAAAAGTTTGAGGATTATGGTTCACAATTGTTGTCTATGGTGTTTCTATCCATCTCATTGATCAAGTATGGCTTTTCAGGAGTACTTTTTAAAGCGGTTAGCATAGAGGTAGGGAAAAAAATATTGTATTGTGCTATTGAATTTTTACTTTTGTGGGCTTCTAAATTCATCCACCGGCTTACAAATAGTTCCTTTTTATGGTTCTCGTAAAATTGAAACACTCTGTAATAGTCGTAGCTCGATTCTTATTCACATCGATTGTTTAATTTGATTAAAGCCTACTATATAAGCGTAAGTTCTGTCTATATATATATTTCCCGCTCTTTTTAACATCTGAAAAATTCTCGAATCTATAAACTTTTGGGGTGCTTGATTTAGAGCTAAGGATGTGAAAAGGATAGTCAATTCAGGAGTATCCTTCGAGACTATTAGTTTCTCTTCTTTTTATTCTGTGAATTTTTGAATCGACAGACATTCTTCTATTAACTCAGTCCTAACTATCATTGTCTTTATTGGTGGGTCTATATTATATTGTTCTTGTAGTTCAATTTCGTTAGCATTACCTGAGATTTTTTGGACGATGAGTTCCATGTCTATTTGATTCTTCGATTCACTATCCATTTCCTCCACTAACTCCATATCTTCTCTTTCCAAAGTTCCGTTTGGTTCGCCTAAATATTCTCTTGTCTGCTGAAGTGGATAATAGCCTGGGAGTTTCCCTTCTTCACAAGAAACTATGACGACATTCTCCTCTCTGGTCAATTTCGGACTTAGCACCTCTTGGTACCTTTCTAATGGCATATCATCGTGGCCATTATCATCTTAGGGACGAACTGGGGTTTCTCCTCGGAGTCTACTTAATTCAAGCATTAGTAATCATTGATTCCCCTGGATCTCCCAATCTTCATAGACTCCTTCGTAAATATCTTCGTCATAATCGAAGTCTACATCGGACCACATAAAATAAAAGTCGTCTATGATTTTATAGTGAATAATTATTTGGTTGATGGTGTCTAAGATTCTAAAAAAATAAACAAATGTTAGAAGTGTTAATTGAAAACTGTAACTATAACATACAAATTTCCAAATTATTCTCTTAAAATGCAAAAATTAAAATTAATATAGTGACATTGCCTCCCTAGAAACGGCGACAACAACTTGACCGCTTCTGGATGTACTAATGTCCAGAGTGTGAATACTGCAATAAATTCGCAAGTATACAAGTCAAGTTGTAATAGAGTTTTTACAACAGAGTTGGTGAGTACTTTGAGAATCATACCCAAGGGAGTCGAGTGCTAAGTCAATTCTAATCTAAACACTAAAAGGATCAAATTAGTTGATCGTTATGTCGGAGTCTTAAAAATTTATATAATGAATGATCTAGCCTAGAAACTAACTGTGACAACGATTGAGGCAGGCGCACCAATCGAACAGTAGTATAGTTTAGTGGCAAGACCGGAATGTCGAACCCAAAGGAACCAAAAGTACTAATACTAACTTTATTTCTATTATTTATCCTAAGAATTGAAGTGAATTATCTAAAATTAACTAATTACTAAGCTAAAGACGCTAAGACAAAGAGAACAAATTGGGGAAATACTTGTGGGAAAAACTAATTGATTAAGACAATACCCAAGGAAGAATCCACCTAGACTTCACTTTTTATCTAACTCTGAACCAAACGATTTATTCACTTGACTTGATCCGTAGGATTCCCTAATGTATATTAATACCTCCGTCGAGGCTACTAACGTCTAACCCTAGGTTGATTAATTAAAATTCCTTTCTAATTAAAACCCATAGAATTGCATTAACTCAATCTATGGACTCCCATATTAGGTTTGACCCTAATCCGGCAGATTTTCGTCATCCTATGTCTAGGGTTACGATCAACTTCGCTTAATTATGCTAGATCTACTCTTAGACAGGGACTTTTGCTCCACTGCCTAAGCACATCAATACTTGAATCAATACCCTGAAATATTAAAGCAAGAATTAAGAACACATAGTTAAGAACAAATCAAGTATTTATCATATAGTTCAGAAAATAATAACAAGATCCGTCTTAGGTTTCATCCCCCTCAAGTATCTGAGGGTTTAGTTCATAATAATAAAAGAATACATCTTAGAAGAAAAGATAAAACAAAACATAAGAAAACCCTAAATCCCCCTGAAGGAATTGAAGGAGAGATCCGCCATCTTGAGTATGATTTCGGCTTCTTGAGATGAATCAACTGGCTTTCTTCGAGTAAATCCCACGATTCTGACCTCTCTGGCTCGGCTCCTTGGCCTAGCTGGACGCGCCCCTAAAGGTTGGCCTTTAGGGTGTTTATATAGGCGTTTTGAATGTCTTTCTTTGCCTTTAAGTACCCTAATCCGAATAAAATTCTTCTTGGTCACGGTAAGGACACGCCCGTGTGAATCGACTTCAGGCCGTGTTCCGTTCTTTTCATCCTCCTATGCTCTCCTGAGTATAAAACATGAAATTAAAGGATTAAGAGCACGAAATTCCATAATTCAAGGGATAAATCATCCAAAAGCATGCTAAATGTGGAGATAAAATATGTTACTATTACGGTTTATCAAATACCCCCACACTTAAGCTTTTGCTTGTCCTCAAGCAAAATTCTCAACTTGCAATAAAAACGAATTTTCTCAATTCATAACCTTCATCAATAATGTTTCATCATAAATCATAGATAATTCGTACATGGATAATTTAACCAAAAAGGTTCCTAAAGATTCAAACAATTAAAGTCATAGTTTTTATAGTACGAAAAATAGGTGTTTCCCCTTACCTAAATAATTACCTTTGATTCAAAATCGACAAGGATTGACATCCTCACTAAAGATTCACTCAAATCACTCGAAGTGTTTAAGGTTCAAAAATAAGCACTCAAAAGTCGAATACGAAAAGTTAATCCCATAGGCTTGCATGAAAATCAAATCTCCACCACTATAATATGAGATGATACACAAATTAAAAGGTCTTTAAAAGGGTTGTAACGGGGCTTGGGTTAAAGGTGTGGATAAAGGCTTGAATTAAAGGGTTAGAATTGAGACTGAATTGACAAATTACCTAACTAAAAAGTCGTACTAATACTAAATAATTACATCACGAAAACTTAATACTAATAACATGAGCTTCTTCTCAAGATAATGAAATTAATAGTTTGAGCTCAAATAACATAGAGCTAATAATGAATATACTTCATTTTTTTTAAGAACAAATCAAGTACAATAATAATAAGATAGAATTTAATAACTGAAATAACGAAAATAGTTACGTAACTGATCAAATCAAATCTCGATATAGGGGTAGTCAAGAGAAATGGTGATAACAAATACAAAGTTGGTTTTGGGTTAATATTAATGGGTGAGTCAATAAAAGGGTTGTTAGGATCAAAGGGGTTCACTAAGTGTTAATTGTGAAGGTAAGCTTTTTATGGAGTAAGTGGGTTAAATCCTAGGTGCCTTTATCATCTTAGTATATCAAATCAAAGGTATGGTCTCGACATGTATAATCGAAGCAAGTTCTAGAATAACAAATCAATGTTGACACACTCATAATCAATAAATTGAACACGAAAAGGAATGTATGCTCTAAAAGGCTCAAAATCTCACAAAAATTATGGCTTTTTGACATCAACCTCGTAAATTTCAAACTTCAAAGTAATATTCAAATTCAGGTAGACAACCTAGAAAATTTTAATTCTGAAAATAGACTTATCATGCTTGATTCTCTAGTATCTTTAAAATTTAATCATCAATGCACAATTAACTATGACTTAATCCAAAACATATCAATCAAAATCATAAATCAGAGGAAATTTCCTTCTAATAGTGATATGAGACAATTACTTAAGAACAAGATATAATTCAGGATTTGAGAATAATGCAAAAAGTTAGGCACTTTTAATATTCACCCCCCACACTTAAGATGTACATTTCCCTCAATGTACAAAGATAGATATAGATCTAAAAAAATCAAAAGATAGGGAGAGAAGTGAAACTTCCTAAATTTTTTGGATGGAATCCTTGGTTCGGAGGTGAAGGATAAGTTGGAGGAGGCGTCTCTGGTGATGGTATAGTGGCTGCCCACAATCACTGCGCTAGATGAAGAAATTCGGTAGCTCGTGAAGAAATAGCCAGGAAATAATAAAAATAATTCAAAATATGCTAATTATATATTTAAAGATAAGAAAGATAAAGAGAGAGAAAATAAAAAATAATATAAAATTAAAAGAAGAAATTGATGGACTGAAAAGTCCTTATTGTTGGATGGTTCGTGAGGTGGATGTGATTTCTAAGGCAGTGGTGTGTGATTCCCAAGCAGCCTGAAGAACCTCAAAAATCCTTGGCTTGTTGTGTGGATGAAGCGACCGGCATGAACTTATGTAGATGGATCTCTCTCAAGGAGGCTGTGCTAGGATCCTTCTGCTTCTTTGACATGGGTATGGTGTACATCTAGAGTTTGGAAAAGGGCCAAGGAAGAAAAATATGGAAGTGGGAAAGGTCTGAAAATGTATGGAAGAAGGGGAAAGGGGGTGGTTTTAATAGAGTTTTGATATCCGGTACGTCCCCACGCCCGTGTACCGTGGGCGTGTCAAGTCCACGGCTGTGTTGTGCTTCATTTGTCTCTCACACGCCTGTGTACAGGTCGCCACACTCGTGTTTGATGAAACAGTGTCGACCACGGCTATATTGCACGGTCGTGGTGAGTTAATTTGAGTCTGTGGCTCGAAGATATTTTTCGTCCTGACTTGTACTATCTCTGCCATGTCAGTACGAAAATTCGTAGTGTCCACACGGCCACGGCCATGACCGTGTGGTATGGGAATCTGTACTTTGGTTAGTTTATAATTAGATGCTGAAATAAAAATAAAAGCAGAAATAAAAAATGTAAAAATTAATGGAGTTAGTGCTCGGGTTGCCTCCCGAGAAGCGCTCGTTTATAGTCTTAAGCTAGACTTACCTCTTATTCGCATAATCAGGGTGGTTTGAAGAGTTGAAAATCCTTTCTCATGCTTTCAATTCTATTATCAATATATGGCTCGAGTCGAGTAGCGTTTACTTTAAAAGTGTCGAATATAGGATTACTTACCTCGATTGTTCCGTATGGGAAAACATTGATTACCTTAAAAGAGATGTCTTCGTTTGTATTCAGGTTTGATGTGGCAATTCGAGGGTCTCCCTTATTCAACAATACCTGATCTCCTATTTTGAAGTGATTTGTCGTTCCTATAAGCTTGTCTAGAAGTTCCCTTGGTTTTACTTCGTGTGATTTTGGCTTCTCCTTAAAATGTACCTTCCACTCATCTAGTTCATCAATATGAAGCCTTCGATCCTCATGAATTATTTCCTTGTTGTTGTTATGAGGTATAGGATCGGGCTCGGGTGTGTAGTTCCGTGGTGCTTCCTGAAAAGAAGGTTTAACAAATTGGTTATCAATTGAATTTACTTTCTCACCTCTATCATTCGATGTCCTGGCCGAGTCAAGAGCTTGAAGAGTGACTGTCTCGTTGCCTACACGAAGTATGAGTTTGCCTGTATCAATGTCAATTTTTGTTCTAGCAGTTGCTAAAAAGGGTCTTCCTAAAATTAAAGGGATCGTATTTTCCTCATCCATGTCTAAAACGACAAAGTCTACTGGGAATACAAACTTATCAATTTTCACGAGTACATCTTCAATTAAACCCCTAGGAATTCTAATAGTTTTATCAGCTAATTGAATACTCATCCTAGTTTGTTTGGGTTTCCCTAAACCTAGCTGTTTAAACATTTTATAAGGCATAACATTTATACTTGCCCCTAGATCAAGTAAAGCATTATCAACCGATAAACTACCAATTAAACAAGGAATCGTAAAACTCCCTGGATCTTTTAATTTTCATGGTAGATTGTTTTGTAGAATCACTGAGCACACTGCATTCAGCTCCACATGTAATGCCTCGTCTAACCTCCGTTTGTTTGTCAAAAGCTCTTTTAACAATTTCCTTGAATCTGGCATCTGCGAAAGAGCTTCAAGGAACGGTAAGTTATTATGTAATTTCTTTAAAAGTTTAAGAAACTTACCGAACTGTTCCTCTGTGTTATCTTTCTTCATTGCTTTGGGATATGGTATGCGAGGTTGGTACTCTTTGATTACCGGTTTTGATTTATCATGACTTACCTCGACCTTGCCTTCCTCTACCACATCCTCTTGCCTTAATTTGGGCTCATCTAACCCTTTACTATCATGACCGGTTATGGCTTGAAGTTGCTCCTTTGAGTTAGTTTCAGTGTTCCTTGGTAATCTACCTTGTGGTCGTTCTGACATGATATTGGTAAGTTGACCTACCTGATTCTTTATCTCTTGAATCGATGCTTGTTGATTTTTAAGTGTTGTTTTGGTGTATTGGAAACGTGTTTCTGACACCGCTATGAATTTTTTCAGCATCTCCTTAAGGTTCGACTTATTTTCCTGTGGGTAGGGCTATTGTTGGAAGTTTGGAGGGGGTTGCTGTCTCTGATTTCCTTGACCTCCCCATGAAAAATTGGGGTGGTTCCTCCAACCTGGATTATAATTGTTACTATAGGGGTTATTTTGAGATCTAAAATTATTACCCTTATAGTTCATCTGCTCGCTTTCTACGCCAGGGTTGTAGGGTGGATGTTTCGTGTTGTTTGACCCTCCATTCGTATCACACTGTATAACTGGATGTACCTGCGAAGAACTATACAAACCATCAATCTTTTTATTTAAGAGTTCTACCTGATTGGATAGCATGGTTACTGCGTCGAGGTTGAAAACTCCGGCTATTTTTGTTGGCCTTGTCCTTGTGACTTGCCACTGATAGTTACTCAGTGACATCTCTTCTATAAACTCGTAGGCAACCTTAGGTGTTTTGTTATTCAAGGTTCCGCCGGTAGCTGAATCGATCAATTGCCTGGTTGAAGGGTTTACACCATTATAAAAGGTTTGGACTTGTAGCCACAAGGGTAATCCATGGTGTGGGCACCTTCTCAATAGATCTTTGTATCTCTCCCATGCATCATAAAGTGTCTCTAAATCCATCTGTACAAAAGAAGAGATATCATTCCTTAACTTAGCCATTTTAACCGGTGGAAAATATTTTAATAAAAAATTTCGGTCATTTGCTCCCATGTAGTGATTGACCCTCGTGGAAGAGAATTCAACCACTGTTTGGCTTTATTCCTCAAAGAAAAGGGAAATAACCGAAGACGAATGGCATCATCAGAAACACCATTTATTTTGAAAGTATCACAAAATTCTAGAAAACTCGCCAAGTGATTGTTTGGATCTTCATCCTGCAAACCATCAAACTGAACAAATTGATGTCTCATTTGAATTGTGTTAGG
The DNA here is from genome assembly GCA_025698515.1 of Gossypium sturtianum. NCBI lineage: Eukaryota > Viridiplantae > Streptophyta > Magnoliopsida > Malvales > Malvaceae > Gossypium > Gossypium sturtianum. The sequence continues at coordinate 29,764,794 of CM046948.1, forward strand.
TTTCAGTTCAAAATTATTTGCAGCAATAGTAGGTCTAATAATACTTGATTCAGTACCAACTAAACTAGGCTTAGCATAATCATACATAGTACAAGGAGCATGATTTTCGGCCACCTCTGGAGGTAGCAGATTATTCTTAGCCATCTCTTCGGTAGTATTGTTCTCATCTTCTTGCTCTTCTTCTATGTAAGCTAAGCTTCGCCTTATTTCTCTACGATTTCTGCGGACGGTACCTTCAATATCACTATCGTAAATTAAGGGTCCTGTCGGGTTCCTTCTAGTCATAAACTAGAGGTACCTGCAAGGAAAAAATAAAGAGAAAAATTAGCAAAGTTAAAATAAAAATAAAATAAAAGTAAATTGCAAAAATAAAAAAAATGGCTAAAGTAATAAAAATTGAGCGTTCTTAATAATTTAGTTCCCCGGCAACGGCGCCAAAAACTTGATCGTTATGTCAGAGTCTTAAAATTTTATATAATGAATGATCTAGCCTAGAAACTAACTGTGACAAAGATTGAGGCAAGCGCACCTATCGAACAGTAGTATAGTTTAGTGGCAAGACCGGAATGTCAAACCCAAAGGAACCAAAAGTACTAATACTAACTTTCTTTCTATTATTTAGCCTAAGAATTGAAGTGAATTATCTAAAATTAACTAATTACTAAGCTAAAGACGCTAAGACAAAGAGAACGAATTGGGGAAATACTTGTGGGAAAAACCAATTGATTAAGACAATACCCAAGGAAGAATCCACCTAGACTTCACTTGCTATCTAACTCTGAACCAGACGATTTATTCACTTGACTTGATCCGTAGGATTCCCTAATGTATATTAATACCTCCGTCGAGGCTACTAACGTCTAACCCTAGGTTGATTAATTGAAATCTCTTTCTAATTAAAACCCCTAGAATTGCATTAACTCGATCTATGGACTCCCATATTAGGTTTGACCCTAATCCGGCAGATTTTTGTCATCCTATGTCTAGGGTTGCGATCAACTCCGCCTTAATTATGCTAGATCTACTCTTAGACAGGACTTTTGCTCCACCGCCTAAGCACATCAATACTTGAATCAATACCCTGAAATATCAAAGCAAGAATTAAGAACACATAGTTAAGAACAAATCAAGTATTTATCATATAGTTCAGAAAACAATAACAAGATCCATCTTAGGCTTCATCCCCCTCAGGTATTTGAGGGTTTAGTTCATAATAATAAAAGAATACATCTCAGAAGAAAAGATAAAACAAAACATAAGAAAACCCTAAAACCCCCTGAAGGAATTGAAGGAGAGATCCGCCGTCTTGAGTCTGATTTCGGCTTCTTGAGATGAATCAACTGGCTTTCTTCGAGTAAATCCCACGATTCTGACCTCTCTGGCTCGGCTCCTTGGCCTAATTGGACACGCCCCTAAAGGTTGGCCTTTAGGGTATTTATATAGGCTTTTGGAATGTCTTTCTTTGCCTCTAAGTACCCTAATCCGAATAAAATTCTTCTTGGTCACGGCAGGGACTCGCCCGTGTGAATTGACTTCAAGCGGTGTTCCGTTATTTTAATCCTCCTATGCTCTCATGAGTATAAAACATGAAATTAAAGGATTAAGAGCACCAAATTCCATAATTCAATGGATAAATCATCCAAAAGCATGCTAAATGTGGAGATAAAATATGTTACTATTACGGTTTATCATTAGTATTTTAAAATAGTTATAGTATAAAAACATAAAAAAAGGTGATTTAAGGGTTTTTATAATGATAAAATAAAAGGAAATAACATAAAAGAAATAAAAGTTCAAGAGATAGAAAAGTAGAATGAATCAAATCTCGATTATGGGTGATTAGCTCACTTCGGTAATCCTTATCAACTATTGTTTTGGGTTCCTCATCAATCAACTAGTCGCTACCCTAGTAGGATCTTTCGATCTTCCACTAACATAATGAGTCAACAAGAACTACTTATCTTCCGACCTCACAGTCCTGACTGCCTTGGGGTGAAGGTGTTCAAGAATGGGAAATACCAATTTTGGGTTAATTCCCACCTTGATGGCATCCCGGGGTTGTCAGGCCTAGGGTTTGTTTCACGTTCTTCCTTTCCTAAATATTTGATCCTCTAAGTAACCCTATAAAATAGTTAATAAATCATACCTCCACTCGTTAATCCACCATAGAGTGATTAGTTCCTCATGGCTTTCATAGACAATATGAAATCGGTATAAAGAGAAAGCATGCTAATTAAATCGACAAGATAAAGTAAATGAAAGAGCCTGATTGTATTGAGATTAATTACGAATACAAAAAGTTTGAATGCATCCAAAATTTAGATCTCTTGAGATCAACAAGAACAACTGAAAGAAATCTAAAACTTAAGAACGAAAGAAAACTAAACTAAATTTTAATAATAGAATTTAGGCTAAATGAATGATGTCCACAACATCTTCCAAGGGAGCCTATTTATAGCTTTTAGGTGGTCGTCGTCCTTAACCCTAGGTTAGCTGATGTCCTCGAGTTTAAAGTTTGATTGTGTAAACCAAAATGCTCTTGTTTCATGTTTTATTTTCGACAGAGTCGATGTCACGACACACTAGGACTTGTGTCGTGATAGAGGTGACAGTATACTTGGCCTTGAGATGTGTTCAGAGGTATGTCGTGACACCCTTAGTCCGTGTCATGACATTGAAGGTAGACTTGAGTTTTCTCCATTCTATTCCCTATGTTGCGACATCGAGTCATCCGTGTTGTGACATAACGACCAGTATTCATTTAGTACTCCTTCTAATGGTCTCCTACACATTCACAAAGTGCGTTAGCTCACCCTTAGGCCTCATTCGGCCCCTATGGTCAATAAAAGACTCAATTTGTGCATTTTATTGAATTTAAATAAAACTAAGAAAACTTAAATAAAAATGAAAATGCTTGTATTCAAGCTCCTTAAATGTGAAAATTGGTTTAAATTGCTACACTGAATTACGGTAGATCATCTTGTTCATCGTTAATCCTCCAATCATTCCTTATCTTATTGAGATCTCACCATTTATCCCGTTCTCTTAGCTTATGAGTACCTGTAATTACACAACTTGGAAAATACCTTTAATCGAGATCGTTAGGGGTTAAATCGAATAAAGCATAACATTCCTCCCTAATTAATCCTTTACTTTGGGAATCGTAGCCGTATTTGAACACTTCTCTTTTAGCATAGATTTTCATTATTAACTCATTTCGTTTGAGATTGATTAGAAGTGGCCAGAAATTGCCTACCCAACAAAATGAGAATTTTTTTTTATCTTCTTCGAAATCTAGGACTACAAAGTCAACAGGTATTATGAATCCCCATGCCTTGATCAATACATCCTCGAGTACACCTTTTGGCTGTACCAAGGATCTATCGACTAATTGTAGAATTATAGACGTATTCTTTAATTCCCCGAGTCTGAGTTTCCTATAGATTAATTTGGGCATTAAATTTATTTTGCCCCCTAAACCGCAAAGGGCCTTGCTAAAATGCCAATCCTCTATCTCTATTAGAATCATAAAGTTACCCAGATCTTTCAATTTCGGGGGCATCTTTTTAGCGATTGAAGCACTACATGAGGTATCAATGTCAATTTGCTCGCCCTTTTTCATTTTCTTATGCTATGTTATGATTTTCTTTAAGTATTTGGTATGTTTCAGGATTTTATTGATTAGTTCAAATAGTGGCAATTTGACATTGAGGGATTTAAATAAATTAAGAAAATTTATGAAATCTACCTCGTCCCTCTTTTTCTTGTCCTCTAATCGTGTCGGGAAAGGTGCCTTTGTGGTGCTCGACTTTGATATTAATAGATTAGACACTAGTTCAAATATCTCTTCGATTGGTACATTTGGCTCTTCCTCCTCCATTGGTTAACAGCCCGATTTAGGGGCTAGTCGGAATAGTGATCTCGGGGTCACTAATCTAAGAATTGAGAAATTTATTTTCATGTTATTTTATGAGTCAGAGCATGATAGTATATGTGCATGAGAATTTTGGTTCTTTAATTTTAGCTATTTCTTGTATAATCTTGAAAAAGGACTAAATCGCATAAAGTGCGCAAGTTCCATTTTATAAGCTAAAGGTACCAAATAGCCATAGATTGATAATTGGAGGTCTTAAAAAGGTAATTAGACCCCCAATATTTTCTTGGCCGGCCATAGACTAGCATAGGAGACAAATTTGTCAATGATGGTCAAAGTTGGTGATAGTTGGTGGACTAATTTGACTAGTATTAATAAAAATAAGGAAAGAAAAGATATCATCTTTTCTCTTTCACTCTTCCACCGAAAATTAGCAGCAAGTAGAGTGAAGAAAGCTTCAAAATTTCAGCACACTCTTCTCTTCAAAAGTAAGTGTTCTAGTGATCTTTTCTCAAAAATAGTTGTACTTTTGGGACCCCTAAAGCTTAAGCTTTCAAATAAGGGGACTATTGTGAAATATAGTGAAAAGTTTAGAGTTTTTCCATGAGAGCTATCATAGTTATTTGCTGCATTTTTATGGGAGAAAATGAGTCTTGGTTGTTAGATGAACAACTCTTGTAAAAGGTGTTGCCATGAAAACACCTAATTGGACCTTGATGAAAATGTTACAAAATTGTGGTAATTATGTGAAATGATGAGTTTTGATAATAGCTATAAGAGTATTAAATGTTCACCTAGGCCTATGGAAGGTAGAAATGTGATTAGAATTATTTCCGAGCCTAGGGGAAAAATAGTAATTTTGCCAAAGCATGATTATTGAAATGCTTTTATTAATGAGGTGATTAAAATTAGCTAAATTGCTATTATAGAGCAAGAAGAACCGAGAATCCACCTCGATCGGGGAAAGAACAAAGTCATGGACTAAACCGACGAGTTAGCTCATTTTGGAATCGAGGTAAGTTTGTATGTGATTAATGCAATATGTATGTTAGCATAATTGAGAATGCTTGATATCATATTGATGCATGACACTCCATTAAATTGATGTTGAGTGAGATATTGAAGTCCTTGTGGACCATGTGAATATGAAAATGCTATCATCGAGATATGAAATAGGTAAGGTCTCGTATAAGACCATGTCCAGAACATGGCCTCGGCACTGAGTTGAGATCTCGTATAAGACCATATCCGGGATATGGCTTCGGTAATGAATATGAAAATCATATAAGACCATATCCGGGATATGCCATCGATACTTGAAGTGAAAGTCCATGTAAGACCATATCTGGGATATGGCATTGGTGTTTAGAAGTAACTCCTTGTAAGACCACCTCGGGGATGTGGCATTGGCTTTGTCCCTACATGAACGATGTTGAATATGCGTCTTTGACTATCCCTTTTGATTAAAGGGATAAGTAGATGGGTTTAGAAGTAGAAATGAGATTTGTACTAAAGTCATATGAATGAGTGAATACAAGTACTCGTGAATGAGTCACGAAGAAACGATTACGATATGTGGTACAGTATGTGCTAAATAAGGGCAATTGTGAGTAAGTATGGCAAGAAGCCTATGACTTGTGTATAGTTAGTTAATGTCATGAATGGATTAATTTATGAGCTTATTATTACTATTCATATCCATGAAAACTTTCTAAGATTTATGCTTACCCTTTTCAATGCTCTTTCTCCTTGTAGTATTGCCAAGATAACTCGAGGAACGGGGACGTAAGAGTTCGGAAATCACACTATCGACATAACTTCGGTATAACAATTTAGACTTATTTTGAGTATGGAATGTATAGGAATCAAGTATTTTGTTAGGTCATAATTGTTGGCCAAAGTGTTGGCTTTGTAAGGCATCAGAACCTCCTTTTGTAATGGTCTATTAAGTTAGGCTGATACTTGGCAAATTTTTATGCTTAAAGAAAGTGATTTTTTTTTGAAGTGTATGCCCTTGTGTATGGTTGTTGAATTGAGTACTTGGATATGCCTTTGGGTTATGAATTGTGTAGAAATAGATTGGTGTTTACATGTGTGCAATGTAGGGTGGCAAAAGGCTTGGTAGATAGCCATCTAATTGTCCACATGAATAGACACATGGGCGTGTGTCTATACCGTGTGTGACACACGGTCAGCCCTATGGGCGCGTGAATTGATCGTGTGTCCCCTTGCATGCTAGGTTTGCAAGTCAGAGCACTCCACGGGCTCGGGACACGGGCGTGTACCCAGGCCGTGTGAAGTCTACACATTGATTGTGGAATTTAAATTGACCACGGGTAGAAGACACGGGCGTGTCTATGCCGTGTGAAGTTAGTCAGAATTGACCACGGGTGGAAGACACGGGCGTGTCTAGGCTGTGTGAAGTTAGTCAGAATTGACCACGGGTGGAAGACACGGGCGTGTCTAGGCCGTGTGAAGTTGGTCAGGATCGACCATGGGTGAATGACACGGAAATGTCTTAGGGGCACACGGGCGTGTCCCTAGACCAACACGGGCGTGTGGCCCCTGTTTTGTTGAAAAGTTCCCGAGCTCGAAAAATCTCCCAGAATAGTTCCGATACCTCTCGGAGGTAGGTTTGGGGCCTCTTAGGCCGAGTACGTGCAAGTGATGAGTTTAAACGAAATTTTATAGCCCGTTTCGAGATGTCAAGTGAGATTAGTTAGGTAATGCCTCAATCCTGGTCCCAGCTTCGGGCACGGGTAAGGGGTGTGACCGGTGTGTCACAGTCTTAAAATTTATAATGAGAATGATCGAACCTGAAAACTAACTATGATAATGATTTGAGGCAAGCGCACCTATCGAACAGTAGTATAGTTAAGGCAAGACCTGAATGTCGAACCCAAAGGAACTAAAAGTACTAATACTAACTTTCTTTTTATTATTTAGCCTTGAAATTGAAGCGAATCGGTTTAATCTAGAAAATTAACTAACTACTAGGCTAAAGACGATGAGACAAAAAGAATGAAATTAGGGAAATACTTGTAGGAAAAACCAATTGATTAAAACAATACCAAAGGAAGAATCCGCCTAGACTTCACTTGTTATCTAACTCTGAACCAGACGCTTTATTCATTTGACTTTATCCGTAAGATTCCCTAATGTATATTAAACCCTCTCTCGAAGCGAATAATGTCCAACCCTAGGTTGATAAACTGAAACCTCTTTCTAATTAAAACCCCTAGAATTGCATTAACTCGATCTATGGAATCCCATATTAGGTTTCACCCTAATTCGGAAAAATCTCGTCATCCTATCTCTAGGCGTGCGATCAACTCCGCTTAATTATGCTAGATCTACTCTTAGGCAGGGACTTTTGCTCCTCCACCTAAGCACATCAAACTTGAATTAATATCCGCGAAATATCAACACAAGAATTAAGAACACATAATTAAGAACAAGTCAAATATTTATCATATAGTTCAAACAAATGATAACAAGATTCATCTTAGGTTTCATCCCCTCGGGTATTTGAGGGTTTAGTTCATAATGATAATAAAATACATCTCAAAAGAAAAGATAAAACAAAACATAAGAAAAACTCTAAAACCCCTGAAGGAATTGAAGAGAGATCCTCCGTCTTGAGTATAACTCAGGCTTCTTGAGATGAATCAACCGGCTTTCTTCAAGTAATTTCCACAATTCGATCTTTACGGCTCGGCTCCTTGGCCTATTTGGACGCCCTTGAAAGTTGGCCTCTATGGTGTTTATATAGGATTTCGGAATGTGTTTCTTTACCCCTAAGTATCCAAATCCGAGTGAAATTCCTCTTCTCCACGGTAGGGACACGCCCTTGGCACACGCCCGTGTGAATCGTGGCCAGGCTGTGTTTAAGTCTGATTAAGGAGGCACGACCGTGTTGCTTGGGGCCAGGCCGTGTCGAGGTCTGATTAGGGAGGCACGGTCGTGTTTCTTGGGGCCAGGCCGTGTCGATTTCATGATTTGGCCTATTTGGTCCGTTTTAAGCCCGTTTCTGGTTCTTTTCATCCTCCGGTGCTTTCCTGAGTATAAAACATGAAAACAAATTATTAAAAGCACCAAATGACACAATTCAAGGCTTAAATCACCCAAAAGCATGCTAAATGTGGATTTAAAATATGTTACTATTACGGTTTATCAAATACCCCCACACTTAAGCTTTTGCTTGTCCTCAAGCAAATTTCTCAACTCATGATCAAAACAAACTTTCTTGATTCATAATATTCATCAATCATGTTTCATCATAATTCAAAGATAATTCATACATGGATAATTCAACTCTAAGAGTCCTAAAGATTCAAACAATCCAAGTCATACATTTTGTAGCATGAAAACATAGGTGTTTCCCCTCATCTAAATAATTACCTCTGATTTAAAATTGACAAGGATTGACATCCTCACTAAAGATTCACTCAAATCACTCGAGATGTTTAAGGTTAAAAATTAAACACTCATAAGTCGAACATGAAAGGTTAATCCCATAGGCTTGCATGAGAATCAAATCTCCACCACTATAATATGAGATAATACACAAATCAAAAGGTCTTTAACAGGGTTGTAGCGAGGCTTGGGTTAAGGTGTGGATATAGGCTGAATTAGAAGGTTAGAATCGAGATTGACCTAACAAATTACCTAACCAGAAACAATGAACTGATAATAAACAATTATATCAATTGAGAACTTGTAATAATAATACTATTACTAATACGAGCTTCTTTTTCAACAATTGGAATTTAGATGTATAAGCTCACTTGATCACAAAACTAATAATAAATATACTTTGATTTTTTTAAGAACAAATCAAATATATATAATAATTGATGAATTTACTATCAAATCTCGATAACAAAAACAAAGGGTTTTGGGATAATATTAGTGGGTGAGTCAATAAAAAGGGTTGTTAGGATCAACGGGGTTCACTAGGGGTTAATAAAATGGGTAGGCTTTTTTTAGTGGAGTGAGTGGGTTAAAACCTAGGTGCCTTTATCATTTTAGTGTATCAAATCAAAGGTGTGGTCTCGACATGTATAATCGATGCAAGTTCTAGAATAACAAATCAATGTTGACAGACTCATAATCAAAAAGTGAGCAAGAAAAAGAATATATGCTCTATAAGGCTCAAAATCTCACAAAAATTATGGGTATTTTGATGTCATCCTCATAAATTTCAAACTTCAAAGTAATATTCAAATTCAGGTAGACAACCTAGAAAAGATTTTTAATTCAGAAAAATAGACTTATCATGCTTGACTCTATAGTATCTTAAAGTATAAATCATCAATGCATAATTATCGATGACTTAATCTGAAATATATCAATAAAAATCATAATTCACAGGAAATTTCATTCTAATCATAATACGAGAAACTTTACATAAGAAACAAGACATGATTCAGGATTTGAGAATAATGCAAAAAGTTTGGCACCTAATTTCAGGAATTTGAGAATAATGAAAAAAGTTAGGCACCTTTTAGGTTGTTCACCCCCCCACACTTAAGATGTACATTGCCCTCAATGTACAAGGATATATAGAAATTTATGAAAGAAAGGGAGAGATGAAACTTCCTGAATTATGGATGAAATCCTTGGAAGATGTTCCATGCCAAATGTGATGACTAAGTAAAAGTGATGTTTTCGTTCCTTGAGTTGTATATTTAATCTAATTAATCTGCGAAAGTAATCAATTAAATGTTTAGGGGAAGATAAATAATGAGAGTTGTTAGAGATACTCGAGGGTTAGACAACCAGTTGATAAAAGAAATTAAACTATAAATAAAAGTTTTAAACATGAATTGCAAAAATTCTTAAAAATAAAAATAAAAATAAAAGATGAAAATGGAAAATAAAAAAAAAGAAATAGAAGGACTCAAAGGTCCTCGTCATTGGCTGGATCGCGAGGTGGTGACGGTGGTGAGATATGAAAGTGGTGATAGATCTGCTGAAGAGTCGCCTCAATCCCGTCAAATCTTCGAGCGGTGTTATCGAATTGCTGCGTCTGATGGAGCTCGAGTGAGTGAGGCGTGCGAGAAATGTCCGAGAGGGAGGTAGCCGAATGAGGCGGACGATGGCCTTGTTGGGGTGCTTCTGTGGTGGGGACATCTTGATAATGTCCTCGTGGTCCTCTTCTTGATGGTAGGCGCTAGCCTATATTGGGAGGGTCGGTCCCACGTCGATGCTGAATCATCCTCACGTGCAGCATCATCTGGATGCCCTGTGGGGCCATCTGACCTATCAGTGTGAGGGAGGCAGATTGTGATGCAGTGTTGAGGAGACCGAAGTACCTTGCGAGCCGTGTTGCATAAGGCCCCATAGAAATGACCCCCTTTCGGTGGTGCTCCGTCTGATGTTGAATTGCCAAGGCGATGAAGTATGCAAGGTCAAAGACGTGGCCATTTGACATACTCCATAGGAAGTAGGCGTCATGTGTGTTAACGACCCCAGTGCTCTCTCGTCTTCCTGTCAATGTGCGGGCTAAGATGGTGTGTAGGTATCTCAAGGATGGGGCGAGGGCTGTCGCTTTGGAGGTCAGGGTCATAGGTGCTCTACTGGGAGCTATATTATACCAACATTGTGCGAGAGATTTATGGATGTGGCGATGAAGGTCTACAAGATTATGCTCCCTTCGGAAGTCATCCGTGTATAGGCCCAGAGCGACGCCAAATTTTGGTACACTCATTTCCTGAACTAAGCCTCCTAGATGAAACTGAATAGTGCCCAGGTCGTCGTGTTGTGTCATTACTACCTGCAAATGGAAAGTAGAGCGAAGCTTTAATGTTAGTTCAAGGTAGATGGATTCGATTATACCGAAAAAACATTCTCAAGGGTCAGTCGTCAGGAGTGCCTGAATATCATCAGTGAGTTAAACATGTTCCAAAGCGTCCCAGTCGATACATCGGCCTTGACTGAGAGGTCGTGCTCGTAGTATTTGAAACAGTTCATCTTGGGTTCTAGGAGGAAACCATAGGAATGGATGTCGGACTTTGGTTGATGCGGTGGCGGATGATGAACCGGGTTCCTTTCGTTTTTTGGACGTAGGGACTGCGATTTTCTTTCCTCGTGATGACGACATTGTACCTGAAAGTATCAATTATTCAAGTAATTTTTTCGATCAAAAAAATATCACATATTTTGATTAATATTCAGAATATACAAAGACTTTAACTCATAATAGAACCGTTCAACCACATTTAGGTGGAGCAAACATTTTGACAATGAATGATTCTCAGTTTATTATGTACACAATGACTAAAGTAATCGAAATAGTAATCAAAATAGTGATAAAAATCCTAAGGATTAACTCTAAAAATTAATAATTATAATAGTCAAATAAAATTTAATGAAATGAGATTCTAATTATAAAATATTTAACTAAATGGAAATGAGATAGTGAGGAGTGACCAGTAGTGTTTTTGGCGTGTAATGGGTGGGGCACGGGCGTGTGCTGTAAGTATTCTAGGTTACACGGAAGTGGAGCAGCGTGGGTTCTTGTTAACACGGGCATGTACCTGTTTTGATGTGATTGTAAAGGGTAGAGGGCGATAATGAGTAGAGGGAGTCAAGGAGGGGGAGATTTTCTGATGGTGGCCGGAGGGGGGGAAGGGTTTTGAGAAAATTGTTTAGGGTTGGGGATTTGGGGGAGAAACGGCAGACGATGGTTTTATATAGGAAAGGGGACACGGGCAGGTGCCACGCCTGTGTTTCTTTAATTTAGCCCGTGTTTTTCGTGATTTTCAAATTTAGGCACGGTTGAGATGTTGTGTTCCACGCCCGTGTTTTTGGTCACACGCCCGTGCTTTATAAGTCAGTATCATCCACTATCTTTGGGCACGGGCGTGGCTTATGCCCGTGCCTGGTTGCTCAGTGTTCACCACGGGTTGGATGCACGAGCGTGTCACACGCCCGTGTCACTTTAGTCAGTATCGACCACGGTCTAACCGCACGGGTGTGTGTCTGTTATCGTAGCTCATGTTCTTTTGGACAATTTCGACCACGGCCGAGTCGCACGGTCGTGGTGTATAATCAGAGCCCATGTTTTGGGGAAATTTTTCTTCTTCCCCTCGTACGACTACCTGCACGCCCGTTCTTCGTCCCATGGCGTCCCCACGGCCATTGGCACGCCCGTGTGTAAGGCCGTGTGGTTGGTAAATCTGCGCTTCATTGAATCGGTTAGTTTGGGGTTAGTTACTAAAAGTCACAAATAAATTGTTATAGAAGTTAATGCTCGGGTTGCCTCCCGAGAAGCGCTCGTTTAAAGTCTTAAGCTAGACTCACCCTGTTTTCATTTCTAAATGAAGGTTCACAGAGCTGAAGCTCCTCTCTTAATTCCTTGAAATCTTCACCATTATAAAGTTTTAGTCGGTGACCATTTACCTTGAATGTTCCCTGAGTTGGATGGGTTACCTCAACTGTGCCGTAGGGAAAAATGGTTTTGATCACAAATGGGCCTGACCACCTTGATTTCAGCTTTCCAGGAAATAGTTTGAGCCTTGAATTATACAGCAAGACTAAGTCTCCTACTTTGAATTGCTTTGATTGTTTTAAGCTAGCATCGTGACGTCTTTTTGTTGCCTCTTTATATAGTTGTGAGTTTTCATAGGCTTCAGCTCGCCATTCATCTAGCTCGTTCAACTGCATCATCCTCTTCTCACCTGCGGTTTTAAGATCGTAATTCAATAATTTTATAGCCCAGTAAGCTTTGTGTTCTAACTCAAATGGTATATGACAACTTTTTCTGTAGACAAGTTTGTACGAGGATGTTCCTAAAGGGGTTTTAAAGGCTATTCTATAGGCCCATAAAGCATCATCTACTTTTATTGCCCAATCTTTCCTGTTGGATTCAACTGTTTTTTCTAAGATCCGCTTAAGCTCTTGATTTGCCACTTCCACTTGCCCTTGGTTTGAGGATGATAAGGGGTAGGCTGTTACGTGGTGTACTCCATATTTTCTTAAGACTTTATCAAATTGAGTATTACAAAAGTGAGTACCCCTATCACTGATAATCGCTCTGGGTGTTCCAAAATGAGAGAAGAGTTTTTTAAGAAACTTTACTACAGCTCTAGCATCGTTAGTAGGTAAAGCTTGGGCTTCCACCCTTTTGGACATGTAATCTACTACTACTAAGATGTATTTATTTCCAAATGAACTAGGGAATGGACCCATAAAATCAATACCCCATACGTCGAATATTTCACATGATAACATATAAGTTTGAGGCATTTCATCACGTTTAGAGATATTACCTGTTCTTTGGCATTTATCACACGAAGCGACATACCTGTTGGCGTCTTTAAACAGGGTTGGCCAATAAAATCCTGATTCGAGCATTTTGTGTGCCGTCTTAATCCCGCTGTAATGTCCTCTTGAAGGTCCTGAATGGCAATGTTCTAGGATTTTGCTTGCTTCTACCTTTGTAACGCATCTCCGAATTACTTGATCTGCACAAATGCGGAAAAGAAAGGGGTCCTCCCAAAAATAGTTCTTCCCATCAGCAAAGAATCGCTTCTTTTGATGATGTGTTAACCTTTTTGGAAGAATGTTAGCAGCTAAATAATTCGCAATATCTGCAAACCAAGGTACCTCGGAGCTAGTTATAGAAAAGAGTTGTTCCTCAGGGAACGAGTCGTTTATCTCACTCTCGTCGAGTTCTTCGATATGTGGGTTCTCAAGCCTGGAGAGGTGATCTGCTACAAGATTTTTAGCTCCCTTCTTATCCTGAATTTCCAAATCAAATTCCTGTAAGAGTAAGAACCATCATATGAGTCGAGGTTTTGCATCAGGTTTAGTTAAAAGATAACGAAGAGCTGAATGGTCGAGTAAACGACAACTTTAGATAATATCGAGAATCTTGTCTAAATTTGTCAAATGAAAAACTACAACTAGCAATTCTTTCTCCGTGGTGGTGTAGTTTTCTCGCAGCGTCAATGTTCTCGCTAGCATAATAGATTGGTGAAAATGCTTGTTTCTTTCTTTGTCCCAAAATCGCACCTCATCGCGAAATCACTCGCATCACACATTAGTTCAAAGGGTAGATTCCAATAAGGTGCAATTACAATCGGAGCATTTATTAGTTTGTCTTTGAGGATATTAAATGTATCTAAACATTCCTGATCAAAATTGAAATGAACATCTTTTTCTAGTAATCTCGTTAAAGGTTTAGCTATTTTAGAGAAATCTTTAATGAATCTCCTATAAAATCTAGCATGTCCTAGGAAGCTTCTAATATCCTTAACTGAACTAGGGGGAGGTAATTTTTCTATGGTTTCAATCTTTGCTTTATCTACCTCGATCCCTTTACTAGAAATTTTATGTCCTAACACGATCCCCTCTCTAACCATAAAATGACATTTCTCCCAATTTAAGACAAGGTTTGTTTCCTCACATCTCATTAGAACTCGTTCTAAATTTTTAAGGCAAAGATGGAAAGAATTACCGAATACCGAGAAGCCGTCCATAAATACCTCCATAATGTCTTCCACAAGTTCATCAAAGATGGCCAGCATGCAGCACTGAAAGGTAGCAGGAGCGTTACATAATCCAAAAGGCATTCTACGATAAGCAAACGTACCGTATGGACATGTGAATGTTGTCTTTTCTTGATCCTCGGGAGCTATTTGGATTTGGAAGTAGCCGGAGAGTCCGCCCAAGAAGCGATGAGTACATATGCCCGGATAATCTTTCTAACATCCGATCAATAAAGGGCAAAGGGAAGTGATCTTTTCGGTAGCGTCGTTCGACTTTCTATAGTCAATACTGAGACTCTCCAACTGTGGATGTTCTTGTAGGAATCGAGTTCATTATTTTCGTTGGCTACGACAGTCATGCCTCCTTTCTTTAGAACTACGCACAGGACTTACCCAAATCTTTATCGAAATAGGATAAATTATTCCTGCATCCAGAAGATTAATTACCTCAGCTTTAACAACTTCTTTCATATTGGGGTTCAAACATCTCTTAGGTTGCACACACGGTTTATACTCATCTTCCATTAAAATTTTGTGAGTGCAGAATGATGGGCTTATTCCTTTAAAGTCGGATGGCATCATCAGAAACACCATTAATTTTAAAAGTGGCGCAGAACTCCAGAAAATTCACTAAGTGTGTGTTAGGATCCCCATCCTGCAAACCATCAAACTGAACGAACTGTTGTATCATCTGTATAGTGTTAGGTTTCAATTCGAAATTATTTGCAGCAATAGTAGGTCTAACAATACTAGATTCAGTACCAACTAAACTAGGCTTAGCATAATCATACATAGTTCGAGGAGCCTGATTTTCGGCCATCTCTAGAGGTAGCAGATTATTTTCAGCCATCTCTTCGGTGGTATTGATGATGTTTTCTTGCTCTTCTTTTGTGTATTGTAGACTTTGCCTAATTTCTCTCCGGTTTCTGTGAGCGGTTGCTTCGATCTCACTATCATAAATCAAAGGTCCTGTCGGGTTCCTTCTAGTCATAAACTAGAGGTACCTACAAGGAGCAAAGACTAAAATTTAGAAAGGTAAAAAGAGAAAACAAAATAAGAGTAAAATTGCAGAAAATAAAAAAGGCTAAAGTAATAAAAACTGAGTGTTTTTAATATTTCAGTTCCCCGGCAACTGCGCCAAAAACTTGATCGGTGTGTCACAGTCTTAAAATTTATAATGAGAACGGTCAAACCTAGAAACTAACTATGACAACGATTTGAGGCAAGCGCACCTATCGAACAGTAGTATAGTTAAGGCAAGACCGGAATGTCGAACCTAAAGGAACTAAAAGTACTAATACTAACTTTCTTTTTATTATTTAGCCTTGAAATTAAAGCGAATCGGTTTAATCTAGAAAATTAACTAACTACTAGGCTAAAGACGATGAGGCAAAAAGAATGAAATTAGGGAAATACTTGTAGGAAAAACCAATTGATTAAAACAATACCCAAGGAAGAATCCACCTAGACTTCACTTGTTATCTAACTCTGAAACAGACGCTTTATTCATTTGACTTGATCCGTAAGATTCCCTAATGTATATTAAACCCTCTCTCGAAGCGAATAACGTCCAACCCTAGGTTGATTAACTGAAATCTCTTTCTAATTAAAACCCCTAGAATCGTATTAACTCGATTTACGGAATCCCATATTAGGTTTCACCCTAATCCAGCAAAATCTCGTCACCTTATCTCTAGGCGTGCGATCAACTCCACTTAATTGTGCTAGATCTACTCTTAGGCAGGGACTTTTGCTCCTCCACCTAAGCACATCAAACTTGAATTAATATCCGCGAAATATCAACACAATAATTAAGAACACATAATTAAGAAAAAGTCAAATATTTATCATATAGTTTAGCAAACGGTAATAAGATTCATCTTAGGTTTCATCCCCCTCAGGTATTTGAGGGTTTAGTTTATAATGATAATAAAATACATCTCAAAAGAAAAGATAAAACAAAACATAAGAAAAACTCTAAAACCCCCTGAAGGAATTGAAGAGAGATCCTCCGTCTTGAGTATAACTCCGGCTTCTTGAGATGAATCAACTGGCTTTCTTCAAGTAATTTCCACAATTCTGATCTTTCTGGCTCGGCTCCTTGGCCTAGCTGGACGTCCCTTGAAAGTTGGCCTCTATGGTGTTTATATAGGCTTTTGGAATGTGTTTCTTTACCCCTAAGTATCCAAATCCGAGTGAAATTCCTCTTCTCCACGGCAGGGGCACACCCTTGGCACACGCCCGTGTGAATCGTGGCCAGGCCGTGTTCAGGTCTGATTAAGGAGGCACGACCGTGTTGCTTGGGGCCAGGCCATGTCAATTTCGTGATTTGGCCTATTTGGTCTGTTTTAAGCCCGTTTCTCGTTCTTTTCATCCTCTGGTACTTTCCTGAGTATAAAACATGAAAACAAAGGATTAAAAGCACCAAATTACACAATTCAAGGCTTAAATCACCCAAAAGCATGCTAAATATAGATTTAAAATATGTTACTATTACAGTTTATCAGGGTGTTACATTTATTGGTATCAGAGCTACGATTTAGTCGGTTCTAGGACTAACGTAGCGTAAGTACGAGTCTAGCTATACTTGCCAAATGTAAGGGTGTCTGAGTAATGATATTGTGATGGCTCCTGACGTATAAAAATTGTGTTTTATGTTGTATATGGATTCGATCAGACCGAAGCTGCGCACCGATGATGATCTTTGCGAGTAACGTCTTTGGCTCCGCTCAAGGGACCGTGTCGACTTATAGTAGACCCGAGACCTTGGGTCAGGGGGAAGAGGCTTGAGAAGCCTTTCTCCACATGATGAGTAACTGGTATACTGAGTATACCCGAGCAAATCCAAGCACTCAACCCCCTCCACCCCCACCAATTCCTCAACCCGCTCCAGTAGCTCCTCAAGTGGTTGAGGTGGTGAGAAGAGAAAGACCCCCGGTGGATAAGATCCGGAAGCAAGGAGCCGAGGAATTTTGGGCATATAAGGAAGATGACCCAGAGAAAGCGGAATTTTGGCTCAAGAATACAATCAGGGTATTCGACGAGTTATCCTACACACTTGAGGAGTGCTTAAAGTGTGCGGTATCTCTCCTCAGAGATTCAGCCTATCGATGGTGGAACACCCTGGTGTCGGTGGTACCGAGGGAGAGAGTTAGCTGGGAATTTTTCCAAGAGGAATACCGGAAAAAGTACATCAGTCAGCGGTTTATTGACCATAACAGGAAGGATTTCTTAGAACTGAAGTAAGGACGTATGTCAGTAACTGACTATGAACGGGAGTTCGTAAGGCTTAGCAAGTATGCACAGGAGTGCGTGCCTACCGAAGCCGTCATGTGCAAGGGATTCGAGGACGGATTAAATGAAGATATTCGTTTATACGTGGGAGTCCTCGAACTAAAGGAATTTGTAGTGTTGGTAGATAGAGCCTGTAAAGCCGAAGAGCTGGCTAAAGAGAAGAGAAGAGCTGAGAATGAGTCTCGTGACTCGAGGAAGAGACAACTAAATAAGTCTCATCAATCCTCATCTAAGAAATCGAGGGATTTTACTACTCGATCAGTTGCTTCAGCGGGGTTTTCAACTCGAAGTAAAGGCAAGCATTTTTTGGGGTTGAAAGGGCAGATCACTTCAGTTGCTAATGTGGGCAACGTTCGACCAAGTAGACCAGAATGTCCTCAGTGTGGTAGGTGCCATTCTGGTGAGTGTCGAGCTAATGAGAAAGCTTGTTTCCGATGTGGGTCCTTAGACCACTTTATTAGAGACTGCCCAGAGGTGGGCAAGAAAGAAAAGCCTCAGTATGCAAGATCGGGAAGTACTGCTAGGGGAAGACCACTGAGAAACCTTGGAAATGAAATGGGTAGCAAGAATCCATCTAGAGAGCAAGCTACTAGAGTCGAGGGTAGAGCACCGGCGAAGACATATGCCATTTGTGCTCGTGAAGAGGCATCTTCCCCCTACGTAATCACGGGTACCTTTTCTCTCCATAATACTCGTTTTATAGCTTTAATTGATCCAGGATCCACCCACTCATACATATGCATGAAATTAGTCTCTAGCATGAGCATGCCCGTAGAGTTTACTGAATTCATAATAAGAGTGTCTAATCCTCTAGGCAAGTGCGTATTGGTTGATAGAGTTTGCAAAGGTTGCCCTTTGATGATTAAGGGTCATTGTTTCCGGTCAACCCTTATGTAATTACTGTTTGATGAGTTTGATGTCATCCTTGGGATGGATTGGTTAGTTACTCATGGAGTAGTTGTGAATTGTGGGAAGAAGCATATTGAGTTGAGAGATGAAAATGGTAATCTTATTCGTGTTGAATCAGATAAGCCAGATAGGCTACCAATAGTGATGTCAACCCTGTCGACTCAAAAGTATTTGAGAAAGGGGTACGAGGCTTACCTTGCCTTTGTGTTGAAAACTAAAGAGACTGATTTGAGAATTGAGTCGGTACCCATGGTATGTGAGTTCCTAGATGTTTTCCCGGAAGAGTTGCCAGGACTACCCCCGGTTAGAGAGATCGAATTTGGGATTGAGTTAGCTCCGGGTACTGCCCCTATTTCTATTGCTCCCTATAGAATGGCTCCAACCGAGTTAAATGAGCTAAAAGAACAGTTGCAAGAGCTGATGGATAAAGGTTTTGCAAGGCTGAGTTCTTCTCCGTGGGGTGCTCCCGTTTTATTTGTGAAGAAGAAAGATGGTTCTATGAGGCTATGCATAGATTATCGGCAACTCAACAAGGTAATTGTGAAGAACAAGTACCCGTTGCCGAGGATCGATGATCTATTCGATCAATTGAAGGTAGCCACGGTGTTTTCCAAGATAGATTTAAGGTCAGGGTACTATCAGCTGAGAGTTAAGGACTCGGATGTGCCGAAAACCGTATTTAGGACTAGGTATGGCCACTATGAATTTTTGGTCATGCCTTTTGGTCTAACGAATGCCCCAGCAATCTTCATGGATTTGATGAATCGCGTTTTTCGGCCATACTTGGATAAATTTGTCGTGGTCTTCATCGACGACATATTGATCTACTCTCAAGATGAGAACGAACACGCCGAGCACTTGAGTACGATTCTGCAAGTTCTGAGAGAAGAGAAATTGTATGCCAAATTCAGTAAGAGTGAATTTTGGCTCAAAGAAGTGGGATTTTTGGAGCACATTGTCTCGGGAGATGGGATTAGAGTCGACCCGAGTAAGATTTCAGCAATTGTTGAATGGAAACCGCCAAGGAGCGTAACTGAAGTAAGAAGTTTTCTAGGCCTAGCTGGCTATTATAGGCATTTTGTCAAGGGGTTTTCCATGATAGCTACCCCGAGGACTAAACTTTTGCAAAAAGATGTGAAGTTCGATTGGACAGAAAAGTGTCAACGGAGTTTTGAGAAACTGAAGACACTGTTGACTGAGGCCCCTGTTTTGGTACAACCTGAGTCGGGAAGAGAATTTGTGGTTTATAGTGACGCGTCCTTGAACGGATTGGGTTGTGTACTCATGCAAGAGGGTAAGGTGATTGCTTACGTCTCTAGGCAATTGAAGCCGCACGAGAAGAATTACCCGACTCATGATTTAGAGTTGCCCGCAATTGTGTTTGCGTTAAAAAATTGGAGGCATCATTTATATGGTGAAAGGTGTCAGATTTTCACCGACCATAAAAGCCTAAAATATTTGATGACTCAAAAGGAATTGAATTTGAGGCAACGGAGGTGGTTAGAGTTGATTAAGAATTATGAGTTGGAAATTGACTACCATCCGGGAAGGGCGAACGTAGTCACCCATGCTTTGAGTAGAAAACCATTGGTTGCACTAAGAGCCATGAATACTCAGATGACCTTGTTAGATGATGGTTCCATTTTAGCCGAATTGAGGGCTAAACCCTTGTTTCTCCAAGAAATCTGTGAAGCTCAGAAAGATGATAACAGTTTGCAAGCCAAGAGAATTTTATGTGAGTCGAGCGTGGAGTCAGAATTTTGGGTAAATCCTGATGGATGTCTGACATTTCGAGATAGGGTTTGTGTACCCAGAAATGACGAGCTTATTCATAAAATCTTGCATTAAGCGCATAGTGGATGTTTGAATGTACACCCAGGCAGCACGAAGATGTACAATGATTTGAAGAAATGGTATTGGTGGCTTGGTATGAAGAAAGACATTTCCGAGTTGGTATTGAAATGTCTGATTTGTCAGCAAGTGAAGGCTGAACATCAAGTACCTTCGGGTTTACTTCAGCCCATTATGGTTCTTGAGTGGAAATGGGACCGTATTACCATGGACTTCGTGACGGGCTTACCGTTGACTCCAAAGAAGAAAGATGCAGTATGTGTAGTGGTTGATAAACTCATAAAGTCAGCCCATTGTATACCAGTACGAGTCGACTATTCGCTTGATAAATTGGCAGACTTGTACATGTCAGAGATAGCAAGACTCTATGGTGTACCGTTGTCGATCATTTAGGATAGAGATCTGAGATTCACGTCACGGTTTTGGAAAAAGTTGCAAGAAGCCTTGGGCACGAAATTAAATTTCAGTACAGCCTTCCATCCACAAACCGACGGACAGTCGGAGAGGGTAATCCAGATTCTTGAGGACATGCTTCGATATTGTGTTTTAGAATTCCAAGGTAGTTGGGAGAAATATTTATCATTGGTGGAATTCACCTACAACAACGGTTTTAAGTCAAGTTTGAAGATGGTGCCTTATGAGGCATTGTATGGGCGTAAGTGCCGCACGCCCTTGTATTGGTTAGAACTCAGAGAGAAACAGATACACGGGGTCGATTTGGTTAAGGAAACTGATGAAAAAGTAAAAGTGATTTGTGATTGTCTGAAAGTTGCCTCAGCTAGGCAGAAGTCCTATTCAGATTTGAAAAGGAAAGAGATAGAATTCAAAGTCGGTGATAAAGTGTTCTTGAAAGTATCACCTTGGATGAAAGTCCTCAGAAATGGCCGGAAGGGCAAACTAAGTCCGCGCTTTATCGGACCTTATGAGATTACCGAGAGGATAGGACTGATAGCTTATCTGTTGGCCTTGCCACCTAAACTAGAAAAGATTCATGATGTCTTTCACGTATCCATGTTGCGCCGATACCGTTCAGATCCTTCACATGTAATTGTACCAACAGAGGTAGAGATACAACCGGACTTGACTTATGGTGAAGAAGCGGTTAAGATTTTGGCGCGAGAGGTCAAGCAGTTGAGAAACAAAAGCATAGCCCTTGTGAAAGTTTTGTGGCAAAGGCACGGAATAGAAGAGGCTACGTGGGAGCCCGATGAAATGATGAGAAACCAATATCCCAACCTTTTTGCCGGTAAGATTTTTGGGGACGAAAATCCTTAATGGGGAGAATTGTAACAGCCTGATTTAGGGGCTAGTCAGAATAGTGATCTCGGGGTCACTAATCTAAGAATTGAGAAATTTATTTTCATGTTATTTTATAAGTCGGAGCATGATAGTCTATGTGCATGAGAATTTTGGTGCTTTAATTTTAGCGATTTCTTGTATAATTGTGAAAAAGGACTAAATCGCATAAAGTGCAAAAGTTCCATTTTATAAGCTAAAGGTACCAAATAGCCATAGATTGATAATTGGAGGTCTTAAAAATGCAATTAGACCCCCCAATATTTGCTTGGTCGACCATAGACTAGCATAGGAGACAAATTTGTCAATGATGGTCAAAGTTGGTGATAGTAGGTGGACTAATTTGACTAGTATTAATAAAAATAAGGAAAGAAAAGATATCATCTTTTCTCTTTCACTCTTCCACAGAAAATTAGCAGCAAGTAGAGGGAAGAAAGCTTCAAAATTTCAGCACACTCTTCTCTTCAAAAGTAAGTGTTCTAGTGATCTTTTCTTTAAAATAGTTGTACTTTTGGGACCCCTAAAGCTTAAGCTTTAAATGAGGGGACTATTGTGCAATATAGTGAAAAGTTTAGAGTTTTGCCATGAGAGCTATCATAGTTATTTGCTGCATTTTTATGGGAGAAAATGAGTCTTGGTTGTTAGATGAACAACTCTTGTGAAAGGTGTTGCCATGAAAACACCTAATTGGACCTTGATGAAAAGGTTACAAAATTGTGGTAATTATGTGAAATGATGAGTTTTGATAATAGCTATAACAGTATTAAATGTTCACCTAGGCCTATGGAAGGTAGAAATGTGATTAGAATTATTTCTGAGCCTAGGGGCAAAATGGTCATTTTTGCCAAAGCCTAGGGGCAAAATAGTAATTTTGCCTAAGCATGATTATTGAAATGCTTTTATTAATGAGGTGATTAAAATTAGCTAAATTGCTATTATATAGCAAGAAGAACCGAGAATCCGCCTCGATCGGGCAAAGTCTTAGACTAAACCGACGAGTTAGCTCATTTTGGAATCGAGGTATTGAAGTCCTTGTGGACCATGTGAATATGAAAATGCTATCATCGAGATATGAAATAGGTAAGATCCCGTATAAGACCATGTCCGGAACATGGCCTCAGCACTGAGTTGAGATCCCGTATAAGACCATATCCGGGATATGGCTTCGGTAATGAATATGAAAATCGTATAAGACCATATCCGGGATATGGCATCGATACTTGATGTGAAAGTCCATGTAACACCCCAAAACCCGGTCAATACACCACGACCGAATTTGGCATGTCACGAAGGAAAACGTTTCGAAGAAAATTGAGTTAACGATTAAATTTTAGTGAAAATTTCTTTATTATTCTATGTTTGTAGAAATCCAGTATAATAAGTTAAAAGCGATAATTTACTTTGAAATTCGTAAATAAGTCTTTAATACTTAGTTGCAGATCCATAAATTAGAAAACCTTTTATAATTTTAAAAGAAACCCAAGCGATTATTTTGAAAACCGTTTCTAATTGAAACTTGGAAACTTAAGTTTTGGAAAAATAGTATGAGTTATCTAAAACACTTAAATTGTTAAAAATTTATCAAATGATTTATATTAACTGATGGTAACATTTTGAAAACCATTGCATTTTGTAGTTTAGAAAACTTTGTGCTCAAATTATTATATCAACCATGTATTTTATAAGCCATGTTAAAATCAAATCCAAAGCATATAAATAATCCATAAAATAAATAACATAATTAAAGAGGCCTTATTGCAATATCAAATAGAGATGAAAAACCAAACTTAAATAAAATATAATACCCAAACCAAAATCCGTGTAAATCGAATTTTTATTGCATGGCCTCCTCGAGTCTATCCGGCTCCTCATCCATGGTTTCTGAATCACCTAAAAGATAAGGAGAAGGTGAGTCACCAAGACTCGGTGCATAATCCTTCCCGGTTGATGCAACATACTTATACAATTATAACCAAGCAATATATATAATGCACCCCAAACCTAGCCATCCATAACGCCCTTTTCTACCCGTGTGGTACCAAACCTTGGTGGTGCCAAACCACTGGTGACCCAAAGTCACGATATCCAATAATGTGGTGCCAAACCACTGGTGACCCAAAGTCACGAATAATAAAGTTGTCGGGCTAACCCACGTGTGATACCAAATCACTGGAGTCAATCCCATAATATCAAATGTGGGGCCAACCCACCGTGTGGTACTAAGCCTTTGGGACGAGGCGCTATGAGGTGCCAAACCTCGGTGTCCCAAAGACACGGATATCAAATCCTTCCCCTCCTCTCATATCACCCAAACCAATGTATTACGAGTTTAAATCATGCCATCATACTTTGATATGAACATATAACGAATATATATCGTAGATCATGATATTAAACAACATATAACAACATCATATCGAAACGGACTTACCCGAATCTTTGCTCATACCCATCAAGGTATCATATCAAGATCTCACAGTTTTCGGCTTTAATAACATGATTAGTTTATTAATAAATATATATTACCGAATTATAAAGTGTGTAAGATACACACCTGTCACTAACGAAAGTTCTAAATCCTGAAGACCCAATCTACCGAACTAGATCTCCTTCTCATACATTCGGCCAAACCACAAAACCATTAACAAGGCCATTCGGCCATACCAATAAATCTTAGTCTCATTAACCTTTGGTTTTTCTCAACAACTTAAAGAATATTGAACCAACATGAATCCTTACCACTTGACTTACCAACTTCGATTGCAAAAGAAATAGGGCATAGATCGATTGCTTCAAAAGTCCCGAAGAATCTAGAAGAAAATCAGTTCCCATGAATAGTTAGAATCTTGCTAACAAATGCCTAAAAATTCGGCCTTTGCCCTCATGAAAAACAACAGAGAAGAAAAATATAAGGAGATTCGGCCAAGACACTTACCTATCTTCAACACCGATTAGAAAAGAACCTAAAGAGAATCTACCCTTGTTGATATTCGGCCAAGACAAATCAAAAGGGAATGAGAAGTTTCGACTATGGTTTTGAAAGAAGAAAACAAATGATATGTGGCTAAAAAGAAATGAAATGAGAGTGGCAAAGAAAAATAAAGAGGAGAGAGAGAATTCGGCTTTAGCAAACAATGGAAGAAAACCAAGAGAGATGGGGAAGAAGAAGAAGGTTCGCCAAGAAGAAAGTAAAAGAAGGATTGATCAAAGAGGCTAAATGGTTTCGGTTATGAAAGGAATTGAACAAAGAAAAGTTTTTGATAAAGGTGCACATTCGATCAAGTAAGAAAAGGATGAAAGAAAAATGCCTTCAAAAGAAATAATATTTGGTACCAAAAATAAAGAAAAGCTTGAGAGGAAAAGAAGAAAAAGGGATACCAGTATGGTCAAAGATGATAGCCAAAACAAAACAACATTTTCACCTAATGCACAAGACAAATTCGGCTAAGGAGAAAAATTTTGGAGAAAAGAGAAAAGATGCACAAAATGCCAAGAATTTGGCCAACTATCTTCCCCTAATCCCATACAATATTCGGCCACCCCTAGCCATCTATCGTCCACATTCATGGTCAAAATGACCATAAAAATATTTCAAAACATCTCCCATACATCAAGCCTTATGTCCCCTTATCCTTTCATAACATCTTGATTCCATACCTTAACTAATAACTTGCCTTATTCCTTAGTCTACTATCCATAAAAGATAATAGTCCAACCTTACCTTAATTAGAGTTTGACCAACACATGCCATATAAATGCAAAAATAAAAGTCACCTAAAGTCCATCCATGGATTCGAACCACTCCCCTCAAGCAACCATTCATGCGCCATAACCACCTTGCCACTAACTCCCCATGTGCTAAAATTTAACACTTAAATTAACTTAAGTGTCGAGTTCACCTATTCCTCTTCACTATATTTTCAATACTAAAAATCATTCTAGCTTAGCTAATAATTCCAAGCCTTCATAAAACTATACTAAGCACATAATAATAATCATACTCGAGCTAACACAAGTAACAAGATGATACTCAAATTTTTAGGATATTACAATTCTACCCCCTTAAGAAAATTTCGTCCTCGAAATTACCTGCTCAAAAGAGTTGAGGAAACTGCTGTCTCATCACATCCTCCGGTTCCCACGTAGCTTCTTCTACGCCATGGTTCCGCCATAAAACCTTCACTAAAGGAACTGACTTCCTACGTAAAACTTTCACATCTCGATCTAGAATGCGCACGAGTTCTTCTTCTTCTATCGTCAAACTGGACTCACCTCTATTTCCTCTACTGCCACAACATGCGATGGATCAGAACGATAGCGTTTAAGCATGGAGACATGGAACACATCGTGAATCTGACTCAGTTCTGATGGCAACTCGAGCTGATAGGCTATTGGTCCCACTCGTCTCAACACCTTATACGGCCCAATAAACCTTGGACTTAACTTGCCTTTTCTCCCAAATCTTAACACTTTCTTCCATGGCGAGACTTTGGAAAAACCTTGTCACCCACAGCAAACTCTATATCCCTCCGCTTGAGATCGGCATATGATTTTCGCCTATCCAGAAGCTTCCTTGACGAGCTGAATCATCTTAACCTTATCCTCGGTCTCGTAACCAACTCGGTCCTAACATCCGACGCTCACCCAACTCTATCCAGCATGTAGGTGTGCGACACCTCCTACCATACAACGCCTCATATGGTGCCATCTTAATGCGTGCTTGATAACTATTGTTGTATGCGAATTCAGCTAATGGCAAAAACTCTTCCCAGCTGCCTCTGAAATCCAAAACACAACCTCTCAACATATCCTCTAAAATCTGTATAACTCTTTTCGACTGCCCGTCAGACTGTGGATGAAATGCCGTACTGAAATCCAATCGCGTACCCAAAGCTTGATGTAACGCTCTCCAAAACCTCGATGTAAATCTAGGATCTATGTCTGAGATGATCGAAACTGGTACACCATGCAACCTCACTATTTCCGCCACATACAACTTAGCTAACTTCTGAAGCGAGTAATCTACCCTTACCGGAATAAAATGAGCTGACTTAGTCAAACGATCCACAATCACCCAAACTGAGTCCTTCTTACTTGGCGTAAGGGGTAATCCACTGACAAAGTCCATAGTGATCCTTTCCCACTTCCACTTTGTGGAATCTTTACCATTGAAGTAACCTGACAAGAAGAAGTTTCGCCTTGACCTGCTGACACGTCAGACATTTACCCAAAAACTCAGTTACCTCCCACTTCAGACCTGGCCACATAAACTGCTCTCTTAAATCCCGATACATCTTGCTACCTCCAGGATGCATAGCGTATGGGCTGCTATGTGCGTCGAAGAATCCTTTGCCTCAACTCAACATCCTTTGGCATACAAGCTCTTCCTTTAAAACACAATACTCCATCCCTGGACAAACTATAATCCTCTAAACCACCATTCGAACGCAACCTCGATCATTCAAACCATCATCCTCTAACTTGTTTCTCCTTGATCTCGCTTCTAACCAAGTCGGCTTGACTTGCAATTACGCATAAAAGACTCCCATCGTCATATAAGCTAAGACGAGCAAACATCAATCTTAAGTCTGATACAACCTTACGGCTCAACGCGTCTACCACCACGTTAGCCTTGCCCGGATGTTACTCAATCGAACAGTCGTAGTCCTTCAACAACTCAATCCATCTACGCTTCCTTAAGTTTAAATCCTTCTGAGTCAAAAGATACTTAAGACTCTTGTGATCCGTGTAGACTATCGACTTCTCTCCATACAAATAGTGTCTCAATATCTTCAAAGCAAAAACCACTGCAGCTAATTCCAAGTCATGCGTTGGATAGTTAACTTCATGTGGTTTCAACTGTCGAGATGCATAAGCCACTACCTTCCTTCTGCATCAAAGACACATCCCAAACCAAAGTATGTGATGCATCACAATAAGCAGTGAATTCCTTGCTCGCCTCAAAGTTAAATCAAAATCGGAGCTTCAGTCAGAATCTTCTTCAACTTGTCGAAACTTTCTTGCTGCTTCTCAGTCCACACAAATGGAACTCCTTTCCTCAATAACTTAGTCATAGGTGCTGCTATCAAAGAAAATCCCTCTACAAATCTTCGGTAATACCCCGCCAGACCTAGAAAACTCCGAATCTCACACCATCGACTTAGGCGGCTTCCAATCCAACACTGCCTCAATCTTCCGAGGATCCACTCTAATCCCCTCAGCTGATACTACGTGACCCAAGAAAGTCACCTCCCTAAGCCAGAACTTGCACTTACTAAATTTGGCATAAAACTACTTTTCCCTCAGAATCTGCAACACTACTCGCAAATGCGCATCATGCTCCTCCTCTGACTTTGAGTATTACAAAATATCGTCTATAAATACTACGACAAACTGATCCAAAAACTGCTGAAATACCCAATTCATCATGTCCATGAATGCTGCCGGTGCGTTAGTCAACCCAAACGGCATTACTAGAAATTCGTAGTGCCCATATCGAGTGCGAAATGCCGTCTTATGGATATCAGCCTCTTTCACCTTCAGCTGATGATATCCAGACCTTAAATCAATCTTGGAGAAAACCGCTGCTCCCTTAAGCTGATCAAACAAGTCATCTATCCTCTTCAAAGGATACTTGTTTTTGATCGTCAGCTTATTCAATGGCGATAGTCTATACACATCCGCATCGGACCATCCTTCTTCTTGACAAAAGTACCGGCGCTCCCAAGGCAAAACACTTGGTCGGATAAAACCTCGATCCAATAATTCACGAATCGAGCCTTCAATTCCACTAATTTCTTGGCGCCATCCTATACGGAGCAATAGACTTTGGCGCAATTAGGAAGTAAATGATCTATACCAAATTCAACTTCACAATCCGGAGGCAATCCCGGAAGTTCTTCTAGAAATATGTCAACATATTCCTTTACCGTTCGGACATTCCCCACAGTAGACTCCTTAGCCTCCAACGCACACACATGAACCATAAATGCCTCACGGCCCTTCACGACCAACTTCACGACTTTTCAGCGTAGATACCACGTTGGATAGATAATCTCTTCTATTACCTATCATAACCACCTCTTTGCCCTCAGCTGTCTTTAAAACCATGCGCTTAGCAGCGCAATCCAAACTTGCTTGATACTTGACCAACCAGTCCATCCCAAGAATCAGATCGAACTCCTCAAACGGCAGTTCCATCAGATCAGCTAGAAACATTACCCCTTGGAGTTCTAGGGGTACATCACTATATAGCTTATTTACTTCTACAGAGTGACCTAGAGGGCTAAGTACTGTCATCTTCCTAAAAGTAGTCTCAGAGTCTAGATTCATAGTCTCTACTATGCTACTAACAACATACGAATGTGTCGAACCCACATCTATCAAAGCAGTATATGGTACACCAAAGATTAAGAACATACCGGTTATAACGTCCGGTGCGTCACCCTCCTCTCGACGCCTCGCTGCATACACCAAACCAGGCTGTCTTGCCTCAGTGTTGCCTGCACCTCTGCCCGATGCTCTGCGGCCTCGACCAGAACCATTACCTCCTCTACTATTACCACGACCTCTCTGCGGTGACGGTCCCTCATTTCTAAACTGAGCACGACCTTGACCCTCAGACTGATTCCTGGCAAGCTTACGTGGACAATCCCTCACACGATGATCCAGCGAACCACACTCAAAACATCCTTTCCCTCCGGTCCAACATTCGCCCCAATGAAATTTTCCACATCGGTTACACTATGCTGGTTCCTGATTAGCAGTAACAGGCCTCCCAGATTGATTCGGCCCACTCTGCCTAACCCTCTTCTGAGAATTACCAGCTAACCCGGATGATCCAAAACATCTCTTATGTTTATTCTTGCCGTGCCTCTGCCTTATCGATTCCTTTATCCCTTCAGCTATCTTAGTCTTTTCAACTAGCGCCGCAAACTCTCGCTCCTGATGTGGAGCAATCAGCAATCTCAGCTCGTCCCTCAATCCATCTTCGAACCGGACACATCGCTCGTGCTCTGAAGCCACCATACCTCCAAAGATACCTGGCTCAATCTTAAAAATTTCGCCTCATATTCTAATACGGACTTACTTCCTGGACCAAACTCGAAATGCCTTACGCTGCGCATCAATGTAACTAGACCCAACATATTTCTTACGATATGCTACCTTAAAATAATCCCAAGTGAGATCCTCTGCTGCAAGACTATTCCGCACCGTGAGCCACCACCGATATGACTCATCCCGAAGAAGCGACACTATCCCTTTCACTTTTCCTCGGCATTGGATCCAAGTCATCCATGATTCGTTCCGTCGCCTCTAACCAATACTCACCGCATCGGGAGCCACACGAAACACCTCGAAATACCTCGGCTCCATTGGCTCGGAGTCGCTCAGGTACAGATTTCTGAACTTCCGCGCCTCCACCTATTCCAGCTACCCTCTTAAGAACTCGCAGCATCGCCTGAGACACTGCGTCATCCCCCGTTTGATCCTGATGCTCAATTCCAACCGCTGGTGGTGGGGGTAGTGGTACCTTATTTTCGGATCCTTGACCAGACCTCACTGGCTCAGACACAGCCATCCTACCCCGACCGCGTCCACGAGCAATACGACCTCTACCTCGAGTACTCATGTCTAAAGTCTCGACTTATCTGATTTAAAAGTGTTATGCATTAGTCATTATTCCACTGTCTTTAAAACACGATTTTATGAATAATTTTAATAAGAAGTTGTTTGCAGTACATTCAACCTATAGTTTGGGTCTCTAGAGTAGTTTCTACTACTAATCGGTCATGCCATCATCATTATAATCATATCATCAAAAGCAGTTTGAGATACTTACCCGGCAGATCGGTCTTTGAAGACTCGGTGCCATGCCTTTCCAACCATATAAATTTAAACAAAACATTTTAAGACCATACTTTAAATCATTTTGGGCCTCGAGCCCACAGCCGAGCTTTTGAACTTGGCTCTGATACCAATTTGTAACACCCCAAAACCCGGTCAATACACCACGACCAAATTTGGCATGTCACGAAGGAAAACGTTTCGAAGAAAATTGAGTTAACGATTAAATTTTAGTGAAAATTTCTTTATTATTCTATGTTTGTAGAAATCCAGTATAATAAGTTAAAAACTGATAATTTACTTTGAAATTCTGTAAATAAGTCTTTAATACTTAGTTGCAGATCCATAGATTAGAAAACCTTTTATAATTTTAAAAGAAACCCAAGCGATTATTTTAAAAACCGTTTCTAATTGAAACTTGGAAACTTAAGTTTTGGAAAAATAGTATGAGTTATCTAAAACACTTAAATTGTTAAAAATTTATCAAATGATTTATATTCACCGATGGTAACGTTTTGAAAACCATTGCATTTTGTAGTTTAGAAAACTTTGTGCTCAAATTATTATATCAACCATGTATTTTATAAGCCATGTTAAAATCAAATCCAAAGCATATAAATAATCCATAAAATAAATAACATAATTAAAGAGGCCTTATTACAATTTCAAATAGAGATGAAAAACCAAACTTAAATAAAATATAATACCCAAACCAAAATCCGTGTAAATCAAATTTTTATTGCATGGCCTCCTCGAGTCTATCCGGGTCCTCATCCGCGGTTTACGAATCACCTGAAAAGATAAGGGAGAAGGTGAGTCACCAAGACTCAGTGCATAATCCTTCCCCCGGTTGATGCAACATACTTACACAATTATAACCAAGCAATATATATAATGCACCCCAAACCTAGCCATCCATAACGCCCTTTTCTACCCCGTGTGGTACCAAACCACTGGTGGTGCCAAACCACTGGTGACCCAAAGTCACGATATCCAATAATGTGGTGCCAAACCACTGGTGACACAAAGTCACGAATAATAAAGTTGTGGGGCCAACCCACGTGTGATACCAAATCACTGGCGTCAATCCCATAATATCAAATGTGGGGCCAACCCATGTGGTACTAAGCCACTGGGACGAGACGCTATGAGGTGCCAAACCTCCGGTGTCCCAAAGACACGAAATAATATGTGGTACCAAAACCTTTGGAGGTGCCAAACCTCTGGTGTCACAAAGACACGGATATCAAATCCTTCCCCCTCCTCTCATATCACCCAAACCAATGTATTACGAGTGTAAATCATGCCATCATACTTTGATATGAACATATAACGAATATATATCGTAGATCATGATATTAAACAACATATAACAACATCATATCGAAACGGACTTACCCGAATCTTTGCTCATACCCATCAAGGTATCATATCAAGATCTCACAGTTTTCGGCTTTAATAACATGATTAGTTTATTAATAAATATATATTACCGAATTATAAAGTGTGTAAGATACACACTTGTCACTAACGAAAGTTCTAAATCCCGA
This sequence comes from Gossypium sturtianum, assembly GCA_025698515.1. NCBI lineage: Eukaryota > Viridiplantae > Streptophyta > Magnoliopsida > Malvales > Malvaceae > Gossypium > Gossypium sturtianum. Next base: position 29,796,911 of record CM046948.1, read on the forward strand.
AGACCCGATCTACCGAACTAGATCTCCTTGTCCTATATTCGGCCAAACCACAAAACCATTAACAAGGCCACTCGACCATACCAATAAATCTTAGTCTCATTAACCTTTGGTTTTTCTCAACAACTTAAAGAATATTGAACCAACATGAATCCTTACCACTTGACTTACCAACTTCGATTGCAAAAGAAATAAGGCTTAGATCGATTGCTTCCAAAGTCCCGAAGAATCTAGAAGAAAATCGGTTCCCATGAATAGTTAGAATCTTGCTAACAAATGCCCAAAAATTCGGCCTTTGCCCTCTTGAAAAACAACAAAGAAGAAAAATATAAGGAGATTCAGCCAAGACACTTACCTATCTTCAACACCAATTAGAAAAGAACCTAAAGAGAATCTACCCTTGTTGATATTCGGCCAAGACAAATCAAAAAGGGAATGAGAAGTTTCGGCTATGGTTTTGAAAGAAGAAAACAAATGATATGTGGCTAAAAAGAAATGAAGTACGAGAGTGGCAAAGAAAAATAAAGAGGAGAGAGAGAATTCGGCTTTAGCAAACAATGGAAGAAAACCAAGAGAGATGGGGAAGAAGAAGAAGGTTCGGCCAAGAAGAAAGTAAAAGAAGGATTGACCAAAGAGGCTAAATGGTTTCGGTTATGAAAGGAATTGAACAAAGAAAAAGTTTTTGATAAAGGTGCACATTCGGTCAAGTAAGAAAAGGATGAAAGAAAAATGCCTTCAAAAGAAATAATATATCGGTACCAAAAAGAAAGAAAAGCTTGAGAGGAAAAGAAGAAAAAGGGATACCAATACGGTCAAAGATGATAGCCAAAACAAAACAACATTTTCACCTAATGCACAAGACAAATTCGGCTAAGGAGAAAAATTTTGGAGAAAAGAGAAAAGATGCACAAAATGCCAAGAATTTGGCCAACTATCTTCCCCTAATCCCATACAATATTCGGCCACCCCTAGCCATCTATGCGTCACATTCATGGTCAAAATGACCATAAAAATATTTCCAAAACATCTCCCATACATCAAGCCTTATGTCCCCTTATCCATCCATAACATCTTGATTCCATACCTTAACTAATAACTTGCCTTATTCCTTAGTCTACTATCCATAAAAGACAATAGTCCAACCTTACCTTAATTAGAGTTTGACCAACACATGCCATATAAATGCAAAAATAAAAGTCACCTAAAGTCCATCCATGGATTGAACCACTCCCCTCAAGCAACCATTCATGCGCCATAACCACCTTGCCACTAACTCCTCATGTGCTAAAATTTAACACTTAAATTAACTTAAGTGTCAGGTTCACCTATTCCTCTTCACTATATTTTCAATACTAAAAATCATTCTAGCTTAGCTAATAATTCCAAGCCTTCATAAAACTATACTAAGCACATAATAATAATCATACTCGAGCTAACACAAGTAACAAGATAATACTCAAAATTTTAGGATATTACAGACCATATAAGACCATATTCAGGATATGGCATTGGTGTTTAGAAGTAACTCCATGTAAGACCACCTTGGGGATGTGGCATTGGCTTTGTCCCTACATGAATGATGTTGAATATGCGTCTTTGACTATCCCTAGTGATTAAAGGGATAAGTAGATGGGTTTAGAAGTAGAAATGAGATTTGTACTAAAGTCATATGAATGAGTGAATACAGGTACTCGTGAATGAGTCACAAAGAAACGATTACGATATGTTGTACGGTATGTGCTAAATAAGGGCAATTGTGAGTAAGTATGGCAAGAAGCCTATGACTTGTGTATAGTTAGTTAATGTCATGAATGGATTAATTTATGAGCTTATTGTTGCTATTCATATCCATGCAAACTTACTAAGCTTTATGCTTACCCCTTTCATTGATCTTTCTCCTTGTAGTACTGCTAAGATAACTCGAGGAACGGGGACGTAGGAGTTCGGAAACCACACTATCGACATCACTTTGGTATAACAATTTAGACTTATTTTGAGTATGGCATGTATAGGACTCGAGTATTTTGTTAGGTCGTAATTGTTGGCCAAAGTGTTGGCTTTGTAAGGCATCAAAACCTCCTTTTGTAATGGTCTATTAAGTTAGGCCGATACTTGGCAAATTTTTATACTTAAAGAAAGTGAGTTTTTTTTTTAAGTGTATGCCCTTGTTAATGGTTGTTGAATTGAGTACTTGGATATGCCTTTGGGTTATGAATTGTGTTGAAATAGATTGGTGTTTGCATGTGTGCAATGTAGGGTGGCAAAAGGCTTGGTAGATAGCCATCTAATTGTCCACATGAATAGACACACGGGCGTGTGTCTATACCGTGTGTGACACACGGTCAGCCCTATGGGCGTGTGAATTGACCGTGTGTCCCCTTGCATGCTAGGTTTGCAAGTCAGAGCGCTCCATGAGCTCGGGACACGGGTGTGTGCCCAGGCCTTGTGAAGTTTGCACATTGATTGTGGAATTTAAATCGACCACGGGTAGAAGACACGGGGGTGTCTATGCCGTCTAAAGTTAGTCAGAATTGACCACAGGTGGAAGACACGGGCGTGTCTAGGCCGTGTGAAGTTATTCAGAATTGACCACGGGTGGAAGACATGGGCATGTCTAGGCCGTGTGAAGTTAGTCAGAATTGACCACGGGTGGAAGACACGGGCGTGTCTAGGCCGTGTGAAGTTGGTCAGGATCGACCATGGGTGAATGACACGGACATGTCTTAGGGGCACACGGGCGTGTCCCTAGACCAACACGGGCGTGTGGTTCTTGTTTTTTTGAAAAATTCTCGAGCTTGTAAAAGCTCCCAGAATAGTTCCGATACCTCTCGGAGGTAGGTTTGGGGCCTCTTAGGCCGAGTACGTGCAAGTGATGAGTTTAAACGAAATTTTATAGCCCGTTTCGAGATGTCAAGTGAGATTAGTTAGGTAATGCCTCAATCTCGGTCCCGACTTCGGGCACGGGTAAGGGGTGTTACACGACAGCTTTGGGAACCTCCTCCTCTTCATGAATGGGCTTGCTATGTGATTTTAATTCTTCTCCCAATTACAAAGCGATCACCTTTACATGCTCTTTCCCAACTCTCCGAGGGTTGTTCTCCGCGTTACTAGGGAAACTTTGATTGCTCAATTTCTAGAATAGAGTCAGTAATAGACTCATTTGGTTGCAGAGGTTTCCATTCAGGATTCAAGTCGTCCACACCTGGCTTGGACTTGTCAAATTTCCGTCTTTATCGTTTGTATTTCCCCTTCTAGTTGTTCAAATCGTTGACCACATGTAGCGTGGTCATTCCCCACGGATCTTTTTTGTAATGATGGTGGTTAGTAAGGAGTGTTTTGTAACACCCCTAACCCGTATCTGTCATCGAAATAGGGTTACGGAACATTACCTGTAACACCTTTTACCCGTATTCAACGCCAGAATATGGTTCCAGAGCATTATCGGATTTATAACACAATTACACAAACTTTTACTCATACATTTTCGAATTTTATGCAATTATAAATCAACACATTCATATCGTCCCTAATACGAGCCTACGAGGCCCAAAACATGCATTCGGGGTGGTTCGGGACTAAATCGATAACTTTGAAAACTTTAAGAACACTTAGAAAATTTTTACCAAAAACAGGGGACACACGCTCGTGTGGCCTGGCCGCGTGTCGCATACGTCCAAAGACACGCCCGTGTTACAGGCCGTGTGGACATTCGAAATGGAAGCAGATGGCCGTGTTCCAGCCCGTGTCTGACCCTATGTAACTCTCTGACTTGGGTCACACGGCTAACACACATGCCCGTGTGGCTAACCCGTGTGCCCTACAAATGGCTATACACCCCCGTGTGCCAGGCCGTGTGCTAGGTCGCGTCAAACCTATAGGGTATACTAACTTATGCAACACGGGCAAGTCACACGCCCGTGTGTGAGGCCGTAAGGAGCATACTGACTTGGTTTCTAATTCAACACCAGAGGACACACGGTCGTGTACATGACCGTGTATCACACACGGCTGAGACACACGCCCGTGTCTATGCCTGTGTAGACAAAAATAGGCTATTTACCAAGCCATTTTGCCATCCAATCTTATGCACACCTACACCAAACTCAATGGGACCAAAACATAGCATATATGTGCATTTAAACCAGCCAATTCCAACATAAATCATGCACATTCTATATTTCCATTTTACATATTCACAAATCACCAAAACATGCTATACCATTTGTACCAAACTCAAATGTGCATTAATGCCTAGATTCACTAGCATACCAATATTCATAACTCAACCGTTTGCTATCCATAATACTAATTACCCACAAGCATCACATATCCAACATTCAAAACATCACACAAGCCATATACACACATATATATACATGATTCAGTCATACCAAAATAAGCCAACTTATATGGCAATATACAAAACCAAACTTAGAACATTTACAAGCCAACTCAAATGGATACATTCATCATCAATTCATGAACCAAAATGACCAAAGTCCCTATACATTCCATATACTCAAAATATAAGCTCAATAGTACCAAAGTGATAGTAGGATAGTGTGACGTAGTCTCCGACGATCCCTAAATTCGAGCTAGCTTTAGAATCACTGTAAAACATGGTAAAATGAACAAAGTAAGCTTTATAGCTTAGTAAGCTCGTATGCAATAAACTCAATATAATAAAAAATACACAATTCAACAAATTAAATATATCATCAAATACTCATATTAACTAACAAACCTTTCACTTATTCATTCATAAGATTATATGTGATTTTCACAATTCACTTCGATTTAAAGCTTATACGGTTCATGTGCATACTTGTACTATTTCGTAATAATCTCATAATCAACCACGTCTTTCATATACCCGTTGAACCAATCGGAATACAATTCGATACATGGGAAACTCGCACCCGAAGTGCCACATATATAGCCGAAGCTAACTCAATCTCATATCACATATACTGCTCACACTAGAGCTATCAACGGGCCTGATCATACAAGTTGTGGGTCAGGACGTAGCTACATGGTGCTGCTCACACAAGCTGTCAAGTAACTGCAACACATGCCAGTATACTCATCCATCGGTAGGACGTACAGGACCAGCACCCGGATCACATAATCACAATAATCCCCTAGTGACATGTCACCAGTATCCTATCTATTCCTATGGTTCAACAGGGATTTCCAATGTCGAATCGTCGTCAAAGCATTATTGAACATGTCCGTAGTCTCATATTCACCGTTTATCCAATATCAAAGCATTTAAAATATATTTACAATGAAACTTATTACATACGAACTTACCTCAGATGTAAAAACGGCTAAATTGATCGATTAGTCGAGAACTTTGTTTTTCCCCTGATCTAGATTCGAATTTCACTTTTTTATTTATATGTAATCAAAATCAACTTATTTAATTATCTCTCTATTCAATTTAGTCCAAAATTCACTTTAAGGCATTTTTACACAATTGCCCCTAATGTTTCAAATCTTTTACAATTTAGTCCTTATTTCATAAAAACATAAATTCATGCAATTAGGTCCCTACCCATGCTAGCTGAATTTCTCTTATTACCAAAGCAGCCCATATTTTTCATTTATTTTACATTTTAACCACAAAGTTTTCATATTTCACAATTTAATCCCTAATTTACATTTTCACTAAAAATCACTTAGCAAAACTTGTATAACTATCATTAAACATTCATAATCTATCATTAATCACTCAAATACATGCTTAATCATCAATGGCAACATCCTCAATCTTTAACAGTTCTGCAAAATAGTCCCTGGGCTAGCTAGACCTAGTTGCAACGATCTCAAAAATATAGAAATCATTAAAAACGGATTAAAAATACATACCAATTTGAAGGAATTAGGGTTGCGGAATGTTAAACACCAAATTGGCTTCCTTCTCTTTAAGTTTTGGTTGAAGATTGTTAATGGAAGATGATGATAAATTTTATTCCTTTTGTTTTATTCATTAATTACTTAATTACTAATTTAACCTTTTAATACTGTAAAATTTACACAAAATGCCAAGACATTATCATCCATTAACTCACTAGTGGGTTAATTACCACTTAAGGACCTTAAATTTAAGGTTCTATAGGTATTTAACACCTTTAGCTAATAGAACACAAGTTTTACACTTTACACGATTTAGTCCTTTTTAACAAATTGGCCACTCAAATGATAAAATTTCTAAACAAAACTTTCACACAATCATATTATCATACTGTAGGCTTAAAATAATAATAAAATAAATATTTCAACTTCGGATTTTTGGTCTCAAAACCACTATTCTGATTTGACTAAAAATGGGCTGTTACAACTCTCCCCCCTTAAAGAGTTTTTGTCCCTAAAAATCTTACCAGTGAATAAGTTAAGGTACTGTTTTCTCATAGCTTCCTCGAGTTGCCACGTAGATTCTTCAACCCCGTGACATTGCCAAAGTACTTTCATTAAAGCTATGCTTCTATTTCTCAATTCTTTAACTTCTCGAGCTAGAATTATGATCGGTTCTTCATTGTACGTCATATCGGGTTGAATTTCAATATCTACCAGAGATATTACATGTGATGGATCTGATCTATATCGTCGCAACATCGACACCTGAAACACATTGTGAATCGTTTCTAACTCTGACGATAAAGCTAGCCGATATGCCACTGGCCCTATTCATTCAATAATCTCACACGGTCCGATAAATCGCGGACTTAATTTACCTTTGCGACTAAAATGAAGTATTTTCTTCCACGGAGATACTTTCAAAAATACTTTATCCTCGATCGGAAAATCAATTTCTTTATGTTTCAAATCTGGGTAAAATTTCTGTCGATCTGAAGCTGCTTTCAAACTATCACAAATTACTTTCACTTTATCTTCTGTCTCTCGAATCAAATCAACCCCGTGAATCTTTTTCTCACTAAGCTCCATCCAATAAAATAGAGTTCGGCATTTGCGACCATACAAAGCTTCGTACGGTGCCATCTTTATACTCAATTAAAAGCTGTTGTTATACGCAAATTCAACCAACGACAAATATTTCTCCCAATTGCCATCGAATTCTAAAACACAACAACGAAGCATATCTTCTAGAATCTGTATTACTCTCTCAGACTGACCGTCAGCTTGAGGATGAAATGCGGTACTAAAGTTCAACCTCGTACCTAAAGCTTCTTGCAATTTATTCCAAAATTGCGACGTAAACCTTGGATCTCTATCTAAAAAAATCGAAGTAGGCACCCCGTGTAATCTAACGATCTCAGAGATATACAATTCAACCAATTTATCAAGTGAATAGTCTGTACGAACTGGAATGAAATGTGCAGACTTCATTAGTCGATCTACGACAACCCAGATAGCATCTTTCTTTTTCAAAGATAGAGGGAAACCCGATACAAAATCCATTGTAACTCTATCCCATTTCCACTCTGGTATCATCACAGGCTGTAGTAATCCTAAAGGCACTTGATGTTCAGCTTTGACTTGTTGACAAACTAAACATTTTGATACAAACTCTGAAATGTCTCGTTTCATACCCGACCACAAATACAATTGTTTCAAATCATTGTACATTTTAGTACTCCCCGGGTGAACTAATAAACAACCATTGTGTGCTTCGTGCAAAATTTTCTGAATGAGTTCAGAATTCTTTGTTACGCAAATTCTACCTCGAAACATTATGCAATCATCGGATCTGAAAGTCAGAATCACTAGTCGACTCACATTGCAATCTTTTAACTTGTAACTGATTATCACACTTTTGAGCTTCATAAATTTGCTGAAGAAAAACTGGTTTAGCTTTCAGCTCTGCTAGAATCGAACCATCATCAAACAAGCTTAGTTGAGTAATCATCACTCTCAATGCAAACAGAGATTTTCTACTCAAAGCATCTGCGACTACATTTGCTTTCCCCAGATGATAATCAATCACTAACTTATAGTCTTTAAGTAACTCGAGCCATGTTCGTTGTCGCAAATTTAGATCTTTCTGAGTCATTAAATACTTCAAGCTTTTTTGGTCGGTAAATATATGACACTTCTCGCTGTAAAAATGATGTCGCCAAATCTTTAATGCAAATACAATAGCGGCCAACTCTAAATCATGTGTCAGATAATTCTTTTCATGCGGCTTTAACTGTCTAGAAGCATAAGCTATAACTTTTCCTTCTTGCATCAAAACGCAACCCAAACCATTCAATGATGCATAAATCACAAACTCTTTACCCGACTCAGGTTGAACTAAAACTGTTGCCTCAATTAACAATGCTTTCAACTGATCAAAATTCTGTTGACATTTCTCTGACCACTCGAATTTTACATCTTTCTGTAGCAATCTGGTCATCAGTGTAGCAATCATCAAAAATCCCTTAACAAAACGTCGATAATAACCAGCTAACCCTAGAAAAATTTTAACTTCGGATACATTCCTCGGTGGTTTCAGTCAACAACTACAGAAATCTTGCTCGGGTCAACTCGTATACCTTCCGCTGAAATAATGTGTCCCAGAAATCCAACCTCTCAGAGCCAAACGCATTTACTGAATTTAGCAAACAGTTGCTTATCTCTCAAGGTTTGTAGCACAATCCTCAAATGCTCAGCATGTTTAGACTCATCTCGTGAATAGATCAGAATGTCGTCAATGAACACAACAAATACAGTCTAAAAATCTGATTCATCAAATCCATAAAGACTGCAGGAGCATTAGTCAATCCAAAAGGCATAACAAGAAATTCATAATGTCCGTACCTCATTTTGAACGTAGTTTTCGATGCATCTGAATCTTTTAACTCTCAACTAATAATAGCCAGATCTCAAATCAATCTTCGAAAACACTGTTGCCCCTTTCAACTGATCAAACAAATCATCTATTCTTGGCAACGGATTCTTATTATTTATTGTAACCTTGTTAAGTTGTCTATAGTCAATACACATTCTCATTGACCCATATTTCTTCTTTACGAACAATACTGACGCACCCCAGGGCGAAAAACTTTTAATCGCATTGAGTGAAAATTTTGTAAAAGCTTAATTATGGATTACGAAAAATTTGTGTGAAAATTTTATGGATTGAGTGCTTAATTATGAAAAAGGACTTACTCGCATAAAATGTAAAAGCTGTGTGCTGATTGTTAAAGTGCTTAAATGTCATGACTTATTAAAGGAGAGGTCCTTATGTTGATATTACACCATTTGATAGTAAATGGATGATAATGGCATGGGATTGGTTGTTATTATTAATATTCATTAAGTGTAAATTGGTAAATGGTGCATTAATGTTAATATAATTAAAATAAAACAAAAATATGATCATATATCATCTTTCATGGCCGAATGAAGCAAAGAAGATAGCAAAAATAGGGCTTGAACTTTCGGCACATTCATAGCTCAATCGGGTATTTGTTTTTGATCGATTTTTAATGATTTCTACGTTTTTGTGATCATTGCTTTGTGTTCTAGCTAGCCCATGCTTAAATTTTAGAAATTGATGGTGATTTTGAGATGTGCCATTGATGAACATGTGAGCTTTGTGTTAATAGTTTGTGAAATATGAAAGTTTAATGTTGGATAAATATTTTGTCTTTGAATTTTTGGTGAATTTGAGTAAATTGGGCCAAATTGAGAAAAGTGTAAATTGGAGGACTAAAATGTGAAATAAATGAAATGTGTGGGCTTTTATTAGCATGGGAAGAATTCGGTTAAGCATATGTGATATGAAATTGTGTGTATTTGATGATTTTATGAAATAAGGACTAAAGTGTCGAAATGTGAAAATATAAGGGCTATTTTGTAAAAATGCCCTAATTATGTGTGTTTGGACTAAATTGAATGAATTGGTGATTGAATAAGTTAAATTTAAATGTGTATAGACCAAGAAAGGAGAGGTTCGAATCGAGATCGAGGCAAAGATAAAGTGCTCGATTAATCGACCGTTTCGGTATTTCGACGTCCGAGGCAAGTTCAGATATAATACCAATTGTTAAATTTATATCTATGTGATGAGAATTGGTTGAATGCATAGTTAATGAATAGAAATGTATTATATATGAAATCGAGTAATGAGGCACTAAGTGTGCGAATTTAGAAACGAGACAGAGATGATTAGCACTGTGTGTGTGAAATGATAGAAACTTCAGATTATTGATCTGGCACTGTGTGTGCGATACCGAATTAAGTTCGATTTTGTATCAAGGCACTAAGTTTGTGATGTTAATTAAGCTTCGGCTATGATTTTAGCACTAAGTGTGCGATTGAGTTGAAAAGATATCGAGCAGTGAATGAGGTATGGTATCGAGCATCGAAAAGCAAGAACGTTTGTTTACTGAGTGTTGGCAAAGGTATGTTTGAACCTATGTGGTTGATGTTAGTTGTAAAAGTTGAATGAATGGATATTTGAGCATATGGTTGAGGATGATAATGTGCTTAATTGTGTATCTATCTATGTGATGGTTTATTTATGTATTGATGTTGCATTATTGAGAAGTATGTATTATATTATAAACTTACTAAGCTCTTAAGTTTACTGTGTGATTTGTTTCTCTATTTTACAGTGTCAGTAAAGCTAGCTCAGATCCGGGGATCGTCAACATCTCTATCACACTATCGGCTATCTATTTTGGGTACTTTTGCAAGATGTACATATTTGGTATATGGCATGTATAGGCTAGTTGATATAGTAAATATTTTGAGATGTTGGTCTATGCCATGTGATATGGCTTGAAAATTGAATGATGTTGGTGCATATATGTAGGTTATGAATATGATGATTGAGATATGAAATAGTGAGAATGAATATGGTATATTTCATGCTTAAATGGTTGATGAAAATTGTGGTCTTAATGTGAATGGTGGTAAGGTTTAAATGATGTTTGGTCTATATGTTTGAGATGTGAATTTTGGTACTCTGGTTGAACCAATGTGAGATGAAATTGAGTATTATTATAGATGGTATAGTTGGTGATTAATTGGTGTGTGAAATGGCATGTTTGGATGCATTTTGAGGCATGAATTGGAATTGCTTTGAAGCTTGTAGATGTACCTAAGTGTGGGTGGCAAGTTTGGCCTTGAATATGGCCTATAATTGCCCACGCGGTTGAGCACACGGGCGTGTGGCTCGACCGTGTTGTTTAAGTTTGACAAGTGAAACAAGTCAGGCTCGACCACGGGCTGGACACACGGGCGTGTGACTGACCGTGTGGTGCAAGTCAGAATGTATGCCCTATTTTGACACGGCACAGACACACGAGCGTGTCTGAGGCCGTGGGAGGCACACGGCCTGCCCACACGGGCGTGTAATCTCTGTAGTTTTGAAAAATGTTTAAATTTCCAAGAATTTTTGTATGTGTTCGATTTGGTCCCGACCCCTTTCTAACACCTGTTTAAGGTCTCGTAGACCATAATTAGGGACTCTATGTTTATATTTGAATATGTTTGATTGATGATTGAATTTGTGTTGTGAAATTGATATGAAATGTTCTGATTTTCCGGTAATGCCTCTTAACCCTATTCCGGTGACGGTCTCGGGTTAGGGGTGTTATAATTTTTAAGCCAAAATTCATCTCTCTCGGGATCGTCATCAACGGTAGATCTGAACTCTTCAGCCCTGTATTTACGGATTTTATCAACTGGTGGCTTATTTACTCGTAGAAGTTCCACACCTTGAAGAGCTACAGGAAAAGATTGGGGATTAGGTGGGGGTGGAGGTTGTTGAGTAGCCAGATTTGTCCGAACAAACTCCGTGAACCATTCACTCATCATTTGGAAAAAGGCTTCCTTAGCGTCTCCTCCGCGACTACTCGATACATTTCTAGCTTCAAACGGCGCTGTCCCTTGAGCGGGAGTTGGCGCATTACTCTATACATCATCAGCTACAACTCAATTGGGATCCATTTGCTAGACGAAAACACAGTTTAAATTGTCAGGAGTCATCACACTATCATAGGTTATATATGGCATGTATATCTAGACTCTCACATACGCTAAGTTAGCACTAGAATCGACTAAACCGTAGCTCTGATACCAATAAATGTAACACTCCTTACCCGTATTCAACGCTGAAATAGAGTTTCAAAGCATTACCGGACTTATAACACAATTAAACAAACTTTTACTAATACATTTTCAAATTTTATGCAATTATCAATCAACACATTCATATCGTCCCTAATACGAGCCTACGACACCCAAAACATGCATTCGGGGTGGTTCGGGGCTAAACTGATAACTTTGAAAACTTTAAGAACACTTAATAGGGGACACAAGCCCGTGTGGCCCGGCCGTGTGGACATTCAAAATGGAAGCAATAGCCTTGTCCCAGCCCGTGTCCGACCCTGTGTAACTCTCTGACTTGGGTCACATGGCCAACACACACGCCCGTGTGGCTAACCCGTGTGCCCTACAAATGTCCATACACGCCCGTGTGCTAGGTCAAGTCAAACCTATAGGGTGTACTGACTTATGCCATATGGCCAAGTCACACGTACGTGTGTGAGGCCGTGTGGAGCATACTGACTTGGTTTCTAATTCAACACCAAGGACACACGGCCGTGTACGTGACCGTGTATCACACACGGCTGAGACACACGCTCGTGTCTATGCCCGTGTGGACAAAAATAGGCTATTTACCAAACCATTTTGCCACCCAATCTTAAGCACACCTACATAAAACTCAATGGCACCAAAACATAGCATATATGTGCATTTAAACTAGCCAATTCAAACATAAATCATGCACATTATATATTTCCATTTTACATATACACAAATCACCAAAACATGCCAAACCATTTGTACCAAACTCAAATCTGCATTAATGCCTAGATTCACTAGCATAACAATATTCATAACTCAACCATTTGCTATCCATAATACTAATTACCCACAAGCATCACATATCCAATATTCAAAACATCACACAAGCCATATGCACATATATATATACATGATTCAATCATACCAAAATAAGCCAACTTATATGGTAATATACAAAACCAAACTTAGAACATTTACAAGCCAACTCAAATGGCTAAATTCATCATCAATTCATGAACCAAAATGACCAAAGTCCCTATACATGCCATATACTCAAAATATAAGCTCAATAGTACCAAAGTGATAGTAGGATAGTGTGACGTAATCTCCGACAATCCCCGAATCCGAGCTAGCTTTGGAATCACTATAAAACATGGTAAAATGCACAAAGTAAGCTTTATAACTTAGTAAGCTCGTATACAATAAACTCAATATAATAAAAAATACACAATTCAACAAATTGAATATATTATCAAGTACTCATATTAACTAACAAACCTTTCACTTATTAATTCATAAGATTATATGTGATCTTCACAATTCACTTCGATTTAAAGCTTATACAATTCATGTACATACCTGTACTATTTCGTATTAATCTCATAATCAACCACGTCTTTCATATACCCGTTGAACCATTTAGAATACAATCGGATACATGGGAAACTCGCACCCAAAGTGCCACATATATAGCCAAAGCTAACTCAATCTCATATCACATATACTACTCACACTAGAGCTATCAACGGGCTTTCTCACACAAGCTGTGGGTCAAGACGTAGCTACACGGTGCTGCTCACACAAGCTGTCAAGTAACCGCAACACATGCCGGTATACTCAGCCACCGGTAGGACGTACATGACCAGCACCGAATCACATAATCACAATAATCCCCTAATGACATGTCACTAGTATCCTATCTATTCCTAAGGTTCAACCGAGATTTCCAATACCGAATCATCACCAAATCATTATCGAACTGTTTATGCAATATCAAAGCATTTAAAATATATTTACGATGAAACTTATTACATACGAACTTACCTCGGATGTAAAAATGGCTAAATTGATCGATTAGTCGAGAACTTTGTTTTTCCTCCGATCTAGATCTGAATTTTTCTTTTCTTGATCTATATGTAATCAAAATCAGCTTATTTAATTATCTCTCTATTCAATTTAGTCCAAAATTTACTTTAAGGCATTTTTACACAATTGCCCCTAATGTTTCACTTCTTTTACAATTTAGTCTGTATTTCATAAAAACATTAATTCATGCAATTAGGTCCCTACCATGCTAGCCAAATTTCTCTTATTACGAAAGCAGCCCATATTTTTCTTTTATTTCACATTTTAACCACAAAGTTTCCACATTTCACAATTTAATCCCTAATTTGCATTTTCACTAAAAATCACTTAACAAAACTTGTATAACTATCATTAAACATTCATAATCTATCATTAATCACTAAAATACATGCTTAATCACTAATGGCAACATCCTCAATATTTAACAGTTTTGCAAAATAGTCCCTGGGCTAGCTCGACCTAGTTGCAACGATCTCAAAAACATAAAAATCATTAAAAACTGATTAAAAATACATACCAAATTGAAGGAATTAGGGTTGTCGAATGTTAAACACCAAAATGGCTTTTTTCTCTTTAAGTTTCGATTGAAGATTGATAATGGAAGATGATGATAAATTTTATTCCTTTTGTTTTATTCATTAATTACTTAATTACTAATTTAACCTTTTAATACTTTAAAATTTACACAAAATGCCAAGCAATTATCATCCATTAACTCACTAATGGGTTAATTACCACTTAAGGACCTTAACTTTAAGGTTCTATAGCTATTTAACACCTTTAGCTAATAGAACACAAGTTTTAAACTTTACACGATTTAGTCCTTTTTATCAAATTGACCACTCAAATGATAAAATTTCTTAACGAAACTTTCACACAACCATATTATCATGCTGTAGGCCTTAAAATAATAATAAAATAAATATTTTGACTTCGAATTTGTGGTCTCAAAACCGCTGTTCCGATTTGACTAAAAATGGGCTGTTACATTACCTAATGTTTACATTCAAAACATTCAATTAATTAAAAGATTCAAAACATAACATAAATAAGAGCAATATCAATCAAACTCACACATATTGTCCCTTATAAGAGCCCTCGAGGCCCTAAAAACATTTTAGAAATGAACCGGGACTAAATCGAAATTGTATAAAACTTTTAGGAAAAAAGTTAAAAAATTTCATACTACAGGGGTCACACGGGCTAAACATATAACCATAGTCCATCCTTTCCTTTTCATATATTATCACACGAGCTGTGAAAAAAGTATGCTCACTCGAACTGTGAAAATGGGCTTGCTCACACGACCTATGGCTCGGAACATAGCTACACGGTGCTGCTCCACAAGCTGTCAAGTATCCGCAAAAAATGCCAAAACTCAGCCACCGGTAGGATATTCAAGACCAGCACCCGAAACATGTAAACCTTAATGACATGTCATTTGTATCCTACGAATTCCTAAGGTTCAAACGGGGCTCGGTAGTCGATGTAACATTGTTGGGTATGCAACAATTATTTACATGGCAGTCCACAATACATATATATTTCAATAATAAGCATATAAACATTATGCAATTACACAAACTTACCTCGATGATAAAACATAGATACGGAGTCGATTAGTTTGAAACTTTATCTTTGCCCCGGTCTAAAGCTATACGAGGTTTATCTTGATCTAAATGAATAAATTCAATTCATTAAATAATCGTTCTATTCAATTCAATCAAAATTCATATTTTTGAAAAATTACGCTTTTACCGCTAATGTTTTGATTTCTTTACAATTTAGTCCTTAACCTCGTAAAATGAAATTCATGCAATTTCATCACTAACCCATGCTAGCTGAATTTCATATAGGTCCCTATCAACTCATACAATTCATTATTTCACAAATTACACCATGAATATTTCGTATTTTCCAATTTAACCCCAAATTGACATTTTTAACAAAATTCACTTTAAAAAAGTTGTTTCTCTAACAACAAAGGTTCATTTTATTCCATTAAACATCACAACATGTATTCATTCATGGAAAAACCCTAGTTTTTTAATAGTTTTGCAAATTAGTCCCTGGGCTAGCTAGATTAAGCTACAACGACTCCAAAAACATAGAAATCATTAAAAACAGGACAAAAAATCATACCATGCAAGCTATGAGAGATGGCCGAATGTTAAAGCTTCTTCAATGGATTTTATTAAGCCTATTTTTTGTTGAAGATGAAAATAGAAAGATGATGACCTTTGTTTTTTAACTATTTTACTAATATGTATTTATTAATGTACTAAAATAACCTTATAATTAAACCTTTAAATTTTATTTCTAATGGCCATAATTGTCCACTCAAAATATCAATGGTTTATTTACAACATAAACCCTCTAAACATATAATTTCATAGCTATTAAATCCCTTTAGCTTATAGAACTCAAGGTTTGCAGCTTTTGTAAATTAGTCTTTTTTACCGAATTAAGCATGCAAACGGAGAAATTTCTTTATGAAATTTTTATACGATAAAACTAGCATGATGTAGACGTTAAAATAATAAAATAAATGTTTTCACATCAGATTTGTGGTCCTAAAACCACTGTTCCAATTTCACTGAAAATGGGCTGTTTCAACTCTCCCCCTAAAGGAATTTTCGTCCCTAAAATTCTTACCAGAAAAGAGGTTCGGATATTGTTTTCTCATAAATTCTTTCGGTTCCCAGGTGGCCTCCTCTGTACCGTGTCATTGCCAAAGAACCTTTACTAAAGCTATGTTTTTATTTCTCAATTATTTAACCTCTAGAGCTAAGATTCTGATCGGTTCTTCGCTATACGACATATCAGGCTGAATCTCAACATCCACTGGTGAAATAACATGCTAAGGGTCTTATCAGTACCGTTGTAACATTGATACGTGAAACACATTATGAATCTTTTCTAACTCCAATGGTAAAGCTACTAGCCCCATTCTTTCAATAATCTCATACAGCCCGATAAATCACATACTTAGCTTTCCTTTACGATCGAAATGAAGAACTTTCTTCCAGGGCGATACTTTCAAGAACACTTTATCGCTGAATTGAAATTCAATGTCTTTACATTTTAAATCCACATACGATTTCTGTCGATCAGAAGCTGCTTTCAAACAATCACGGATTACTTTCACTTTTTATTCCGTCTCTCTAATCAAATCAACCCCGTGAATATTTACTCATTGAGCTCAGTCCAATACAATGGAGTTCGACATTTACGACCATACAAAGCTTCGTACGGTGCCATCTTTATGCTCAGTTGATAACTGTTATTGTACGCGAATTCAACTAAGGGTAAATATTTTTTCCAGTTACTCTCGAATTCTAACACACAACAACGAAGCATATCCTCAAGTATCTGAAATACTAGCTCAGACTGACCATCAGTTTGTAGATGAAATGCAGTGCGAAAATGTAAACGCGTACCTTGAGCCTCCTATAACTTGCTCCAGAATCATGATGTAAAACGTGGATCTCTATCTAAAATAATGGAAACTGGCACCCCGTGCAATCTGACAATCTCAGCAACATATAGTTTGGCTAATCTCTAAGAGAATGATCTGTACGAATCGGAATAAAATGTGCAAACTTTGTCAGACAGTCAACAACAACCCAAATTGCATCTTTCTTTCTTGAAGACAAGGGTAATCCCGATACAAAGTCCATCGTGACTCGCTCCCATTTCCATTCCGGTATCATCACTGGCTGTAACAAACCAGAAGGTACCTGATGTTCGACTTTAACTTGCTGACATACTAAACATCTCAATACAAAGTCAAAAATCTCTTGTTTCATACCCAGCCACTTGTACATTAGCTTCAAATCACTGTACATCTTACTGCTACTAGGATGAACAGACAAGCTAACACTATGAGCTTCATGCAAAATCTTCCGAATGATCTCTAAATTCCTTGGTACACAAATTCTGCCTCTAAAAAGTAAACAATCATCGGATCCAATCTGAAAATCTGAATCAGGAGTCGACTCACTCTGTTTTCGTTTAGCTTATAACACATCATCGCATTTCTGAGCCTCGCAAATCTGTTGTAAGAACATCGGTCTAGCTTTCAACTAAGCTAAAATTGAACCATCATTAGACAACATCAATTACGTATTCAGCGTTCGCAAAGCAAATAAAGACTTTCTACTCAGAGCATCAACAACTACATTCGCTTTACCCGGATGATTATCAATGATCAAGTCATAGTCTTTCAATAGCTCGAGCCACCTGCGCTGTCTTAGATTCAAATCTTTTTGTGACATTAAATACTTTAAACTTTTATGATCTGTAAAGATGTGACATTTTTCACCGTACAAATGGTTTCGCCAAATCTTCAATGCAAACACAATAGTTGCCAGTTCTAAATTGTGCATCAGATAATTCTTTTCGTGTGGTTTTAACTATTTAGAAGCATAAGTTATCACTTTGCCTTCCTGCATCAAAACACAACCTAAACCATTTAAAGATGCATCGTTGAAAATCACAAATTCATTACGCGACTCAGGTTGAACTAACACCGGCGCCTCGATCAACAATGATTTCAACTGATTGAAACTTTGCTGGCATTTCTCAGACCACTCAAATTTTACATCTTTTTGCAATAATCTCGTCATTGGCGTAGTAATCACTAAGAATCCCTTGGCGAATCTTCTATAATACCCGGCTAATCCCAAAAAGCTTCTAACTTCAGATACATTTCTCGGAGGTTTCCAATCAACAACAGTTGAAATTTTTCTCGGATCAACTTTGATGCCCTCGGTTGATAAATATGTCCCAGAAAATCAACTTCCCGAAGTAAAAATTCACATATGCTAAACTTGGAAAATAACTGCTTTTCACGCAAGGTTTGTAATACAATTCTCAAATGCTCGGCATGCTCAATCTCATCTCCAGAGTAAATCAATATATCATCGATGAATACCACAACAAATCGATCTAAATACGGTTTGAAAATTATTTTCATCAAATCCATAAATACTGCAGGTGCATTAGTTAAACCAAACGGCATCACAAGAAATTCATAATGTCCGTACATGGTCTCGAACACAGTTTTCAACACATCAGAATCTTTAACTCGCAGCTGATGATAACCAGAACAAAGATCAATCTTCGAAAATACTGTTGCACTTTTCAACTGATCAAACAGATCGTCAATTCGCGGCAATGGATACTTATTCTTGATCGTAACTTTGTTGAGCTGGCGGTAGTCAATACATAATCTCATTGATCCGTCCTTTTTCTTAACGAATAAAATAGGTGCACCCTAAGGTGAAAAACTGGGTCGAGCAAAACCCCTATTTGTCAACTCTTGCAACTACGCTTTCAACTCTTTCAACTCAGCAGGAGCCATTCTGTAAGGAGCTATTGATATCGGTGAGGTTCCAGGTACTAACTCAATGGCAAATTCAACTTCTCTAATCAGCGGTAACCCGGGTAACTCCTCTAGAAACACATCTGGATACTCGCATACCATTAGAACCGATTTTATCTTCAACTCAGAAACTCTAGAATCAAATACATATGTAAGGTATGCATCACATGCTTTTTTCACATATCTCTGTACTGGTATAGCCGAAATAACAATAGGCAGCCCACTCAAACTATCCGATTCAATCTGAAGCTTTCCACCGTTCTGACACTTTAATACAATAAGCTTTCATCTATAGTTTGGAATAGAATCATGCAGAGTCAGTCAACCCATGCCCAAAATCACATCAAACTCATAAAATGGCAATAGCATCAAACAATCGGAAAGTTATAACCCCGAATCATTAAAGGACAGTTCTTGCAAACCTTATCAACTAACACATACTAACCTGGGGGGTTCGACACTTTAACTAAAAATTCAATGGACTCAACAGGTAAATTCTTACTTGATACTAAATTCTTGCATACATACGAATGGGTTGATCCCGGATCAATCGAAGCAGTAACATCAGTATCAAAGATAGAAAAAGTACCAGTAATAACATCTGGCGCTGAAGCTTCCTCTCATGCACAGATAGCGTAAGCTCTAGCTGGTGCTCGTGCCTTAGATCTCACAACAGAGTCTTTTGTTCCAATACGGCTATTACTCACATTTCCAAGATTACAATGTGGTCTATCTCTCACAGCAGTGTTGCTCGGTCGATTAATCAGAACTTTTTTTTCTCTGACTTCTCTAGGCAATCTCTTAGATAATGCTCAAATGAACCACACCTAAAACATACCCTGTTCTTCAATCTCATTTATTACATTGCTTGCATTCGGACCTATTGTCCCTGACACTACCCACACTCGCTACAGACGTATCCTGAGGCTTTGGACTCAAATTTTGTTTACCTCTATCTCTACTGGAATACCCCACTGAAGCTGTGGAATGGTTGTGATGTTCCTTCGATCTCTTCGATGATGACTAATATGACTTTCCAGTTGATCTCTTTCTCGAATCTCTAGCTTCAAAATAAACTTTTCTCTTTTCTTTGTTAAGCTCCTTGGCTTTATATGCTCGATCAACTAAAACAATAAATTCTTTCAATTCAAGTATCCCGACTAAATGCTTTATATCTTCATTTAACCCTTCCTCGAACCACTTACACATAGCAACCTCGGTTGGAAAACATTTTCGGGCATATTTCCTCAATCTGGCAAATTCTTTTTTCATATTCAGACACTAACATACAACCCTGTTTACGCTCAAGAAATTCCTTACGTTTCTTATAAAACAATATCTAACTTATATATTTCTTTCGAAACTCAGTTTAGAAGAATTCCCAATCTATACGCTCTCTCGACACAACTGAAATCAATGTGCTCCACCATTGGTAAGCTATGTCTTTCAATGGAGATACAACACATTTAACACACTCTGCCTGTGAACAAGATAACTCGTCGAAAACCTGGATCGTATTTTCTAACCAGAATTTCATTCTCTCAGGATCATCTTCAGTGGTAGCTCTAAATTCTTCAGCCCCATATTTACGAATTTTATCAACCGGCGGCTTATTAAATCGCAATGGTTCCAAACCTTGAGGAACTACGGGGACCGGTTGGGGAACAGGTGGGGGTGGAGGTCGTTGAGCAGCTGAGTTCATTCGTACAAACTCAGTAAACGATCCGTTCATCATCTGGAAGAAGGCTTCCTTAGCCTCTCCTCCCGGCCTTCAGATATGGGCCTTGTACCACTCGACGTTGCTTTGTGAACGGAGGCTAGTGCGTTACTCTCAACTTTATCAGAGTGCTCGGTTGGATGTCATTACGATATGAAAACATATTTCAAAATGAGTCAGGAGTAATCACACTATCACAGATTATATAATGGCATGTATTTCTAGACTCACACACGCTACATTCAGTCCGAGAATTGACTAAACCGTAGCTCTGATGCAAATAAATGTAACACCCCTAACCCATATCTGTCGTCGGAATAGGGTTATGGAGCATTACTAGAAGTTTACATCTCAAAGCATTCAATTAATCAAATGATTCAAAACATAACATCAATCATAGCAATATCAATCAAACTCACACATATTGTCCATTATACGAGCCGTCGGGCCCTAAAAACACTTTAGAAAGGAACCAGCACTACATAAAAAATGTATAAATTTTTTAGGAAAAAGTTTAAAATTTTTTATACTGCAGGGGTCACACGGCCATATGGCCAGGGCGTGTGACTCACACGGCTGAGATACACGCCCGTGTGTCAGGTCGTGTGGCATTCGAAGTAGGGACACATGACCATGTCCCAACCCGTGCCCGTGCCCGTGTAACTCTCTAACTTGGTCACACGGCCAAGCAATACACCCATGTGCCAGGCTGTGTAATGGCCTGACTTACAACCCTTTGTAACTTACAGGGGACACACGGCCGTGTCACATGGCCGTGTGTCACACACGATTGAGACAATGCCTGTGTAAATGAAAAATACGCCATTTTCAAGCCATTTTCCTCACCCAAAACATGATCACTTATACAAGCCATAAGCACCTATTTTCAAGCATCCAAAATGTACCTAACACATGCATATTCAAGCTAGATCATCATGGTATTTGTTCATACAACCAATATGCCCAAAAGGCACCTCAATCACAACAACCAAACATGTACTATACATTTGCATAGTTTAGCTATAAATCAACCAACTTTTGTAACTATGTCTATGCCAAAACTTACACAATGTTTACATACCATAATCACACTCAAATATACCAATTTGGCCATTCAACATCTATCATCACTAAACCTTAGCAAAATTAACCATATGTCAACCACATCCAAACATACCACAATGACCACATTCAAACATATCAAAAGAACCATTCATAGCATGCATTTTATTTGGTATTCCAACTCCCACCATTTAAGCACCAAAATGCCAAAATATCAACAATTATAAGACCACATATACATGCCAACATAACAACCAATCCATCACCCAAAATACCATATTTACAAGCCAAACATAATGGCTATTTCATCAAGCACAAAACATCTATACATGCCATTATAACCATGACTTAAAAACATCAAAATCTACCGATATATCCGATGGATAGTGTGATAGGTCTCCGACAAGCTTCCAACCTGAACGAGCTTCCGGTTCACTATAAGACATAGAAAATAACACAAAGTAAGCATACAATGCTTAGTAAGTTCGTATATCATGAAACTTAACTTACCATGTCTTAACATAACATTAAAATTTAGCATGGCATAATCCAACCAATAGCTTGGCCAAAGCCTAAGCTTCAATACAAACATGTTAGCATACTTGAACATAAATCATAGGCAATTTAACATGGATGGCCATTAAACTTAAACATGAATCAATTGGATTTGTCATCCATCTCAACATAACATAATTTCCATGTATCACCATTTCAATGAATTTCATATATACATGCCTTAATTCATATTAAACTCTTACCATTTTCTTTTAAAATCATGCCTGTTGAACCGATTAGAATACCGTTGGATACACAGGATAGCTCACACAAAGTGTGCTAAACATATAACTGTAGTCTGTCCTTTCCTTTACATATATGCTCACATGAGCTGTGAAAAGAGTATGCTCACACGAGTTGTGAAAATGGGCTTGCTCACACGAGCTGTTGGTCGGAACATAGCTACAAGGTGCTACTACACAAGTTGTCGAGTATCTGTAACAAATGTCGAAACTCAGCCACTAGTAGTACATTCAAGACCAGCACCCAAAACATGTAAACCTTAATGACATGTCATTTGTATCCTACGAATTCCTAAGGTTCAAACGGGGCTCGGTAGTCGACGTAACATCGTTGGATATGCAAAATTATTTACATGGCAATCTACAATACATATATATTTCAATACTAAGCATATAAACATTATGCAATTACACGAACTTACCTCAATGATAAAACGTAGAGACAGAGTCGACTAGTCTAAAACTTTATCTTTGCCCCGATCTAAAGTCGTACGAGGTTTATCTTGATCTAAATGAATAAATTCAATTCATTCAATAATCATTCTATTCAATTCAATCCAAATTCATATTTTTTTTGCAAAATTATGCTTTTATCCCTAATATTTTGATTTTTTTACAATGTAGTCCTTAAGCTCGTAAAATCAAATTCATGCAATTTCATCAGTAACCCATGCTAGCTAAATTTCATATAGGTCTCTATCAACTCATATGATTAATTATTTCACAAATTACACCATAAATATTTCACATTTTCCAATTTAAACCCTAATTGACATTTTCAAAAAAATTCACTTTACAAAAGTTGTTAATCTAACAACAAAGGCTCATTCTTTTTCCATTAAACATCACAACAACATGTATACATTCATGTGAAAACCCTAGTCTTTTAACAGTTTTGCAAATTAGTCCCTGGGCTAGCTTGTAACATCCCAAAATTGGGCCTAGTAGAATTGGACCTATTGGGCCCATTGGGCCTTGAGCGTAGAAGCATTTTAAAATTCATGGGAATTTGAGAACGGTATTATTTCAAGTTGGACTTATTAGTTAAGTGAATTTGGAAGGTTAAGAGGTTTCTAGGAAGTTCCGGGTTCAAGATAGGCTATAAGTAAATTTTTATATTTAGGCACTTTAAGGAGAGAAGGCAAGTGG
This sequence comes from Gossypium sturtianum, assembly GCA_025698515.1. Lineage (NCBI taxonomy): Eukaryota > Viridiplantae > Streptophyta > Magnoliopsida > Malvales > Malvaceae > Gossypium > Gossypium sturtianum. The sequence continues at coordinate 29,820,930 of CM046948.1, forward strand.
CATTATGACTTAAGGAAATAAGTGAGCATTTTGCTAGCATAAATAAGCATTTGGTAAAGAGGATGTGGTGTCACTTGAAGGAGCATGAAGGGAAAGGGTTTGAATCCCATCTATTGCAATTTTGGATTTATTTTTTTGTGTGCTTTCTTTCCAAGTGTCGGTCATGGTAATATTTAAGGAAAGGGAAGACTTTTTAATTATAGGAAGGTGGCTAAGGAAATATGGTAGGGAGGTAAATTAGGAGAAGTGAAGGAAAGAACTAAAAGAAAATGGTAAGAGAAGGGAACATGTTGGCTAATATTGTGGGTGATGTTTTGGAAAGATAATTGGGTCAACATCTATCCTTTGGACAAAAGATGCCACACGGTTTGTTAGGGAAAAAGGAGAGCAGAATTTTCTCTTTTCTCTTTAGTCATTTTGCTAAGTTTTAGTGCATGAGAAGTATTTTTCTCTTTGAGCAATTTGTGTCTCTTTTCCAAACTCTTTTCCCTTTTTGCTTTTGCCGAAATCTCCTAGTCCATTTGTCCATTTTTCTCTTTTTGTTTTGGCCGAAATCTTCAATGCATTCTTGGTCATTTCTCTTGATAGCCGAATTTCAATCATCTTCTCTTCTCCATCTTGCGAGTTGAACACATCTTCTTTAATCGAATCGTGTTCTAGTGTGTGGTCGTAAAGCACATTCTTGCCGATCCCTCTCTAGTCTTAAGTCAATCGATTGAAGTCGGATCTATCATCATTAAGGCAAGGGGTTCATTTTTGGATTTTTCGTTATATCTTTATTTGGCTATGTTGCAAATCGAATTGAAGTTCGACTAATCGATGATGTTTTAGGGACGAAATCACTCGATATATTCTATTTGCTAATCCTTCGGATATAGTGGTAAGTGATGCAAGTGTAAGTAATACGTTGGGTTTGAAATCTTTTGGAAATCCGAGGCTAACTTTTGGTTGGTATTGTTCTAGGATCAAAGAAGAGTGGTTCTTAAGGAAATCCAAATAAGGTGTGTAATCCCGTACCCTTCCGAATACATGTTGAAATGGTGTGTGTTCTCACATCTCTCTGATGGTTTGCACGAAATGTTCTATGATTCGGTTGAAATACCGAAGAAAACCAGAAATCGGCATCCGTGATCACTTGGGCGTGCGTATGTCCGTAGTGGTAACCATAGTTTACAATGAAACAGTTTTTGGTCAACAACAATGACGTGATTTTGAAAAAATCACAGAAAATAGGAGAAAAGGTATTAATAAGTGAATAAGATATCAAATTAAAGCTTACTGTGTCTATTTTTATATGGAAGAAGCGGAGAAGGAAAAGGAATTTTAAAGTCTGTGATATTTTAATTTTAGTGAGACTGGTTCTGAATGCCTTCGTGGTTCCCTGATATGTCTTGGAAAAATTGTATCAAATTTTAAAAAGTCAATTAAGAGTTATAATTAATATGTATGGATTCCTTAGTGAACCTATTTTCAATAGAAACAAGTGGGAGCAGCATATGAAAGCCGTACAGTAAGATATTTGAAATTAAGATAAGAGAGGTCAGAATCGTTGGACAGTGAAACAAGGGAAATTTTAAGGAATAAACTGTACTAAATGGTTAAGTCAAAAATTATGGAAAAATTATAGTAAGAAGATATATGAGTCTAGTTTTAAGGAAAATTTACGGATATAAAATTCGAGGTTTCTAACTCGAGTTATAGTCAGTTTAGTCAGTATGACGCAGATGGACAGTTTCAATCTTTTTGCTCCAAATTAGTAATTAAGTCTGGGTTGCGAATTTACCAAATTACCTTTGGAAGGTAAATTATCGAAATACCCCTGGGTTGTAAGATTACCGAATTACCCTTAGTGGGTAAGATTATCGAATTACAAAAATTCCCTATGGGCCGAATTACGGAAATGCCCCTAAAGGGTCGAATTGTTATATTGCCTTAACGGGCCGAATTGTTATATTGCTTAATGGGCCAATTTGTTATATTGCCTTAATGGGCCGAATTGATATACTGCTTAATGGGCTGATTTGATATATTGCTAAATGGTCCAATTTGATACATGGCTTAATGGGCCGAATTGATAAAATGCCCTAATGGGCCAATTTTGTAAAGTGTTAATGGGCCAAATTGTTTGTAATAAATCTCTGAGTTATTAATTATCGTGGTTATATTGTAAATATTATGATTTACGATGTATGTTGCATTTACATAAGTTGCATGGGATTGGGATATTGATGATCGGGAAGTGTAATTTGGTGGCTCGCCACATATTCGTGACTCTGTCACATTTTGTCAGTGGCTAAGCCACGATATTCTCGTTATTCGGTGGCTTGTCCACAATTCGAATTTGATATAAATGGCTAAATGCCTGCGATTGGTGTGTTGGCGGGGTGGGTTGACAAAAGATCCTCACAGTGTGTGATGGATGGTACGGGTGGTGTGTAGCGGATGGATTATTAGGTTGGTTTGGGTTTGCATACATTCATACATTGCATATATATAAATATATTACATTTTGTAAATGGGTTTCGGTCCAAGTGCATGTTAAATGGGCTTAAGCCCAAGATAATGCTATATGGGTTCAGGCCAGTGGATGACTGTAAGGGGATTTCACACTCGAGTTCTTGTAACTCACCCCCCCTTTTTCTTAACCCTTGTAGGTAATGCTCCGTGACGAGGACTTGAGGCCATGGATGACTCGGTGGAGGCCATACTTCAGAAATGGTGTTTATTTTGAACTTTAGATTTCTATTTCCGTTCACTTTACTATTTTGGTTTTTATGATGTAATAAGGCCTCTGGAGTATTTATTTTTGCTTTATGTTGACGTAATTTAATTTTGCTTGAATTGTTTTTAAATGGGAATTTTTCTAAAAACTTAAATAAAGATTTTCCAAAATTGATTAACAAAAGGATTTCATAACAAACTTTTACAAATAATTTTTAACTCGAATTTTCTTTAAAAGTATCAATGACATTTTCAAAAGTCACGGTTTTAAAAGATTACTAGTTCGATTATCGATTTATCAAACAACCTCTCAAAATACTTGTATTTTATCTACGTTTCCGCAACGTTTTCAAAATGCTTCTGCAACTCTATTTATAAACGTCACATTTTTGTAAATTGTTTATTTCAAATATGCTTCCGCAAACGAAAAGGTTTTTAAAGATTATTACGTTTTCAAGTAGTTAACAATTGCTTAAGTGTTTTTGGTTTTAACAAAGAGGCTGTATTTCTCAAGCAAGTTTTTAATAATCGCAAAGATGGTTTTTACTTCCATGTGACACACCAGATTCGGGCCTAACTTCTAGGCCGGGTTTGGGGTGTTATATAGCTAGATTAAGCTACAATGACTCCAAAAACATAGAAATCATTAAAAACGAGACAAAAAATCATACCATGCAAGCTATGAGAGATGGCCGAATGTTAAATCTTCTTCAATGGCTTTTCTTAAGCCTAATTTCGGTTGAAGATGAACATAGAAAGATGATGACCTTTGTTTTTTAATTATTTTACTAACATGTATTTATTAATTTACTAAAATAACCTTATAATTAAACCTTTAAATTTTCATTTTTAATGGCCATAATTGTCCACTCAAAATATCAATGGTTTATTTACAACATAAACCCTCTAAACATATAATTTCATAGCTATTAAATCCCTTTAGCTTATAGAACTCAAGTTTTGCAACTTTTGGAAATTAGTCCTTTTTTTACCGAATTAAGCATGCAAACGGTAGAATTTCTTAACGAAATTTTTATACAATAAAACTAGCATGATGTAGACATTAAAATAATAATAAAATAAATATTTTCACCTCGAATTTGTGTTCCCAAAACCACTGTTTTGATTTCACTGAAAACGGGCTGTTACATGTTTGATCAGTTTTATGCTTGATTTCCACCTCCTTGGTTGCCTCCCCTTTTGAGATTCGAATGATCCCTCCAACTGGGGTTGTAGGTATTTGCATAGGGATCTCAACCCCTATTACCTATGTAGCTCACTTATTTCGTTTGGTTATCAAAATATGGCTCCGATTTTGTTTGTTTGACAATCAATGCCAAACTTCTCTAAAATTTGATGATATTGATCATCTTCGTTGACCATTTTGGCTGTTGGAGGCTTTGATTTGTATGTGAACCTTTCATTAGGCCACATGTATGAATTCATAGCCCGCCTATGATTTTGTAGGCTCGTTCAGATGTGTGGAACATGATAGATCCTCCGATCACTCCTTCTAGCTTGGATCTAATATTACCGTCAACACTGTTGTAAAATATCTAGATCTAGAGCCACGCTTGCAGTCCATGGTGTGGGAACTTCATTCGCATCAACTTGAAAGTTCCCACACCTCATACAGGGATTCGCCTTTGTATTGCTTGAAATTGGCGATTTCTCGCCTAAGCTGAACGGTTTTACCAATTGGGAAAATTTTGTAAAGAAATTTTTCCGCTAAGTCGTCCCATGTGGTGATGGAACCTGGTTCTAATGAATCAAGTCAATCAATTGCATTGTCACATAAAGGAAAAAAAAACTGAAGACACACAACATGATCGGATACTCCGTTGTACTTGATGGTGTCACACAATTGTAAAAATCGCTTCAAGTGTTAATTCTTGTCCTCCATCATGTTTCCCTTGAACTGTAGAGTATTTTGGGTCATTTGAATGGTAGTCGTCTTTACCTCAAAATTATTGGCGTTAATCGTCGGCCTTTTAATACTGCCTCACACCGCGTCCAATGTAAGAAAGGCATACTCACGCAATGTCCTTTGATCCATTGAGACTTCTTCCCGGATATTTTCTTCTTGCTCTCGTGGATTTTAAAATAACGAATTCTCACGGTGTAATTTAATTTCCATGAGTAGATTGGTGTTCATCAACTGAATATTAAGTCTAAGTAGTATCTTCGGATCTAGATATGGGTCAATTGGAGTGCTTCTGCTTTAGGCCATAAACAACTTGAGAAATTACAAAGAAATTAAAACAGTAAAAATAAGTAAACAAAAATTAAAAATAAAAGGAATAAAAATATCATATCTATAGTCTTTAACTTTCCTATTTATCTTATTAATTGTAAAGATATTTTAAAGACTTAATGTCGAAACCTCTACGGTAATGGCACCAACAACTTGACCACCTCTGAACGTGTTATCATTTATAGTATAAATATCACACCAAAATATATAAATTTAAATCGGCGGTGTCCGCAAGTATACGAGTCAAATTATAATATAGTATGTGTTAAAACAAACACAGGGAAGTATTCTGATGATCGTACCCAAGATGTAACAGCCCGATTTTGGGGCTAGTCGGAACAGTGGTTTCGGGACCACTAATCTGAGGTTACAGAAAATTATTTTTGATATTATTTTATGTGTTATAGCATGTTTATAAGGATGCATGAGAATTTTGGTGCTTTAAGTTTAGCGATTGAATGCTTAATTGCGAAAAAGGACTAAATCGTATAAAGTGCGAAAGTTCTATTTTACAAGCTAGAAGCATTAAATAGTTATGGAACTTTAAATTGAAGGTCTTGAATGTGCAATTAGACCTTCCTAATGTTGTTAGCCGACCATAGGGGACAATAGACTCAAATTGGTCAAAATTGGGTGGGTTAGATGGATTAAATTGAAGGAAATAAATAAAATAAGAAAAGATGATATCATCCATTTTATTCATCTTCTTCCCACCGAAAATATCAGCTAAGGAAGGGTTTTGGAAGCCAAAAATTTTCAGCAACTTCTCACCCTTGAAAGTAAGTGATTTTGGTGGTTTTATTTGATAATTTTTGTACTTTTGGAACCCCCAAAGCTTAAGCAAGCTAAAGAGGGGACTATTTTACAAAATGGTTGAAAGTTTAGGGACTTTCCATGAGAATGGTTATGAATTTTTCTGAGTTTTTATGGAAGAAAATGAATGCTAGTCAATTAAAGAACAACTTTTGTGAAAGGTGTTCCAATGAAAACACCAAAAAGGGGCTTAGTTGTAAAGGTTGTAATTGTGTAATAAATGCATAAAATAAATGGTTTTGTGAGTTGTTGTAAGAGGAATAAATGTTCAGCTAAGCTTGTTTAATGAGAAAATGTGATGAAAAATGATTTACGAGCCTAGGGGTAAAATCATAATTTTGCCAAAGTATAAGGGCAAAATGGTCATTTTTGCCTAAGTAGAAATTTTGATGTATCATGCATTATAAAGTGATTAAATGAGTGAATTTCATTATTATAGATCAAAAAGAGCACGAAAACAACCTTGACCGGGGAAAAGGCAAGGTTACAGATTAAGTCGTCGACTTATACATTTTGCACCGAGGTAAGTTTATGTGTATATGATACATCTATAATACATATGTTATTAATTATTGGTGCATTGTATGAATGAGATCATTTATGATTGAGATTGATTGAAATTGATAGTTAGTAAGTAATTCCCTTATGAACCTTGGAATAGATAGGTAAGTATAGAAAAATATCCGTAATAAACATTTGGTGGGCTGTGTGCGATACCACCGTAATTATTCTTTTGGTGGGCTGTGTGCGATACCACCTTATTACTTATATACAATGGGTTGTGTGCGATACCATCGTTTATGTTATCATTTGGTGGGCTATGTGCGATACCACCCTATTGTTAATTAATGGTGGGCTGTGTGCGAAACCACCGGGTACTTAGTATTATTCCGAGGGGTTCATTGAGAATTTGTATAAGCAAATGTTTCATGTTTCTTTGTGGTATTGAGTATAGGGAATGTGTGCAAGTGAATGTGAGCAATATAAATGTTATATGGTTGGAATGTGGTAAGAGGTGAGATGAGTAAGCATGATTATGGAAATGTGAATTGTTCTTGCTTAGTATGTGATGTTATTGATTGATTAGCATATGTTATGATGTTTATTGTTTACATGTAAACTTACTAAGCTTAAAGCTTACTCCCCTTCTTTTCCCTTGTTTTATAGTGTTAAAGAGCCAGTTCGGGATACGAAGATAATCGGAAGATCCTCCACACTATCAGCTCATCTCGGTATATTTAGACTTAGCAATTTAAGTATGGCATGTATAGGGGCTAGACTTAGTGATATGTTTTGTTGTTTTGGCCAAGGATGTTGGCTCTTTTAAAGATGATATTTTTGTAAATAGCCATAGTTGATGGCTCTTTATTATCAATATATGAAAGGTTGAGGTTATTCATGATTGTGTAAGATGCATGATTGGGTTGTTTAATTGATGGTTGAATGTGGTTTATGTTGTAGGAGTTTGGGTGATAAAAAGAGCTTGGCAAATAGCCTTGATCTTGTCCACACGGGTAGGCACACGGGCGTGTGTCTAGGCCGTGTGTGACACACGGTCAGTCCCATGGGCGTGTGACCAGGCCGTGTGTCCCCTGCATGTTAATGTCGCAAGTTAGTGTCGACCACGCGCTAGACACACGGGCGTGTGCCTAGGCCGTGTGCCCCTTGAGAGACTGCTGACATCATAAATAGAATGCTAAGGTTTTCACACACGGGTGAGGACACGGGCATGTCTAAGCCGTGTGAGGGACACGGGCCATTGACATGGGCGTGTGTCCGGCCGTGTGAAAACCCCTGTAGGTTTAAAATGAAAAATAAATCCCACACGGGCTGGGGACATGGGCGTGTGTGACCACACGGTCTGCCCACACGGGCGTGTCCCACTTCACACGGGCGTGTGGCCCCTATTTAGGCAAAAAAAATTAAGTGCTCAAAAGTTCCCGGTTGGGTTTCAAAACCCTCTGTTTGTATGTTTAAGGCCTCGTGGGCCCATTATGAGGTTTTTTTGAATGTAGATGAGAAGTTTTAAGTTGGAATGAAATCTTATAGCCTAAAGTTGTATGTTCAAATGAGTTAAGTCCGGTAATGCCTCGTACCCGGTTCTGGTGTTGAATACGGGTAAGGGGTGTTACACAAGAGAGGATGGATTAAATCAATGGAAAATCTCATTATAGAAATAAGTCTAAAAAGTAATGGTTAAATTCTATATTACGATAAATCATGAAAAAGATGAATATGAAGAATTAAATAACTAAAATAAATAAACAATAAAATAAACAAAAGACTAAACCAATTAAACCAAGCAAGAAGATTAACTTGTTTCAGGGGTTGTAATAACTTCAGATTAGGGTTTTAGGGTGGATTAGCTATTAACTAACAAACTATTACCTCTCGGCCTCTAATTGATTAATTAATTGGTTGATACTCGCTTATCTTCCGATCTCACTTTCTCAACCAGGATAAATTACAAATTACTTCACAAAACTTATCTCCCAAACTCATTTAAGCTATGGTTACTTCCTAGGGTTGTCAAGCCTATGGTTTAAGAACATGTAATGTATACCAACTATGTAGTATCAGTCACCGGATTAGGGTTACGGAGCATTACCATACATTCGGTAACATTTACACTTACTATCATCCTAATAACATATGCCCGTGTCTCAAGTCGTGTAACCTTCAAACTAGGGACACAAGGCCGTGTCCTCACCCGTGTAACCTCTGAGTAGGGTCACACAACTGTGTCACATGCCCGTGTGTCAGGCCGTGTAACTCACTAACTTGCACCCTAAATAAATCATCAGATAACATAGGGTCGTGCCACCAGGCCGTGTGTCTCACACGGCTGAGTCACACGCCCATGTCTCAGGCCGTGTACACCCAAATCTACTTAAAATCAAACCATTTCCAGTCCATATCATACATGACCTTTCAACATATTTAAGTATACTTCAAAGGAAACTAAACATTACCAACACCTAAACCAAATTTCCATTTCAAAGTCCTAAGTTAAGTAACCAATGTGTCATTCAAAGACACCAAATATGCGTCCAAACATCATCTATCTAACATGTCAATATTGCCTTATTTCAAGCATGAATACCTAACTTCATTATGTAATTAGATCACATCACAAAAGGCCATTTCCAAACCATCATTATCATACCATATGACCATGCACATCAATTACCTAACATATTCATAAGCTACATTTCATGCTTATCAACTTAGTACATATAGGTACTAAAACATACCACATTTCATCCTCAACCCGAACTGGTATGAAATGGGCTGACTTTGTGAGTCTATCGACCACGACCCCTATGGCATCTTTCTTCTTCACAAATAATGCGAGAGCACCCCACGGAGAATAACTCGGTCTTGCGAAGCCTTTATCCATTAACTCTTGTAACTGTGCCTTCAGTTCTTTTAGCTCGGTTGGAGCCATTCTGTATGGAGCAATGGAAATGGGGGCGGTACCAGGAGCTAACTCAATCCCAAATTCAATCTCTCTAACAGGAGGTAACCCTAGCAATTCCTTTGGGAAAATGTCTGGATACTCACATACTATGGGTACTGATTCAATTTTTAACTCCAGTCTCTCTAGCATTCATCACAAAGGCAAGGTAAGCTTCGTACCCCTTTCTTAGATATTTCTGAGTCAACAAGGAATATATCACTACTAGCAATCTATCTTGCTCATCTGATTCTACACGAATAAGATCCCCACTTTCACATTTTAACTCAATAAACTTCCTTCCACAATTCACTATCACATCATGACTAGTTAACCAATCCATCCCAAGGATGACATCGAATTCATCAAATGACAATAACATGAGATTAGCCGAAAAGTAGTGACCTCTAATCATCAAAGGACAATTCTTGCATACCCTATCAACTTACACACATTTGCCTAGGGGATTTGACACTCTTAGTACAAATTCGGTAGACTCTACAGGCATGTTCATACTAGAGGCTAATTTCATGCAAGTATACTAGTGGGTAGATCCCGGATCAATTAAAGCTATAACATGAGTATCATAGAGAGTAAATGTACCCATAATCACGTCGGGGGAGGAAGCTTCTTCGGGAGCACGAATGTTCTTACTACTCATTTCATTTCCCGGGTTCCTCTGTGGCCTTCCTCTAACAGTACCTCCCGATCTTGCACTCTGAGGTTTCTCTTTCTCACCCACCTCAAGGCAATCTCTGATAAAATGGTCTAGGGATCCACACTTGAAACAAGCTTTCTTGTTTCCTCAACACTCCCCGAGATAACGTCTACCACACTGCGGGCATTCTGGTCTACTCGGTCGAGCGTTGCCAACACTAGCAACCGAAGTGGTCTGAGCTTTAGACCCCGAGTACTGTCTACCCTTACTTCTACTTGAAAATCCAGCTGAGGTGGCTGATCGAGTAGCGAAATCTCTTAACTTCTTGGATGTGGATTGGAATGACTTGCCTAATTGTCTTTTCTTCGAGTCGCGAGACTCTATTTCAGCCCTCCTTTTCTCTTTGACCAGTTCATCGGCCTTACAGGCTCTATCTACCAGCACCATAAATTCTTTTAGTTCTAGGACACCCACGAACAAACGGACATCCTCATTTAACCCGTCCTCAAACCTTTTACACATAATAGCCTCTGTCGATATGCACTACTGATCGTATTTGCTAAGTCTTACAAACTCATGCTCATATTCGGTCACCGTCATTCGACCTTGCTTTAGCTCCAAGAACTCCTTTCTTTTCTAGTCAAGGAACCTTTGACTAATATACTTCTTTTGGAATTCCTCTTAGAAGAATTCCCAGTTAACTCTCTCCCTTGGTACCACCGACACAAGGGTATTCCACCACCGATAGGCCGAATCTCTCAAGAGAGATATCACACACTTTATGCACTCTTCAGGTGTGCATGACAACTCGTCGAATACTCTGATGGTATTCTCAAGCCAGAATTCCGCCCTCTCTGGATCATCATCTTTACTAGCTCGAAATTCCTCAACTCTTTGTTTTCGGATCTTATCGACCGGAGGCCTTTCTCTTCTTACTACCTCTACCACTTGGGGAGCTACAGGAGTGGGCAGAGGAATAGGTGGGGGTGGAGGGGGTTGAGCATTAGGATTTGCTCGTATATACTCAGTGTACCAATTGCTCATCATGTGGAGAAAGGCTTCTCGAGCCTCTTCTCGAGCCTCTTCTCCTTGACCCAAAGTCTCGAGTCTACTTCCTACTGGCGCGGTCCCTTGCGCGGGAGCCGACGCGTTACTTGCAGCATCATCGGCTACAGCTCGATCGGGATCCATTTAGTATATAAAAGCATAATTCAAATCGTCAGGAGTCATCACACTATCATTATGGAAATACTCATACATATGGCATGTATAGCTAGACTCATACTTACACTACGTTAGCCCGAGAATCGACTAAACCGTAGCTCTGATACCACTAAATGTAACACCCCTTACCCGTATTCAATACCTAAACTGGGTATGAGGCATTACCGAACTTAACTTGCCCCATCATACAACATCGATTCACAACCCTTCCTTTCAAAAATTTAAAACTTTTCATTCAAGACCTTAATGTCCTTATTATAGGTCTATGAGAACCTAAACTTATATCCGGAATGATTTGGGATCAAACCTGAAACTTTTGAACACTTAAACTAATTTGACATAGAACAGGGCCACACCCGTGTGGCATATCACATGCTCATTTTCTACACCCGTGTGGATTTATTTTCCAAATCGAACCTACAGGGGTTTTCACACGGCCGAACACACGCTCGTGTCCCTGGCCCGTGTCCTTCACACGGCCATGACACGCCTGTGTCTTCGCCCGTGTGTGAAAACCTTGACATTCTGTTTATGACGTCATCATCTCAATAGGGTCACACGGCCAAGGCACACACCAGTGTCTTAGGCCGTGTCTCCCACACGGTCAAGACACACAGCCGTGTCTCTGCCCGTGTGTTACTACTTATCATACTGACTTGCTGACCTAGCATGCATGGGGACACACGGCCTATCAACATGCCCATGGGCTGACCGTGCGTCACATACGGCTTAGACACACGCCCGTGTGTCTACCCGTGTGGACATTTGTAAGGCTATCTACCAAGCCAAATGCAATCCTACAAGGCAACCATACTTATTCAATTCAATTCAACATATAACATGACCATATGGCACCTTTAAGAACTCTAAATCAATACATCCATACAAGCATACACTTCATGAATTTCATCATCTTTGAAAATATAAACTTGTCAAGTATTGGCCAATTTCCAATGACCATTTACAAAATGAATTGAACCACATTAATAGCCAACACTTTGGCTCACAAATATGACATAACAAAATGACCAAGTCCTATACATGCCATACTCAAAATAAATCTAACTTTGCTATACCAAAGAGAAGTCGATAGTGTGATTCTGAACTCCGACATCCCACGATCCTCGAGTTAGCTTAGCGATACTACAAGGAAAATGGAAATGAGAGGGGTAAGCATAAAGCTTAGTAAGTTTGCATGAAACAAATAGCAACATAAGGGCTCATAATGCCATCCATTCATTGCACTAAATAAGAACACAGAGTCTCAAGCACATTGCTATAACTTACCCATGCTTACTCTTACCAAATACATGTCATGTCACATATCGTAAACATTTCTCGTGAATTATTCACATGTACCTGTATCACTTCATCACATAGCTTTAGCACTAATTCCATCTCTATTACAAACTTAACTATTTACCTCGATGACTAACTTGAATTATTCGTAGATACACAATCATCATCATACGCCTAAACACCACACCATTGCCACATCCCAGATATGGTCTTACGTGGGGTCACATCTCGATGCCGATGCCATATCCCGGATATGGTCTTATACGGGATCTCATATCGATGTCAATGCCATATCCCGGATATGGTCTTATACGATTTTTCATATTCGATGCCGATGCCATATCCCATATACGGTCTTATACGGGATCTCAATTTGGTGCCGAGGCCATGTCCCAGACATGGTCTTACATGGGACCTTACCAATCTCAATGATGATATTCTTTCACTTCTTACAGTCCAACCGGGACTTCAACATCATAAAGTCTTATCACTTTCTCGTTCAACGTCATTACTCAATTTCATAGAAATTGTATACAACATCACTAATATCAAACATTTAAAAACTTAATAACAAGATGTTGGATTTATTACACACAAACTTACCTCGATTTCAAAATAGGCCATATTGTCGATATAGTCCAATACCTTGCCTTTTCCTCAGTCAAGGTTAATTCCTCGTTCTTCTTGATCTATAATAACAAATTAGCTCATTTAATTGCTACATTAATAAATACATTTCAATAATCATATTTTGGCCAAATTACCATTTTGCCCTTAAGCTTTCACAAAATGACCATTTTACCCCTAGGCTCGTAAATCTATTCTAATTGAATTTCCTCCTTTTACAAGCCTAGATGAACATTTATTACTCTTATTGAAACCCTCAATACTCATTATTTCACACATTTAACACCCATTTTATAACCTTTACAAAAAGGTCCTCTTAGGTGTTTTCATGGAAACACTTTTCACAAAAGTTGTTTATCTAACAACTAAGACTCATTTTCTTCCATAAAAATGCAGTAAACAACATAAATGCTCACATGGCAAAACCTTAAACTTCCAACCATTTTACAAAATAGTCCCATCTTTAGCTAGCTTAAGCTTTAGGGGTTCCAAAAGTACAAAAATTTTCAAGAAATGATCATCAAAACACTTACTTGCAAGGAGAAAAGCTTGCTGAAATTTTTGAGTTCTCAAACCCTTATTTTGCTACTAATTTTTGGTGGAGAAGAAGAGAAGAAAATATGATATCTTTCCTTTCTTTATTTTATTATATTTCTAGATAATTTATCACCTAATCCACCAACTTGACCAATTTTGACATCTTTTTGTCTCCTATGGCCAGTCAACCATTACTAGAGGGGTCAATTGCACTTTAAGGACCTCAAATTAATATTCTATAGCTAATAGACACCTTTAGCTTGTAAAATAGAACTTTCGCACTTTATGCGATTTAGTCCTTTTTCACAATTAAGCATGCAATCGCTAGAATTAAAACACCAAAATTTTCATGCACCTTTATAATCATGCTCTAACTCATAAAATAACATTAAAATAATTTTCTTCGACCTCGGATTAGTGGTTCTGAAACCACTATTCCGACTAGCCCCTAAATCGGGCTGTTGCACTTAATTAAAAAAAAAAACTTCAAAAAATGATTTACCAAAAGAAAAAAGCAAACATATCTAATCAACAATTATGTATTTTACATAAAAAAAATTAACCTAGAAAGGCAAAAATCAAATACCACCAGAATGTGAAATTTATGTCAAATAAAAATTAATAGTAGTCATACCTTAATTGAATAAGAAATCTTACCAAATCTATACTTTACCCATGTTTATACAATAAATCAAGGATCAAGAATAAGAACCATAATTCATTCTGAGATTGAATCTTTCAACATCTTGAAGAAGAAGTTGTAAGGGTGAAAGTTTAAGGTGAAAAGGAATTTGATATGCGGAATGACTTCGAAATATTTTGAAAAAAGATTAGAGAATCATCGTGCTGATAACATGTTATAAAATAAAGAGAGATGGAAAGAATAAAGAACAAAGAAAATATGAAAGAAGTAAAGAATGTAGTTTATTGATCAAAAGGGGTGATTACAATGCTTCATTAGAGTCTCTATTTATAGGCATAAGAAGTATAAAAGAAGTAGAGATCTAATTCTAATAACTATTAGAATTTAAAATATTTTTGGCTTGGTTTATAGAAATGAGGTCCCGATAACTCATTTTCTAAAATCATTTGACTTTAGGGTCATATCATTTGAACCTAATTATTCTTTCAAATAGCATAAATTGTCAAATCAAAATTTATTCTAATATCATATTTGACTAATAAATTATATTTACGAACTTAGTCGAAGGATTTGTGGCCCTAAAACCACTGTTTTTGACACCACTGAAAAATGAGCTGTTACAAACTAATCCTATCGGGAAACCCTTAATCCTCCATTAATCACATCCCCATCCACTTGTTAATCTCCCCTAAGAGATTTAGCCACTCATTGTATTCATAACCTAAATCTCAATTGAAATAAACATGTAAATAAACATGATTAAATCTAAAGAGAAAAGAGATGTAGAAATAATCTCGTCGATGTCGATTGAAGCACAAAGTAGGAAATCTCTTGATTGGGATAACAAGAATTGTTGCTTGTAAAGGAAAATAAACTAAAATACTTCGATTAAATAAAATAACTCTTGGATCAAAATTGATTCCAAGAGAGAAGAACAAAGAGTTTATGAAAAACAAAAGAAAAACTTAATCTAAATCCTAGTGTAAACTACAAGGGCTTTTGGATGCATCTAAGACAACTTAGTTACATCAAATCCCTAAGGTTTTATTTATAGGAGTGTTGGTAATCCAAATTAGGTCTTTGACACATCCTAGGTCTTTGTATAAAGTTGATTGTACGAACGAAAGAGCCTTGAAGTACTTGGGCACCATGTCAACCCTATATCGCGCCATAGGCTTTGTGTGGTGTGAAATGACACCTAAAGTATAGGTTCTTGCATCCATGTCGTGCTTTAGTGGCTCGAGAAGCTTGTACATCACTCGTCCCTTGATCCTACGTCCCTTAGGCCTATAATAAATCATCCTACATACTCAATTACAGAAACTAGAACTACATAAGGCCCATGTAGACCTAATAGGTCACAAACACTTACAAAATGTGTAAAAACACTTATTTTACTAACTTTTACTACTTAACCACTAAATAACGAAAATGAAATAATTAATACTAAAATGGCTAGAAAACAAACTCCGTAAGTGCGGAAATATACTGAAATTACTATTACATTTGGTGTCAGGTCAGTTGTTAAACCTCATTTTGTTACCAAAAAAAGTTTCATTTGTTGTTTATATTTTTTTTATAAATAAATTTGATACATAATTTTTTTTCACCTTGCATTTAAGTGTGCCATAATCTAATATAAATTATTTATTTTTCTTCTTTTTTTTCAAGTTGGGTGCTAAGTGAATTATAAACACACCCATGCAAAAAATATTAGCAAAAATTATTTATTAAAAGTTTATATAAAAAAGAAATAAAGTTTTGGTTGAAATGATAAGGTTGAATGTTAAATTATGATGTATAATTTCAAATCTTGTAAAAATTAATTTTTTTATTGATTTTGTATAAAAAAGATAAAAATATCCCCATAATAATATAATTTTATTTGTAAATTTTTCATTTGAAAGGAAATTAAATTTTCATCCTTTTATTTTTCTATTAGTTAAATTTTGAAAATTTTCAACAATTATAAATAGCTCTCACTAATGTACGCAAGCTTCCCATTCTCGTTTAATTAGAAAATATATTTTCTTAAATATTATTTTTGTTATGAATATCTTATTAAGTGGATGTCCATCATGATAAAGATAAAGTTTTGATTTACTTTAAATTCTGATAGTTATTAGAATTAGATCTCTACTTCTTTTAGACTTATTATGCCTATAAATAGAGACTTTAATGGAGCATTGTAATCATCCCTTTTTATCAATAAAGTACATTCTCTATTGCTTTCATATTTTCTTTGTTCTTTATTCTCTCCATCTCTCTTTATTTTACAATACGTTATCAGCACGATTCTCAAATTTTTTTTCTAAACCCACCTCGTTCTTATTTTTCATTTGATACCCCAAAAAATTTTGAAACCCATTCCTCAATTGCTTTCTATCCTTTTCTAATCCCCCGTTGAATTACTTTCATTATTTTTCTAACCTAGCATTCAAATTGGTTGCTTGGCTACCCAAAATTGACGAAAAAAGAAGGGTTCAAACTTGTGCAGCGATTTGTTTAAAGTTCTTGGGAGGAATCGAATTTAATTTCTCTATCGGCTTAAGGTAATCCTAAATTTTATATCACAAATTATTTTATGTTATTTCCTATTTTTTTCTTAAATACATTATTATAATTACATTTGACAAATAATATGATTACTATTATTTTACTAATATTTTTTTTTAGTTTTTTTTTTAGTGATTATAATGTCAAATCTTGCCAAACTTGAATTTGCCGCCCTAGACATCTCATGCAAAAATTATTTTTCATGGGTGTTAGATGCTGAAATTCACCTAGATGCTAAAGGTCTAGGGAATACTATAGTAGCAAATAAAGAATAATATAACCAAGATAAGACAAAAGCAATGGTTTTCATCCGTCATCATCTACATGAAGGATTAAAAGTGAAATATCTCATTTTGAAAGACCTTCTTGAGTTGTGGAAAATTTTGAAAGAAAGATTTGACCATCAGAAAACGGTGATCCTCCCTAAAGCTCATTATGGTTGGATGCATTTATGGTTGAGATTTTAAGACTGTAAGTGAATACAATTCAGAACTTTTCAAAATTAGTTCTCAACTGAAATTATGTGGAGAGAACATAACTGATAAGGACTTGTTAGAGAAAAAAATTTCAACCTTTCATGCTACTAATGTGCTCCTGTAGCAATAATATCGTGAAAAAGGTTTTAAAATTTATTCTAAATTGATTTCATGCCTTCTAGTAGCTGAACAAAATAATGAGTTGTTGATGAAAAACCATGGAATTTGTAACATCCTCAATTTATTGGGCCTATGCGTTAATGTAGGGATATGATTAACGTGTTAATTTAAGGTTAGGGGTCCAAATTGGGCTCAGGCTTAGGCATAGGCCTTGATTAAATTTTTCTGTTTGGGCATTATAAGGTTTAACAGGTAGTATCTGTGTTTAAAATATCAAGGTGGGCTTGTGGTGTAATATCCCGGGTTAGGGGGCTATTTTGTTGTTGCATGTTATTGCATGTGTTTAGTGTGCTGTGTGGTTATTTCGGTGTTTTAGGAGCTTAATTGTAGGCTAGGAGTGTGCCTGAGTGAATGGGAAAAATTTTGGTTTTTGGGTGTTAAGTGAAGGGAGCTGAGGAAGCGGGGGTTTAAGAATTTTATTTGAGGTTTTGTTGCACAAAGGAAGAGCTGGCAAAGTGGCAAGGCATGCGCCACATGGGGGAGCTTGATGTGGCGTCATTTTCAGGTGAGGGAGGTCCAGAGTTCAAGCAGCGGAGTCCCCATTTTGGCTTCTTTTTGGGACGGCATGGAGGAGAGGTAGAAGGCTAGTGGAACTCTACCTTGGACCAAGTCTCCACTTTCAAATGGAGGGTGGAGAGGAAGTTTAGGAGGAGGACTTGGTCATCACATTTGAAATGTGAGGAGTGGAGTAAATGGGGGGGATTCTTGGCCGAATTTTGTGGGGTGTTGGAGTGGGGGTGTGGACGGTTTGGTAGAGAGAAGGGAGGTGTGCCGAAATGCACCTCTCATTTTGTGCATTTTCGGCCAAAAGCATTTGGGAAGCAATTCTCTCTTTGTGCCTTACCAAAACCGAAAGTTTTAGCACTTGCCGAATTGTTCTTTGCTCATTTTTGTTTTCTAATTCTCCTTTGCTAGCCGAATGTCACCTTGAAGACACACCGTGGTTTGTTTTCTTTCACTTTTACTTTTGGCCGAACCTAGCATTCCTCTTTCATTCTTTTTCTTTTTCTCTTTTGAAACTCTAATAGCCGAATATTCTCCTCCTCATCTTCTTTTCTTTTGTCCATTGTGAAGCCGAATTCTCCATTTCCTTTCTCCTTTCTTTTTGTGCGAAACTCTACCCATTTACAATCTTTTCTCTTCTTTACACTAAAGCCGAATTTAAGGATATTAAAACACACAAGCCGAATTCTTTTCTCCTATTGTAGCCTTGGCGAATCTCTTGTGGTTCCCTCCTAGAAGTCATAGTTTGGCGAATATTGGGTGTTGGTAAGTGCAGGGCCGAATGGCCATATCTCCTCTTGCGATCTTTGTTGGTTATGGTTTGGTTAAGGGCCGATTATGGTCGGGTTGGAAGGGTGTTAACCGTTTGGTTTAATCTCTTCGTTATAGGGTCTTTGGATTGCGAAATCAAGCGGGAGGAGTCATCTTTTTCGTTAACCGATTGGTAAGTAAAGGGTAAGCGGTTGGTATATTTTTGTTAGTTCAATCGGTTGATTTCGATTAAGTTTAAAGTGATTAGTGATTAACTATTGGTTTGTTAGAGTGCCGATTGTTGGAAGAAGAATCATTGCTTGATTCGGATTTGGTAAGGAATCAAATCAAGAGTAAGGGCTTGATAATCAAGGGACTCGAGTGATTCGTGGGGATCTTTAGACTCGGTTTTACAGTGTGTAAACTAACACACTAATACTTAGTAACGTTGCTAATAAACCTAATTGCTTAATAAGATTGAAATATCGTGAAGGATAATTGGATACCCAAGAAGGGGTATGTATACGATTCGGGTAAGTCTGTTTCTATGATGAGTATTAATGATAATACATGATATCATGATTTATGTTATGCATGTTATGAGTTGTAATGCTTGATATGTTGGCATGATATGCATGGCTAGTATGAGATGCATAATCCCATGAGTATGATATGTGTGGGTGATACGAGAGGAGGGAGCAGTGGTATATTGTCTTGTGAGCACCGGTGCTTTGGTAGCACAACTTTGTGACTTTGGGTCACAGAGGTTTGGCACCTCCGGAGGTTTGGTACCTCGGCGTCTCGTCCCGGTGGCTCGAGTACCACGATTAGGTTGGCCCCACGGATGATTATACTGGGATTGGCGCGGTGATTTGGTATCACACGATGGGTTGGCCCCATCACCGATTTGTGACTACGGTCACGGTGCTTTGGTAGCACATTGTGTCTTTGGGACACGGAGGTTTGGCACCTCATTGCGACTTGTCCCCGTGGTTTGACCACCGTGGGTTGGCCCCACTTGAGATATGGGATCGCCTCGCTAGTGATTTGGTATCACACGATGGGTTGGCCCCATCATCATCGGATTTGTGACTACGGTCACGGTGCTTTGGTAGCACATCGTGTCTTTGGGACACCAAAGTGGTTTGGTACCACAATAATGGATATTGTGTCTTTGGGACACGGTGTTTTAGTAACACATTGTGACTATATGTCACGAGTGGTTTAGCACCACCAAAGTGGTTTGGTACCACACGGGGTAGTAGAAAAGCGATATGGATGGTTAGGATCGGGTTGCATTAATTATGTTGCTATGTATGATGTGTGTTAGCATGTTGTTTCTTCGGGAGCGGGATTTGCTGCTGGGTCACTCGACTCACCCTCTCCTTTGACATTTCGGGTGACTCGTGAGACGCGGACTTGGAGCGGGAGGGACTCGAGGTGCTTATGCCATCTTTGAATAAAGTTTTACTCGGACTTTATATTTACGGTACTTAAGCTTATTTAATTTTATTTGGGTTTTCAATTTGATTTGTAAAAGGCCTTTGATTTATGCTTTAAGTTGTTTGATATTTTAATTAGATTTTAATATGCCTTAACAAAACAAGTTGGTATGGATTTTACTAAAACTTGGAAAGATAACGTTTTCAAACTATAACGCAGCGTGTTTGTTAAACTATACCATCGGGTATCACACAAAGTCTTTTGATAAACAAATACAAGCTGGTTTCCTATTCAAACTTTGATTCTGATAAGTTTAAGAGTGTTTTATGTATCACTAAGAAACTAATGAGGTTTTAAATGGTAATAACTCGTTTTAACTACACATTCTGGCTAAGTTTTCAAAGTCTCCGGGTTTCAAATATATCAACTGTTTTCAAACAAGTCTACTCAAATTATCTTCAAAATACACTGTGTGTTTTCACTAGGTTTTTAAACGAAATATTTAACTTCTCAAAAACGTTTTTTTTTCCCCCGTAGCATACCAGATTCGGACGTGGTGTCTTGTCCGGGTTTGGGGTGTTACATTTGTGGTATCAGAGCCAAGTTCAAAGGCTCGGCTGTGGGCCTGAGGCCCAAAAAGGTTTTCAAAAGTCTGTTTAAGTGTTTGTTTTGAAAGTATGGTTTGAAAGGCATGGCACCGAGTCTCCGGCACCAGTTCGCCCAGGTAAGTACCCCGGACTATTCTTTGTGATTTGATTGGATATGATATAATCTGATGAATAGCAATAGTATACTACTTTAGAGATTGAAACTGATAGGATTCTTTGAGCTCGCGAGAACAAATCCTCATTAAATAAATATAAGACTCGTTTTTTTTAAACAAATGGAATAAACACCGATGCATAAAATTCTTTAATCAGATACGTAGAAAGATTAGTCATGAGCACTCGAGGCGGACGTGGTCGTAATACTCGTGGTAGAGGTAGGGGTAGAATGACGGTTTACGAGCCCGTAGGATCTGGCGCGGGGCTCGAAAATGAGATACGGTTCGCCACCAGGTGGAGGTGATGAGTTCCAAGATCGACCGAGGCGGCGCGCGGTGTCACGAGCGATCTTCGCGAGTGTTGGAAAGGGTAGGCTGGGCGGTGGTGGTGCAGAGTCGAAATCGGTTCTGGCGACTCGGGCTAATGGGGCTGAATTCTTTCGAGGTGTATCGGTGTTGCTCCTAGCACCTGCTGCTGAATATTGGCTGGAGGCAAGCCGAGGCGGATCATGGATGATCTGGACTTGACGGCTGAAGAGAAGGTGAAGGGTATCGACGCTTCTCGGGATGAGTCATACCGGTGGTGGCTCACGGTTCGGGATAGTGTGGCCGCAGAGGATTTGACGTGGGATTACTTGAGTGCATATCAAAAGAAATACATCGGGGCTAGTTACATCGACTCTCAGAGAAAGGCATTTACGAGGCTTGTTCGGGGAGTAAGTCCGTTCTTTGAGTCACGCAGGTGAGTTCCCGGGTGAGTAGGTATGCAGAGAGGCATTGTAGCCACCGAGCATGAGAGGTGTGTTCGTTTCGAGGATGGTGCGCGAGGCGAGTTGAGGCTGCTGATTGCTCCTCGGCGAGGAGCGAGTTTCTTTGTCTTAGTTGAGAAGGCTAAGGTAGCCGAGGGTGTTAAGGAGTCCGTGAGGCGAGTATGGACAGGAGTAGGCTTAAGAGGAGTTTTGGGTCTTCCGGTCCGTCGGGTGTCTGCGAGAAGAGGCTAGACCGAGTGGGCGAATCGATCTGCTAGGTTTGTTCTTTGCTAGGCGAGGGACCTTGTGATGTGTCGATGTGGGAAATCTCATTGGGGTGGTTGTTGACCTGGAGGTAAAGGTTGCTTCGAGTGTGGGTCTCGGATCATCGCATTAGGGATTGTCCGCGTAGGATGGCGAGGATTGGTCGGAGAGTCGAGCCGTGTCGATTCAGAGGTAATGGACCGCCACCGCAGAGGGGCCGTGGTAATGGCGAGAGATGGTTATGGATCTGGTCGGGGCCGTGGAGCAGGCGCGAGGTGCGGTAGTTCGATGCTAGACACTGGCTTGGTATATCTTTGCGAGGCGCCGAGAGGAGGCGACGCACCGGACGTCATAACCGTGCGTTCTTGATTTTTGGTACCCCTTATCTTTGCTTTAATTGATGTGGGTTCTACGCACTCTTATGTTGCCCGATAGTATAGTAGAGACAATGGACTTAGACTGCACGAGATATCTTCTAGGCGGATGACCGTGATTAGTCCGTTAGGTCACTCTCGTGGTAGTAGATAAGCCATTTAGAGATGTACCTCTAGAACTCCAAGGGTAGTATTTGCTGCCGATCCGATGGAACCCGCCGTTTGGGGAGTTCGATCTAATTCTTGGGATGGATTGGTGGTTAAGTACCGAGGCGGCGGAGGTTGGATTGCGCGCAAGCGCATGGTTCTTAAGACGGTTGATGGTGATGAGGTGGCTATGATAGGTAATCGGAGGATTACTTATCAAATGTGGTATCTGCTTTGAAAGCGGAGAAGATGGTCGGGAAGAAATTGCGAAGCGTATGTAGTTCATGTGTATGCCTTGGAGGCTAAAAAGTCTGCTTTGTTGAGAAGGTTCGTCTGTTAAGGAATTTCTTGATGTGTTTCGAGGAGCTTAGGGTTTGCCGCGGATCGAGAGGTAGAGTTTGGGATAGATCATTGCCCGGATTGCGCTTGATGTCTATTGCTCCGTATAGGATGGCACCAAAGGAATTGGTGGAGCTCAAGGCTCGAGATCCAGGAGTTATTGGATCAAGGTTTTATTAGGCCAAGTGTTTCGCCGTAAGTGCGCGGTATTATTCGTTAAAAAGAAAGATGGCACGATGCGGATGTGCATAGACTACCGCTTGATTGAACAAGCCGACGATTAAAAACAAGTATCCGTTGCCACGGATAGATGACTTGTTTGATCGGTGAAAGGTCTTTGCGGTATTTTGAAGATCGACTTGAGGTGCAGGTATCACCGATTGAAGGTTAAGGAGGCGGACATCCATAAAAACAGCGTTTCGGACTCGGTATGGGCACTACGAATTCACGGTAATGCCATTCGGGTTGACCAACGACCCGCGGCGTTTATGGATATGATGAATAGGGTGTTTCAAAGAAGATGTCTGGATCGTTTCGTGGTGGTTTTCATAGGCGACATCTTGGTGTACTCAAGGACGGAGGAAGAGCATGATGCGCATTTGAGGGTGGTCTTTGCAGATTCGAGGAAAAGCAACTCTATGCTAAGTTTAGTAAGTGCGAGTTACGGCCAGAGAAGTGACGTTCTTGGGTCATGTAGTGTGGTGAGGGATTCGTGTAGATCCTCGTAAGATTGAGCGATTTTGGGTGGAAGCCGCCTAGGTCGATGGGTGAGATTCGGAGTTTTACAGGTTTGGCGGATACTAGAAGGTTTGTTGAGGTTTCTCGTTAATAGCGTGCGCCGATGACCAAGTTGTTAAGGAAAGAGGTTCCGTTTGTATGGGAGAAAGCAGCAGGAAAGCTTCGATAAGTTAAAGAAGATTTTGACCGAGGCTCCGGTTTTAATTCAACTGAGGTGGTAAGGAATACACGAGTCTCTTTGCGATGCATCACATACAGTGCAGGTTGTGTGTTGATGCGGGGAAGGTAAGGTTGTGGCTTACGCTTCTAGGCATTTGAGGCCACATGAGGTTAACTATCCGACGCACGATTTGGAGCTAGCGGCTGTAGTTTTCGCCTTAAAGATTTGGAGGCACTACTTGTACGGAGAGAGATCGATAGTCTACACGGATCATAAGAGTGCGAAGTATCTACCGACTCGGAAGGATTTGAATTTGAGGCGGCGTAGATGGGTCGAATTCTTTGAAAGATTATATTTGCTCGATTGAGTATCATCCGGGTAAGGCTAACGTGGTAGCGCACGCGTTGAGCCGTAAGGTTGTTTCGGACTTAAGAGCATTGTTTGCCCATTTGAGCTTGTATGACGACGGGAGTATTTCGCGGAGAGCTGCGAGTTAAGCCTACTTGGGTTGAGCGATCGAGAAAAACAGATTGTTGGATGAGGTTACGAGTGCGCGAAGGTTGCAAGTGCAAGATGGTGGTTTGGAGGGTTACAATTTGTCTAGTAGCGAGGTTACGTGTTTTCAAGGTAAGGCTTGTATGCCTAAAGATGTTGAGTGAGACAGAAGATTCTTGGGGCCGCACATAGCAGTCCTTATGCTATGCATCCCGGAGGTAGCAAGATGTATAAGGATCTTAGAGAAGCGATTTTGGTGGCACAGTTTGAAGAAAGAGGTGACAGAGTTTGTTGGGAAATGTCCGACTTGTCGCCAGTCAAATCTGAACATCGATTGCCGTCGGGTTTGCTTGACTGTGAAGATTCCGCGATGGAAGTGGGAAAGGATAACCATGGATTTTGTCGGTGGGTTACCGCTTACGCCAAGCAAGAAGGATTCGATTTGGGTAGTGGTGGATCGTCTCGACTAAATCAGCTCACTTTATTCCGGTGAGGTTGACTACTCACTTGAAGCTTCAGCGGTGTATGTTTGAGAGATAGTGAGGTTGCACGGTGTGCGGTTTCGATAATCTCGGATAGGGATCGAGTTTACGTCAAGGTTCGGAAAGCGTTGCATCGGGCTCGGGTACTCGTTTGGATTTCAAAGACGGCTTTTCACCCATGATCGGACGGGCAATCGAAAGGGTTATTCGGATCTTAGAGGACATCTTTGAGAGGTTGTGTCTTGGATTTGGAGGTAGTTGGGAGGAGTTTCTACCATTAGCTGAGTTTGCCTACAACAACGATTACCAAGCAAGCATCAAGATGGCACCGTATGAGGCGTTATATGGTAGGAAGTGTCGCTCACCTACGTGTTGGGCGGAGTTGGGTGAGCGTCAATTGTTGGGACCCGAGTTGGTAGGCGAGAGGCGAGGACAAGGTCAAAGTGATTGAGGCTCGATTAAAGGAAGCTTCGGACCGGCAGAAGTCTTATGCCGATCTTAAACGAAGAGATATAGAGTTTCTTTGTGGGGATAAAGTTTTCTGAAGGTCTCGCCTTGGAAGAAGGTATTGAGGTTCGGGAAGAAAGGCAAGCTTAGTCCGAGGTTCATTGGGCCGTATAAGGTATTGAGGCGAGTTGGGCGATGGCGTATCGCTTGAGTTGCCAGTGAGCTTAATCGATTCACGACGTTTTCCATGTTTTGATGCTTGGAGGTATCGTTCAGATCCGTCGCATGTAGTAGCGATGCAAGAGATCGAGGTGAATCGGACTTATGCGTGGAAGAGGAACCAGTGCGCGATTCTTGATCGGGATGTGAAGGTTCTGCGTAGGAAGTCTGTGCCCTTGGTTAAGGTACTTTGGCGGAATCATGGTATAGAGGAAGCGACATGGGAACCTGAGGATGCGATGAAACAGCAATACCCGCAACTCTTTTGACCAGGTAATTTCGGGGCCGAAATTATTTTTAAGGGGTAGAAGCTGTAATATCCCGGGTTAGGGGCTATTTTGTTGTTGCATGTTATTGCATGTGTTTAGTGTGCTGTGTGGTTATTTCGGTGTTTTAGGAGCTTAATTGTAGGCTAGGAGTGTGCCTGAGTGAATGGGAAAAATTTTGGTTTTTGGGTGTTAAGTGAAGGGAGCTGAGGAAGCGGGGGTTTAAGAATTTTATTTGAGGTTTTGTTGCACAAAGGAAGAGGCGGCAAAGTGGCAAGGCATGCGCCACATGGGGAGCTTGATGTGGCGTCATTTTCGGTGAGGAGGTCCGAGTTCAAGCGGTGAGTCCCCATTTTGGCTTCTTTTGGGACGGCATGGAGGAGAGGTAGAAGGCTAGTGGAACTCTACCTTGGACCAAGTCTCCACTTTCAAATGGAGGGTGGAGAGGAAGTTTAGGAGGAGGACTTGGTCATCACATTTGAAATGTGAGGAGTGGAGTAAATGGGGGATTCTTGGCCGAATTTTGTGGGGTGTTGGAGTGGGGGTGTGGACGGTTTGGTAGAGAGAAGGAGGTGTGCCGAAATGCACCTCTCATTTTGTGCATTTTCGGCCAAAAGCATTTGGGAAGCAATTCTCTCTTTGTGCCTTACCAAACCAGAAAGTTTTAGCACTTGCCGAATTGTTCTTTGCTCATTTTTGTTTTCTAATTCTCCTTTGCTAGCCGAATGTCACCTTGAAGACACACCGTGGTTTGTTTTCTTTCACTTTTACTTTTGGCCGAACCTAGCATTCCTCTTTCATTCTTTTTCTTTTTCTCTTTGAAACTCTAATAGCCGAATATTCTCCTCCTCATCTTCTTTTCTTTTGTCCATTGTGAAGCCGAATTCTCCATTTCCTTTCTCCTTTCTTTTTGTGCCGAAACTCTACCCATTTACAATCTTTTTCTCTTCTTTACACTAAAGCCGAATTTAAGGATATTAAAACACACAAGCCGAATTCTTTTCTCCTATTGTAGCCTTGGCCGAATCTCTTGTGGTTCCCTCCTAGAAGTCATAGTTTGGCGAATATTGGGTGTTGGTAAGTGCGGGGCGAATGGCCATATCTCCCTCTTGCGATCTTTGTTGGTTATGGTTTGGTTAAGGGCCGATTATGGTCGGAGTTGGAAGGGTGTTAACCGTTTGGTTTAATCTCTTCGTTATAGGGTCTTTGGATTGCGAAATCAAGCGGGAGGAGTCATCTTTTCGTTAACCGATTGGTAAGTAAAGGGTAAGCAGTTGGTATATTTTTGTTAGTTCAATCAGTTGATTTCGATTAAGTTTAAAGTGATTAGTGATTAACTATTGGTTTGTTAGAGTGCCGATTGTTGGAAGAAGAATCATTGCTTGATTCGGATTTGGTAAGGAATCAAATCAAGAGTAAGGGCTTGATAATCAAGGGACTCAGAGTGATTCGTGGGGGATCTTTAGACTCGGTTTTACCAGGTGTGTAAACTAACACACTAATACTTAGTAACGTTGCTAATAAACCTAATTGCTTAATAAGATTGAAATACTGTGAAGGATAATTGGATACCCAAGAAGGGGTATGTGTACGATTCGGGTAAGTCTGTTCTATGATGAGTATTAATGATAATACATGATATCATGATTTATGTTATGCATGTTATGAGTTGTAATGCTTGATATGTTGGCATGATATGCATGGCTAGTATGAGATGCATAATCCCATGAGTATGATATGTGTGGGTGATACGAGAGGAGGGAGCAGTGGTATATTGTGCTGACGAGCACCAGTGCTTTGGTAGCACAACTTTGTGACTTTGGGTCACCAGAGGTTTAGCACCTCCAGAGGTTTGGTACCTCGCCTCTCGTCCCGGTGGCTCGGTACCACAGTAGGTTGGCCCCACGGATGATTATCTGGGATTGACGCCGGTGATTTGGTATCACACGATGGGTTGGCCCCATCACCGCATTTGTGACTACGGTCACAAAGTGCTTTGGTAGCACATTGTGTCTTTGGGACACCAGAGGTTTGGCACCTCATTGCGACTTGTCCCGTGGTTTGACCACCGTGGGTTGGCCCCACTTGAGATATGGGATCGTCCGCTAGTGATTTGGTATCACCACGATGGGTTGGCCCCATCATCATCGGATTTGTGACTACGGTCACGGTGCTTTGGTAGCACATCGTGTCTTTGGGACACCGGTGGTTTGGTACCACAATAATGGATATTGTGTCTTTGGGACACGGTGTTTTAGTAACACATTGTGACTATATGTCACGGTGGTTTGGCACCACCAGTGGTTTGGTACCACACGGGGTAGGAAAGCGATATGGATGGTTAGGATCGGGTTGCATTAATTATGTTGCTATGTATGATGTGTGTTAGCATGTTGTTTCTTGGGAGCGGGATTTGCACTTTGGGTCACTCGACTCACCCTCTCCTTTGACATTTGGGTGACTCGTAGACGCGGACTTGGAGCCGGGAGGGACTCGAGGTGCTTATGCCATGTTGAATAAAGTTTTACTCGGACTTTATATTTACGGTACTTAAGCTTATTTAATTTTATTTGGGTTTTCAATTTGGTTTGTAAAAGGCCTTTGATTTATGCTTTAAGTTGTTTGATATTTTAATTAGATTTTAATATGCCTTAACAAAACAAGTTGGTATGGATTTTACTAAAACTTGGAAAGATAACGTTTTCAAACTATAACGCAGCGTGTTTGTTAAACTATACCATCGGGTATCACACAAAGTCTTTTGATAAACAAATACAACTGGTTTCCTATTCAAACTTGCAGTTCTGATAAGTTTAAGAGTGTTTTATGTATCACTAAGAAACTAATGAGGTTTTAAATGGTAATAACTCGTTTTAACTACACATTTAAGCTAAGTTTTCAAAGTCTCGGGTTTCAAATATATCAACTGTTTTCAAACAAGTCTACTCAAATTATCTTCAAAATACACTGTGTTTTCACTAGGTTTTTAAACGAAATATTTAACTTCTCAAAAACGTTTTTTTTTTTTCCCCCGTAGCATACCAGATTCGGACGTGGTGTCTTGTCCGGGTTTGGGGTGTTACATGTGGCCCAATATTTAGTGGCGTTGCAAGAGAGCTAGAGGGTGGCGTCACTAGCAGAGGAAAGAGGGCCAAGCTTGGATGCAAGGAGCCCATGATTTTTGGGCCATGTTCTGCACTTAAAAGGGAATAAGGGGGACGGCATTGGGGCTAGGAAATAGGAGGATTAAATAATATGGATAATAAGGATAAAGAGCTGATAAAAGAAGGAAGAGGTGGTGCTATCTAGGTTTCTTTTAAAGGTATGAATAGATTTAGATAAAGGAGAAAAGTTAGGAGCTATCTGCTTTGAGAAACGAGTTGGCGAAATTCCATCACCTAGAGGAGTAAAGAAATCGGTTTCTAATTGCTATAGGGGTGCGAATTTTTTCCTTTTATGGGCTTAATTCTTTAGTTATCGGGAAGGGCACTTTCGGGTTTTGATAGGTAAGTGCCGAAATTTCTATAAATAGGGGATAGCTCATCAATTAGGCATTTGAACCCTAATCTTTTCTCCATTCTTTGTGCCGAAATTCTCAGTCTCCCTCTGCAATTTCTTCTCTTTTGATTCCTTCAAAAGCCGAAATCTCCCAATCTTCTCAACATCTTTTCTTTCAAAAGACGAAACCCTGAACTCTCTTCTCATCTTCATAGCCGAGTACTCCCTATTCTTTGCTGATTTCTTCAACTAAAAGCCGAAACTACTTAGATTTCTTCCTATCATCTTCTCTTCTGATCTTCTCAAAAAGTCAGAATCTCTAAGGGGTAGTCGAATTCTCAGCATTAAGGTGAGTGCCGATTTTCCTATCTCTTCAATCTCTCTTTTAGTTTTTAAGAGACAAGGCCGAATGGCCACTTGGTTGTTAAGGCTGCTGAATGAAGCTAATATTTCCTCTCTTTTGCGTTTAGGCGGCATTCCGGGATTTGAAGGAAACCTGATCATCTAGATTTAAAAGCCGGAAATCGCTAGTCTCCAATTTTAGGATTTTAAGGTAAGGTGATTGTCCCTAGATTTTCACTAGATTCGTTCATCGCATGCGAGATCTTAACTTTATGATGTGGATTAACGATCATATGTTGTGATAGTAGTTCTGACAAGGACTTGTGATGGAATTAAATATGGATCAGGCAAAGGAGAGAATCCCTAAGTTTAAGAAATGAGCTGTGTCAGTAGTACGGGATTGGCCACCAGGTTGTGGACCAGCTTCTGAATAACACCTTAGGCAAGTAGTAGTTGTATCGACTTCTGATAGTGTCGACATAGAGAGTGCCGTTCTAACGGTAATCAGGTGTGTAGATCTCTAACACACAAATAATCTGTATGAATGTATATATATATGTTTATGTTATGGGCTAAAAGCCGGATAATAGGTTGTGTAGACAGTCGAATAAAACCCTAAAAGGGTTAGGCAAGGATGCCAGGTACGTAATCATAGAAATCTCTATGTGTATCGAAATATATGAAAGCCTGTATGATGTTTTCTTTATGTGTGTATGCATGGGGTGGGATTATGATAATGAAGGGAAGTGCATGATAGGTCACAATAGTGATCGGTGGTAGAAATCCCACGTTATATAAATGTTAGGTCACATAGTGATCGGTGGCTATGCCACGTTTAATGATTCCTGACTAACAGGAATAGGCAGTATGGCTGTCGTTATGGTGTGTAGCAAATGGAGGGTTGATTGTAGAAATCCCCCAGGTGTGATGGTTGGTACGGGCTGGTGTGTAGAGGATGGAATTCTAGGATGGGTTGGGCTATTCATCATTTCATTATTTATCATGTAATTCCGATTGTTGCCTCTATGTATGGGCCAAGGCCCATAATGTGTTTGTGGGCCTCAGGTCAGTGTTTTCGGGATTTATACACTGAGTCTTGGTGACTCACGCTTTCCTTTTTTCTCTACTCTTTTAGATGATCAATAGATCGTGGACATGGGAGCCGAGACAGAATCGAAGGGCCATCAACTTTTTATTTCTATAGATTATTTCGGTTTTTCTTTAAGTTTTAATTTTGGGAATATTTTTTGTGATAAGGCCCCATAGTTATATTTCACTACATAGTTTTTAATATTTGCAACTTATGAAACTTTGTCTAAGGTTTAATTATTCAAAATAATAATACAAGGTTTGTTTTTTTTACAAATGATATTTATTTATTCAAATATGGTCTAATTAACTTATACTTTCCAAAACCTACGCAGCAAAAGTTTTCAATGTACAACCCGTAGCATACCAGATCTCAGTGAAACTTATGGGTCGGGTTTGGGGTGTTACATTTTAGTATCGAGCCAGTTTCAAAACTCGGTTTGTGAAATGGGTCGAAATCATTGTTTTAAAGTTGATAAGAATTTGGAAAAGTTTGGGTTGGGAAATGGCCTTCGAGTCTACCGGCACCCGATCCACGTAGGTAAGTATTCTGAACTTTTGGATGTGATATGAATGTGGGGCTTGATGGGTTTTATGGACGTAGACTAAGTATGATAGTATTGATGGACTTTAGGGCTAGTTTACACAACTCTTCAGTTTCATAAAATTTAATCCAACCAAACAAACACTGTGAACAAGTCGCCAAGATAGGGTGTGGCAACAGCATACGCATGTCTAGGATTGGATTCGAGGAGAGCTTGGTATTTAGCGATCCCTAGTGACTCACCTCCTCTTGTTTGGAATCCCTGCAGTGCGTAGTATTTATTCATCTTAGCCATGAGGACTTGTTGGCAGGCCAAAAAAAAATTAAAACCCGAAAGGGATCAGCCACCCTATTTTGTAAAATTTATAAAATCACCTCTAGTTTTGAAAATGACCAAAATACCCCTGATTTGTAAAATTACCGAAATACCCCCAGATTATAAAATTACCGAAATACCCCGAATTACAAAATTGCCAAAATACCCTTATTTCGCAAAATCACCAAGAAACCCTATTTTTGAAAATTACAAAAATACCCTTGTAGGATAAAATTACGAAAATACCATTGTAGGATAAAATTACGAAAATACCCCTGGGTAGTGAAATGACGAAAATACCCTTACATGATGACTGTGATGCCACTTATACATTGATGAATGAATGTATGTGCTCCTTGGAATTAGGAAACACAAACTTGAGACTGAATCATAGATATAATTGCGAATTCGACAGAACTACTCCTAAAACTACTATTCATAAGACTGTTCGTGGTTAATCAGTGGAAGAAAACTAATAATTCATAAAATTTCTAATCAGATAAACGCGAATCGGTAGAATGAGTACAAGGGGTCGTGGACGTCCGCCGCGTGGTCGTGGTAGGGGAAGGATGGCGGTGTCAAAACCAGTAGGATCTGGTCATGGGTCTGGAACCGAGATGCAGGTACCACCAGCTGTGGAGGAGGAATTTCAGGACCAGACGGCCGGAGATGATGCGGTATCTCAGGCAATTTTAAGGGTTTTAGAGAGGGTTGCTGGGGCAGGTATGGGCACAGGAGCCTAGAAATGTCTTGCGGAACGACTTAGAGCCAATGGGGGCGAAGTGTTTAGGGAATTTGGTATAGCCCGAGTTGGTGAGTATTGGTTGGAGGCGGTTGAGCGTATAATGGATGATCTGGATTTCACGGAGGAGGAGAAGTTGAAAGGGGTTATATCTCTCCTGCAGGATGAAGCATACCAATGGTGGCTTACCATTAAAGAGGGTGCAGTGGCTGACCGTATTACCTGGGAGTTTTTCAAAATAGCATTCTAGAGTAAGTATATCAGAACGAGTTATGTGGATGCACAGCGTAGAGCATTTCTGAATCTGGTGCAAGGAAGTAGGTCGGTGGCTGCGTACGAGGCAGAATTTTTACGCCTTAGCCGTTATGCTCGGAGAATGGTAGCCACGGAGCATGAACGGTGTGTTCGTTTTGAGGATGGTCTGAGAGATGATCTGCGTGTGTTGATAGCTCCACAGCGGGAAAGGGAATTTGCTGTTCTTGTGGAGAAAGCTAAGATAGCTGAGGAGGTAAAGCGGACAGAGAAACTGAACCGGGATAGAGATAGGAGTGGGAATAAGAGGAATGTTGGATCGTCAGGGTCAACTGGGCGTACTCAGAAAAGGCCTAGGTTGGATGGACCGAACCAGAATGAGAGACCTGCTGCTGCTAGTCAGACACAGAAGTGTGCTCGATGTGGCAAATCCATGCCGGGAGTGTTGGGCAGGCAGTGGGAAGTGCTTTAGGTGTGGATCTACGGACCACCAAGTGAGGAACTGTCCACAGCAATGGGGCAGTGAAGGGATCGCAGGACAAGGAAATGCTCAGCCTGGCAGAGGAGGTCAGCAGCCACAAAGAGGTCGTGGTGCAGCCAAAGGTGGTAATGGTTCCGGTCGGGGTCGTGGAGCACCAGGCCAAGGGGCAGGAAACACTAAGGCGAGACAGCCGGGGTTAGTTTATGCTGTCAGGCGTTGAGAGGAGGTTGACGCATCGGATGTCATAACCGGTACGTTCTTAATTTTTGGATTGCCTTATACTGCATTTATTGATATTGGATCGACGCATTCATGTGTTGCTAATAGAGTGTCTGAAACTCTAAGCATAGATTCTGAGACTTCCTCTAGGGAGATGACTATAGTTAGCCCACTAGGACATTCCGTGGTGGTAAATAAGCTTTATCTGGAGGTACCTTTAGAGGTTCAGGGGATAGTCTTCCGGACGGATCTAATGGAATTACCGTTCGGAGAGTTCGATTTAATTCTAGGAATGGATTGGCTTGTGAAGTACCAAGCTAATCTCGATTGTGCAGCCAAGAGTATGGTGTTAAAAACCCTCGAGGGTGACGAAGTGTTGGTGATAGGAGAAAGAGGGAACTGCCTGTCGAATGTGGTGACTGCCCTAAGAGCAGAAAAGATGGTGAGAAAAGGGTGCGAGGCAGTTTTAATGTTTGTTCGAGCCCTGGAAGCCAAGGAACTAACTGTCGGGGATGTCAGGACGGTAAAGGAATTTCCTGATGTTTTCCCAGAAGAGCTTTCGGGATTACCCCTGGATCGGGAAGTGGAGTTTGGTATCGATTTTTTTCCGGGAACGGTGCCAGTATCTATTGCTCCGTATAGGATGGCGCCAAAGGAGTTGGTGGAGTTGAAAGCACAAATTCAGGAGTTGCTGGATAGAGGGTTTATTCGACCAAGTGTGTCGCCTTGGGGAGCACCGGTGTTATTTGTTAAGAAGAAGGATGGATCAATGCGTATGTGTATTGATTATCGCCAGCTGAATAAGTTGACCATCAAGAATAAATACCCATTACCGAGGATCGACGACTTGTTCGATCAGTTGAAGGGGGCCTCAGTCTTTTCGAAGATAGATTTGAGGTCAGGGTACCATCAGCTAAAGGTCAAGGAGGCAGATATTCATAAGACGGCCTTTAGGACTTGCTATGGTCGCTACGAGTTCATGGTGATGCCATTTGGGTTGACCAACGCGCCAGCAGCATTTATGGATATGATGAACCGAGTGTTCCAACCCTACTTGGATCGGTTCGTCGTAGTGTTTATAGATGATATCCTGGTTTATTCAGGATCGAAAGAGGAGCATGACTCACATCGGCGAATGGTTCTGCAGATTCTAAGGGAGAAGCAGTTGTGTGCCAAATTCAGTAAGTGTGAATTTTGGCTGGAAGAGGTTACTTTTCTGGGGCATGTGGTGTAGGCAGAGGGGATTAGGGTTGACCCTCGAAAGATCGAAGCGGTATTGGATTGGAGGCCACCTAAGTCTGTGGCTAAAATTTGGAGTTTTCTTGGTCTGGCTGGATATTATCGAAGGTTCGTTGAGGGATTTTCCTTAATTGCGGCACCGTTGACCAAGTTGTTACGGAAAGGAGTTCCGTTTGTTTGGTCTAGTAAGCAGCAAGATAGTTTTGAGAAGTTAAAAAGGATCTTGACGGAGGCTCCGGTATTGATTCAGCCGGAGGCTGGGAAGGAATTCGTGATTTATTGTGATGCTTCACACACTGGATTAGGATGTGTGTTGATGCAAGATGGGAAGGTTGTTGCATATGCATCTCGGCAGTTAAGACCGCATGATTCGAATTATCCCACCCATGACTTGGAATTGGCGGTAGTGGTGTTTACCTTAAAGATTTGGAGGCATTATTTGTACGGGGAGAAATCTGTCATCTACACGGATCATAAGAGTTTAATGTACCTTTTGACTCAGAAGGAGTTGAATCTAAGACAGAGGAGGTGGATCAAGTTGTTAAAAGATTATGATTGCTCGATCGAGTATCACCCAGGTAAGGCTAATATGGTGGCAGATGCTCTAAGTCGTAAGGTAATCTCTGACTTGAGAGCAATGTTTGCTCACCTTAGCTTATATGAAGATGGAAGTTTATTAGCTGAACTTCAAGTGAAACCCTCATGGGTCGATCAGGTTAAGGAGAAGCAACAGACTGATGAGTTGCTAAAGGGGAAGTTTTCAGTAGGGTCAAGTGATGGATCGACAGAATTCAGTATTAATAAGGAAGGGCTATTATGTTTTCAAGGGAGAGTGTGCATGCAGAAGGATCCTGAATTGAGGCACAGGATTTTGCAAGAAGCGCATGGTATTCCATACGCTATGCATCCTGGAGGAAGTAAGATGTATCGGGATTTGAGAGAGCAGTTTTGGTGGCTGAGCTTAAAACGAGAGGTGATCGAGTTTGTAGGGAAGTGTTTGACCTATCAACAGGTAAAAACCGATGAAGATTCCGCAATGGAAGTGGGGAAGGATCACAATGGACTTTGTTAGTGGGCTACCCCTCACGCCCACTAAGAAAGATGCGGTTTGGGTAATTGTAGATCGCTTGACGAAGTCTGCTCATTTCATACCCGTACGTGTCGATTACTCTTTGCAAAAGTTGGCTAAGCTATACATAGCGGAGGTAGTAAGGTTGCATGGAGTGCCAGTATCGATCATATCGGACAGGGACCCTAGGTTCACATCACGATTTTGGAAGGCGTTGCATCAAGCGTTGGGTACAAAGTTGGATTTCAGTACAGCATTCCATCCTCAGACCGATGGACAGTCTGAGTGGGTAATTCAGGTCTTGGAGGACATGTTAATGGGATGTGTCATCGATTTCAGAGGTAGTTGGGAAGAGTTCTTACCGTTAGCAGAGTTTGCTTACAACAACAGCTACCAGTCTAGTATCCAGATGGTGCCCTATGAGGCTTTGTACGAGCGAAAGTTTTGTACTCCTACCTGTTGGACGGAATTAGGGGAACATCGAATTTTAGGTCCGGAGCTGGTGACCGAGACAGAAGAGAAGGTTGAGTTAATTCAGGCTCGGTTAAAGGAAGCGTCGGACAGGCAGAAGTCCTATGCTGATTTAAAGCGTAGGGACATCGAATTTATAGTGGGTGACAAGGTATTTCTAAAGGTGTCGCCGTGGAAAAAGGTACTAGGGTTTGGACGGAAGGGTAAGTTAAGTCCCAGATTTATCGGACCATATCGAGTGTTGAAGCGAGTAGGACCAGTAGCTTACCAACTGGAGTTACCTCCGGTGTTAAGTCAAATTCACGATGTATTCCACGTCTCCATGTTAAGACGTTACCATTCAGATCCGTCCCATGTTGTACCAGTGGAGGAAATCGAGGTAAGACCTGATTTATCCTTCGAAGAGGAACCGGTGGAAATTTTGGATCGTGATGTCAAGGTGTTGCGAAGGAAAACGGTTCCGTTGGTTAAGGTGCTGTGGCAGAACCATGGTTCTGAGGAGGCTACGTGGGAACCAGAGGAAGCGATGCGGCAGCAATACCCTCATCTTTTCTGACCAGGTAATAAAAGGACGAAATTTCTTTAAGGGGGTAGAACTGTAACATCCTAAATTTATTGGGTCTATGCGTTAATGTAGGGATATGATTAACATGTTAATTTAAGGTTAGGGGTCCAAATTGGGCTCAGGCTTAGGCATAGGCCTTGATTAAAATTTTCTGTTTAGGCATTATAGGGTTTAACAGGTAGTATCGTGTTTAGAATATCAAGGTGGGCTTGTGCCCCAAAGATTTAGTGGCCTTGCAAGGGAGCTAGAGGGTGGCGTCACTAGCAGAGGAAAGAGGGCCAAGCTTGGGCGCAAGGAGCCCATGATTTTGGGCCATGTTCGGTACTTAAAAGGGAATAAGGGGGACGGCATTGGGGCTAGGAAATAGGAGGATTAAATAATATGGATAATAAGGATAAAGAGTCGATAAAAGAAAGGAAGAGGTGGTGCTATCTAGGTTTCTTTTAAAGGTATGAATAGATTTAGATAAAGGAGAAAAGTTAGGAGCTATCTGCTGAGAGAACGAGTTGGCGAAATTCCATCACCTAGAGGAGTAAAGAAATCGGTTTCTAATTGCTATAGGGGGTGTCAAATTTTTCCTTTTTATGGGCTTAATTCTTTAGTTATCAGGAAGGGCACTTTCAGGTTTTGATAAGTAAGTGCCGAAATTTCTATAAATAGGGGGGA
This sequence comes from Gossypium sturtianum, assembly GCA_025698515.1. Classification (NCBI taxonomy): domain Eukaryota; kingdom Viridiplantae; phylum Streptophyta; class Magnoliopsida; order Malvales; family Malvaceae; genus Gossypium; species Gossypium sturtianum. The sequence continues at coordinate 29,858,008 of CM046948.1, forward strand.
TAGCTCATCAATTCTGGCATTTGAACCCTAATCATTTCTCCATTCTTTGTGCCGAAATTCTCAGTCTCCCTCTGCAATTTCTTTTCTTTTGATTCCTTCAAAAGCTGAAATCTCTCAATCTTCTCAACATCTATTCTTTCAAAAGACGAAACCCTGAACTCTCTTCTCATCTCCATAGCCGAATACTCCCTATTTTTTGCCGATTTCTTCAACTAAAAGCCAAAACTACTTAGATTTCTTCCTATCATCTTCACTTCTGATCTTCTCAAAAAGCCGGAATCTCTAAGGGGTAGTCGAATTCTCTGCGTTAAAGTGAGTGTCGATTTTCCTATCTCTTCAATCTCTCTTTCGGATTTTAAGAGACAAGGCCAAATGGCCACTTGGTTGTTAAGGCTGCCGAATGAAGCTAATATTTCCTCTCTTTTGCGTTTGGGTGGCATTCTGGGATTTGAAGGAAACCTGATCATCTAGATTTAAAAGCCAGAAATCGCTAGTCTCTAATTTCGGGATTTTAAGGTAAGGTGATTGTCCCTAGATTTTCACTAGATTCGTTCATCGCATGCGAGATCTTAACTTTATGATGTGGATTAACGATCATATGTTGTGATAGTAGTTCGACAAGGACTTGTGATTGAATTAAATATGGATCGAGGCAAAGGAGAGAATCCTAAGTTTAAGAAACGAGTGTGTCGCAAGATGCGGGATTGGCCACCGGGTTGTGGGCGGCTTACGAACAACACCTTAGGCAAGTAGCGGTTGTATCGACTTACGATAGTGTCGACATAGAGAGTGTCGTTCTAACGGTGATGTCAGTGTGTAGATCTCTAACACACAAATAATCTGTATGAATATATATATGTTTATGTTATGGGCTAAAAGCTAGGATAATAGGTGTGTAGCAGTCAAATAAAACCCTAAAAGGGTTAGGCAAGGATGCAGTGTACGTAATCATAGAAATCTCTATGTGTATCGAAATATATAAAAGCACTGTATGATGTTTTCTTTATGTGTGTATGCATGGGGTGGGATTATGATAATGAAGGGAAGTGCATGATAGGTCACAATAGTGATCGGTGGTAGAAATCCCACGTTATATAAATGTTAGGTCACATAGTGATCGGTGGCTATGCCACGTTTAATGATTCTGACTAACGGGGAATAGGGCGACATTTGTCGTTATGGTGTGTAGCGGATGGAGGGTTGAGTGTAGAAATCCCCAAGGTGTGATGGTTGGTGCGGGCTGGTGTGTAGAGGATGGAATTCTAGGATGGGTTGGGCTATTCATCATTTCATTGTTTATCATGTAATTACGATTGTTGCCTCTATGTATGGGCCAAGGCCCATAATGTGTTTGTGGGCCTCAGTCGGTGTTTTGGGATTTATACACCGAGTCTTGGTGACTCACGCTTTCCTTTTTCTCTACTCTTTCGGATGAGTAGTAGATCGTGGACATGGGAGCGAGACAGGACTCGAGGGCCATCAACTTTTATTTCTATAGATTATTTTGGTTTTTCTTTAAGTTTTAATTTTGGGAATATTTTTTGTAATAAGGCCCCATAGTTATATTTCACTACATAGTTTTTAATATTTGCAACTTATGAAACTTTGTCTAAGGTTTAATTATTCAAAATAATAATACAAGGTTTGTTTTTTTTTTACAAATGATATTAATTTATTCAAATATGGTCTAATTAACTTATACTTTCCAAAACCTACGCAGCAAAAGTTTTCAATGTACAACCCGTAGCATACCAGATCTGGTCGAAACTTATGGGCCGGGTTTGGGGTGTTATAGAATTTGTCCCACTGGTACTGTACCACTCCCTGAAGTGAATGCTACAGTACATAATAAATATGGAAATGAAAAATATAAAGGTCGCAATCGTGGTCGTGGTCGTGGATGTAGTTGGGGACGTGGTCGAGGACATACTAGTAACCGCTATCATAGTGTTCATAATAGTGGTACTTTAACCACCAGAAAAAGAATAACAATGAAGGTCAAGAAAGGGGTAGTCAAAATAATCCTTTAAAGGTTATTGAGAATTTATGTTACCGATGTGGTATGCGGGGGCATTGGGCACGTACCTATCGTATGCCTGAACATTTAGTGAAACTTTATCAGGAATCTATTAAATGGAAGAAAAAAAATATTGAGACAAATTTTATATCCAAAAATGATGAAATGGAGGCAAAAGAGGAGGGTGATGTAATTCATGGCCTTAATGATATAACTCACCTTGATGTGACAGATTTCTTTGAGAATCATTAGACAAGTTGGTGTTATTTTAGCATTTTATGTTGTTTTTAAGTATGTTTCGTTTTTTTGCATAAAGAATAAGTTGGTGTTATTATGTTATTTTAAATATGTTTATTTTCTTGATTCAAAAAAAAATAAAAAAGTATATTTATTTATTTATTTGCAAGTTATACATATTCAATAAATATTTGCAACATTTTCAATGTTATATTTTATTTATTTTTATGAAGAATATGAATGATCAATAAAATTTTGTTGGATCCAAAATCAATAGAGACATATGTCTTGCTGATAATGCTACAACACATGCGATACTCAAAGAGAAAAAATATTTTTCTCATTTAACAATAAGTGATGCTCATATTAATACAATCTTGGGTAGTTCAAAACTTATTGAAGTCTCCGGAAGAGCAATTATATTATTACCTAAAGGTGCAAAATTTGTCATTGATGATGCTTTATTTTCTACTAAGTCTTAAAGAAATTTATTGAGTTTTAAAGATATTCGTATTAATAGATATTATATTGAGACCATGAATGAGAAAAATATTGACTATCTATATATTACAAATGTTGAATGTGGAAAGAAATATGTTTTGGAAAGACTACCTTTTTTTTCATCAAGTTTATACTATACACATATTAGTGAAATTGAGGCACACGTTACTACAAACCAGAAGTTTGTAGAACCACATACTTTTACTATTTGACATGACCAGTTAGGCCATCCTGGATCTATTATGATGCGAAAAATAATTGAGAATTCAGTTGGGCACCCATTAAAGAACCAGAAGATTCTTGAATTCAAAGATTTCTCTTGTGATGCTTGTTCTAAAAGTAAACTGGTTATTAGACCATCACCAGCTAAAGTTAGAATTGAATCTCCCGCATTTCTGGAACGTATTCAAGGTGATATATGTGGGCCTATTCATCCACCATTTGGACCATTTAGATATTTTATGGTATTGATAGATGCATCTAGTAGATGGTCACATGTATGTTTATTATCAACTCGGCACCTGGCGTTTGTGAGACTACTTGCTCAAATAATTCGATTAAGAACATAATTTCCAGATTATGCAATAAAAACTATTCGCCTTGATAATGTTGGTGAGTTTACATCTCAAGATTTCAATGATTATTGCATGTCAATTAGGGTAAAACTTGAACATATTGTAGCTCATGTTCACACACAAAACAATTTAGCTGAATCGTTTATCAAACGTGTAACACCCCAAACCTGGCCTAGACGTTATGACTGAATCCAGAGATGTCACAAAGAAGGGTTTGAAAACGGAGTCGTTTCGATAGAGCTTTGTGTAGTGGTTTGAAAAATCGTCCAATTTTTATAACTATCACTGATAGCATTATTTAACCAAATCATTTGCAAAAATATAACTTACAGCAGAAGTCTTTGAAATCGTTTTATTTTGATAGTCCAGTTTGTGTTTTCAGAAATACCTTTATTTTAGTAAAAACCATGTTTTTAGTCAACCGTCACAGATAAAGAATCCAAACGAAAATCCAAATCCATAATAAAAACCAAACAGTCCGGAGAGTCCAATTAATACAAAACTCCCAGAAATAATCCTTAAATAAATAAAACATTTATTTAAAGTCAGTTCATAGACTAGTGGTCACCGCGAGACTCTGTTGCACCGATCCGCCTAAGCATGTGGATTACCTGAACAAAACAGACAAACAGAAGTTAGTTTACGGAAACTCAATGTGTAACCCAAGAGAAATAGACATGCTACACATACAGAAATCACATACATAGTCAGATTCAGATTCGGACTTAGGTCTTTTACAGATTCAGATAACAGAAACAGATATGCAAAACAGATGTACAACATCCTACCCCCATCCTCTACACACCAACTCTGACCATCCCATCACATCATGTGGGGTTAAAAACACCCACCCAACCCTACACACCATATCATGCCATTATGACACATGTTAGATAATGTGCAGCCAAGCTGCCAGAATATAGGCGATGGTCGCCATACAGAACACTTCCTCCACATATTCAAATCCCACCCCAATCAGATATGTATATTCATAATTATCATTCTTACATGCTCATATACAGATATCAAATAAATATACATCAGAATAATCAGACATGCATAACAGTGTCATACTCAGAGCAGAATATCAGACTATTAGATCTCACAGTGTTAGGGTTTGGTTAGCCCTTACCGACCCTACGGTAGACCCACAGTCGATCGGAATGACTCGTTCGACCCTAGGGAAAATTTCAAAATTATGGGCCCACACGCTAAACTTAGCCTAGCCCATGTGGCCCACACGGCTACACTCACACCACCATACGGCCGTGTCTAGCGCATGGCCATGCCTTCGTCACACACACAGTCGTGTCCTGCACATGGCCAACCACACGGCCAGGCACAAGCCTGTGTGGTGTCAACAATGTGGTTTTTCGGCTTTAGCCAAAGCTCAATTTTCTGCGTTTTGGGTACACACCTGATACGGTTTTGATGCGAAACCACTCCCGAGCCCTCCGAAACCTAAAAACAGAATACCCCACACCTTTTAGCAACCAATTTACTAGTCTAATACGATTTAACCAAATACACAAAAATCGACTCACCGTTCACAAAAACAACCACGACCTCGAATCAGGCCGTTGAAGTGAAATTTTTTGCCTCACAACCTTCACCTAAACACAGATTTCATCGATTAATCACCAATTAATGGTTGCCAATTAACACCACTAATATCTCAAAACCAACCATAATGACAATAAAGTTCTACTTACCAAACCAAAAGGAGAAACCGATAATTCCAACAGCACGATCGAATAACGATTCACGAACAGAATCAAAGAAGAAACAAAGTAGAGGTTTGCAGAGAAGGAGAAAAGAAATGTCAGAAAGGGGAAAACAGATGAAATTTGACATCAGATTTTCTTTGGAGGAGAGAGAAAATTTTTAACAAAAAGAAATAAAAATAAAAGATATCCCACATATCCCTTATTTTTCTCCCACTAACCCACTAACTCATAACTTCCTCAGACTTTTAGCTCAACCGAAACTCTATCAGTCAACTGAGCAAAAATTAACATCCATGCTAACGCCGGGATTCGAACACAGGACCTCCAACACACTAACTCCCTTACCATTCGAATCAGCAGGCTCATTCTGATATGAATTAACAGACAATTTTATGTAAGCCCACTCCACAAAGGTAAGGCTTGGATCAAAAAATAATAAAATTTGCTAAAGGTGGGACTTGAACCCAAGACCTCATACACACACCCAGAACACTTAACCACTAAAGCAAATACACACTTATGTAAGATATTTACAGAAATAGAAATAAATTATTTAGGGCATTACAAAACGCATTTAACTAATAGATAGACCATTACTTATAAGAATAAAGCTCCTTGTTATAGCTTGGGGATATGTTATTTTGCATGCAGCAGCACTTATGCGCATCAGACCAACAAGTTATAATAAATACTCCCCATTGCAATTGGGTTTTGGTCAGGAGCCAAATATTTCCCATCTTAGAATTTTTAGATGTGCAGTATATGTTCCAATTGTTCCACAACAACGAACAAAGATGGGTCCTCAGAGGAGGTTGGGAATATATATTGGTTATGAACCTCCTTCTATAATTAAGTATGTTAAACCATTAACTGGAGATTTATTTACTCCACGATTTGTTGATTGTCACTTTAATGAAACAATATTCCCAACATTAGGGGGAGAGAAAATATAGCTGGTAAAAGAAATTACATGGAATGGATCATCATTATCTCAATTAAATCTTTGTACAAGTCAATGTGAACAAGAAGTTCAAAGGATCATACATTTGCTAAACATCGCCAATCAACTGTCATTTACTGACCTAAAGAGAATTACAAAATCTCACATACTAGCTGAAAATGCTCCAATAGGAATTGATAACCCAATAGGGCAAACTGTTAATGCAAAAGAAAGTAATCCATGCCTGAAGCGTGGAAGACCGGTTGGTTCCAAAGATAAAAATCCTCGTAAAAGGAAAGGAGCAAATACTCAAGGTGATTATATTATGGAGACAAGTTCCCAAAAAAAGGCTAAAGATATAACTAATTATAATCATAAAACCTCAGAAGGGATTCAGGTACATGAAAATGATGATAACGAAGAGATCTCGATAAGTTATGTTACTTCAAGGAAAAGATGGAACCGGAAAAATATAGTTTTCGATAACAATTTTGCATATAATGTTGCTATTGAAGTAGAAAAAGAAACTGACGATTCTGAGCCTAAATCTATTGATGAATGTAGAAATAGAAAAGATTGGCCAAAATGGAAAGATGCAATTCAAGCATAATTGAATTCACTTTCTAAACGTGAGGTTTTTGGACCTGTAGTCCAAACACCTAAAGGTGTAAAGCCGATAGGATATAAATGGGAATTTGTGAAAAAATGAAATGAAAAAAATAAAGTCGTAAGATATAAAGCACGACTTGTAGCACAAGGATTTTCACAAAGGCCCAACATTGATTATGAAGAGACATTCTCCTGTGGTGGATGCAATCACGTTTAGATATCTTATTAGTCTGGTAGTATGTGAAAAACATGACATATATCTAATGGATGTTGTTACAGTCTATTTGTATGGCACACTTGATAATGAAATTTATATGAAAATCCCTGAAGGATTTAAAATCCCAGAAGGATATAGAGTTTCTCGGGAAAATTGTTCGATCAGATTAAAGAAAAGTTTATATGGATTAAAACAATCTGGATACATGTGGTAAAATCGTCTTAGTGAATCTTGTTAAAAGAAGGTTACAAAAATGATCCAATTTGTCCATGTGTCTTTATAAAAAGGTTTGGATCAAATTTTGTGATAATTGCTGCTTATGTTGATGATCTAAATATTATTGGAACTCTTGAAGAGCTCCAAAATACAATAAATTGGTTAAAAAAAGAATTTGAGATGAAAGATCTTGGAAAAACAAAGTTTTGTCTTGGCTTACAGATCGAACATTTAAAAGATGGAATTCATGTACATCAATCAACTTATACGGAAAAGATATTAAAGAAATTTTACATGGATAAAGCACACCCATTAAGTATTCTGATGGTTGTACGATCGTTAGATGTGAATAAAGATCAATTTCATCCTTGTGAGGATGGTGAAGAGTTTCTTGGTCCTGAAGTACCATATTTAAGTGCCATAGGGCCATTGATGTATCTTGCAAACAACACAAGACCTGATATAGCTTTCGCTGTAAACTTATTAGCAAGATTTAGTTCTTCTCCAACACGTAGATATTGGAATGGAATTAAACATATATTTAGATATCTCAGAGGGACTATTGATATGGGGTTACTTTATTAAAATGATTCAAAATCCCTATTAGTCGGCTATGCTGATGTTGGATACTTATCGGATCCACGTAAATGTCGATCTCAAACAAGATATTTATTTACATGTGGGGGTACTGCCATATCATGGCGTTCAACAAAGCAAACATTAGCTGCTGCTTCTTCAAATTATGCAGAAATAATTGCAATGCATGAGGTAAGTCAAGAGTGTGTTTGGCTAAGGTTATTGACCCAACATATCCAGAAGATATGTAATTTTCCTTTAAAGGAAAATATGGCAACTATCTTATACGAAGATAATGCAGCATGTATAGCTCAATTGAAGGGTGGTTATATCAAAGGTGATAGAACGAAACATATTTCACCAAAATTATTCTTCACCCATGATCTTGAGAAAAAATGTGATATAAATGTTTAACAAATTCGTTCTAGTGAGAATTTAGCAGATCTTTTTACTAAGGCATTTCCAACTTCAACGTTTGAAATATTACTACACAAGATTGGATTGCGTCGACTCAAAGATGTAATGTAATGTTGCCATCAGGGGGAGTCTAAAAACAAGTTGTACTCTTTTCCTTTAACCAAGGTTTTGTCCCATTGGGTTTTCCTGATAAAGGTTTTTAACGAGACAACTTGTAATAGAAGATTGTGTATTTTTTTCCTTCATTAGGTTTTGTATCCCACAGGGTTTTTCCTAATAAGGTTTTAACGAGGCATATTATCTACCAATGGACATTCAAGGGGGAGTGTTATGACTATCTTATTAAGTGTATGTCCACCATGATAAAGATAAAGTTTTGATGTACTTTAAATTCTAATAGTTATTAGAATTAGATCTCTACTTCTTTTATACTTCTTATGCCTATAAATAGAGACTCTAATGAAGCATTGTAATCATCCATTTTTATCAATAAAGTACATTCTCTATTGCATTCATATTTTCTTTGTTCTTTATTCTCTCCATCTCTCTTTATTTTATAACAATTTTATAATTTTAAAAGATAAACACATAAATTCACATGTATTACACGTGACCATATGACATGAGAACTAGTTTTATAAAATTTTATGAGATATAATACGCCCCACATAAAAAGAATCATATTTAGAAGTTTTCTATAACATCTTTACGTTTCATACATATATTTTTTTTAGTACATATATGATTTTATTATGTTGGACATATTATAAGAAAAAAAGGAATTCGTATTGAGATATTCATTGGGAAGTGTTGTAAATATTTTATTATTAAATGGATACCCATTAAATTAAGATAAGTTTGATGTGCTTTAGGATTCTAATGTTTACTAGAAATACAGTTTTATATCATGTATAATTTTTATGTCTATAAACATAGACTTTGGAGAAATTTTGTAAATATTCCTATTGATCAATTAAAATACATTCTTTTCTTCTTATTCTTCTATTTATTATTCATTTACTATTTTTATTATTTATTTCATAAAATGTTATTATACTCAATTTAATTTTGTACTATTCTCTCTTTTTTCTTTTTCACGATTCCAAGCAAAAGGAAAATGGCCTCAAATCCAAAATTATTTTTCTATCGTAAATCCGATCAAAATTCTTTTATTTGCATATATGTCCTACCACAGATCTGAAACCATATGTCAAGAAAAAGTACGTAGTGAGATTTGAACCCCAAGTTAATGGGTTGAACTATTCTTTTATAACCGCTCAACCAGGTAAAGATTATTTTAGTTTTGTGTGAATAAAATTATAAACCCTAGCTACAAGAGAAGAAAAAAAAGTCGCGGCTAGATTCGAGCCCATTACTTTTGCTCGCCATCGTTGCCTCAAACCACTCAATTATTCTCAGAGTTTTTAGACACAATATGCAAAATTTCGCATGAAGTTTTTTTTATAAATATTTTATGACTAAATTAATTTTAATTCATGATTTTACGATTGATTTTTTTTATTAACTTGTTTCATTTTATCTTTTCGAGGATGGTGAAATATTTGATCTCAACATTGATTTTGATTCTCGGTTTTAGATTTATCGAGCAAAATTTAGATTGGTAAAGAGCTTCAACATATTTTGATTGAGATATAATTGTAATTTTTTATATTTTTTAAATATGATTGAATTATTGACTTAAATTATTAAATATTGATGAGCTCATAAGGTTTATCAATAAAAATTTGTAGTATATTAATTTCAAATGATTTTCTAATGTCTTATAATATATATATTTAAAAAATGTTGTATTGTAATAATCTTTTACTATTTTAAAAGCATGAGTTTTTGGTAAAAATATATAATATCAAGTTGTTTTATATTTGAGTACATATGGTAATTTTTGTTTGGATTATCTAAAAAATTCTTGATTGTTTAAATATATATTGATTGCCGACTCAAAGATAAACTTTTGTGATATTGGTTCTCTTTAAATAAAAAATATTTTGGGACATTTAAAAGTCCACCCTCCTAGATCTATTGCACTTCCCCAAGTGAATGCAAGTATAAAAGAAAATTTAAATGATATAACCATGGACGTGATCAGTGGTGAGAATACTGAGAGTTCTCAAGATAACCCTTCAAAGGGTAGAGATAACTTATGATATCAATGTGATACAAAAGATCATTGGTCACATACCTGTCTTATGCCCAAATATTTTGTTTTTGTTAATATTCTTTGAGGAAGGAAATATATCTCTCGCAGTCAATGTAACAATAAATACTATCCTTACAGTTAGTAAATATTTTTCTTATTTGGTACTAAAACAAACCAATATTAGTGCAATATTTGGTAGTACAAATTTAGTTGAAAGCTCTAGAAGAGCTAATAAATTAGTTAAAAGCTCCAGAAGAGCCAATATATCTATATTTGAAACAAACAAAAAAAAAATTGAATCCTGACTTACATTAAAAAAAATTTAAATTGACTATGATTATCTTTGTGATTATCTTTTGACATCATCAGTATGAATGGTTAAAAGTAAGATATTTGACTGTGAAATATCCCTGTGAAATATCCACTTGAATTGTGAAATATTTTAAAAGAAAGATATGAGCAACGGAATATAATAATTCTATCTAAATATTGTTATGATTAGATATACCTGAAGTTGCAAAATTTTAAAATTGTGAGTATAACTCTATAGTATTGAGTTCTCAATTAAAATTATGCGGGGAGAATATTACTGATGATGATTTGTTAAAGAAAACTTTTTCAACTTTTAATGCTTTAAATGTGCTATTAAATAACAAACTGTTATATGAAAAACCATAAAAATTGTTGTATTAGATTTGCTTCATTCCCTGAAAAGAATGTAGCAATATAAAAAGATGTAATCTTTGACGTGGATTTAGTAAGTGGCTATATAATAATTGTAAAAGGATGACCATATTAATTCTTCTTGCCATTAGAAGTGGAAAAATGAAGATAAATTAGTGAAGAACAAGAATTATCAAGAGAACCCTTTAAGGAGTGAAGATAACTTATGTTGTCGATGTGATATGAAAGGCCATTGATTGCATACTTGTCGTACGCCTAAACATTAATTATGAGTTGCATCATTTTTGTGATTGTGACACTCATTACTTAATTATTGGATGTCTTACTAGTAATAATTTTTCTCACCACTAGAAGTAAAGATATAGAGATAATTAATATAACAACAAGAGTTTTCAATATAACCCCTCAAAGAAGAGAAACAATTTATGAAAAGTTGTTGCTTATGTACTTGTCGTACACATGAAAATTTTATTATTCAATTAATATTTCTTAAAGGAAATGAAACATTTTCCCTATAGAAAATACAAAAGTGCATTTTTCTTGTTTCGTAATGAACAAACCAATCTTGGATGGCACAAAATTAATTTAAGGCTCTAAAAGAGCTAATATATTGTTACCCTATGTTCAATTTGGTAATGGAACATGTTAATCTTTCATACTACAAAATTGATTCAAGGCTTTAGAAGAGCTAATACATTGTTATCTGAAAAAATAAAGCAATAACTAATACATTATGTTCTAGTCAATCTTAAAGAAATTGTAACACCCCAAACCCGACCCAAACGCTACGACCAGATCTGGTATGCTACGGGGTTTATTGTTAAAAACTTTGCTTTGATGGTTTTTGGAAATCTCAATTTCGTTATTTAGGCACTTATTAAAAACAAGATATTTGATGAAAACCTTTGCTTTTTCTTTGAACGTATTTGGAAAACCCATTTTATTACTTTTTACGACTTAAGTCATTGAACATAAATTTTTAAACTGTAAACATTGACAAATATAAAGCGATAACCTAAGCCATGGGGCCTTATTACATAAATAGTCCCGAAATTAAAACTTAAAGGAAAACCCAAAATAGTTCATGAAAATAAATAAAATAAAACTTGATGGCCCCTCGAGTCCGCCTCGGCTCCCATGTCCACGATCTACCTCTCATCTGAAAAAGTCGGGGAAAAATAAAGGGTGAGTCACCAAGACTCAGTGTGCAAATCCCGAAAACACATAAAAGGCTTTAGGCCCACAAACACATTATGGGCCTTGGCCCATACACAATGGCAACAGAATATTTACATGCAACATGGCCCAACCCAACCTAAGAATCCATCCTCTACACACTAGCCCGTACCAGCCAACACACCTTGGGGATTTCTACAATCAACCCACCAACCGCTACAAACCACATCGACAGTCATGCTGCCTATTCCTAACAATCAGGAATATATTTAACGTGGCTTAGCCACCGATCACTATTGTGACCTAATTTTACAGTTCGTGGTTTAACCACCGATCACCAAGTGACCTTTTAACATGCTCTTCCCCTTCATCGTATTAACCCTATCCCATGCATACATCCAAGCAATTCAAAACAGTATACTACCTAAAATGAAACACCCCAAACCCGGCCCACGAGATTTGCCCAGATTTGGTATGTTCCTCAAGTAAACTGGTTTCAAAATTCTTTCGTTACCTTGAGAAAACTTGTGCGATTTTGAAAAAAAAAACATTATTTGGGTTGGGCTTGTGTTGAAAACGAATTCAATTCTATATATTAAAAATTTTACTTAAACTTTAATAGGTAAAACTCATAATCATAATAAATAGAAATAAATGGAAAACAATTCAACTATGGCCTTATGGCCTTATTACATCAAATAATTTCCAAGTAATTCAAGTACTTAAATAGAAATAGTAGTTCATAAAATAAAAACTTCATGTTGATCATGGCCACCACAAGTTACGTGCGTCCCGGTCCATCACCGTTCATCACCAAACATGGTCCCACAGCAGGGTGAGTCAAACGGACTCAATGTGTACACGACACTAAGCCATAATAGAATCGGGCATACTGGAGTTACACCTTCAAAACATAGAATACAAGTTATGATGCATTCCCAAACCCAAACCTAATTGTCCATCCGCTTACACACCCCCGTACCAACCATGCACACCGTAGGGACTACTAAGTCGACCCTCCTTCCGCTACACTCCAAATAGCGGTCTTAGGTCACCGCATTCGTGGTCTTAGGTCACCAAGTTCAGATTACTGTGGTCTTAGGTCACCACTTTTGATTCTGTGGTCTTAGGTCACCACTTTCAGATATCACGGTCTTAGGTCACCGTGTTCGTGGTCTTAAGTCACCACATTCACTTCCTTTCAAACAAACCCATATGCCCCATATAACGATGATATGCATAAATATGCCAAAGTTCACATTCTTATCATATTCTCATGTTAATAATGACCTTTTTCATATTCTTTGTAGAAGTAGGAAACGTGCACGAGTACTTAGTACCATAACATGGTACCTAGCCACTTTCATATTCTTAATATCACATATTTTAATAAAGCAGGCCATGAAACATATTAAGAAGTAGTGTGGGGTACACACTGATTTGCTTAACCACTTCTTTGAAATCCCAAAATCTGATCTCTGCCTTAGATCTCAAGTTCCTACAATTGATTAATCACTTTACTATTTAGCACAAAGCCTATTCGGCTAGAAAACCAAATCCTAGTAGGATTTGTATTCTTAAAGCTTACCTTGGTGTCGATTTGATGATTTAATCAAATCCCAGAAACTCGTATTTTCCCCTTTGAAATTGGCTAGTCACTATATCCCTTGAATTGGTTAGTTTTCGGCTTAAAACACATAATAATAGATCTACTACTAAAATAGGCCTTGGCGAATTTACCTTTTTCTTACCTTCTAAATCTTAAATCCCGAATTGGATCCTTGCTTCTTTATTCTTTGTGAAATCCCTATGTACCCATGTTAGATCCAATCTAACATTAAATCATAATAATATAGCTTATGGCGAATGGTATTCATAACTTACCTTAGATCTTAGAAGTTAGAAAGATACCTTCTTGTAGTTGACAATTTCTTAAATCCGAAAACACCCTTCCATAACTCGGCCAAAATCCATAATAGAGATTAGTCCCTAAATTTTAGATAGGTTTAAAATATAAAAGAATTGAAACCAAACTTTGAATCTTACCCTTTTTAAGAAATCGGTAGCACCCTTGTTAAAAGCCCCTTAAAGAATCGGCCTTGATGACTAGATGATAAAGTTTCGACTTTTGGGATTTAATGGAGAAGTCGACTAGAGGTTCTCTTGGGGTATTTGGTTTCCACGAAAATAAGGAAAAGAAACTTGAGAATTTTGGCAATGGTGAACTATAGATTCGGCTTGACAAAAGAAAAAGAGAAGAGAAGAGAGGAGAGCACGAGAAATTCGAGAGAGAGAGGAGGAGGAAGAAAAATTGATGAGTAGCCCTATTTCCTTCCTTTTATAGTGAAACTACTCCTCAGAATCCCTTACTTGGCCACCACTCTTCTTTATTTGATAGCTTTATCTCTTAATTTAAAATAATTAGAGAATAATCCTTTATTATCTCTTCAAAAATAATCCAAATTAAATCCCTTATTTATCACCTTATTAATCGAATATTAAAGAGAATAAAACTCCTCCTTTCTAGAAGGCTTGTGCCGTCCACCTCAGAGCTTACGGAAGCAAAAATAAAACTTCTTTTATTTGCTTCCCAAGTGACTCGAACCAGGCCCAACACCTTGCATGTGGCGCCATTTCCAGAGGCCCTAAGTGGCATCTTGGGCCACTTTTCCAAGCCTGTTTGTGTGTCAAATTTCACAAACTTTTTCTTTTAAGGCCACCTTGCCTTAATTTCCTCTTTTAAACTTTAAAACTCGACATTTCTAAGTCATTTCTAAGTTTCCAAAAATTTTCGTTCGGCTCTGTAAACTTGACATTTTCTTACATTTTCAAGTTTCCAGAAATGTGCACTTTCCTATTTTGAATCATTTCCAAATCATTTCCATCCATTTCCAAGTTTCCAAAAATGTTCACTTTCAATTTTTTTTTAACTTAACATTTCCATACATTTTCAGGTTTCCAAAATTGTTCAAAATTTATTCTTAGTACATAAAACATGTTACTTCGTACAATTAAACCGAAAATGCATAGGCCCTTTCCAGGATGTTACAATTCTACCCCCCTTAAAATAATTTCGTCCTCAAAATTTTCTAACTAAAATAATTGAGGGTATTGTTGTCGCATTGCCTCTTCTGGTTCCCACGAAGCTTCTTCCGATCCATGATTGCGCCATAACACCTTGACTAGAGGAACTGACTTCCTCCGTAGCACTTTCACATCACGTTCCAATATCCGAATCGGCTCTTCCTCGTAGGATAAGTCTGGCCTTAGCTCTACTTCTTCGACAGGTACCACATGAGACGGATTCGATCGGTAACGACGTAGCATGGATACATGGAATACGTCGTGCATCTGCCGCAACTCTGGTGGCAACTCCAATTGGTATGCCACTGCTCCAACTCGCCCGAAGACTCGATAGGGCCCTATAAACCTTGGGCTTAACTTCCCATGCGGCCAGAACCTCATTACCTTTTTCCAAGGCGAGACTTTCGAAACACTTGGTCTCCCACTTCAAACTCTATTTCCTTCCGCTTAAGGTCTGCGTCACGACTTACGGCTATCGAGGCTTCCTTTAACCGTGCTCGAATCATCTCAACCTTCTCTTGATTTGGCCACTAACTCTGGACCCAAAACTCGGCGTTCTCTAACTCAGTCCAACAAGTAGGAGTTCTACACTTTCGACCATACAATGCTTCATATGGTGCCATCCGAATGCTAGCCACGATAGTGTTGTTGTAGGCAAGGCAAACTCGGCTAAAGGCAAATAGTCTTCCCAACTTCCTTGAAATCCATCACACTGACCTCTCAACATATCCTCCAACACTTGTATAACTTTCGTTGATTTGCCCGTCCGATTGTGGATGAAAAGCCATAGTGAAGTCCAACTTAGTGCCTAAAGCTTGATGAAGTGCCCTCCAGAACCGAGGCGTAAACCTTGGGTCTCTCGCGGAGATGATCGATCTTGGTACACCATGTAACCTCACAATTTCGCCACATATAACTTAGCCACCAAGAGAATAGTCAACTCTTACGGGATGAAGTGCGCGGACTTAGTCAAACGGTCCACTATCACCCATACCGAGTCCTTCTTAGTAGGCGTAAGGGGAAGCCCACTAGCAAAATCCATGGTAATTCTCTCCCACTTCCATTGCGGAATCTCGATTGGTTGAAGCAATCTTGATGGAACTTGGTGTTCAGCCTTAACTTGCTGACACGTCAAACATTTCCCCACAAAATCCTTCCCAGCCTCCGGCTGAATTAACATTGGAGCCTCCGTCAACACCTTCTTAAGGTTGTCAAAGGTCTTCTGTTGCTTATCAGACCATTCAAAGGGTACTTCCTTCCTTAGTAACTTTGTCAAAGGCGCGGCTATTGACGAGAATCCTTCTACGAACCTTCTATAATAGCCTGCCAAACCTAAGAAACTTCAAATTTCAGCCACGGACCTAGGTGGTTTCCAATCCAACACTGCTTTGATCTTCCTAGGATCCACTCTTATTCCTTCTGCGGATACCACATGCCCTAAGAATGCCACCTCCTTAAGCCAAAATCCACACTTGCTGAATTTGGCATAGAGCTTCTTCTCCCTTAACACTTATAGCACCACTCGAAGATGTTCATCATGCTCCTCTTCAGACTTAGAATACACCAAAATATCGTCGATGAACACAACGACGAACCTATCCAAGTAGGGTTGAAAAGCTCGGTTCATCATATCCATGAACGCGGCTGGAGCGTTTGTCAATCCAAACGGCATCACCACCAACTCAAAATGGCTGTATCTTGTCCTAAAAGCGGTATTATGGATATCTGCCTCCTTCACCTTCAACTGGTGATATCCCGACCTTAAGTCTATCTTTGAGAAATCTGCGGCCCCTTCGGTGATCGAACAAGTCATCGATCCTTGGCAAAGGATACTTGTTCTTGATGGTCAGCTTATTCAACTGACGATAATCTATGCACATACGCATAGTTCCGTCCTTCTTCTTTACAAACAGAACTGGTGCTCCTCATGGAGACATACTGGGTCGTATGAACCCATGATCCAACAACTCTTGGATTTGAGCCTTGAGCTCAACTAACTCCTTTGGCGCCATTCGGTATGGAGCGATTGACACGGGAGCTGTTCCCGGTAGTAAGTCTATTCCAAACTCCACCTCCCTATCTGGGGGTATTCCTGGTAATTCCTCCGGAAATACATCTTCAAAGTCTTTCACCGTTCTAACTCCACTGACACCTTCTTCCTTTCCACCTAACGCACTTACGAAGGCTAAGAACGCCTTGCACCCTTTCTTAACCATTTTCTCAGCCTTCAACGCCAAAACTACGTTGGACAGGTAGTTTCTTCTCTCTCCGATCATTACTACTACTTCATCCTCCGGGGTCCTTAGTTCCATTCGTTTAGCCACACAATCCAACATGGCTCGGTGCTCTACTAGCGATCCATTCCAAGTATAAGTTCAAACTCCCGAAAGGTAGTTCCATTAAGTCACCAAAGTTCACTCCCCGAATCTCTGGGGTACATTCCGAAAGATCTTATCCACCACTACAGTTAGGCCTAATGGGCTTACTACATTCATCTGCCTATCAGAAGGTTCAGAGTCTAGGCCTAGTGTTTCCACTACACTACATGCAACATAGGAATGGGTCGAGCCCACATCGATTAGAGAAAAATAGGGCTTGTCAAAAATAAAGAACGTACCGGTTATAACGTCCGGCGCGTCTTCATCTTCCCTCCGGTGAACCGCATAAACCAAACCTGGTTGCCTTGCCTCAAGATTAGCAAAGCACCTGCGCCTTGTGTTCCACGGCCTCTGCCAGTACCATTACCTCTGTTACTCGAACCACGACCTCGTTGAGGCCGCGGTCCTCCTCTACCAGTCTGACTAACATTCTGAGCTGTTGGTCGGCTTTCATTTGATTGCTTAGGAAAATCCTTGATCACATGGTCCTTGGACCCACATCTAAAACATCCTCCTGTTTTCTTAAAGACTCTCCTAAGTGCTTCTTTCCACACACATCACAAGGTCGATACCGCCTTCCGAACCAACTTTAGCGACCTCGCGGCCCATCAACTCTAGGCCTCTTATGAACCTTTCCAGACGTTCCAAAACCTCTTTTGGGCCTATTCCTATCCATAGCCTGCTTTGTAGAATCCTTGATTCCCTCAGCCACCTTGGCTTTTTCTACCAAAGCAGAAAACTCTCCCGTCATCAAAATGGACACAGCGCTCATGCTCAGTTGCCACTACTCCTCCAGCATATCAGCTCAACCTCAGGAATTCAGCCTCATACTCCGCCACGGACTTGTTCCCTTGAACCAGCCCCAGAAATGCCTTCCTTTGCTCATCAGTATACCTGGTTCCCACGTACTTCTTCTGAAATGCTTCCTTAACATATTCCCAGGTCAGATCCTCAGCCGTGGCACCATCCTGAATAGTCAACCACCACTAATACGCTTCATCGCGTGCGGTGCCACCATTCCTTTTAACTTCTCCTCGGGGTCAAGTCAAGCTCATCCATGATGCGCTCTGTTGCTTCCAACCGAGCTCGGTGAAGCCCGGGTGCCACACCCGATACTCCACGAAACATTTCGGCTCTATTAGCTCGGAGCCGCTCAGGCACAGACTTACGGGTTCCCGTATTTCCTCCTGCACCAGCCACCAACTCCAAAACTCACAGCACAGCCTGCGACACAGCATCATCCCCCGTCTGAGCTTGCTGCTCAACACCAACAGCTGGGGGTGGTGACGGCGGTGGTATCTCATTGTCAGACCCTTGACCCGATCTAACGGGTTCTGACACCGTCATCCTTCCTCTACCTCGTCCACGACGACCACGTCCTCTAGAGCTCATTTCAAACATCGTGATCTGATTAAGAAGTTTTATGAATTAGTCTTTGTTTCACTTGATTACCCGCGAAGAAATTTTATGAAAAGAGTTTTAGGAGTGGTTCTTTCGTATGCACACAGTCTTTCCATTCATTCATCCATACATCCATCAAACAATCATGAACTCTCGTTCATTCATAGAAAGGTTGTAGTTTTCATTGTTATTGTTTTTTCTTCCACTACCCGTGGGTATTTTCGTAACTCATCTCTCACAGTGGGTATTTTCGTAATTTTTCAAAAGGAAAAAGTTCCTTGGTGATTTTGTCATAAAGTATTTTGGTATTTTTAAATTTTGGGGTATTTTGAAAAATTTTGAAATCTAGGGGTATTTTCGGTGATTTTGGACCTCGGGGGTATTTTGGTGATTTTTTCCAAGCTGTGGTAAATTTGTAAAATCTTATAAATCGTTGATATTTCAAAGGTTGCAAAACTTTGAGGGTTCTTTTTGAGAATTGTACTTTTCAAAACGGTGATGTTGCAAAAATTTTGGAAATCAGGGTCATTTTGGTAATTTTATAAGTTAGGGGAAATTTTGAAATTTCCAAAATTCAAGATATTTTTGATAATTTGCAAATTAGGGTTTTTGAACATTGATAAAATAATGAAATTTTGGCAAAACTGTTGGGTAGTTGGTCATTTTATAAACCAAGGGTATTTTTGTATAAATCGGAAATCTTTCGAAAAATTTTGTAAAGATGATTTTCATGAATTTAGAAGAAAGTTTTAAGAGTTCTAAAACTAGGGTTTTGTTGTTTTTATAAAAACACGACTAATTCCCTTTCGGGTTTTAGTTATTGTGTTTAGCCTATGACCGAGTCCTCTTGGTCGTGGTGAACAAAAGCTACGCACTGTGCAAGATTCGAGTGGGAGGAGGAGGTGAGTCACGCGGATCGCTTAAATACCAAACTCCCACCGAAACCATTCCTAAACATGCGCACAAAGGTTGCCACACCTACTCTGAGCCCTCCGGGTTAGGGTGAACCGAAGCTACGCACTGGTAGGATTCTGCGAAGAGGAGGTGAGTCACTAGGATCGCTTAAATACTGTGCTCTTAGGATCCAATCCTAGACATGCGCATTGTGGGTTACCACACCCTAACTTAGTGACTTAGCCATGGGTTTGTTTAACGTTCCTTAAGTCTTATGTGTTTGTGTTTGAGTAGACTAGTCCTAGGGTTCAAGTTCCTATCATGCTATTCTACGTTCCATTCCTTTTCTACCCTTCTAATATTCATTACACATAATCACACAAATAGTTAGGGTACTTACCCGGTGGATCATGAGTCGGAGACTTTAGGTGCCATGCCAGAAAACCTGCTTGTTTCATAAAATATTTTCAAAAAAAAATCATTTGGGCTCGCTTTGAAAATGTTTTGGGCCTTGGCCCACAGGCCGAGAGTTTTAAAATTGGGCTCTGATACCAAACTGAAACACCCCAAACCCGGCCTACGAGATTTGCCCAGATTTGGTATGTTCCTCAAAGTAAACCGGTTTCAAAATTCTTTCGTTACCTAGAGAAAACTTGTGCGATTTTGAAAAAAAACATTGTTTGGGTTGGGCTTGTGTTGAAAGCAATTCAATTCTTTATATTAAAAATTTTACTTAAACTTTAATAGGTAAAGCTCATAATCATAATAAATAGAAATAAATGGAAAACAATTCAACTATGGCCTTATGGCCTTATTACATCAAATAATTTCCAAGTAATTCAAGTACTTAAATAGAAATAGTAGTTCATAAAATAAAAACTTCATGTTGAGCATGGCCACCACAAGTTCTGCCGTCCCGGTCCATCACCGTTCATCACCTGAAACATGGTCCCACAACGGGGTGAGTCAAACGGACTCAATGTGTACACGACACTAAGCCATAATAGAATCGGGCATACGGGAGTTACACCTTCAAAACATAGAATACAAGTTATGATGCATTCCCAAACCCAAACCTAATTGTCCATCCGCTACGACCTCCGTACCAACCATGCACACCGTGGGGACTACTAAGTCGACCCTCCTTCCGCTACACTCCAAATAGCGGTCTTAGGTCACCGCATTCGTGGTCTTAGGTCGCCACGTTCGGGACATCGTGGTCTTAGGTCACCACTTTGATTCATCGTGGTCTTAGGTCACCACTTTCGATATCACGGTCTTAGGTCACCGTGTTCGTGGTCTTAAGTCACCACATTCACTTCCCCTTTCAAACAAACCCATATGCCCCATATAACGATGATATGCATAAATATGCGAGTTCACATTCTTATCATATTCTCATGTTACTAATGACCTTTTTCATATTCTTTGTAGAAGTAGGAAACGTGCACGAGTACTTAGTACCATAACATGGTACCCTAGCCACTTTCATTTTCTTAATATCACATATTTTAATAAAAGCAGCCATGAAACATATTAAGAAGTAGTGTGGGGTACACACTGATTTGCTTAACCACTTCACTGAAATCCCAAAATCTGATCATCGCCTTAGATCTCAAGTTCCTACAATTGATTAATCACTTACTATTTAGCACAAAGCCTATTCGGCTAGAAAACCAAATCCTAGTAGGATTTGTATTCTTAAAGCTTACCTTGGTGTCGATTTGATGATTTAATCAAATCCCAGAAACTCGTATTTTTCCCCTTTAAATCGGCTAGTCACTAAATCCCTTGAATTGGTTAGTTTTCGGCTTAAAACACATAATAATAGATCTACTACTAAAATAGGCCTTGGCCGAATTTACCTTTGTTCTTACCTTCCAAATCTTAAATCCCGAATTGGATCCTTGCTTCTTTATTATTTGCCGAAATCCCTATGTACCCATGTTAGATCCAATCTAACATTAAATCATAATAATATAGCTTATTGCCGAATGGTATTCATAACTTACCTTAGATCTTAGAAGTTCCGAAAGATACCTTCTTGTAGTTGACAATTTCTTAAATCCCGAAAACACCCTTCTATAACTCGGCCAAAATCCATAATAGAGATTAGTCCCTAAATTTTAGATAGGTTTAAAATATAAAAGAATTGAAACCAAACTTTGAATCTTACCCTTTTTAAGAAATCGGTAGCACCCTTGTTAAAAGCCCCTTAAAGAATCGGCCTTGATGACTAGATGATAAAGTTTCGGCTTTTGGGATTTAATGGAGAAGTCGACTAGAGGTTCTCTTGGGGTATTTGGTTTCCACGAAAATAAGGAAAAGAAACTTGAGAATTTTGGCAATGGTGAACTATAGATTCGGCTTGACAAAAGAAAAAGAGAAGAGAAGAGAGGAGAGCACTCGAGAAATTCTACAGAGAGAGGAGGAGGAAGAAAAATTGATGAGTAGCCCTATTTCCTTCCTTTTATAATGAAACTACTCCTCAGAATCCCTTACTTGGCCACCACTCTTCTTTATTTGATAGCTTTATCTCTTAATTTAAAATAATTTGAGAATAATCCTTTATTATCTCTTCAAAAATAATCCAAATTAAATCCCTTATTTATCACCTTATTAATCGAATATTAAAGAGAATAAAACTCCTCCTTTCTAGAAGGCTTGTGCCGTCCACCTCGAGCTTACGGAAGCAAAAATAAAACTTCTTTTATTTGCTTCCCAGTGTGACTCGAACCCAGGCCCAACACCTTGCATGTGGCGCCATTTCCAGAGGCCCTAAGTGGCATCTTGAGTGCCACTTTTCCAAGCCTGTTTGTGTGTCAAATTTCACAAACTTTTTCTTTTAAGGCCACCTTGCCTTAATTTCTTCTTTTAAACTTTAAAACTCGACATTTCTAAGTCATTTCTAAGTTTCCAAAAATTTTCGTTCGGCTCTGTAAACTCGACATTTTCTTACACTTCCAAGTTTCCAGAAATGTGCACTTTCCTATTTTGAATCATTTCCAAATCATTTCCATCCATTTCCAAGTTTCCAAAAATGTTCACTTTCCATTTTTTTTTTAACTTAACATTTCCATACATTTTCAGGTTTCCAAAATTGTTCAAAATTTATTCTTAGTACATAAAACAAGTTACTTCGTACAATTAAACTGAAAATGCATAGGCCCTTTCCAGGATGTTACATAAAAGATCATCGGTTTTTACATACATCGATACACACATAGAGAAGTTTCTATGGTTACGTACCTGGCATCCTTTGCCTACCCTTTCTGGGTAACACGACTGTCCATACAGCCTTTTTCCGGCTTTTAGCCCATAGCATATATATACAGATTAATTAGTGTGATAGAGATCTACACACCTGATTACAGTAAAGACGAGACCTTCTATGTCGACACTATTAGAAATCGATACGACTGCTAACTGTCTAAGATTTTGTTCTGACGCCGATCCACAACCCGGTGGCCAATCCTAAACTGCTGACACCGCTCGTTTATTAAACTTAGGGATTGGTTTAACAGATCCAATCCCCTCCTTCACCTGATCGATATTTGATTCCATCCAAAAGACCTTTTCAGTTGCTACCATCATAACATATGGTTAAGATCATAAATACAATAGCGAATCTAACGAGAATCCACAGAGAACCCCTTACCTTGAAATCCCGAAAGAGATGGAGTTTAGAGCCTAGCGATTTCCAGCTTTTAGATCTAGACGATCTACTTCGATTCCCAATGTGTCACCCAACACATAAACACAATAAACCAACGATCCATTAGCCTTTCGGCTTTGTCTTCCAAAAACCGAAAGAGAAAAAGAATAGAGCAGAAGAAATCGGCACCTACCTTTACAGAGAATTCGGCTTTGATGAAGAAATCGGTGAAAAGAAAAGAATGGACAAGGGTATTCGGCTTATGGAGATGAACACAATGAAATTTCGGCTTTTGCATAAAAGTGGAGATGAGAGAATAGGATTAGGGATTTCGGCTTAAGCAGAGAATGAGAGAAAACCCAAATGCCGAAATTGAAGAAGAGAATGGAAAAATAAAACCCTAATGCCGAAAATAAAAAGATATCCCCCCACTTAAACACAAACTTTCGGCACCTACTTCCTAAAACCCGAAAATGCCCCTTTTGACAACTTAAAATTGATCAACTAATAAGGGAAATTTCGGCACCCCCTATAGTATAACAAAACCGATTTCTCCTCCCCTCGGTGTTGGAATTTCAGCCACCACCGTGACAGTGAATACATCCTAAATTTCCTCCATTATCTTTATCTGATCACATCTCCAAAAGAAGCCTAGATCACACCACCTCTTCCTCCCTTTATCTGCCATATTATCAGCATTATCCACTTGAGTAAATCTTCCTATTTTTAAGCCTTATTGCCGTCCCTCTCTATTCATTTAAATACCGAAAATTAGCTAAAATTTAATTAAAAGAATTGGGCTTCAT
Organism: Gossypium sturtianum; assembly: GCA_025698515.1. Lineage (NCBI taxonomy): Eukaryota > Viridiplantae > Streptophyta > Magnoliopsida > Malvales > Malvaceae > Gossypium > Gossypium sturtianum. The sequence continues at coordinate 29,882,276 of CM046948.1, forward strand.
GCAACTTAAATTTGGGCCTCCCCAGTTGGCGCCACCTTCCTGCTCTTTATGTGGCGCCACTTTGCCACTGGGCCACAAGCCCATTTGTTACCTAAAACACAGATAATATCTTTAAGCCCTATCTTGACAGCCTTTCCACTAGAGTGCCCAAATAGCAAATTAGACTAAGGGCTCCGCCCAACCCTGAGCCCAGTCTGAACCCCTTAAGCATTCTAATTAACACCTTAGAGATAACATAAACATCACAGCACATTAAACGCAAAGGCCCATTAATTCAGGATGTTACAATTCTACCCCCTTAAAGAAATTTCGGCCTCGAAATTACCTGATCAGAATAGATGCGGGTATTTCGCCGTGCGCATGGCTCCTCTGTTCCCAAGTAGCCTCCTCAGAACCGTGATTCCGCCACAGAACCTTAACCAACGGAACCGTCTTTCTCCGCAATACTTTGACATTATGATCCAGGATTTCCACTGGCTCCTCTTCAAAGGATAAATTGGGTCTTACTTCAATTTCTTCCACAAACACCACATGAGATGAATCCGAATGGTAACGTCTTAACATAGAGACGTGGAATACATCGTAAATCTGGCTTAGCTCAGAAGGTAACTCTAGCGGATAAGCTACTGGTCCCACTCGTTTCAACACCCGATAAGGTCCGATAAATCTGGGACTTAATTTACCTTTCCGTCTGAACCTCAGTACTTTCTTCCATGGCGACACCTTCAAGAACACCTTGTCACCCACTGCAAATTCTATGTCCTTACACTTCAGGTCAGCATAGGACTTCTGTCGGTCTGACGCTTCCTTCAGTTGAGCCCGAATTACCTCAACCTTCTGCTCTGTCTCGGTAATCAACTCCGGTCCCAAAATCTGACGTTCCCCTAATTCCGTCCAACAGGTAGGAGTACGACACTTTCGCCCGTACAATGCTTCATAGGGCGCCATCTGAATACTTGACTGATAGCTATTATTGTACGCAAACTCCGCCAACGGTAAGAACTCTTCCCAACTACCCCTGAAATCAATGACACATCCTCTTAACATGTCCTCTAAGATCTGGATTACCCGCTCAGACTGTCCATCGGTCTGAGGATGAAACGCCGTATTCAAATCCAACTTCGTACCCAATGCTTGATGCAACGCCTTCCAAAATCGTGAGGTGAACCTAGGGTCCCTGTCTGATATGATTGATACTGGTACCCCATGCAACCTCACTACCTCCGCTATGTATAGCTTAGCCAATTTTTGCAGAGAGTAATCGACACGTACCGGTATGAAATGAGTAGACTTCGTCAAGCGGTCAACAATCACCCAGACCGAATCTTTCTTAGTAGGCGTGAGGGGTAGCCCACTAACCAAGTCCATCGTGATCCTTTCCCACTTCCATTGTGGAATCTTCACCGGCTGCAACAACCCTGATAGAAACTAGTGTTCCGCCTTTACCTGCTGACAGGTCCAACACTTCCCCACAAATTCGGTCACCTCTCGTTTCAAACCCGGCCACCAGAATTGATCTCGCGAATCTCGATAAATCTTACTTCCTCCAGGGTGCATAGCGTATGAACTACCATGCGCTTCTCGCAAAATCTTATGCCTCAACTTAGGATCTTTCGGCATACACACTCTCCCTTAAAAACATAATAGCCCTTCCTCATTCACACTAAATTCTGTTGACCCTTCACTTGATCCTACCAGGAACTTCTCCTTTAGCAACTCGTCAGTCTGCTGTTTCTCCTTAACCTGACTGACCCAAAAGGGTTTCACTTGAAGTTTAGCTAATAAACTCCCATCATCATATAGACTAAGGTGAGCAAACATTGCTCTCAAGTCAGAGATTACTTTACGACCCAAGGCATCTGCCACCACGTTAGCTTTACCCGGATGGTACTCGATCGAGCAGTCATAATCTTTTAACAACTCGATCCACCTCCTTTGCCTTAGATTCAACTCCTTCTGGGTCAACAGGTATTTTAAGCTATTATGATCAGTGTAAATAACATATTTTCCCCCGTACAGATAATGCCTCCAGATCTTCAGGGCAAAAACCACTGCCGCCAATTCCATATCATGTGTGGGATAATTTGATTCGTGTGGTCTTAACTGTCGAGATGCGTACGCAACAACCTTTTCACCTTGCATCAACACGCATCCTAGTCCCGTGTGTGAAGCATCACAGTAAATCTCGAACTCCTTTCCAGCCTCCGGCTGAATCAACACCGGAGCCTCCGTCAAAATCCTTTTTAACTTCTCAAAACTCTCTTGCTGCTTATTAGACCAAACGAACGAAACCCCTTTCCATAACAACTTAGTCAATGGTGCCGCAATTAAAGAAAATCCTTCAAAAAACCTTCGGTAGTACCCGGCCAGACCAAGAAAACTCTGAATTTTCGCCATAGACCTAGACGGCTTCCAATCCAACACTGTTTCAATTTTTCGAGGGTCAACCCTATTCCCCTCTGCCGACACAACGTGACCCAGAAACGTAACTTCCCTTAGCCAAAATTCGCACTTACTGAATTTGGCATATAACTGCTTCTCCCTCAGAATCTGCAGAACCACCCAAAGATGTGAATCATGCTCCTCCTTCGATTTTGAATAAACCATAATATCATCTATAAATACCACGACAAACCGATCTAAGTAGGGTTGAAATACTCGGTTCATCATATCCATAAATGCTGCTGGTGCGTTAGTCAACCCAAATGGCATCACCATGAATTCGTAGTGACCATAGCGAGTCCTAAAAGTCGTCTTATGAATATCCGCCTCTTTGACCTTAAGCTGATGGTACCCTGACCTCAGATCTATCTTTGAAAAGACTGAGGCTCCCTTCAACTGATCGAACAAGTCATCAATCCACGGCAACGGGTATTTGTTCTTGATTGTTAACTTATTCAACTGACGATAGTCAATGCACATACGCATTGATCCATCTTTCTTCTTAACAAATAATATCGGCGCTCCCCAAGGCGACACACTCAGTCAGATAAACCCTCTATCCAATAACTCCTGAATCTGCGCTTTCAATTCCACCAACTCCTTTGGCGCCATCCTATACGGAGCAATAGATACTGGCGCTGTTCCTGGAAGAAGATCGATACCAAACTCTACTTCACGATCCGGGGGTAATCCCGGGAGCTCTTCTGGGAAAACATCCGAAAATTCCTTCACCGTCCTAACATCCCCGACAGTTTATTCCTTGGCTTCTAGAGCCCGAACAAACATTAGAATTGCCTCGCATCCCTTCCTCACCATCCTTTCTGCCCTTAAGGCAGACACCACATTTGACAAATAGTTTCCCATTTCACCTATCACCAACACTTCACCACCCTTGGGAGTTTTTAACACCATACGCTTGGCTGCACAGTCCAAATTTGCTTGATACCTCGCTAACCAATCCATTCCTAAGATCTAATCGAACTCCCCAAACGGCAGTTCCATCAGATCAGCCCAAAAAGCTACCCATTGAACTTCCAGGGGTACATCCTTATACAGTTTGTTCACCACTACAGTTTGTCCTAAAGGGCTCACTACAGTCCTTTCCCTAGAAGAAGTCTCATAATCTAAGTTCAAAGTTCCCGCTATAGCACTTGCAACATAAGAGTGCGTCGAACCAATATCAATCAAGGCAGTATATGGAAAACCAAAAATTTAAAATGTACCGGTTATAACATCCAGTGCGTCAGCCTCCTCTCGACGTCTGGCAGCATAGACTAACCCCGGCTGTCTCGCCTCAGTGTTTCCTGGCCCTTGGCCTGGTGCTCCACGGCCTCGACCAGAACCGTTACCACCTCTAGCTGGACTACGACCTCTCTGTGGCTGCTGACCACCTCTTCCCAGCTGTGCATTCCCTTGGCACGTGGGCTCTTCACTGCCCCGTTGCTGTGGACAGTTTCTAACTTGGTGGTCAGTAGATCCACACCTAAAGCACTTCCCACTGCCCGTCCAACACTCACCTACATGGAATTTACCACATCGAGTACACTTCTGTGCCCGACTAGCAGCAGCAGGTCTCTCCTCCCGCCTCGCCCCGTCTGACCTAGGCCTTTTCTGAGTACGCCCAGCTGCCCCTGACGATCCAAAATTCCTCTTACTTTCACCCCTATCTCTATCCCGATTTAGTTTCTCTGTCCGTTTCACCTCCTCAGCTATCTTAGCTTTTTCCACAAGCACAGCAAATTCCCTCTCCCGCTGTGGAGCTATAAATACACGCAAATCATCCCTCAGACCATCTTCAAATCGAACACAACGTTCGTGGTCTGTGGCCACCATTTCTCGAGCATAACGGCTAAGGCGTAAGAATTCCACTTCGTACACAGCCACCGACCTACTTCCTTGCACCAAATTTAGAAATGCTCTACGCTGTACATCCACATAACTTGTAGAAACGCCGTTTTGAAGGAATCCCAGGTGATACGGTCAGCCATCGTACCATCCTTGACCGTAAGCCACCATTGATAAGCTTCGTCCCGCAGGAGAGATACAAACCCTTTCAGTTTTTCCTCTTCCGTGAAATTCAGATCATCCATTATACGCTCAACCACCTCTAACCAGTACTCAGCTGTACTCGGGGCTATTCTAGAAATTCCCCTAAACACTTCTGCCCCATTAGCTCTAAGTCACTCCGACACAGATTTCCGGGCTCCTGTGCCCATGCCTGCCCCAGCAACCTTCTCTAAAACCCTTAACATCGCCTGGGATACCGCATCATCTCCGGTCATCTGGTCCTGAAATTCCATCTCTACAGCTGGTGGTACTGGCATCTCGTTTCCAGACCCATAACAAGATCCTACTGGTTCAGACACAGCCATCCTACCCCTACCACGGCCACGCGCAGGACGTCCACGACCCCTTGTACTCATTCTACCGATTCACGTTTATCTGATTAGAAATTTTATGAATTATTAATTTCTTCCACTAATTAACCATGAACAATCTTATGGACAATAGTTTTAAGAGTAGTTCTTTCGAATTCGAAATTATCTCTACGGGTTTTAGTCACAAGTTTATATCTCCTAGTTCCACATACATTCAACCATCGGACATCAACATACAAATAGCATCCATGAACCCACATTCATCACATAAGGGTATTTTCGTCATTTCACTACCTGTGTGGGTATTTTCGTAGTTCTTTCCTACAGAGGGTATTTTTGTAATTACACAAAATAGGGTACCTTGGTGATTTTTCGAAATAGAGATATTTTGATATATTTTTTTCGTAAAGCAGGGGTATTTCGGGAGATTTAATTTTGGCAAACTGGGTACCTTTTGTAGATCTATGGGTTTTCAGGTAAATTTACAAAATATGGGTATTTTTGGTATTTTTACCAATCGGGGGTTTTTCGGTAATTTCACAGATTTTGGTAATTTTACAAATTTGGGGTATTTTGGGAAATTTTCACAAATCAAGGGTATTTCAAAAATTTTACAAAACTAGGGGGTATTTTTAGTAATTTTGCAAAATAGGGTGGCTGGTCCCTTCCGGGTTTTAATTATAAATTTTGGCCCGTCAACAAGTCCTCGTGGCTAAAGTGAACAGTCACTACGCTTTTGGTAGGATTCAGTGAAGAGGAGGTGAGTCACTAGGATTCGCTTAAATACCAAGCTCTCCACGAATCCAATCCTAGACATGCGCATGCCTGTTGCCACACCCTAACCCAGCGACTGGTTTACGGACATGTTTAGTTAGATTAAGTTTTATGAATTTAAAGAATTGTTTAAACTAGGCCTAAAGTCCATTAATTCCTATCATACTAGTCTACGTCCATGAAGCCCATCAACCCAACATGCATATCACATCAAGAGTTAGAATACTTACCTGCGTAGATTGGGTGCCGGTAGACTCGAAGGCCATATCTCAACCACAACATTTTACCAATTTATAAACTACTACTGGACCCATTTCAAAGCCCGAGTTTTGCAACTGGGCTCTGATACCAAAATGTAACACCCCAAACCTGGCCCAAATGCTACGATCAGATCTAGTAAGCCACGGGGTTTATTGTTAAAAACTTTGCTTTGATGGTTTTTGGAAATCTCAGTTTCGTTATTTAGGCACTTATTAAAAATAAGATATTTGATGAAAACCTTTGCTTTTTCTTTGAACGTGTTTGGAAAACCCATTTTATTACTTTTTACGACTTAAGTCCTTGAACATAAATTTTTAAACTGTAAACATTGACAAATATAAAATGATAACCTAAGCCATGGGGCCTTATTACATAAATAGTCCCGAAATTAAAACTTAAAGGAAAACCCAAAATAGTTCATGAAAATAAATAAAATAAAACTTGATGGCCCCTCGAGTCCGCCTCGGCTCCCATGTCCACGATCTACTGCTCATCCGAAAAGTCGGGAAAAATAAAGGGTGAGTCACCAAGACTCGAGTGTGCAAATCCCGAAAACACATAAAAGGCTTTAGGCCCACAAACACATTATAGGCCTTGGCCCATACACAATGGCAACAGAATATTTACATGCAACATGGCCCAACCCAACCTAAGAATCCATCCTCTACACACCAGCCCGTACCAGCCAACACACCTTGGGGATTTCTACAATCAACCCACCAACCACTACACACCACATCGACAGTCATTCTGCCTATTCCTAACAATCAGGAATATATTTAACGTGGCTTAGCCACCGATCACTATTGTGACCTAATTTTATAGTTCGTGGTTTAACCACCGATCACCAAGTGACCTTTTAACATGCTCTTCCCCTTCATCATATTAACCCTATCCCATGCATACATCCAAGCAAATTCAAAACAATATACTACCTAAAAGATCACCGGTTTTTACATACATCGATACACACATAGAGAAGTTTCTATGGTTATGTACTTGGCATCCTTTGCCTACCCTTTTTGGGTAACACGACTGTCCATACAGCCTTTTTCCGGCTTTTAGCCCATAGCATATATATACAAATTAATTAGTGTGATTGAGATCTACACACCTGATTACAGTCAAGACGAGACCTTCTATGTTGACACTATCAGAAACCGATACGATTGCTAACTATCTAAGATTTTGTTCTGACGCTGGTCCACAACCCGGTGGTCAATCCCGAGCTGCTGACACCGCTCGTTTCTTAAACTTAGGGATTGGTTTAACAGATCTAATCCCCTCCTTCACCTGATCGATATTTGATTCCATCCAAAAGACCTTTTCAGTTGCTACCATCATAACATATGGTTAAGATCATAAATACAATAGCGAATCTAACGAGAATCCACAGAGAACCCCTTACCTTGAAATCCCGAAAGAGATGGAGTTTAGAGCCTAGTGATTTTTGGCTTTTATATCTAGACGATCTACTTAGATTCCCGATGTGTCGCCCAACACATAAACACAATAAACCAACGATCCATTAGCCTTTCGGCTTTGTCTTCCAAAAACCGAAAGAGAAAAAGAATAGAGCAGAAGAAATCGGCACCTACCTTTACAGAGAATTCGGCTTTGATGAAGAAATCGGCAAAAAGAAAAGAATGGACAAGGGTATTCGACTTATGGAGATGAACACAATGAAATTTTGGCTTTTGCATAAAAGTGGAGATGAGAGAATAGGATTAGGGATTTCGGCTTAAGCAGAGAATGAGAGAAAACCCAAATGCCAGAATTGAAGAAGAGAATGGAAGAATAAAACCCTAATGCCGAAAATAAAAAGATATCCCCCACTTAAACACAAACTTTCGGCACCTCCTTCCTAAAACCCAAAAATGCCCCTTTTGACAACTTAAAATTGATCAACTAATAAGGGAAATTTCGGCACCCCCTATAGTATAACAAAACCAATTTCTCCTCCCCCTCAGTGTTGGAATTTTGGCCACCACTGTGACCAGCAGATACATCCTAAATTTCCTCCCTTATCTTTATCTGATCATATCTCCAAAAGAAGCCTAGATCACACCACCTCTTCCTCCCTTTATCTGCCATATTATCAGCATTATCCACTCGAGTAAATCTTCCTATTTTTAAGCCTTATTGCCGTCCCTCTCTATTCATTTAAATGCCAAAAATTAGCTAAAATTTAATTAAAAGAATTGGGCTTCATGCAACTTAAATTTGGGCCTCCCCAGTTGGCGCCACCTCCCTGCTCTTTATGTGGCGCCACTTTGCCACTGGGCCACAAGCCCATTTGTTACCTAAAACAAAGATAATATCTTTAAGCCCTATCTTGACAGGCTTTCCACTAGAGTGCCCAAACAGCAAATTAGACTAAGGGCTCCGCCCAACCCTGAGCCCAATCTGAACCCCTTAAGCATTCTAATTAACACCTTAGAGATAACATAAACATCACAGTACATTAAATGCAAAGGCCCATTAATTCAGGATGTTACATAAATTGTGTTTTAAAAAGATATTCGTTGTAACAGATATCATATTAAGACTATGGTTGAGGAGATGATTGATTTTTATATATTACATCTATTATATTGGGTAAGAATTTAATATTGGAAAATTAACGTCTTTCCTCTAGTTTGTATTATGCAAATATTAGTATCGTTAAATCACATGACATGATAAACTAGAAGTTTACTATTCCAAATATACAAATTAGTTGATGTGATCAGTTAGACTATCCTAATCAATAATAATGTGACAAAATGAGAATTTACATGGAAGTTTTTAAAGAACTTGAAGACTCTTTATTTTAAAGATTTTTTAAGTGTTGTTTGTTCCCAATGAAGATGATTTATTAAAACCTCACTAGAAAAAGTTGAGATTGAATCTCTTGCATTTCTAAAAGAAATATTGTAACACCCCAAACCTGGCCTAGACGTTATGGCTGTATCTAGCAATGTCACACGATAGTGTTTTTGAAAACTCGTTGTTACGATGAAAACATTCCATGTTATTATCTTTAGTAAACCTTTGTTAGAACTTAGGAAGTCGTCTTTATTCATTTAAAACTATTATTTTGAAACATCTGTCATTGCAGAAGCTTTAGTAAAATAGTTCAGGTGATCATGCGTTTAGAAATTACTTTAACTTTTTGAAGACCGAATTTCCTACGACCAGCATGTATAAATCCATAAAGTAAAATAAATAAATAAAAACCCAAATTTAAAACAAAAGTCCCAGAGGGTCTTTAAATTACAACCCAAATAATAAATAATAATCAAATCATAAACCGTAAATTGAAAACCATGAAGTCCAAAAATTACTATGGTCACCGCTGAGTCCTCCATCACACCGATCCGTCTAAGTCTGGGGATTACCTATGCACATTAAACAAAAAGGGTGAGTTTACGTAAACTAAGTGTGTAATCTCGTAGAAACAAACAAATAATCAGTATTCACAGTGTAACGCCCCGAATTTGGGCCTAGTAGAATTGGGCCCATTGGGCCTTGGGCATGGGAGCGTTTAAAATTTTTGAGAATAAGAGAACGGCACTAATGCAAGTTGGACCTATTAGGTGAGTGATTTTGGAAGGTTAGGGGGCTTCCATGAAGTCCCGGGTTCAAACCTGGGCTTTAGGAAAAAAATTGGTTTTAGGTGAATAAAGCCCTGGGTAAGTAAGTAGGCTTTAAGAATAAATTGTGGGAAAAAAAAGACACAAAAGGAGTTGTGGTCTAGTGGCAAATGGCGCCACAGGGGAGACAAGGAAGTAACACCATAGAGGAAGCAAGGGGTCCAAGGTTCAAGTCTTGGCGCTCGCAATTCATTTTGTTTTTCTTTTAAATGAACTTAGACTTTGGCCCATAGGCTTATATTTAGTTGCGCATGTTCTAAGTCACAAAAGGAGCTTGTGTTGTGGTGGCATGTAGCGTCTGGAGCATAGGAGAGGGCAAGGGTTCGAATCTCATGTCAAGCAAGGGAGTGTTTATTTTGCGGATTGGGCGGCCAGAGTTTGTGTTGGATTTAAACTCTGCTGAAGGGGGGATCCCACATCGGGAAGCTAGCATGAGGATAGGCAAGAAGCTGGCTTTAAATAGAGCAAACCATGAGGAGAGTAAGCATACCTTGCTTGGCTTATCCCTTTCGCTTTGTGGCGTGCTCGTTTGGGTTAGGCATTAGATCATTCGTTGATCTGTATGCCGTTGGGTCGCGGTGGTGGTGACCGAAGTTGATCGACACACCCCTTGGGGGTCAAGGGTACGATCATTGTTGGCTTCTGTGTAGAACAGTGTTCAGAGCGCGGATTAACTTCAGATTCCTATCAGGTGTGTGTATTTCGCACTACTCTAGCTGTAGAGCGGCAAATGCCGAAATGCCGGTCACACGGTGATGGTAGCCACACGAGCGTACGAGCGCACGTGTGGGAGCTTCGACACGATAGTTGAGGCCATCATGAGTGTTCTTGTGGGTTTAGGCTGTTTGGGCCACGATGGGCTGAAAGGGGCCATGTGGGGCCAATGGGCCCGTGGGCCCATATGAATAAATTGTATGATTGTGTAGTAGATATTGGACTGGTCTTGTGAATCTCATATCTGTGGCTAGATTTGGGCTAAATGGGCCACATAAGCGTGTGGGCCCATTTGGGCCGAGAATGGGCTCTAGGCCCATTCGCATCGTTATCTTTGTTTAGAATACCTTGGTTTACAAAATTACTAAAATACCCTTAATTTACGAAATTACCGAAATACCCTCAATTTGTGAAATTATCGAAATACCCTTGATTTGAAAAATTATCGAAATACCCCTGTAGGGTAGAATTATCGAAATACCCCTGTAGGGTAGAATTACTGAAATACCCCTGTAGGGTAGAATTATTGAAATACCCCTGTAGGGTAGATTTACTGTAATACCCCTGTAGGGTAGAATTAATGAAATACCTCTGTAGGGTAGGATTACCGTAATACCCTTGTAAGGGTAAAATGACCGTTTTGCCCCTCGAGGGTAATTGACTCACTTGAGGTACGATTGGACTGATTTGAAGGTAATTGAGTGTTCTGACTGTGTATATATGATTGTTTATGGGCATAACATTTCGCGTACATGACATACTGCATGGGGTTGGGACATTGATACGGAGGAAGTTCTGATAGGGTCGCACGGGTCGTATGACGACTGTGGATCCAGTATTGATCTGTTAAGGTCGCATGGGTCGCATGAGACGACTGTGGACCGACGGACGGCTTAAAGCCGTGTAATCTAATTATGGCTCTGTGCCAACCTAAATATGGCTCTGTGCCATCTTGATTATGGCTTTGTGCCAATCGTATTTACCCGTGGCTATGTGCCTAACATATATACCGATGACTTTGTGTCGATCATATTTACCCGTGGCTGTGTGCCGGTTATATTATCGTAGCTGATGGCTATGTGCCGATCTTATTACAGTTACTGATGGCTATGTGCCAATTATGAGACCGTTATTGAAAGCTCAAAGCCGTATAAATACTAGTAGCTAGGCTGCATTATTGGAGAGATTGGCTAGATGGGTCGACGTGGTCCCCACATGGAGAGATGGTTGGTACGGGTGGAGAGTTGGCTGGACAGGGTTGGGGTACATGCATGTTTTGCATTGATATGATTTAGGGCTTAGGCCCAGATTGTTACCGAATAGGGCTTAGGCCCAGATTGTTACCGAATAGGGCTTGGGCCCAGACCATGACCATAATAGGGGATTACACACTGAGTTTTCGTAAACTCACCCTGTTTTTTAATCAAAAGGTAATCCCGGCTTTAGGAGGATCGATCTTTGTGAGGGACTCGGAGATGGCCACACGTCTCTGATTTCTTTATACTTTGGACTATATTTTTGAGAATCTAGTTTGGGTTTTAATTTTTGTAATAAGGCCTTGTAAGTGAAGTTGTGGGTTTTTTTGTTATGGTTTTATAATTGCTAGAAGTAGAACATGGTTTTCCAAATTAACTACTATTTTTCAAAATATCATGCTTCTGCAACTGTTTTAAATTAAGTTTCCACAACAAGCAAGGTTTTAAAGATAATAATGTTTTACAAGAGAAAGACTTTTAATAAACCACGTTTTGAAACTAAGCAAACGAAATCTGAGGTTTTAAAGGCAGAAAGTTTAAAATTGTAAGAAGGGTTTCTAATGAAAGCATGGTTTTCAAAAAAAAAAAAAACTCTTCAATGTGACACATCAGATTTGGGCCTAACTTCTAGGTCGGGTTTGGGGTGTTACACACAATGCACAGTTGAACAGTCTTGGGCCTAAGCCCTTTTTAGTATCAGTGATAGTTTGGGCCTTAGCCCATCTCAGTACAGTGTTAAAAATGCAGTAGGGCCTTAGCCCATCACAGTATCAATAGCAGAAATAGTTCTGCAGTAGAAAAATCCTACCCAATCAGCCTCTACACACCATCTCCGTCCAACCCTACACTCCATGTGGGGATATAATCAGCCCACCCATCCCTGCACTCCAAGTAGTACCGAATGCGGCACAATGATGAGTTTACACAATTTGAGTACTTGATAAATTAGGCTTAAATCCTTTCAGTACACTTCCTCCGAATAACAACCCCCAACCCAATGCAATGCAACACACAATGGATGACATGCTATTATGCAATTTCAGTATATATATTCAGTTCAGATATTAAAATGCCCAGTACAGATATCATTCAGTCAATTTCACACATTTAGGGGTCTAAGTAGCGCCTACCGACCCTACAGTAGGTTCACAGTCGACTTAGACGACCCGTGCAACCTTAAAAATATTTTAATAAAAATGGGCCCACACGCCCATGTGATCTGCCCGTGTGGGCCCACACGCCCGTGTGGCCCACTTGGTCCAAATTGGCCTTGGCCGTGTGATCCATTTTTAAAGTAACCCATGCTACCTCAATACTCATATATGTTTTCACTATTTACTTATATGTTCATTCAAAGCTGTCTACTTGAGTCATTATCACTCAATTATTTATATCTTGAGCTACAGAATTTCAAATTAAGATCCGCTTGATGTTTTTGAAACTAGACTCAAATACCTTTCTACCATAAAATTATCAGTATATATAGTTTGTCAAATAAGTACAGTAAAATCTTTAAAGTTATCCTTATTCTACTATTTGACAGCTTCATCCTTTCCTTACTAAAAATTATTTATCTCTTAGTACAGAATTTATATGATGTTTCAATTTGTTTCTCTTGAAAATAGGCTCATTAAGGATTTAAACATATAAATTTAAGCCCCTAATTATTTTTTCACATTTTTTTATGATTTTCCTAAGTCAGAACAGGGGAACCCAAAATCATTCCGACCTTGTCTCACAAAATTTATTATATCTCATGATTTACAATTCCATTGCTTACACTGTTTCTTCCATGAAAAACTAGAATCAATAAAATTTAATTTCATATTTTATTCAACCTCTAACTCAATTCCCACTATTTTTGATGATTTTTCAAAGTTAGACTACTACTCCTGTCCAAAACTATTTTAGTGCAAAATGTTGATTTCCAAGTTTATAACACCCTTATTTCCTTTCTCTACAATTTTTCGCATCATTTTCTTTTATTTATCAACAACAAGCAATTTTGGCTTTTCGCCGAATCCCATTTTCTGCGTTTTGGGTACACACTTGGTATCATTTCTGATGCGTAAGCACTCCAAAGCCTCTAGAACCTAAAAATCGACCAACATATCTCCAGATTAATCACTTAACTCATTTTTAATCAACCAATTTTAGAAGGAACTCGACTAAAAACCTAGCAAAACCCTTACCTCACTTGAGTAACCACGACTTTGCACAATCACAGCATCGATTCAAAACCACCAGCCCCTTTGTTAACTCCTAAACACCAAAAAGGAATCCCCCTTTTAGAGATTAACCAAGAACGATTAACAATAGAAAAAATCGTTACTTACCGAAAACGCGCAACCAACGATGAACAACAGAATCAATTGGAAAAAAAAATGAAAGAAACGGAAGGGGAAAAAATAATGGAAATTACGGCAGCAACTAGGGGAAAGAATCGGCAGAGGAGGAAAAAAGAAGAAGAAGAAAATGTTAGAAAAAGTTTGGGGAATTGGAGAGAAAACTGAAACTCTACTTTTTTTTGTAACAAAAAGATAATCAAATTATTTTCTAATAACCTCTCCCCAATTATCTCCTAAAATCGCTCACTATTAACCCACTAAAACACAACTACTCAGAATTTTTCCCCAACATAACTCTTAGCTGAAATTGGAGCAAAAATACTGTCTCCACGCCATCACATAGAATTGAACACAGGACCTCCAACACTCCAACACTCCACTTAACCACCAGACCAACAGGCCCATTCTGATATAAACTTACCAACAATTAAACTTAAGCCCTTTGCACAAGGTTAAGGATTTATTTATAAAAATACCAAAATTTGCCCAAGTAAGGCTTGAACTTGGGACCTCCCACACACACCCAGAACACATAACCACTGAAGTAGATAGACATTGTGTCATACATCCATAAAAACAAAAATTTAAATTTTGGGGCGTTACAAATATGGGTCAATTTAACCAACAAGTGGATATTTTGATATAATTTTGGTAAATGCATCTACAAGTTAATCACATGAGAGTTATTAACTTCAAAGTTGTAGTTTGTGAGATTAGTTGTTTAATTATTTGTTTGAGAAAAAAAATTCGTTACGCAATCAAGACAATTCCTGCTAATGTTGGTGTGTTTGTTTCTTAGGCTTTCAATAATCATTGTATGTAACATCCTAAAATCTAGGGGTTTGTAAAATTTAGGTAACTACAGGTGTTGTGCTTGATATGTTGTTGTGTAGGCGTGATTAGGGGTCCTAGGGAGGCCTAAGGTCGTGTTGGGGCCTTGGTAAAATTTTACTTTTTGGGCACTTAAGGCGGGAAGAGTTAGTGGAAGCAGGCCTTAAGTACAATTGTTTGTGTTTTGATAACAAAAGTGGAGCATGTGGTGTGTTGGTTGTGGCGTCAAGGTGGAAGCTGAGTGGAGTGGGGTTCGAATCCCACATGCTGCTAGATATGGCATTTTTTTTTTGTGCCAAGATGGAGAGGAGGTGGTGTTCGCATGGGACTCTGATGGGGTTGTTGTTGAATGAGTCAAAGAATTCAAAATGGATGGTGTAGAGGAGATTGAGGAGTTGGACTTGGTCAAACTTTTCAAATGGTGGATGGAGAGGGAATTGTGGAGGAAGTGGGGGAGAAAATCGTGGGAGTGGTGTGTGGTTGTGTTTGGCCAAAAGTGGGGAGGTGCCTAGGGAGCATGTTCAGTTTTGGTTAAGGTGTGAGTGTGCCGTTTTGTTTTCAAGAGTGGCTATTGTGCACTTTTGGTCTTAGCACTTTGGGAAAACTTTGCTTTCTTATTTCTTTACCGAAATCTTTAGAGACTATTCTCACTTTCTTCATCTTTTCTCCTCTCTTGTGCATTAGCCGAATATAGGGTTGACCACTCGCGCATTTTCTTTCCTCTTCATCCATTCTTTCAAAATTACGTCACCCCTTTTTTCTCTTTTATTCTCATCATAGCTGGACCTCCTTCTACCTCTCTTTTGAATCAACCAAACTTTCTCCTATTCTTTTTGAACCGGTTTCTCCTTATTTTGTTGGCAGCCGAAACTCACTTTTCCTACTTTGGTGTTCCTTCTACTCCCTTCTTCGATAACTAAGTTCACTCTTCATCTCTCAAGCGGCTACCCTCTTCTTGTCACATAGCCGAATCTGCTCAAGTGGGATTACCCAGATCTCTCCCTCTCGTACGACTTGTCTCTAATCACAAGGTAATGGTGTTTCTTTCTCATCTTCCTTCGTGTCTCTTTTACGTTTCATATAGCCGAAGTGGCTACCTCTCTATCTTCTAGTTCTCAGCTAATTTCTTCTTTCCTTCTCTCAACTTGGAAGGCGCACTTCGGTCTATTTCCATAGCCGAATCTGTTGTTGTACGGTTCCTCATTAATCAAGGTAAAGAGTTCTCCCTCTGGTTTCCTTGCGATTATTCTCTTTTCGCTTTACTATGCCATAACCGAATCTTTATTTTTGGCTAGGCCGATTGTGTTAAGGATTAAACAACTCTCTTCGTTGTTTATTGAGCATTCGAATTTTGAGAAGTCGTGGTAAGAGCAGAACCTTCTTGTTGACAACCACCATTCTTTCTCTGTGATACTTTATTGATCGAGACCTTCTTCATGGATGCGAGTGATAGCCGATCTAAGGGGGTTGCGTTAAGGGAGCCTAAGGGGAGCGGACTCGTAGTCTCTGCTCCCAAGTTCAAACGGTGTAGGGTGTCAGCGATTTGGGATTTTCCCCTAGGTTGCAGAAGGGAGATAACATCAGATTTGGTTAAGCAAATCGTAGTGGTTGGCGCTAGTGAGGGTGACGTCGATCGGGAGTGTCTAGTTCTCCTCGTAATCAGGTGTGTAAATTCACACCTCTATTCGTTTTGCAATGTATTATTCTCTGTGACAGTTAAAAGCTGAAATACCCCTAATGGGTATGTTAATGGAATATCCCTAGTAGGGGAGTTTGGATACAACCAAGTGAGTAAAATTATTATCATACCTTTAAGGGTAGGCTGAGCATGTTGTGTATTTTGTTCATCTGATATGTTGGTATAATAATGCATACACGAATTGTTATGACATGATATTTTGCATGGAAGAGGGATATTATATTGATGATCGGGGAAGTGTATTTCGGTGGCTCTGCCACATGTTTCGGTGACTTTGTCACATTCTGTCAGGTGGCTATGCCACGTATATTCGATTAATTTGGTGGCACTGCCACAATTTCGGCGATGAGCAGCGTGACTGCCATCGAGGTTTGTAACGGATGGAGGGTTGATTGTAGAAATCCCCACAGGTGTGTTAGGTTGGATACGGGTGGTGTGTAGTGGATGGACTACTAGGCTGGGCTGGGTTGCATTGCATTCATTATTTGTTATACCATGTTGATAGGGCCAAGGCCCAATTCGTTTCCGTATGGGCTTCGGCCATATTGCTTATGTGAGGGCTAAGGCCCAATCTGCTTCTGTGGGCTTAGGCCCAATTAATGTTCGATTGGGGAATTACACACTGGGTTCTTATAACTCACCCCTCTGCTTAGTTTTGCAGGTAATCCCTAGCTTTGAGGATTTGGAGCCGAGGCAGACTCTGTGGTGGCCATACATCGTTACTTCAGTAAATTACGTTTTACTTTACTTAAATTTCACTTTAATTTGGGATTATGTTCTGTAATAAGGCCTTTGGGATTTTATTTTGGTTTTAGATTTTAATTCGGTTATTTTTCAGTATTTAATGTGCAATACGAGTTTTTTCTAAAATACAAATAACTGTTTTCCAAAATGTTAACGAACAATTTACAACCTATAAACTTTGGGTTCTCTTAAACTTCGGAAACAGTTTTCAAAATATCACCTTTCCAAAAAAATCAATGAATCTAGATACTATTTTTAAATAAAGTTATCGTAAACGGCAACAATTATATTTTTACAAGGGAACTATTAAACAAGTTGGACTTCTCACAAGCATCAAAACTTGAAGTTTTTAACAAATGCGAAAACTCTTTAACAACCATTTCATGTGACATGCCAGATCTAGTCGTATCGTATAGGCTGGGTTTGTGGTGTTACATTTTGTGGTATCAGAGCTAGGTTGCAAAACTCGGCTGTGGATTAGGTTCGAAAACGTTTTTCAAAAATTAGTCTAAAATGTGTTTTAAAAAAATAATATATGTCTTTTTGGAAGAAGTATGGCACCCGAGTCTCCGGCACCGAATCCGTAAGTCTTCTGATTTTGTTTGAATATATGCTGAAATAACTTTAGAAAGAAACTATTAGAGTTAGTGATACCGAGACTGTTAGCCAAGACTGTAGAGACTAAGACATTAGGAAATTCGATCTGTGAAAACAACTCTCATACTTTTTTTACATAAAACATCTGTTAATAAACATTGGAATTATACACTAATTCATAAAATTTGTAATCAGATTAATTCGATCCAGTGAACATGAGTACCAGAGGACGTGGGCGTGGTATATGCGGCCGTGGTAGAGGCCAGGGTGCTAAGGCTGGATCCTCAAAATCAGGGCATGTACCGGAGGGTGAAGCGCCAGCATCGTCGGTAGTGGAAGCAGGGTCTCAAGACCGAACTGGGGGGACGATGCTTTGTCCCAAGCTATGCTACGAGTGCTCGAACGAGTTGCTAGAGCGAGTACTGGATCGGTAGCCCAGAAATCTATTCCTGAAAGACTCTGGGCAAACGGGGCTGAGGTCTTTAGGGGTATTTCTGGTGTAGCCCTAAATGTAGCTTAGTACTGGTTGGAGGCTGTGGAACGGATTATAGATGACCTGGATTACACAGTAGAGGAAAAATTGAAAGGAGCAGTGTGTCTTCTGCGGGATAAAGCATATCAGTGGTGGCTCACGGAAAGAGAAGGCACTCAAGCAGATCATATCACCTGGGACTTCTTTAAGATAGCGTTCCAGGGAAAGAATGTTGGGGCGAGTTATGTGGACGCCCAGAGGAAGGCATTCTTTAATTTGGTTCAAGGGAGAAAATCTGTGGTAGAGTATGAGGTAGAATTCTTACGCTTGAGTCGATACGCACGGGGTATAGTGGCGACTGACTATGAGCGTTGTGTTCGGTTCGAGGATGGTCTGCGGGACGAGCTACGAGTACTGATAGCTCCGCAGTGGGAAAGAGATTTTGCCATTCTGGTCGAGAAAGCAAAAATTGCTAAAGAAGTGAAACATTCTGAGAGGCAGAACCGGGATAAGGATAGAGGTAAGAATAAGAGAGGTTTTGGGACGTCAGGTTCTTCTAGGGGTTTCCAAAAGAGGCCTAGGTTAGATGGGCCAGCTCGAGCTGTGATGCCAGTTGCTGTAGGTCAGTTGTGACCTTGTGCTCAGTGTGGGAGAACACATCCGGAGGAGTGTTTGAGAAGAACGGGTGGATGTTTCAAGTGTGGATCTAGAGATCATATGATAAAGGATCATCCGGGAGGCGGCTAGGCGCGGATGGTAGGTCAGGGATTTGCACAGTCAGATAGAGGTGGTCAGCAGCCACCGAGAGGTCGTGGTCCAGCCAGAGGGGGAAATGGATTTTTCGAGGTCATGGAGCATTGGGTAGAGGTGCTGGGAGTACAGATGCAAGACAGCCTAGACTGGTCTATGCTGCTAGATGCCGAGAGGATGGCGATGCACCGGACGTCATAACCGGTACGTTTCTTATATTTGATGTGCCATTTACAGCTTTAATAGATATTGGATCAACTGATTCGTATGTTGCCTATATTGTATCTGGGACTCTGGGTATTAAATCTGAGACTGCTGCTAGAGAAATGTCTGTGATAAGCCCTTTAGGACAACCGGTGGTAGTGAATAAGTTATTTAGGGATGTACCTCTAAAAGTTTAAGGAGTGGTATATCCGGCGGACTTGATGGAGCTGCCGTTCGGCGAGTTTGATCTGATCTTAGGCATGGACTGGCTAGTTAAGTATCGTGCAAATGTGGATTGTACTGCTAAGCGTATGGTTTTGAAAACGCCAGAGGATAAAGAGGTGATTGTGATAAGGGAAGGAAGAGATTATTTGTCCCATGTAATTTCGGCATTAAAGGCCGAGAAGATGGTGCGAAAAGGGTGCAAGGCGTTTCTGGCTTTTGTCAGTACATCTGATGCTAAGAAATTATCTATTAAGAATGTCAGAATCGTGAAGGAGTTCCCGGACGTATTTCCTGAAGAGCTTCCTGGATTGCCTCCAAATCGCGAGGTCAAATTCAGTATTGAGCTACTTTCGGGAACGGCTCCAATGTCCATTGCCCCTTATAGGATGGCGCCGAAGGAGCGAGTAGAACTGAAGGCTCAGATCCAAGAGCTGTTGGACCGTGGATTTATCCGACCAAGTGTATCTCCGTGGGGAGCACCGGTATTGTTTGTAAACAAGAAAGATGGATCGATGCGTATGTGCATTGACTATTGGCAACTGAACAAGCTAACTGTTAAGAACAAATACCTCCTACCTAGGATTGACGACCTGTTTGATTAGCTATGAGGAGCTTCAGTTTTCTCGAAGATCGATTTAAGATCGGGATATCATCAGCTAAGGGTCAAGGAGTCCAACATATACAAGACAGCTTTCCGAACTTGTTATGGGCATTACGAGTTTTTAGTGATGCCGTTCGGATTAACAAACGCACCAGCCGCTTTTATAGACATGATGAATCGGGTTTTCCAACCCTATTTAGACCGGTTTGTGGTGGTGTTCATAGACGACATTTTGGTGTATTCAAGAATGGAGGAGGAGCATGAGTCTCATCTTCGAGTTATTCTGCAGATTTTGAGAGAGAAGTAACTTTATGTCAAATTCAGTAAGTGCGAATTTTGGCTGAGGGAAGTGACCTTTTTAGGGCATGTTGTTTCTGCTGAAGGGATAAGAGTCGATCTTTGGAAGGTTGAAGCTGTGTTGGACTGGAAAACACCTAAGTCAGTGTCAGAAATTTGAAGTTTTCTAGGCTTGGCTAGGTACTACAAAAGATTTGTTGAGGGGTTTTCGTTGATTGCTGCACCCCTAACTAAGTTGCTGCATAAGGGGGTACCGTTTGTGTGGACGGATAAATAGCAGGAAAGTTTTGAGAAGTTAAAGAAGATTCTGACTAAGGCACCAGTGTTGATTCAGCCAGAGGCTGGGAAAGAGTTTTTTGTTTATTGTGATGCGTCGCACACGGTTTTGGGATGTGTGCTGATGCAAGAAAGGAAGGTAGTGGCATATACATCTCGGCAACTAAGGCCACATGAATTGAATTATCCTACGCATGACTTGGAATTGGTCGCAGTAGTATTCACCCTAAAGATATGGAGACATTACCTGTATGGGGAGAAGTCAATTATTTATACGGACCATAAGAGTCTTAAATATCTCCTTACCTAGAAGGAGTTGAATTTAAGACAACGAAGATGGATAGAGTTGCTGAAGGACTATGATTGCTCGATTGAGTATCACTCAGGAAAGGCTAACATAGTGGCAGATGCGTTAAGTCGTAAGGTGATATTGAATTTGAGAGCAATGTTCGATCATCTCAGTCTTTATGAAGATGGTAGCCTATTAGCAGAACTTCAGATAAAGCCGACATGGGTAGGTCAGATTAAAGTGAAGCAATTGTTAGACGAAACGTTAAGTTCTCGACTTCAGCAAGTGGAAAGGGGAGAGACAGTGGATTTTGGGTTGAATAGTAAAGGGGTGCTATGTTTTCGAGGAAGAATTTGTATGCCGAAGGACTCTGAGTTAAGGCAGATGATTCTGCGGAAAGCGCATAGTAGCCCATACGTTATGCATCCCGGTGGAAGCAAGATGTATCGGGACCTGCATGAGCAATATTGGTGGCCAGGGTTGAAACGTGAAGTTACCGACTTTGGGAGTAAGTGTTTGACTTGTCAGCAGGTGAAGGCGGAACATCAGTTGCCTTCGGGGTTGCTGTAACCGGTGAAGATTCCACTTTGGAAGTGGGAGAGAATAACAATGGACTTTGTTAGTGGGTTACCCCTGATGCCTACTAAGAAAGATTCAGTGTGGGTGATCGTTGATCGGTTGACTAAGTCCGCTCACTTCATACTGGTTCGTATGGACTACTCACTTCAGAAGTTGGCCAAGCTGTATGTGGCAAAAATTGTGAGACTGCATGGGGTACCAGTGTCTATCATATCAGACAGGGACCCTAGGTTTACATCGCGGTTCTGGAAGGCATTACATGAAGCTTTGGGTACAAGGTTAGACTTTAGCATAGCGTTCCACCCATAGACTGACGGTCAGTCGGAGAGGGTAATCCAGATTCTGGAAGACATGTTAAGGGGCTGTGTAATTGACTTCAGAGGTAGTTGGGAAGATTATCTACCGTTAGCGAAATTTGCGTACAACAACAGCTATCAATCCAGCATTCAAATGGCACCCTACGAGGCGTTATATGGTCGTAGGTGTCGTACCCCTACTTGTTGGGAATTGGTGTAGCGGCGGTTGTTGGGTCCGAATTGATCTCGTAGAGGCGAGGAAAGATTGAGTTGATTCGGGGTCGATTGAAAGAAGCTTCGGATAGACAAAAGTCGTATGCGGATCTGAAGTGCAAGGAGATAGAATTTTCAGTGGGGGATTATGTCTTCTTGAAGGTCTCACCCTGGAAGAAGATCTTGAGATTTGGACAGAAGGGTAAGTTGAGCCCCAGATTCATCGGGCCCTATCGGATAGTTAAACGTGTGGGACCGGTCGCCTACCAGCTTGAGTTACCCTCGGAGTTGAATCGGATACATAATGTATTTCATGTTTCAATGCTAAGGCGCTACCGTTCTGACCCATCTCATATAGTGTCGGTGGAGGAAATCGAGGTTAGACCCGATCTGTCTTTTGAGGAGGAACCCGTGCAGATTTTGGATCGAGATATTAAGGTGTTAAGGAGAAAGTTCGTTCCGTTGGTCAAGGATTTATGGCGTAATCACGGTTCAGAAGAGGCCACGTGGGAATCGGAGGAGGCAATGCGGCAGTAATACCCTCACCTCTTTTAATCAGGTAAATTTCGAGGTCGAAATTTCTTTAAGGGGGTAGAATTATAACATCCTAAAATCTAGGGGTCTGTAAAATTTGGGTCATTACAGGTGTTGTGCTTGATATGTTGTTGTGTAGGCGTGATTAGGGGTCCTAGGGAGGCCTAAAGTCGTGTTGGGGCCTTGGCAAAATTTTGCTTTTTGGGCACTTAAGGGGGGGAGAGTTAGTGGAAGCAGGCCTTAAGTACAATTGTTTGTGTTTTGATAACACAAGTGGAGCATGTGGTGTGTTAGTTGTGGCGTCAAGGTGGAAGCTGAGTGGAGTGGGGTTCGAATCCCACATGCTGCTAGATATGGCATTTATTTTTTTTTGTGTGTGCCAAGATGGAGAGGAGGTGGTGTTGGCGTGGGACTCTGATGGGGTGGTTGTTGAATGAGTCAAAGAATTCAAAATGGATGGTGTAGAGGAGATTGAGGAGTTGGACTTGGTCAAACTTTTCAAATGGTGGATGGAGAGGGAATTGTGGAGGAAGTGGGGGAGAAAATCGTGGGAGTGGGTGTGTGGTTGTGTTTGGCCGAAAGTGGGGAGGTGCCTAGGGAGCATGTTCGGTTTTTGTTAAGGTGTGAGTGTGCCGTTTTGTTTTCAAGAGTGGCTATTGTGCACTTTCGATCTTAGCACTTTGGGAAAACTTTGCTTTCTTATTTCTTTGCCGAAATCTTTAGAGACTATTCTCACTTTCTTCATCTTTTCTCCTCTCTTGTGCATTAGCCGAATATAGGGTTGACCACTCGCGCATTTTCTTTCCTCTTCATCCATTCTTTCAAAATTACGTCACCCTTTTTTCTCTTTTATTCTCATCATAGCCGAACCTCCTTCTACCTCTCTTTTGAACCAACTGAACTTTCTCCTATTCTTTTTGAACCGGTTTCTCCTTATTTTGTTGGTAGTCGAAACTCACTTTTCCTACTTTGGTGTTCCTTCTACTCCCTTCTTCGATAACTAAGTTCTCTCTTCATCTCTCAAGCGGCTACCCTCTTCTTGTCACATAGCTGAATCTGCTCAAGTGGGATTGGCCGGATCTCTCCCTCTCGTACGACTTGTCTCTAATCACAAGGTAATGGTGTTTCTTTCTCGTCTTCCTTCGTGTCGCTTTTATGTTTCATATAGCCGAAGTGGCTACCTCTCTATCTTCTAGTTCTCAGCTAATTTCTTCTTTCCTTCTCTCAACTTGGAAGGCTCGCTTCGGTCTATTTCCATAGCCGAATCTGTTATTGTGCGGTTCCTCATTAATCAAGGTAATGAGTTCTCTCTCTGGTTTCCTTGTGATTATTCTCTTTTCGCTTTACTCTAAGGATTAAACAACTCTCTTTGTTGTTTATTGAGCATTCGGATTTCGGGAAGTCGTGGTAAGAGCTGAACCTTCTTGTTGACAACTACCATTCTTTCTCTATGATACTTTATTGATCGAGACCTTCTTCATGGATGCGAGTGATAGCCTATCTAAGGGGGTTGCGTTAAGGGAGCCTAAGGGGAGTGGACTCGTAGTCTCTGCTCTCAAGTTCAAACGGCGTAGGGTGTCAGCGATTCGGGATTTTCCCCCGGGTTACAGAAGGGAGACGACATCAGATTTGGTTAAGCAAATCGTAGTGGTTGGCGCTAGTGAGGGTGACGTCGATCGGGAGTGTCTTGTTCTCCTCGTAATCAGGTGTGTAAATTCACACCTCTATTCGTTTTGCAATGTATTATTCTGTGTGACAGTTAAAAGCCGAAATACCCCTAATGGGTAAGTTAATGGAATATCCCTAGTAGGGGAGTTTGGATGCAGCCAGGTGAGTAAAATTATTATCATACCTTTAAGGGTAGGCTGAGCATGTTGTGTATTTTGTTCATCTGCTATGTTGGTATAATAATGCATACACGAATTGTTATGACATGATATTTTGCATGGGAGTGGGATATTATATTGATGATCGGGGAAGTGTATTTCGGTGGCTCTGCCACATATTCCGGTGACTTTGTCACATTCTGTCAGGTGGCTATGCCACGTATATTCGATTAATTTGGTGGCACTGCCACAATTTCGGCGATGAGCAGCGTGACTGCCATCGAGGTGTGTAGCGGATGGAGGGTTGATTGTAGAAATCCCCACAGGTGTGTTAGGTTGGATACGGGTGGTGTGTAGTGGATGGACTACTAAGCTGGGCTGGGTTGCATTGCATTCATTATTTGTTATACCATGTTGATAGGGCTAAGGCCCAATTCGTTTCCGTATGGGCTTCGGCCAGATTACTTATGTGAGGCTAAGGCCCAAATGCATCTCGTGGGCTTAGGCCCAATTAATGTCCGATTGGGGAATTACACACCGAGTTCTTATAACTCACCCTCTCGCTTAATTTTGCAGTAATCCCTAGCTTTGAGGATTTGGAGCCGAGGCAGACTCTGTGGTGGCCATACATCGTTACTTCAGTAAATTACGTTTTACTTTACTTAAATTTCACTTTAATTTGGGATTATGTTCTGTAATAAGGCCTTTGGGATTTTATTTTGGTTTTAGATTTTAATTCGGTTATTTTTCAGTATTTAATGTACAATACGGGTTTTTTCTAAAATACAAATAACTATTTTACAAAATGTTAACGAACAATTTACAACCTATAAACTTTGGGTTCTCTTAAACTTCGGAAACAGTTTTCAAAATATCACCTTTCCAAAAAAACCAATGAATCTAGATACTATTTTTAAATAAAGTTATCGTAAACGGCAACAATTATATTTTTACAAGGGAACTATTAAACAAGTTGGACTTCTCACAAGCATCAAAACTTGAAGTTTTCAATGAACGCGAAAACTCTTTAACAACCATTCCATGTGACATGCCAGATCTGGTCGTATCATATAGGCCGGGTTTGGGGTGTTACATTGTATGTTAAATTGTCGATGCGAGTAACTATCGCAAAAGTTTGTTGCTTTATGTATAAAATGATTTAGCAAAATTTATAAAGTAAATGCCTCCAATTAATAGCTAAACCATATCTTTTGTGAACAAAACTTTTTGTATGCATGTACAAGGATATAATATTTTGAATTAATCAACACTTGTACACGTCATGCCAAAAAGTTATGATAAATACTCCCCATTACAATTGACTTTTGGTCAAGAGCCCAATACAACCCATTTTAAAATTTTTGAACTTGCGATGTATGTTCAAGTTGCTACACCACAATGCACAAAATGGGTATTCAAAGAAAGTTAAGAATATAATAATTATGAATCTCTTTGTATTATTAGATTTCTTGGATCGGATTGGCGATTCAATTATGATAGGATTTGATGATTACAAACTATGATTTGATAGTTTTCGCAAAATTAGAGGAGAGAAATAACAACTAAATGAAATAAAGCAATTGAAATGAATTATCATTATCTAGATCCTCGTAGAAAGTAATTTGAACCAAAATTTCAAAAAGGAGAATTCACTTTATTGCAAATTAATTGCAAGATGTAATAAGAATGGTGGAGTGTCACATATCAGCTAATGTTTTGATTTCAATCAAAGTCCCAGTAGGACAACTTGTTAGAATAAATGAAAGTAATGCATGCCTAAAGCATGATAGATTGATTGGTTCCAAAGATGAAAATTCTCGTAAAATAAAATAATAAATCTAAACGGCCATATAGTAGAGGCGAATGCTCCAAAAGAGACCCAAGACATAACTAATAATTAAAACTCCAGAATAGATGAAAAGAAAGAGATCTCAATAATTTATGTCATTATGAGAAAATATGGAACCATGAAACTAGAAAGTTATCGACAACAATTTTGCATGCAATTGTATTGTTGAAATAATAAAAGAAATTGAGGATCTTGAATAAATTTGTTGAGAAATATAAACATGGAATAAACTGGCCAAAATGAAATGACGCAATGCAAGTAGAATTAAATTTGTGAGGTTTTCGAACCAGTAGTCCAAATATCTAAATGTATAAAGCTAGTGAGGGTACAAATGAAATAGTTTTGCAAAAATGAAATAACAAATATGAATATGTTTGCTAAGTCCTAAAATTGATTATGAAAAGATAATATTTGTGATGGATGCAATAACCTTTAGATATCTTATTAATTTAACAGTTCATGAAAGATTTGACATGCATCTTATGATTGTTATTTCAATCTTTATATGGATCATTATATAGTGGAAGTTTATATTAAAATCCTTGAAGGATTTAGAATGCTAGAAGCATACAGAAATTCTCGGGAAATTGTTCAATATAGTTGTGTAAATATTTATATGAATTGATTTGAACATATGTATTAGTAAAGAATGGTCATGATCAAAGTTTTGTTATGATTATCGTTGGAACTCCTGAAGAATTCAAAATATGTTTTCCTAAAAAAATTTCCTCACTAATGGCTTTCAAAAGAAAGATGATATAAATGCTTAATAAATACGTTTAAGTGATCATTTGAAGCTAGCATTCAAGATTGAATATGTAGAATTTGAGATATTATGTGATGTTGTCATGAGGGGGAGAAAATACGCGTTGTACTCTTATTCCTTAACCAAGATTTTGTCCCATTGGGTTTTCCTGATAAGATTTTTAATGAAGCAACATGTTATGCCTATTATAGATATATATACTCACTCTTTTTCCTTTATTAAGATTTTTTTTTCCACAAAGTTTTTAAGATTTTAACAAAACACATTATCTACCAAAGGCCATCCAAGAGGAGGGAGTGTTATAAATATTTTATTATTAAGTGGATGTTCATCAAAATCAAGACAGGTTTAATGTACTTTAACACTTTAATGTCCATTTGAAGTAAAGTTTTATACCATTTATACTTTTATATCTATAAATATAAACTTTGAAGTTTTATAGATATTTCCAGTAATCAATAAAAATATATTCTCCTCTTTTTTTCTATTTATTTTTCATTTACTCTTTATTATTTATTTCAAACATCGCATTTTCTCGACATACAAATCAAAGCTTTTATTATAAATCTGTTTTAAATCTTAATGGTTGATTTTTTGAGACTACAAGCTCAAATTTTATGGATTTTTTGAGAAATAATTTATTAACTTTAAAACTTCCGATTACTGCGGATTTAGACTAAAATATTTGGGTGATTTATAAATTTGAATTTTGGACTTCTGAGAATTATTGAGAATATGGGTTAATAGGTTTTAAGAGAGGAAAATGTTTGGGTTAATGGATTTGGTCTCAGTTTTTGAATCATTTCCTTTTTATTTAATTTTGAATATGGAGATTTGGCCTCTTAGTTTAAAATTTGTAGAGGTAATTCTTTAAAAAAAGAATAGGCAATAATATTTTATATCTTATTAAAAAAACCCAAAAATTGGAAAATTACAATTAAAGACCCCAGATTTGACAAAATTTACAATTACATTCCTAATATATTCTAGAACTCTCAATGGTTGGGACAGGTGGTGACCTCCCAATGGCTAGCCACTTGCACAAGGACACTGCCGAGAGCCATGAACCTCAACCTGCAGCAGTATCATCTTTGATTTCAACATTGAACATCACAATATTAGAAGAAATAATCGTAAACTTCAAAAATATATATATATTTTTTATTGACAGTAAAATAAGCATAAATAATACTTTGATTATACTAAAAATTAATAAAATATTTTTAATTAGTGCTTGGGCTGTGGACCCAGTTCTAATGCCATTCTCCTTAGAAAAAGGAAAACGCAAAGGATAATAATAATCCTAAAACAAACCAAAAAGCATGGGCATGGAGAGAGAGTAACGCAATTAGAAATAGGAGAGGTATTTCATGCGTTATGCATGTGCATTACTTGCCCAAGACTTCTTCGCTTTCATGCACCATGCGATACGTTAAAGACTTGCATGAAAATTCACCTTATGTTGCATGCATCAATAACGTACAAACTTAGGTCTCCAAATATTCGCATTTGCAACACAGTATACATATTTTTTAAATAAATTTGACCCTTCGTCCTCAAGCCTTGGATTCATTTAGAGAAACACTTATTAATAAAATAATTACGAGAAGCTCAAGTTACAATAATTCTTCTAAGTAGTAGAATATATATTTGGCATTGTATCATCTGTATATAAGGTAATTATTTGATATATTGAAAATTTTTAACTCTATAAGTAGAGTTGAAATTTTGCAGCAAGTCATATTTATTTTCAATACAATTAATTAAGGATATATGGTAAAATCTCAATCCCTCTTATGGAGTTAAAAAATTTCATCATCGATGTACCAAATAATTATTCATATATTCATATTTATTATATTATATACAGATTTTTTTATATATAAGTGTGAACTTCATAACTACTAAAAGTGAATGATGTAAAATTCTTTAAATTTTTTAATTAGTAATGTTGTTTTTATCTAAATATCTAATTTTTTATTTTATTTAAAATTAAATTAATAAATATTTAAAATAAATTTTACTGTTATAAAATCAATAGACAGAGAGTAAAAAAAAAAGGGGAGAGCAAAAGAGATCGTATTAATCAATCAAAATATCTACAATGCTTCTCAAAAGTCTCTATTTATAGGCATAAGAAGTATAAATGAAATAGGGATCTACTTCTAATCACTATTAGAATTTAAAGTACATCAAAACTTATCTTGATCTTGATGGAAATCCACTTAATAAGATATTCATAACACTCCCCCTTTGATGTCCATTGGTAGATAATGTGTCTCGTTAAAACCTTACAAAGATAAAAACCTTGTGGGAAAAAATCTCTAATGAAGGAAAAAGAGTACACATATCTATAATATGCATAATATATTGTCTCATTAAAAACCTTACCAAGAAAACTCAATGGGACAAAACCTCAGTTAAGGGAAAAAGAGTACAACGCGTATTTACTCCCCCTCATGAAAACATCACATAGTTTCTCATATTCTACGTATTCAATCTTGAATACTAGTTTTTCAAACGACTATTTGAATGTATTTGCTAAGCATATATATCACCATTCTTTTGAAAGTCATGAGTGAAGGAAAAATTTTGGGGAAATATATTTTGATCTCTTCAGGAGTTTCAACAATAATCATAGCAAACTTTAATCATGATTCTTCTATAAAAACACAAATAAGTATTTTGGATCATTTTATAATCCTCCTTCAACTACTATTTTCTATGTCAAATTTACCACATATGTTCAAATTATTTCAATTAATAGAAATGAACAATTTCCCGAGAATTTCAATATGCTTCTGGCATTCTAAATCCTTCAAGGATTTTAATAAAAACTTTACTATATAGTGATTCATAAAAAGGTTGTAACAACAACTATTAGATGCAAGTTAAATCTTTTATGAATTGTCAGTTTCTATAAATCGAGCCTGTAAATATTTTTATTAAATATTTATGGAGTGAGTATATTGGTGTATTAAATTTTCGTCGGAAAATTTTAGTGATTAAATGGCTAATTAAGGATTAAACCGTAAAAAATATAAAAGTTAATCGGTATTGATTATTATTAGTTAAATTGCATGATTAATAAATGTTTAAGGTCTAAAGTGGAAATAACCACTTTTCTTAAGTAGTGAACTGTAGGAATGTTTTAATCAGTGAAAAATGTGAAATTTTAAAGGTTATTTTTATAATTAAAAAAAAAACAAAACAAAACAAAAAACATAGAAACAATAAGCCATTTTTATATTCATTTTTCATCCATCACCGTTTCCACCATTTTTGAGTGAAGGAAGAAGGCTTCGAAAGTTTAAAATCATTCGGCCATTGCATGGTATGAAATTCTAAGCCCTTTTCTTGTAATTTTTATATTTTTGAGATCGTTGTTAAGTAATCTAGCTAACCTGGGGACTAATTCGTAAATCTGTTAAAATATTTGGGACTTGCCAATAATGAATTATAGGTGTTCTTGATGTTAGATGAAATATTTTTATGCTTGGTTACTATCTAGGACTATTTTGTAAAGGGATTTTTGATAATTTTGAATCTAAGGACTAACATGAAAAATTTAGAATGTAAATTTGTAAACAAAATTAATGTTTAAAGGTTGATATGAGGTGCTGTTAAAACCGATTTTGGATATTAGGAGTTAAATTTGAAATTTTAAATAGTTTCGGTTTTAGGGACTAATTTATAAATAAATTTTATGAGTCATATACATAAATATGAGTGTGATAATGTATTTGAATTTGATAAATTAAATTTAATTATTATATAGATCAAGAATTGAACCGTTTGGAGGATAACCGAGAAAAAAAAGGAAATTTTCAAATTAGTCCCTACGAGTCAACTAATAGCATATCCTAGGTAAGTTCATAGTATAAATAAATATATGTATTTATTTATAACTTGTGCCATTTTGGTTGAATTGTATTTGATGTTGAATTTCGATATTAAGTTGTAAATTTTAAAATGCTTACAATTAAGTACAAGTGAGAAAATGGATATTCGATAATTGATGATCATTTGGGATAATATGATTATATGATATTGAAATGAACTTAGTTGATTGATAGCATGTGTACGACTGTGTTTCTGGAAGTGCCTCTAAAATATAATTGTAATAAACATTGTTAAATGCCTGATTGAACGTAGTAAACGATTAGGATACGGTTAGCATGCCAATAAGGTTAAACGCACACGCTTGTATAGGATTGCACTCGGTGCCTCTTTTTGCACTTCGGTGCCTTTGTTTCGGTGCCTTTGTTAGCATTTTGCACAGAGCTATCATTTTTAAAACACGAATATCGATACATCTGCTCCAGACAGTAAAAATTCAGCATATTTAAGCATATAAACCATTCCAACACAAATCTATTCAACATGCATCTTTTACCATATCAAATAAACGTTAAAACGACTATAATCACAGTTTCAAACATCGAGAATAAGTCCGAGAAATAATCAACATATCACGATTCAAATCTTTAAATCCTGAGAACAAATAAACTATGGAAACATCCAAAATGTCATGGCAAAATTCATGCAAAAATTCTACCACATTGCCTTTATTTCCCCAAAACATAAATGAATTAATAACACTTACGAAATAAAGCTATGGTCTAGCTTGGATCACCCATCAGAAATCACACCGCTCACACCGGCACACAACTAATCTACAATGGTTTTAAAGGAGTGGGTGATCTTAACCAGCTCAGTGAATGCTCAGAATAACCACAATGTACACACAATATCAAAGGTTAAACAAGAGCATACTATAACACGTTCACAACCATACTCTAATCAAGTAAAAATAACGTATTCACGTTTCATTAAGTCATAAAACTAACATATACTCCTACATGCAATTACACTCAACTCACTTATATATAATTCATTTAGCAATAATTCACCAAGACTAAACGACGTATACATGCTTTAATAACCCACAAGTCTAGCGATATATTCTCATGCATTCACAAGTTAAATGGAAATGATCCAAACCATAATTACATGTGCAATTTACTATGAGAACATACTAACATTTTCATGAAACTTAAATCAACTCGCTTAGCATATTATTCACATGTTTAAGTGTCCATCTCACATCATATTACCACAATAAATAAGATCAAATTTAAACAGTAATTCGCATAGCAACTACATACTCATTTAGGCGTACATCACATTACACATATATACATTTTAAGATAATTTGGCACTTGAGGCTATGAAACATAAAAGTGGGTTCTACCACCACATATCGGATACATGGATTTCCAACACACCAAATGACTCATAGATTCGTACATATCCCAAAAGTGAAGCATAAAGCTAACACTCTCCAACACACCAAACATGTTTTGTTGAATGGAGCTTAACTCACATTCCCTTTTCTCTCCAACATGTCTCAAGGCCTCAACACCCAAATCACATAACATATATAGGTGAGTACTCACAAATCCTATGGCATGCCAACTATATCCAACGGTCTCATAAGGTCACAAGGCCAAAATATCCACAATTACACAATTTTAATTATTGATTTACTGCACATCATCTCTGTTCATATTCATCAATTCACATCAAAAACCTGTAAACAATGCATGCTTATCGAATTCACATTTAATTGCACTTAAAGAGCCACAATAATGCTCATTGAGCCATCACGTATCTAACCACATATGAGTGCATTGAAATTAGTTTATCACATACATAACATCTTATATTAGCATTACATTCCATAATTCAACACATATGTATTTACCGGTTTTTGCACTTTCACTGCACATTTAAATTGCTAACACAACATCATCATTATTGTTCGGCATATTTAATATGCCCACAACACAATACAATTCACATTAGTCATCACACATGTCTCATATCATAATATCGCATCATAATAATCATTCCTTAAATAATCTCATAATCACATAATTTACCAAAAATAAAGCAAAGGAAATAGAAAGCTTACATTCGGAACTTAGGATAGGGATTTAAGTTATTCCTAAGCTCCCAATTAACACTATGAATCGTGTTTACTAACAACAATTCCAAACACTCACCGATTACGCTTTCAACGAAAAGCCGAAAGCTCAAACTAGCCTTTCCTAGCTCATAGATGGTCCTAGCGAATTCGGAACTTCAACACAACAATTTGAACAATAATACATTCAAAAATTAGCTAATGACTCATTACAAACATACAAAAACATAAGCCTAAACTAAGTTCTCGTGTAACTGAAACCTTTAACATAGTAAACTTTAAATCAAATATCTCGATCTATACTAAATCTTTTTGTCCAAAACCAATTTTGTTCATCTTATAATTCACCTACAACTAATTTCCAACCTTTAAACTTGTTAGGGATCGACCCAATTAAGCAACGAACAAGTAAAAATAGCGAAAGAAATTGAGAAATTGAACACACAAATTTAACGTGGAAAAACCCCTCCAAAGAGGATAAAAAACCACATGCAAAGATAATTTTACTATAATGACAAAAGAACTAAGAGTACAAATATGGAGATAAAAACTAAACACCCGAAAAATAAAGAACCCTCAAAACGTAAACAAAAAAATTCTCTAAATGTGTTATGAGTTCTAATCTCTAATGGGTGTATTTTCTAAGGTTGTAAAAGAGCCTATTTATAGGCTAAATTCATAGGTCAAATAATAATAAAATAATCTCGACTAATTAGAGTTTGATTGAAACAAATAAATAGAGTTTAACTAGAAGATTATTTCTCAAATTTGACTGAAATAAGAGTCATACTCAACAATTCTCCGCCTTGACTCATATTTCCACAACGCCATCTTTGCCAAAGCCCACCACAGGCCTATCTTGGACTATGCAGGGAATTAACTGAGTCAAATCTGTGCTTAGAAACTAGAAGACTTCTAGCCTTCGACTTATACACTGCCAAATCAAAACTAACTTGGGTTTGATTTTCACGAACACAATGCCCTAACATTTTAAAACCTACATCCAAAAGAGAACCTCTCTTTAATGAAACGGTCATACCTTTTTCCCTCCAATGACCGAGTTGCCTCCGCTCCAAACGAGTTGACTTCGACTCCGTAACGGACGAGGGATGTTCGATTTCACTGGTCACTGTAGAACCTTCTAGAATATAAAGATTAACAGTTCTTTTACCTTTTAACAAAACGAGAGCTCCACGAGATGCTTTAATGCCACTCGACTAGATGTTGATTATGCATCCTTTCAAGTCTAAAATACTCAAGGAGATGAGATTCTTTCGTAAATCAGGTACATACCTAACATCTGAAAGTTTCCTAATCGTCCCATCGTGTATCCTAATTTTAACAGTACCAATACTAATTACCTTATTGGATGAATCGTTTCCCATATGCACAACTCCACCTTCAACCAAACTGTATATGCAGAACCATTCTCTATTGGGACACATGTGGAAAGAACATCCTGAATATAGGATCCACTCGGACATAAGCTTGGAGTTATCGCTTGTTGACACTAATAAGAAATCATCACTGCTTTCATCGGCCAAATTAGCACCAGCTACATCTTCCTCGTTACTCTCAGAAGCTCTTTTATTTCGCAGTTTATAACAATCTGCTTTGATGTGACCTAACTTTTTACAATAGCGACACCTTTTGTCTCGCTTCTTTGATGCTACCAAAATGGAAGCTTGCCTATCTGCCTTGCTATCCAAACAAAACTCATTGTCAAGTTTGTCTCTACTCAACAAATGACCCTTCACATGTTCGAACTAGAGTTTGTCTCTACCATAAATCAACGTCTCCTTGAAAGACTTGTATAAGGGGGTAAAGAGAACAATAATAGCATAGCCTGATCTTCATCGTCAGCCTGAACCACAACGTTCTTTAAATCATTTAAAAAAGTAATGAATTGACTGATGTGATCTCTAAGAAGCACACATTTGTTCATGCGAAACGTAAATACACGTTGTTTCAACACTAAACAGTTAGCCAGAGACTTGGTCGCATAAAGTGTTTCTAACCTTTTCCACAAGGCGGATGAGGTCTTCTCCATCAATACCTCCTACAATACCGTATTTGTGAGGCACAATTGGATTGCAGACAAGGCCTTTTTTATCAAGCTCTTCTCATTCCGTTTAATTTAGGTTGTCAAGCTTTTTCTCGGTAGCAACCTTTTTCAAGCCAATTTGAACTAGAATTGCCATCAACCAAACTTGCCACAGATTGAAATTTGTGACACCAACGAACTTCTCAATTTCAAACCTTGTTGTTGCCATCTCTGAACGAGCTAATCTACGAAAATTGAACTAGCTCTAATACCACTTGTTGGGGATCGACTCGGTTAAGCAACGAACAAGTAAAAATAACGGAAGAAATTGACAAATTGAACACATAAATTTAACGTGGAAAAACCCCTTCAAAGAGGATAAAACCCATGGGCAAATATAATTTTACTATAATGACAAAAGAACGAAGAGTACAAAGATGGAGATAAAAACTAAACCCCGAAACCCAAAAAACAAAGAATCCTCAAAACGTAAACACAAAAATTCTCCAAATGTGTTATTAGTTCTAATCTCTAATGGGTGTATTTTCTAAGGTTGTAAAAGAGCCTATTTATAGGATAAATTCATATGTCAAATAATAATAAAATAATATATACTAATCAAAGTTTCATTAAAAGAAATAAACAGAGTTTAACTAGAAGATTATTTCTCAAATTTGACTGAAATAGGAGTCATACTCAACAAAACTACACAAAACTACTCAATTCATGGTATCAACTTTTTCAACATGTTTTATGGCTATTTTTTCAAAAATTCATTAAAACTCAAGAATTCTTTAATGAAACTTCAAAGTAAGTTTAGAAACCTTCTAATTGCATAGAAACTAATTGAAAAACACTTTAAAACCACTATTTTACCCAAAATCTCGAAATCGACCATTAACATCCCAATTTTCGAATTTTATTTAAAACATGCGATTTAATGGCTAAAAATTTCGTTTGAAAGACCAGATATCATTTAAAACTAATTAGGAATTGAATTGTTACCTTAGTTGATAAAAAACTGAGTGTTTGATCGAGAACCCGAAAAACCCACAAGTTTGATAATGGAGGAATCTATGGTGTTCTTATTGGATTTTATGGAGGTTTAATGATTTGGAAAGTGATAAGAATCAAAGGAATTTAGGTTTGACAAATAAAATTGTATGGGAGGAGTTGGGATAGCATGGGACGACAAGAGAAAATAAAAGGGAGAAGTTAACGTGAAAATAAAACTAGGTGGGGGAAGATATAGGATGAATTTTAAAATTTTGTTTATTTGCTTCATAAACAGACAGAATTTTGACCATTTTACAAATCAGTCCCTAATTAAAAATTGAAAGTCTTTGTAACATTATTTTCAAAAATTGATTTAACAGTCAAAAAGCCATTGTCGAATATTTTTCCAGTTCACCATACTACTAGATTTCCAAGAACTCTAGAGCTAAAATTCCTTAAATACCCCTAAAACTCCTACGCCCAATTTTGGGGTGTTACAAAAATTATATTGATTGAGTTCATTATGTTAGTATGATTATTGAATTTTTAACTGATGAAATTGAATGAAAGATGAGTATGTGTTTAAAAGTTGGTTAGACATGATATCAAAATGACCGGAGAGTTTACAGTTTATATATAAGTACCGCTCGATTTATAATTGAGATGTATTGTAACAGCTATCTATTTAAAATAAATGGTTTATTGTGAATAATATGGAAATATGTCATATTGATTGAATGAGAGATTATACAATTGACAAATGAAATGCTCACCTTGTTGACAAATGAAACGCTTACCTTGTTGTTATGAATGTCTTGACAAGAAATGGTATAAAGTTAGTTATATTTGTTAATTAATTGAAAACTAAGCTAAAAGTTTAGTCTAATTATGTATAAACTTACTAAGCTTTATAAGCTTACTCTGTTTCTTTTCATGTTTTCTGCAATTGACGTTTTGTGGAACTAGGCAGTCGGACCAACTTCAAGGCTCACACTATCAAGCTTCTGTTTCGGTAGAGTTTGAATCGTTTATTTTGGTCTTGTGGCATGTATATAGGTTATCTTATTCTGTTGGTTTTGAAGTTTTAATTTGATATTGTAATGTATTGTAAATGGTTGGATTTTAAGATTTCTATAGTATGCAAATATGGTATATGATGAAAGCGTGTTAGAAAAGACATGTTTGATCTTAGATTATGAAATGTTGGAGAATGGTTAAACTTGGTTATAATGTTTGGATTATGTGCTAGTTGATGATTATGGTATGTTTTGTTGGTACCAAATTAATAGTATGTTTGAAATTGGAGTTAGTTTTATTTTGGTAAAAGTTAGGTAAGTTTTAGTTGATAGAAAGGTGTGTTTTTGGATGAGATTTATGGTGAGGTGCATATTGGTGTAAAAATATATGTATGTTTGTATGACTAAATGAATAGGTTGTACTATTTTGAATTGGATTGTAATGGTACCATGATGGTACATTGGTTAGACACTTAGGAATGATTAATTTGAATTTTGGTTTGGCATACTTGTGATGTGTTTTGAGTAATTGAATACATGGTTTTTGGTAAGCTTGGGATTTAAGTAAACCGTTGTTGAAAATCTTGCACTTCAAGGTATCATACAGCACACACGGTTTGACACATGGTCTTATGCCTCACACGAACATGAGACACGACCGTGTGCTCTATTCAATTTTAGTGATTTTAGGTCCACACGGTATCAGTTAGTTACACGATCTGGGGACACGGCTATGTGTCTCCTCCTACATAGTCATTACCTTTGCACACGGTCTAGAGACATGGCCATGTCTCTTCACCAAACGGGTTGAGCCCTGTCACACGGCCGTGTGACCCTTGTTTTTAGTTTTTGCCAAAAATTTTATAAAAGTTTCAAACTAGTCCTGATTTGATTCAGAGTTGATTTAACGGTTTTGCATGCTCGATTAATGTCTGGTTTTGATTGAAAATCACATCATACTTGTATTAAATTTCATTTTAGTAGATTTGTTGATTATTTATGCTAAATCTAAGGCTTGGTTATATTTGATTATCAAAGAATGATTGTAATTACGTTATAATATGAATTGTTTGATCATTTATGTCGTTATATCGATTAAGATTGATGTTTGTATGTTTGTTATAATTCTTGATTTACTCATGATCTTTATTGTGCATGTAATTAAAGTGATTGATGATTTATGATTTGATTAAATGTTATAGAATGTATTATAATGTTCCAATAATTGTTGTAGCATCCTCTTTCTTAGGCCCGGCGACCGGTCCAGGTATGGGGTGTTACAAAGTACTCTTGAATAAACACTCAATTTTGGTTGAATAATTACTTAATCAATAAATCAGATCCATAACCGAAACATGTCAAATGTAAATAAAGTACAAGAATTTATCCTAATATTTATACAAACATTAGTTGATCAGGCTAACAAAATATAAATAAAAGAATAAAAGAAAGGGATAAAGAAATTTGTAGCATCCTCTTTCTTAGGCCCGGCGACCGGTCCAGGTATGGGGTGTTACAAAGTACTCTTGAATAAACACTCAATTTTGGTTGAATAATTACTTAATCAATAAATCAGATCCATAACCGAAACATGTCAAATGTAAATAAAGTACAAGAATTTATCCTAATATTCATACAAACATTAGTTGATCAGGCTAACAAAATATAAATAAAATAATAAAAGAAAGGGATAAAGAAATTTGTTCATGAATAAATATATAAGAGTGGTTCCAGAGCTATATTTGCTCACGATCGTCTTCACGTCAGAACAGGAAGAATTTCCACTGTAGGAACATAAAATTAAAACTAAAAATTAAAACTTAAAGAAAATTTTTCTATCACAGCCTAACCTCTTCTAATGAGGTTATAAATCTATTTATATAGGCAAACACTAGGGTGCTAGGTGTTTAAAATGCCTTTGGAGTGATTAGGGTTTAATTAGGGAAAATAACACTAAGTGGTTGTCCAAATTTGGCTAAATATTTCCAACTTTCGTCATGTCGTTGTGATGTCGGGAAAGCCCTTGTTGTAACGTTGCCAAAAATATACTCTTTCCATAATTCGTCACGTCGTCGTGACTTGGGTAAAATCCCTCGTCATGATGTGGGGTGGTTTTTAACCCTGGTAGCTTTAAAGTTCTATGTTGCGACACGAACCTCCCTGTGTCGTGACACAACTATCGTCCCTTGTGCTTCTTGACCTAAAATGGCATCCTACACACACAAATGACCTATTAGTCGTTCTCAAGGCCTGAGTAGGCCTAATGGGTCGTCGAAACACTAAAAACTATGTAAAAACACTTATTTTACAATAATTTGAATTTAAGTATGCAATAAAATATATTAAAATGACTAGAAAACAAGCTCATTAAGTGTCGAAAAGTACTTAATTTGCCACTACCAATTGTGACAGATCATGCGCCTGCCAGAGCTTATGCTATCTGAGCTAGAGAAGAGGTTGTTGCTCTTGATGTGATTGCTGGTACATTTTCTTTATTTGATATATATGTGCATGCATTGGTTGACCCTGCATCGACTCATTCATACATCTGCACGTCATTAGCAACAAAGAGAAATATACCAGTAGAAATAATAGATTTTGATGTACGGGTGACTAACCCGGTAGGCCACAGTGTCATCGTTAGTAAAATTTGTAAAAAAATGTCCACTGAAAATCTAGGATGATGATTTTTTTTCCAACTTGATGTTACTGCCGTTTGATGAATTCGATGTAATCCTCGGTATGGATTAGTTGACTTACCATGATGCAATGGTCAACTTTAGACAAAAAATAATCTTGTTGAAGTCTATGGAGGGAGAGATTATAAATTTAGAATCTGATCAATATGAATGCCCAACTAATAT
This sequence comes from Gossypium sturtianum, assembly GCA_025698515.1. Classification (NCBI taxonomy): domain Eukaryota; kingdom Viridiplantae; phylum Streptophyta; class Magnoliopsida; order Malvales; family Malvaceae; genus Gossypium; species Gossypium sturtianum. The sequence continues at coordinate 29,922,041 of CM046948.1, forward strand.
AGTTTTTGCAATGTCAGCTCGGGAATTTATTAGAAAGGGATGTGAGGTGTATTTAAACTATATCCTGGATTCACGAATACTGGATTTGAATTTGATCAAGTTCCTACAGTACATGAATTTCCAGATGTATTTCTCGAGGAGTTGTTAGGCTTGCCACCTGAAAGTGAGGTTGAATTTGATATTGAGGTAGCACCTAAAACTGCACCAATTTCTATTATGATGTATAGAATGGCTCCAACTAAATTGAAAGAGTTAAAATCTTAGTTGCAAGAACTTTTGAATAGAAGATTTATCTAACTGAGTGTATCGCCGTGGGGAGCTCTAGTTCTGTTTGTGAAGAAAAAGGACAGAACCTTGAGATTGTGTATTCATTACCGACAATTAAATAAGGTAATGATAAAGAACAAACATCCACTTCCCTGAATTGATGATTTAGTCAATCAACTCAAGGAAGCAAGTTTGTTTTCAAAGATTGATCTTTGGTCGGGATATTATTAGCTCAAAGTTGAAGAATCGAATGTGCCAATAACTGCTTTTCGTACCCGCTATGGACATTATGAGTTTTTGTTAATGTCGTCTGGGCATACCAATGCCCATGCTGCCTTTATGGATTTGATAAAAAATCTTTCAGCTGTATATTGATCAACCAGTTGTCTTATCAACCTTAAGACCAATTCTGCCAACAGCCTTTCTCGATTTGAATAAGTCAGATGCTCTTGTGGTAATTAGAGCACTTGTTCATCTACTTACAATATTGATGTCTACAAACATCAAACGTTTCTGCTTTTGACCTTTCTTTGCCTTTTCAAAGTAAGTATCATAGAACCAAGCTTTAGAACCTTAGTCTTTGGCTCATCATTTTCCTTATTGATGGCAGTCAACTTAGCTTGTTCTAGTTATCTCGCATCTTACGTGAACTGTCACAAAAGAAGCACTTCACTAGCTTAATTTCTTTTATTCTTTTCCCATTTTTTTTTGGACTTCAAATTCCCTGACAGTGGCTTGCCATTGCCATTTTTAAATTTTCTTTCTTCATACCACCTTATTTCCCTTATCCTTAGGCTTGAAAGATTCAAACACGCCTAACTTTTTCATAGTGAGCTTGATCAAGGATTCAGTTGTAATTATGACTTTAGTAAGATCTTGTACACCTCTCCCTTGTAACTCTTGTTTGGCTTAAGGTTTAAGTCCATCCATAAAGGAAGAATGCCTCTTTCTCACCTAGGTTATAAATTTGGAGCATAAGTTCACTGAACTCACAAACATACACACAAATTATACCTTATTGTGTATGTTACCACAACTTGGCACAGACCTCACCTTTAGCATACTCTGGGTAAAAATACTATTTGAATTATATCTAGAACTCCACCCAAGTCCAAATTCTGATGCCAACATGTTTTTCATTTGTGCACTTACTAAGCTTGAACCCCCATGACGTACTCTTCTTGTACATATCAACCACCAACAAAATTGTAAGCGTTGCCTTGGTTAGAAAAATTAACTATCATAAGCTTGGAATTTTCAAAAATATATATATATCATAAGCTTGGAAAGTTAGCCTTGACTGTAATTATCTTTGCTTGAAAGCTGAGACATTACTTCCAAGCGTCCATCGTAATAGTATTAATAGACCATGCTTTACGACGATTACTCCATAAGTCTAAGATGTCCGATAGGGTAATAGAATTAAGCAAATTTAACTTGCACATAATGTAACATCCTAAAATTTAGAATTTTATGTGTTGCACTGTTTTTGGTGTTAAGCTAGTTAAATTATTAATTGTGTATGTTTAGGAGGTCTTGAGAAGACTCGGGGTTCATTTGGACCTAGTGAAAATTTTTGGCATTTAGTACTTTACGGAGATGGAGTAAGTGACCTTAAAGCATATGGAAATAATTAAGTAAATAGCTAGCATAAATGAGCTATTGGTAAGAAGGTTAAGGCGCCACATGTAGTACCTTGAGGGAAGAGGTTCGAATCCCTTTGTGTGCAATTTTTGACTTATATTTTTGCACTCTTTCCTTAAGTGTCGGCCAAGAGGTATTTATGGCAAGTTTGACTTCTTTATTTTTGATAAGGTGGCTAAGGAATTAAGGAAAGGTTGAGGTTGGGGAAAGGAATCAAAAGGAAAAGGCAAGTAAGCGGAACAAGTGGCTTATTTCATGGAGAATGCTATGGAAAGTATGGTTGACAAAATTTTGACCCTTATGGCAATGCATGTGGACGGTTTTGGGGGTAGATAGGTGGCTGAAATTTTACTTTGGCTTTTGGTAGGGTCTTGGTATTGTTTTGGGTCAAAAATCTCATTTGCAACTTTAGTGTCATCTTCTCCCAATTTGCTATTCTCTTTGCCGAAATCTTCTAGCACAATAGTGCATTTTTCTTCTCTTTAGATTGGTCACATATTCACCTTTTGTCCATCTTCCTTGATAGCCGAAACTTCAAGTTGATTATAAGCAAATTCTTCTTCTTTCTTCTTGATTGCCGAATGCACCAAAACCATTGAGACAAAATTGTTCACTCTTTATTCCTTGGAAGAACTGAAACCCCAAAAATACACCTTTTTCATCTTTCTATTCCTTTTTACAAAAGTTTACAAACCTTTCTTTTTCTTCTCAAAATTTATACCTCCATAGCCGAATATCATTGTTCATTTCCTTCATAACCGAAACCTTTTCATCATTCTTTCTTTCTTTCTCATTCGAACTATCACTTATTCCTTAATCCATCCGTAAGTGTTATTTCCAATATTTTATTTTATTTCTCTTAATGCCGAAATATTATTTTGGTTTGGATGGTCATTTTGACCGAGATCACCACCTTCTTTCTTTCATTCGAAATCATTTTCTTCCTCGTAGAGATATAGTGGAAGGTCGAAACTTGGATTTTTCCGAAGTCATCATATCATCGCTAGAAGTCGGTTCTAAAATCTTTTAGGTAAGTGTTATTGAAGGATTCTATAAATCATTCTTTATTCGATAAGATGGTGATGATTAACCGATATTATTCAAAGGGGTTAAATTGCTCAATCTACCAAATCATTGGTCACTCGAAAATTAGTGGTAAGCCGATCTTCACCATTTCGATAATCCATATTTTATTGTAATACCGATTGTGTAAGATCTAACCGAATGGAGACTTGTGGTACCGATTCGAATGGGAAGTCGAGTGGAGATCTAAAAAGGAGTGGATTAACGGTCCTTACTCCTAAATTCAAGCGAAGGGTTGTTTCAGCGATTCGAGACTTTCCTCCAGGTTGTGGACCCTCATCCGGTGAGAATCGACTATTCGAGGTCGTTCGCAATTCTGAGGCATCAGCGATTCGGGATTTTCCACCGGGTTGTGGACCGTCAACCAGGGAGAACCGACAAATCGTAGTTGTTCACGATCCCGAGGGTAAATTTTAGATCGTTTGTTTTAAAGTAGATTTATTAAATCGCGTACGTTGACTAATCGAGCGTTATAAAATTTTAGGTGTCAACGATCAAGAAAGCGTAGTGCTTACCGTAATCAGGTGTGTAATCTCACACCGTATTTCGTGGGTTGAAGATTAATATCGTATTCGTAGTAAATCGCTTGATTAAATCGTATTTTGGTGAAATTGGAAAAATTGGCTTAGATCTCATTATTTTGATAAAATTGATAAAATCGGTATTAACATCGTGAAAGATTACGAAAATACCCTTAATGGGCCAAATCAAAATATTTCGCTAAATGGGCCAAATCGATATATGACTATATGGGCCGATTGATATTTGATTATGTGGGCCGATTGATAAATTGCTATATGGGCCAATGTGAAAATATGATATATGGGCCGATGTGATGATATGATATATGGGCCGATGTGATAATTTGATATTTGGGCCAATTTGAAAATTTGCTATATGGGTCGATCTGATATTTTGCTTAATGGGCCAATTTGATATTTTGTTATAATGGGCCATAATTTTTGTAATAAATATCCGAATTAATTATTGTTATTATATTATGATTTGTTATGCACTATAAACATGATTTGCATGGGATGTGATAATGATGAAGAGAAGTTTTGGTGGCTCTGCCATAATTCTGTATAGTGGCAATGCCACGTAAATTCTGATATTTTGATGGCTTGACCACAAAATTATATTTGATATAAATGGTTTAATGCATGCGATTGGTGTGTTGGCGGGGTGGGTTGACAAAAGATCCCCACAGGTGTGTTGGTTGGTACGGGTGGTGTGTAGCGGATGGAATACTAGGTTTGGTTTGGGAATTGCATTTCATACACATGATATAATTGATACATTATTATTATCGCAAATGGGCTTAGGCCCAAATTATCGCTTAATGGGATTTTGGCCCAGTGGACAACGGTAAGTGGGTTATACACTGAGTTCTAGTAACTCACCCCATTTTTCCTTATCCCTTTTTAGGTAATGATCAGTGATGGAGACTTGGGCCATGGATGACTCGGTGGAGGCCATACTGCAAAAACGGTTTAATTTGGAATTTGGATTTCTTTTTAGTACTTTTAATTATTTTACTATTTTGAGTTAAGGGTTGTAATAAGGCCTCTGGATTAATTTTGTTTTGTTTTATGCTTGACGAAATTATAAATTGCTCTGAGTATTTTAAATTGAGATTTTTTTCTAAAAACTCAAATAAACGTTTTTCTTAAAATGGATATACAAAAAGGATTTCATAATAAACTTTCATAAATATATTTTTAACTGGAAATTTCTCTGGAAATTTTTATCAACACTTTTCAAAATTATTTCCAAATTCTTCTCGAACTATTAACAATATTTCTAAGGTCACGGTTTATAAGATTTCATCTCAAAATTTATCGATTTATCAATTAATCTTTATTCAATAATACTTTATTATAAATTTTTTTTAAATGGGAGTCGTTTTATATGATTTTTAAATCTAAATCTTTTTATGTACAAATGAAAAAGAACTTAATAGTATTTTTCTCATGTAACATGACAGATCTAGCCTTAACGCATGAGCCTGGTTTGAGGTGTTACACATAAAGCCTTGAACAACCTTAAAATTACAGGTTTTGGCAAAACTTTATCATTGATACACACCGTCTTCTCAAAAGACAACATTAGTAGACTTATATCTTAGGAGCTATAGTTGATGGATATTTTGGCGTCTACGGATGCAAAGCCATACTCATCCTAAAAACTTGAAAGGGACAAATCTAGAATGCACATTAAAGCTCTCAAACAAATAGTCCAACAATAAAGCTAAGTATGAGGCCTTAATTTATTTTTTAAAATATTAATTTCATTATAGGTTATTATCATAACTGCTCTTTTTTATACAATGCCTAGAACTACCCATAGCCCTTCCCCAACCCTTAAATAGGAGGATAATGCGCTTCAGCACACTCGAATCTACGACCTACTGCACTGGTAACAATGCTAATGCCAATTGAATTAAGACTCAATCGATATCGTAATTATTAGGTTACAACTCACATAAAAATGGGTATCAAAAGACTTAAAAGTTTTTAGTGATTCTTAGGTATTAGTAAATCAACAAATAGTGGCTATATGATGAAAGCGATAAAGATGGCTAAATATCACTACAAAAGTCAGTGAGTCGATATAGAAGTTCAAAAAGGTAGAAGTAACCAAGGTCCGAAAAAACCTTGGTCGATACCTTTTCTCATCTGGATTTTTTCTTAAAACGTGTTTTTCATGCCAAAAAAATTATCAAAATATTAATAAATTATTTGTCTAAATTTTCTGATAACATCTAAGCTTGAATATCAAGCTAAAAAAGTTAGAAAAACACCATTACCTTATTAAGCTTTCTCTCTAGCTTTCATTTTCTCTCTATAAAACTCATCAAATCCTAGCTTGAATGAAGAAATTGATAAATAAAATAAACTTAGAAATAAATTATTTAGTGAAAAATCATAATTTGGGATTGAACTTTGGCTTAAATTTTTTTTTTTAAAAGGAAATTTGGAAACGAACCTACCCCGTAATGGTCATCAATTTGGGGGAAGGAGTTGAGCATTTTGCTCTGCGTTGGGGGTGTGCAAAAATTGAATCAACTCGAAAAAATAAAATAAAAATTCAAATTTTAAGTTATTCAAATCAAGTTGTTCAAGTTGTTCAGTTTGTTGAGTCAACTCGAATAAATGAATCAATTTTTCGAATTCGAGTAGAATTGAATTTTTATAACTTGAATATTCAAAAAATCGATTAAACAAAACCACATCATTTTGGGGTTTAAATGTAATTTCAGTTTTAAATTATGCAAAACAACTTCGTTTCAATATTAAAATCTCTTAAGGTAAAAAACCTCCACTTACAACTTTTAATTTCATTCTTTCTTCCCCGACACTGTAAAGTCTTCCCCAAATTACAACCCTAACTTTTTTTCTACCCCAAATTAAAACCGTATTCGTTTGCAAGCAACAAAGTAACCATGGCAGCAATAGGTAGAACCTAATGAAGTTTTGATTGTAGACAACAAGGCATGGCTACTTTATTCTAAACACATAACAACAGTACACATTATTTCTTGCAGGGATTTTTTCCTAATAATTTTCAAATGCAAGGTTGCAGGTGCAGTAGTCTCCACACTTGCAGGTGTCCTTAGCTCCCTCGAAGTGTGGTTTTGGGAAGAGTATCAATTGTGGTCATCTCAACGTTGTTCATATTAGGGTACATCTTGCATATCTACAAGATCATTAATGAAAAGAGTTTCAAAACTTAATGAACTTATTTTTATCCCCAATTCCAATATGTTTTTAGACTACTTTTTGTTAAATTTTATTGTTTAAGTAGAGAAATTTCTTTTTAAAATTTGATATTTTGGATAACTAATTCAAGGAGGCTCAACTCAAAGTTTATTGTTTGCCTGATATAATAAAAATGGATCTTATTTGAGATATGTCTTGCTTAATGCAATAAAAATGGAAATAAAATAAAAAGCTTTTATGATATTTTTTGACTTATTTATTTTGTTAATTTAACTCGAATAAATATATTTGATTCGATTCGATTCGACTTAAATTTTATATTACTCACTCGATTTGAAAATTTTTCAAATTGAGTTTTATTAATAAAAAAATTCATCAACTCAATTAACTCAAAAAATTTTCATTCGATTCGATTCAACTCGATCGCATGTTCAACCCTAACCATCCCTACTGCTAAAGTCTTATTATTATGGTCGATTGGCCACTTTAACATTTGAGTCAAAATTGGCTTCCAGTTTTATCATTTTCTCGATAAAATTATTAAAACTTACAATTTAATTCCTATACTATCAAATATTTCAAATTTGGTTCCAAAGGTGAATTCATCATACTAATACATATTCAAATTTACACACTCATGTCAAATAGCCAATACAAATTCTTATTTCCCTTTTTTGTCAAATTACATTTTGATCCTCTAAATTATTGAAAATTGCAACTTGATCCTTTCATCACATTTTCATTTACTTTGTTCTTATAAGAATTCTTTTTCTAACAAATTTTCCAATTTTCTCGAAAAATCCTTATATCTGCTATCAGAATAGTGTCATGTGCTTAACCGGAAGTTTTGGGGTGTTACTAATCCTAAGACAAATCTAATGAAAAATCTTAAAAACTAAAGCTTGGTCTCGCAATCAGATCTGGGTTCGGGAATATGGTTACATGTGGGGAAGGTTAGAGCACTCTTACAACGCCTATCCAAAGATAATCTTATAGAGCTCGATATTTAGGATTTCTAAGTCTAATTTTTAACCTTGATTCCAAAAAGCTGATACTGAAGCAAATCAACCTTCAAAAATTATCATCTAAAACTAAGCATAAAAAATAAATCTAAAGGACTGAAACTTAAAAATTCTAAAATTAGAGTTGAATCGAACATAGAATACTAAGAACTTAACGTGATGTTTGGTTGGGGGGAACGAAATAGCACTCCCCCCTTATTCATTGAATGGTAAACCATTCATTTGTTTGGTTGAAAGAACGGCTCATTCAATGGAATGACCAACTTCCCTATTCCTTATCCTCCCGTAATAGTCATTCTTTGGTGGCTATTCCATGCAACCTTGAATAACAAAACAAAATCTTTTAACATAATTTAATATAAAATATTATTTTCAAATTTTAGAAAATATAAAATAAAATATTTTAAATATTTTAATATAATTTAATATAAAAATAAAAAAAATCTTTTAATATATACTTAAATATTATTCTTTGATAGAAAATATTATTCTTTAATATTAAATTGATGTGAAAAATACATTAAAATTTTAAAGGGCATATTCGTTATTCCAGTTTTTTTTTGTTATTAGATATCTATTCCTCTCAATCAAACCTATGAATATAATTACAATACTTATTCTATTCCATCCAATCAAACTACTATTATGCCTATTTAATTTATTACAACCCTATTCCTTTCCTGTCGACCAGACGTACTATAAAATTCTAAAACTAGGAACTATCACTTATAAACAACTAACAAAATTAAATCTGATTACTAGACTAAAGTCAAATTAAACCTAATAAAACTTAATACCTAAATTATAAGTCTAAAATGAAAATAGAAATTGAATCCAATGATAATTCATAACCTAAATTTTAAACTAACAATCTAATTTAATCTATTAAAACCTAAAATATAAGTTCTAAGGCTAAGAATTAGAATAAATCTCATAAAAAATTATAAATTAAAAATCTTATTAAATCTATTGGAAACTAAAATCTAAATTCTAGGGAGCTAAAAATAAAATAAACCTAATCCATAACCAAAATTCTTGATTAACCTCTAATTAAATCTATCAAAAACCTAAAATCTGTTATAAAATACAGAGAGATGGAGAGAATAAAGAACAAAGAAAATATGAAAGCAATAGAGGATGTACTTTATTGATCAAAAGAGATGATTACAATGCTTCATCAGAGTCTCTATTTATAGGCATAAGAAGTATAAAAGAAGTAGAGATCTAATTCTAATAACTATTAGAATTTAAAGTATATCAAAACTTTATCTTGATCATGATGGACATCCACTTAATAAGATATTCATAATACTCCCCCTTGGATGTCCATTGGTAGATAATGTGCCTCGTTAAAACCTTATTAGGAAAAACCCTGTGGGATAAAAACCTAATGAAGGAAAAAGAGTACACAATCTATATTACGCATAATATGCTACCTCATTAAAAACCTTACCAGGAAAACTCAGTGGGACAAAACCTTGATTAAGGGAAAAAGAGTGCAACGCGTATTTACTCCCCTTCATGAAAACATCACATATTTTATCATATTCTACGTATTCAATCTTGAACACTAGTTTTTCAAATGATTATTTGAATGTATTTGCTAAGCATTTGTATTACCATTCTTTTAAAAGTCATGAGTGAGAGAAATTTGGGGAAATATATTTTGATCTCTTCAAGAGTTTCAACAATAATCATAGCAAACTTTAATAATGATCCTTCTATAAAAATACAAATAGATATTTTAGATCATTTTATAATCCTCTTTCAACGACTATTGACTAAGTCAAATTTACCACATATGTTTAATTATTTCAATTCATATAAATGAATAATTTCTCGAGAATTTCAATATGCTTCTAGCATTCTAAATCCTTCAAGGATTTTAATATAAACTTTACTATATAGTGATTCATAAAAGGTTGCAACAATAACCATTAGACACAAGTTAAATCTTTTATGAACTATCAATTTAATAATATATCTAAAGGTTATTGCATCCACCACAAAATAATATTATATCTTTTCATTATCAATACTAGTACTTAGCGAAAAACTTCATATTTTTATTCCGTTTTTGCAAAACTACTTCATTTCCACCCTCACTAGCTTTATACCTTTAGATATTTGGACTACTGGTCCAAAAATTCCATAAATTTAATTGTACTTGAGTTGTGTCTTTCTATTTTGATCAATTTATTCCATATCTATATTTCTCAATAGATTTATTCAAGAGTCTCCTTTTATTTCATTATTTCAATAATAATATTGCATGCAAATCATTGTCGACCACTTTTATTATTCGGTTCCACATTTTCTCGAATTGACATAACTTAACGAGATATCTTATTTTCATTATTTTAAAGTTTCAGGTACCTGAATCTCTTCTAAAATTTTACTTATTAGTTATATCTTGGGTCTCTTCTAGAGCACTCGCTTCCACTATATGACCATCTAGAATGTTTTCTCCTTTACTTTTACGAGGATTTTTATCTTTGGAACCAACCGGCCTTCCACACTTCATGCATGGATTACTTTCTTTTGCATTAACAGTTTGCTCTATTAGGACATTAATTCATATTGGAGCATTTTCAGCCGGTATGTGAGATTTAATGAATCTGACAGTTGATTTGTAAAATGAATTATCTGTTGAACTTATGGTTCACAATGCTTTGTACGAGGATCTTAGACATTGATAATTCATTTCAAGTACTTTATTAATCCAGCTTTTTATTCTCTCCCACTAATGTTGGGAAAACTGACAACTCATGACATAACTAAATATCGAATTAATAGCTCAAAAATATTATAAGGAGACTCATATAAATATACATTCCCAATCTCTTATTATGACCCATCTTTGTGCATTGTGGTGGAGCAGTTGGAACATATACCGCACATCTAAAAATTGTAAGATGGGAAATATTTGGTTATTGACCAAAAATCAATTGTAATGGGGAGTTTTTGTAATTTATTGGCTTGATATGTACAACATGTAAATCAATACAATCTCATGCTAAAATAGAAAGTTTTGTTCTCATAAGTAATGATTTAGCTATTAGTTGGAGACATTTGATAAACAATTTAGCTAAATTATTTTGTGTGTGAACATGAGCTACAGGATGTTCAAATTTTATCCCAATTGACATGCAATAATCATTGAAAACTTGGGATGTAAACTCACCAACATTAGCAAAATGAATTGTTTTAATTGCATAATCTGAAATTAATCATTTAAACAAGCAATCTCGCAAACGACAGGTTGCGAGTTGATAACGCATGTGATTATTTTATATATGCATCTACCAAAATCATATAATATCAAAACCATCCACATGGTGGATGAATGGGCCCATATTCATTTCAAAAATGCAAGACATTAAATCTCAACTTTATCTAGTGAGTTTCTAATAATCAATTTTCATTGAGAACAGACACCATATGAGAATTCTTTTAAATTAAAGAATCTTTTGGTTCTTTAATGAATGTCCATATAAATTCTTAATTAATTTCCGCATCATATATGATCCAGGATGGTCTAACTAGTCACGCCAAGTAGTAAATACATTTGTATTAGTAAACTTCTGGTTTAGTTTAACATGCATTTCAATTGTACTAATAATGTCAATATAAATTCTGACAGATTGATCATTTTATTGTCACTACTTTTACTTTGTATCCACATGTAAGTGTTAATATGACATTTACTACTAGAAATGTCTAAATCAATGTGAAGTTCACAATGCCACTAAGTCAACAAAATAAATATAATTTCCAAATAATTATATGCAATATTTGATTTATGGGAATAACAAATTTTGTGCTTTTTAGGTATTGATATATTAGCTCTTCTAGAGCTTCCAACTAATTTTGTACTATCAAATATTGGAATAATATTTGTTTGTTTTAGTACCAAATAAGATAAATATTTTCTATCTATAATGATAAAATTCATTACTACATTATCATATCATTCCTCAAAGAATATTAACAGAAATAAAATATTTAGGCATATGCCACATATGTGGTAAATAATCTTTCATATCACATTGATAATATAAATTATCTTTACCCTTTGAAGAGTTATCTTGAGAACTCTCATTATTCTCTTATTTATTACTATGTTCCCACTTTTAGTGGTCCATGATTATATCTTTTATTTTCTTTATTTTTACATTCACTTCGGAGAATGCAATAAATCTAGTAGGACGGACTTATAAACATCCCAATAGATTCTTTATTTCATAATCACCATCGCAAACATGCGTGGGATTTCAAATCAAAATCTATCTATTCATGTTGTCATGATTAGTCTCCAATTATGATAAGCATAATATAATAAATAAAACATAGTAAAATATACCTGAAAATTTTTAACATTATCGTCATCACATTGACTATTATCATAAGCACTATTACAAGTAGTAAAATAATTTAATTTTCATAATAACATTTAATCTTATAGTAAAAATTATTTAATAAACAATCAAAATTTTTGTGTACGATGCTTGAAAATTATTCGATACATATTGTATCAAATTTCAATACCACATATATGTTATAAAATCTTATGTTGCACTAATCAAATATTTATAAATTCAATTTATAATACAACCATTCAACATTAACAAGTTAACAAGACTCAATAGATCCTATCAAATTCCCCTTTAATCGACAATGGTAGGTTAGTAACACTTTCCACCATAATTTTAATCAACACACAAGGGTATTTAATAACAAGAATTTAATAATTAAATCTTTAAACATCTAAATATTATACATAATATAACTTAATTAAAAAAACTTCAAAAAGAATGATTTACCAAAAAAATAATAGAGAAAGCATACCATATTAATAGCAAACATATCTAATCAACAATTTTACATAAAAAAATTTTAACCTAGAAAGGCAAAAATCAAATACCATCAGAATGTGAAATTTATGTCAAATAAAAATTAATAGTAGTCATACCTTAATTGTAACATCCTAAAATAGGGCCTATGCATTTTCGGTTTAATTGTATGAAGTGACATGTTTTAAGTATTATGAATAAATTTTGAATATTTTTGGAAACCCGAAAATGAGTGAAAATAAGTTAGAAATGAACATTTTTAGAAACCTAAAAATGTATGGAAATGTTAAGTTTAAAAATGGAAGGTGAACATTTTTGGAAACTAGGAAATGTAAGGAAAATGGAAAGTGAACATTTTTGGAAACTTGGAAATGTAAGGAAATGTCAAGTTTACTGAGCCGATCGAAAATTTTGGAAACTTAGAAATGACCTAGAAATGACGAGTTTTAAGGTTTAAAAGGGGAAATTAAGGCAAGGTGGCCTTAAAAGAAAAAGTTTGTGAAATTTGACACACAAACAGGCTTGGAAAAGTGGTCCAGAAGATGCCACTTAGGGCCTATGGAAATGGCGCCATATGCAAGAGGAATGGGCCTAAGTTCGAGTCACATGGGAAGCAAATAAAAGAAATTTTATTTTTGCTACAAGGAGCAGAGAGGTGGGGACGGCACATGGCTATAAATTAGGAGCTTTTATTATTTTATAAATAGTGGATAAATAAGGGATTTATTTATCATTATTTTCAAGAGATAATTGTTGGATTAAATTCTTTTAATTTGAATAAAGAGATAAAGAGGAAAATAGGGAGAAGTGATGGCCAAGTAAGGGACTTTGAGTTTAATAATTTCGGCTAAGTAAGGATAGTTCTTTGAATTATCTTTAGTTTTAAGTGATAATTAAAGGATAAAGTTATCATATAGAGGAGTGGTGGCCAAGTAAGGGACTCCTTAGATGATAATTTCGGCTATAAAAGGAAAAGAGAGGCCATTCTGCATTATTATATCTGTTCTTTGAAAGCCTCTGCGAATTCTCTTCACCAAATCTTCTTCTTCTTTTATTTTTGCCAAGCCGAAATACCTTGTGTTCTAGCCTAATCCTCCATCTTTATTCTTCCTTTTCTTTTCTTTCTAATCCTCCAAAAGCCGAAAGTTGTGAGATCATCATCTAGCCATAGCCGAATCTCGAAGGTTGAAGTGAAGGTGCAATCGATTTCTTCAAGTAAAGGTAAGATCTCATTCGGTTTCATCCTTTTTCTTAAGATTTGCGAAATCTAGGACTAACCCCATTAATATCTTGTTGCCGAAACTTTGAAGAGATCTTTGGGATTTACTAAGTGTCGACTACAAGGAAGGAGAAGTTCTTTTCCGAAGGTACACCATAGGCCACGTGTTCCCTAGTTATTCGGTGAGTTTCGGATTTAAAATCCACAAGGTAAGTGTCTATAGTATTCGGCCAAGGCCATGTTTGGTAAATATATGTGTTCATTAATTATTCAAAAGCCGAAAACTAACCAAGTTAATTGATTCAATGCTTGGCGAATGCAAGAAGAGTATAGCGAGAGATTTCAAGACTTGATTCTTAAGTCAAACGGCAACAAGGTAAGTTTAAGTATACTAATCCTACTAGGATTTGGATTTATGGCGAATGGCTTTTTATTAAAGTAGTAGGTGATTAATCAAATGTAGGGATTAAGGATCCAAGCATTAGATCAAGCTTTTCGGGATTTCAAGACCCTTTCGGTAAGTATGATAAGTTGTGGATATTTGGTTAAGAATTCGTATATTGATGATTAAATCGATTGTTACGATTAAGTGTGTTGATGGAGGCGAATACCATTCAAGAAGGGAAAGGGAAGGTCCCTATCCCAAAGTTTAAGAAGAGATCTGTCTCGGCTAGTTAGGGATTGGCCACCGGGAGGTGTGGACAAACGTCGAGAACAAAAAAAGTAGGCAAATAGCCGTAGTATCGCCTAGTGATAGCATCGATGATCGAAAGCATAGTTCTCCAAGTGATCGGTGTGTGATTAACCTACCGTTTTCCGGGTATATGATATGTATGTGAAATGTGTATGTATTATGAATGTGCTAACTAGTGCAGTGGAAATTGTGATAAGGATACCCTTAAGGGGTATGTCGATAATCCGATAAGTACCAAACCTGATGATATGTGATTACTAATATGAATATGTGATAATATGCTTGATGAACATGCTCATGCATCATTACATTGTATCATTATTTTATGTGACATGTGCATGGGTTGGGATATGAAAAAAGGTACGGGTGTACTTCGAGTACGTGGTTTGATGTTAGCCTTGAGCTACATCGTGGATTGACGTTGACTGAGGTCACGTTGTGGATTAATTACGATTTAGTTCACGTGGCTTGATGAGTGGCTATGTGCCTCATCGTGGTTGATATCGGCTATGTGTCATATCGTGGTTGATGAGTGACTATGTGTCCCATCGTGGTTTTGATGTTAGCCTTGAGCTACATCGTGGATTGACGTTGGATCGAGGTCACGTTGTGGATTAATTGCGATTTAGTTCGCGTGGCTTGATGAGTGGCTATGTGCCTCATCGTGGTTGATATCGGCTATGTGCCATATCGTGGTTGATGAGTGACTATGTGTCCCATCGTGGTTTTGGTGTTAGCTACGGCTACATCGTGGATTGGCGTGGACCGAGGTTGCGTTGTGGATTATTGTGCTTAATTGCACGTGGGGCGGCATTGATTGCCTTTGGAGTAAAAAAAGGAGAGGGTGATTTGTTAATCCCCCCGGTGTGTGGTAAAGGTGGATAAGGGGGTGTGTAGCGGATGGACCCTAGGTTTGGGTTGGGCTTCATAATTGCATGATTTCGTATGTGAACATATGTGGAAATGGGCCAAGCCCAATATGATATGTGGATTAATGTGGAAATGGGCAAAGCCCAGTATATGAATGTGGATCGGTGTGGAAATGGGCTAAGCCCAAAGTATGTGGAAATTATGTGGTTAACTACCCTATTAGATGAATGTGATATGAATATGGGCCAAGCCCGAATGTGATAACATGTGAATTTGATAATTGATATCTCGATATATGAGTTAATATGTGGTTAACATGTGGGTGGAATTGAGTGGACTAATTACACACCGAGTCGTATGACTCACCCAATTTTTATTAAACATCGCAGATGATTCGTGGTGATTGGACCGGGTTGGAGTGGATACGAGGTGGCCCATGAGAAGACATCTTCTTTATTTTATTGATTTATTACTAAGAACTTTTGTTTAATTATTTATTGTAATAAGGCCCGATTAAAGTATTTAAGTATTTCTATTTGAGCATTTTATTATTTTTAAGCTAGACGACCATTAAATTATTATTTGGAAGTGCTTTTAATTTGGATATTTTGTCAAGCTTATATTATTTAGAATTTTTAATTGGACATGGTTTTCAAATGACAAAATTTTTAATGTTTTTCCCAAAAGTGAAATCAGTCTTCAAACGTTTTTTCACAGTGGCATTTCAAATTCGGTCGTAACAAATGGGCCGGGTTTGGGGTGTTACATTAATTGAAAAAGAAAATATGGTCGAAATATAAAAGTTTCTTACCAAATCTATACTTTACCCATGCTTGTACAATAAATCAAAGATTGGGAATAATAACCATAATCCATTCTAAGATTGAATCTTTCAACATCCCGAAGATGAAGTTGTAAGGGTGAAAGTTTAAGGTGAAAAGGAATTTGATTTGTGGGACGACTTCAAAATATTTTGAAAAAAATAGAGAATCATCGTACTGATAACGTGTTAAAAAATAAAGAGAGATGAAGAGAATAAAGAATAAAGAAAATATGAAAGCAATAGATGATGTACTTTATTGATCAAAAGAGATTATTACAATGCTTCATTAGAGTCTCTATTTATAGGTATAAGAAGTAGAGATCTAATTCTAATAACTATTAGAATTTAAAGTACATCAAAACTTTATCTTGATCATAATGGACATCCACTTAATAAGATATTCATAACAAAATCTAAATTTTAATGCTAAAATAAAACCAATGAATATCTATAACTTCAATTCTAAATTCTAAACAAATTGAATATACGAAAACCTAAATTCTAAAAATCCAACCATTAACCATCAATCAAAATATTCTAAAACAATAATACACCAATTAACAAATTAATCAAAGAAACTTTATAAAAACAGTTACTTGGTAAATAAACAATCACAAAATAACCATAAAATTAACTACAATCATCACATGAAAATAAAGAAAATAAAATAAACAAAACAAAACTCATACTGAAAATTATTGATACAACGGAGGTCAAGATGGAGGGAGATGGTGTTTTGGTCTAGAAAATAGAGAAGAAAAACCCCCTCAAATGAAGTGCCTAAGATTACTTAAACTATGGATATTTCGGGTCGAATCCCAAGTCAGGTTCTTATATGTTTATTATAGTTGTATAACAAAGACACTCACATAATAAAAATAAATGCATGATAAAATTGAAATCAAAATTAAATTAAAGGATAAATAAAATATTAATTTGAAAAACATTTAATCTTTGAATTCTTAAAAATGTGAAAGCAAAAGGACTTGATTGGCAATTTTCTAAGCCAGAGTTTCAAAAATTGAATGAAATTTAAAAATGCAGGATCAATCCTGCAATTATAAAAGGCGAAAGGCCATATGGAGGGACTAGGAACCAAATTTCCTGTTTTCTATTGCTCGGCTCTATCGCTGGAGAACCAAAGTGTCTTGGGTTTTCAGCAGCGGAGCACCATACATAGTGGCTGCAAACTAAAAAGCGCTCTTTTCATTTTTAAACGAAAATCTTCTTACCTTTTCCTTTTTATTTTTAAAAAATAACACTAAAAACAAACTCTCTTTAGAAAAAATAAATACCAAAATTATATATAACTTATACATGAATTTTGATTTTGTATAATTTTATACGTAAAATTTTTATTTGATTCAATTCTTGTAAATTATTAACACAATATAATATTATTTTATATTTATATATTACATACATAAATAATTATATTTATCTAATATAAAAATAAATTAATGTTGAATATAAAAATTGAAAATAAAATGGACTTAAAAGTTAAGCTGGGCTCCATCTTGGGCTTCGAATTAAAATTAAAACAATTTAGGCCTGAATTAATCTTTGGATTGAACTGATTTAAAACAAACTTGGACTTCAAAATTAATTGGGCTTAGGATTGAATTTTAAAACAAATTTGAGATTGAAAAACAATTTTAACATTCATTTGGGCTTTGAATTTTAAAATCAAGTTGGGTTAAAAATGGGCCTCATTGTAAAGCCCATCAAAAATAAAATGTTTTAAACCCAAGTAAAATTATTTTTATTTAAAATTGAATTTTTAATTTTCTAAAAGAATAATTTTATTTGGATTTTCTTTTTATTTTAAAAAACAAACATATGTGAATATCCAAATATCCAGCCCTTCTCATGCTAATTTTTCAAAAAAAGAAAAAATAGCCTTGGTTTAATTAATCTTAAATCAATTGAGACCAAAATAAATCATACTCTAATTTAATTTGTTTTCTAAGCAAAATTCAATTTGAAAACCTAAAAATTTTGTGAAGGAAATTCAATACTTAATTCAATTTCAAAATTAAATTAGTATTAATTTAACTATAGAATTGAAATAATCTTTAGAAAAACTACTCAATGAGTTCGAAACCCAATTGAGACAGCAAGCTCCGGGCAAAATTAAGTATCTATAACATGTAAAACTTATGTTGTCATAGTAGTTCACAGAAAATTGATATGTTGGAAACATAACTTGTGCATGACATGGCTTCACTCACAATAGTGAAACCATGACTTAAATAAAGTGTTAATGGCATCCTCTCATTGACATTGTATGGGCTATGAAAATGGAACGTGACCACTGGTCATTCGTTTGAGACGAATGATTAAACATTATTGTTTGTAAGTAATTATCATTTTCATCATGGAAGAGACAATGGTGACCATGATATAAAATGGATCGAATTAGGTGAATAAATTTAACCTAAATGGATCAAGGATATCCTATGAAAGTGACACACATATAAGATGATCATTGGATAAAACTTGAACTTAAGTAGTTTTTGTGATGGTATATGATGAGGAGATCAATCATGGTTCATTGAGTGGATTGACTTCATGACCAAATAAGGATTGCATAATAAGAACTAATTAAATGTATATGTTTGATCGGTCCCTCCACTAGCTCATCATAACTCAATAAGGATTGCATAATAAGAACTAATTAAATGTATGAATGGAAACAACATGAATGAAATATATTGTATGAATTACTCTCCATAGTAAATGCATTTTCTCGAGAAGGCAAGATATGACTTGGAATTTAATTTAATTTAGTTTATTTGGAGTATTATTTAATTGGATGATCAAATTAAATAATTGAGTTTAAAGTGATAATTAAATTAAATAGTCATCATTTTTATATTTTGTTCAAATTAATTAAATCAATTTTCACACAGATTCTAATATGACAAAGTCGTCATGATTTTAACGAAATTGGAATTAGGTTGTGTAAATTCTTTAACTGGATTAATTAATATTAAAAATTAATTTTTTAAAAGTTGGATTGGATAATTATATGGGTTTTGTTTTTATTTAATTCAAGAGGTGTAAGCATGATAATACGCTAAAATGACATACTTTTATGTTTTAATTACATATATATTTTGAGTATGATCTTACTAATTTGGGTTGTTTGTGGTTTTTTATCTTATAGGGACTAAATTGATGGCAAAAGGAAATTTGGGGGCAAAAATTGTGAATTTAAAGACAAAACGGGTCAGCATGCAAAATAGGAAAGAAATTGTGCCAAAAATACAAAGTGTGAAATACCTGGGGGCAGAAATTCAAAGAAGAGATTTATGAACATAAGACTTTATTTAAATTTAAATTTTATTTTTAGGATTATTGTTAGGATTATTATGATATTGTTTAGATTTAAATTCAAATTATATCTTTTAAACATTATCATCTAGAGTTTAAATAGGAATAAACTAGGTTTTTTATGTACTATAAATAGGGGATGTAGTGACATAAATATTCACTTATCACTTCTGTAAAAAAACTCCTTCCCCCTAAAGCTCTTAGCCTTTTTGTTCCTTTTACTTTCCAATAAAATTCCATCCCATTAATCTTGTGTTTTTTTCCCGAAAAGCATGAGCCACTAAACTCATCTAGTCAAAGGATATCGAGATTCTCCAACAAAAGGTTCATGAGGCTTAGAACCCACACTTACCCTTCTCAACAAGAATTCATCGTTTCTCCACATTACGGGACTGATGCTTCCGTCCATGTCCTTCCAAAAGTGATCTTTTCATCTTGTGCAAGAAACGACAGCTTCTTATGTTTTGGGAAGGTTGCACAGTCAGTTCGTTAACTTATTGCGTTAGACATTGTCGAGCCCAAGAGACGAAATGGCGTGGCATTCGCCCTTAAAAAACGATGATATAGTGTAAGACTGTCCCACAAAACTAACGGTTGGCTAGAGTCAGGTTCCCCTAAATCATAAGTCTAAAATCTAAATGGAGCTGGTGATCGTAGGCGTCCTCTTCCACTATAACTGGCTTATTCTGTCATGAGAAGGATCACCTAAAAGTCTAAGATTGAACCCAATGAGGATCGAGATAACCAGAGGTTGGAATCCCTCAAATCGAAGAATTTGTTTCCTCAATTCTGTTTATTTTTACAATTTCAATTTCAATTTATACAATTTCAACTCGTCTACATTTTTAATTCTGTTTTTTTTTCAGGAACACCATTTTTTCTTGGGCACGACTGTGCCTAGGATTTCGAGGAACAAGAAGTTGTAGCAATCTAGTCCTTTAGGATATGACCCTACTTCCCTTATTCTATTCTTTTCGTTATTTCATAGGGATAGGCTATTTTTGGTGCTTTCAACGACACACCAAATTTTGGCGCCGTTGTCGGGGACTGGTAACGTACTAATCTTGTTTCTTTTTCTTATGACCATATCTGCTCTAGGAATTCTTGTGTTTTATTCACAAATAGAAAATATTGCGAGAGCTAATCGTAAGGAAACGAAGTTACGAAAAAAGCAGTCAGAGGTGGTAGGAACTCAAAGTAACCTACTGCCAGAAATAGAAGAAGGCGACGAAGTTGAGTCTAGGGTTAATGAAACCCTACTTAAACACTAGAGAACGAAATAATAGGAGTCGATCCAACAGAATAAGTGCCTAACGCTAGGGTTAACAAAAACCTGAATCTAGCACAGCAACATATAGCTCAAATAATTCGGCAAATGGCCGAAGCTCTTGTAGAACAACAGTCGTTATGCATTGCGTATCCTACTATGGATGCTAATTTTGAATTTAAGTCAGGATTAATTCAGTTGCTGCCGACTTTTCATGGATTACAAAATGAAAATCCACACAAACATCTAAAAGAGTTTTATATGGTTTGTCTTAGTATGAAACCTCAGGGTGTAACTGAGGATCAAATCAAATTACGTGTTTTCCCTTTTTCCTTAGCAGATTCTGCTAGGGAATGGTTGTTTTATCTACCTCCTGGATCTATCATAACTTGGACTGATCTTTCTCGTTTGTTTCTCAACAGATTTTTCCCAGCATCGCGTGCAGCTAAGTTAAGAAGGGAGATTGTCAGGATAAGACAAAAAAAGATGTAGAGTCTTTTTACGACTATTGGGAGCGATTTAAGAAGTTATGTGCAAGTTTCCCATAACATGGGATAACATAACAGTCTCTACTCCAATACTTCTATGAGGGCTTGAAGCCCATAGAAATGAATATGATAGATTCCGCTAGTGGAGGTGTAACACCCCTAACCCATACCCGTCGTCGAAACAGGGTTACAGAGCATTACCGGAGTTTACAGAGTGATTTCATATAATTCATGTAATTTACTTTTCATATCCAAAATTAATCATATTGTCCCTTGAATGGACCCTCAAGGCCCAATTTAAACATTAGAATCAAGTCGGGACTAAATCGGGAACTCAAAATTTTTTTTGCAAAATTCTAATTTTTTTCTTATATAGGGGTTACACGCCCATGTGGGTAGGCCGTGTGGCTCACACGGCCATGTGACATGCCCATGTCTCAGGCCGTGTGGACATTCAATGTGAAGCACACGATCGTGTTCTAGCCCGTGTCCTTACCCGTGTAACTCCCTGACTTGTGCCACACGGTCTGCCACACGCCCGTATGCTAGGCCGTGTGGTCAATTTAATTTTCACAAATTAGGTGCAGGTTTCACACGGCCATGACACACGCCCGTGTTTTGGGCCGTGTAGCATACATGGCTAAGACAAACATCCGTGTCTCCTCTCGTGTGCCCAATTTTGAGCATTCTGTTTCTCAATTTTAGGATACAGGAGACACACGACCAAACCACATGCCCATGTGTCAGGCCGTGTGTCACACACGGTCAAGACACATGCCCGTGTGTCTACCCATGTGGACAAAATAAGGTCATTTCCTAGCCCTATTTCTCACTCAAATTTAACCTTTAACCTACAACAATATTTGCATATATTTTCCAACCAATTCAAGTAATATAAATCAAGCAAACATCATTAATATATATATAAAATAGTATCACATATGATCAAGCTTACCTTCTTGTGATGATTTATATTTTACTCTAATTCAATTTAACCAAACCTTATGCATGTATGTAATAAACATGATATGATTTTATATTATCATACCAAAATATACCATTACTAGCCATTTCAATGCCTATATTACAAACATCCATTTATATATCATCATTGGAAAAATTATCTTATACATGCCATTATGTCAAAGTAAGTTTTCTATTTATACCAAAACAAGCTAGAGGATAGTGTGATGATACTCCGACTGATCTCCAACCTTCAAGCTTCCGAGCACTATAAAACAGAGAAAAGAAAACCTAGTAAGCATTTAATGCTTAGTAAGTTCGTATAACAGGAATTTAACTTACCATATATTTACATTTAAGTTAAGTATACAATAATGCATCCAAACAATTTGGCTTATAGCCTAAAACACAACTTCACAAATCATGTTAGTCAAATAATTCACATAATACCAAGAACATGGATGAGCTCATCATTTAATGTCTTTCATATTCATATGTTTTCCATAATATTATTCCATATTACATGTACACTTTGATGACAAATCATTTCAAATTCAGTTTAGCCATGTTAGAACTTTACCCGTTGAATTTATTAGATTGATGGGTACGCTCATATAGTACACTTTAGTGTACACTACTATAATTCATCAATTCATTTCCAGGGGTACCTAATTAGGGCACATAATCGGGAAGCACAATCTCGAGCCTTGTAACGGAAACTCACACGGAGCCATTTTGGGAAGCTCATAAAGAGCCTATCGGTACGCTTATCCGAGCTATATAACGGAAAGCTCATAAGAGCCATAATCGGGAAGTTCACAAAGAAACTTATCGAGAAGTTCACAAAGAACTATATCGGGAAGCTCTGGATAGCCAATATCGGGAAGTTCAAGCGAGCACTATTGGGAAGCTCACAAAGAGCCAATTTAACGGGAAGCTCATGAAGAGCCTTTAATCGAGATGCTCATAAGCGCTAAGGTGTGTCTACAACAAATGTAGGATCACAGCCTACCGGGACGCTCCGAAGAGCTATAACGGGAAGCTCGCAAGAACCATATAACGGGATGCTCGAGAGGGCTTATAACAGGACGCTCTTTCAAGCTATGGTGTGCCCGCAACATATGCTGGACTACAACAAATACGGGAAATCCTGTATCCATCGACTTTCATTTATTCAAAAGGGATTTGACATTTATCGGGCATTATCGGATATTCAATCAAATTCACACACATGACAATTATACAATTCACATATACAACATTTAATTCAAACATATAAATGTACACAATTTAGTTACACGAACTTACTTCGATACTTGTTCGTACACGAAATCTACTAATCCAAAACTTTTTGTTTTCGTCGATCCAACTCAGTATTAGGTCTTTCAGGATCTATATAAATAAATTTAAAATCAATTTAATCCATTTCATACTCAATTTAATTCAATTCACATCCTAGGCAAAATTATTATTTTGCCCCTATACTTTTCACAAATAATGATTTCGTCCCTAGGCTAGAAAATGAAATTCATGCAATTTAACCCTTATTTCAAGCCTAACCGAAATTTTCATATAACTTTTACAGCACATGTATTTCACAAAATTCAGAATCTTTCCATAACTTTTACATTTTTACAATTTAATCCCTAAATCATATTGTCATCAAAGTTCACTTTGTAAAAGTTGTTTATCTATCAACAACCTTTCATTATCTACCATAAATTTCATAATTTCAGCATATTTATCCATGGAAAAACTTCTATACTTTGATAACTTTTCAAATTAATCCCCAAAATAGATAGATCAAGCTATCTCAATCTTAAAAATATAAAAATTACTAAAAACGGGATAAGAAAACATACCTAATTAAGCTTGATTAGTTTCCTTTCTCTCTCTTAGGGTTTCCACAGAATTTTTGGGGATGGAGATGATATAAAATGATATTATTTCTATTTAATTATTCATCATCCATTAATTTTTCCACTTTCCAATTTAGTCCTTGCCTTTTTCTAATTTTCCATGGATGATTCATCAAAAATATCTACTAACTTTTCTTTAATGGTCTAATTACCATATAAGGACCTCAAGTTTTGAATTCCATAGCTATTTGATCCTTCTAGCTATTAGAATTCAACTTTTGCATTCTATGCAATTTGGTTCTTTCCCTAATTAAACACATAATCGGTAAAATTTTCTTATCAGAATTTTCATATAACATTCTTATCACAAAGGAGACCATGCAATAATATTAAAATAAATTTTCTTTCCGACTCAGATTTGTGGTCCCGAAACTATTATTCTGAATTCACTAAGAATGGGCTGTTACATGAGGGGCATTAGTCAACATGACACCCCAATAGGCAAGGGACTTGATATCCACGATGGTTGCAAATACTCAGCAATTCCGAGCCAATCCTGAATCCACTAGAAGGGTTCACCAGCTAAGTATTTCAACTTTAGAAAATAAAGTCAAAAAACTTGCTAATATCGTGAGTTTTCTTATTGTAGAAAAAGCAAGACCAGCCTAACTATGCAGAATTTGTGCAACACTCGAACATACAACTGATGCATGCCTTAGTTTGTGTGACGATACTATGGCCCATTTGGATACTGTGGGGAACTTTCCTGGACCACCCCCTTACACTAATACATATAACCTAGGATGGAAAGACCATCCTAACTTGAATTTTGGGGCAAACCTGCAGTATAACCAGCCATACCAAAACTGGTTTCCATAACAAACGCAAGACTCAAGTACCTCTCTAGAAACCATGGTCAATAAATTAGAAGCTAATATGCTTGATTTCCAAGAGCAAATACAATGGAAAATCGTTGATTTCCAAAAGGAAACAAAAGATTTTCAATAGAAAATCGAGGCGTCTATAGGAGAGTTAACCAGATCAGTTGAGAAAATGAACTCACAGGGAAAGCTACCATCACAAACAGAACCTAACCCAAGACTACACGCAAATGCAATGACGTTGCGAAGTGGAAATGTACTGGAACCAAATCTTGGCAGGAATCTTGATCAAGATTTTGCCCAGACAAAGTAGGAGAACGATGAACAGGTCTGAGCGAAACCTCCATTGCCCACAATTCAGCCTCCGTTTCCAGGATATTTGAACCAAAATTGGAAAGGTAAAGAGGAAAAAGAGATCCTCGAAATATTCAAACACGTTAAGATTAACATACCGTTGTTGGATGACATCAAACAAATTCTACGATATGCCAAGTTCCTTAAGGAGCTTTGCACCAACAAGTGAAATTAACTGGAAATGAAAAAGTAAGTGTTGGTGAAAATGTATCTGCGGTGTTGCAGCGAAAGATGCCAGCAAAATGTAAAGACTGAGGCATGTTTGCAATACCATGCAAAATAGGTCACTTAGGAATTAAAAAATCTATGTGTGATTTAGGGACCTCCATAAATGTAATGTCTTTTTCTATTTATGAATCACTTAACGTGGGTTTTTTAAAGAAAATAGGTGTTATCATTCAATTGGCGGACAGATCTATTGTGCATCCCGAAGGAGTCCTAGAGGATGTATTGGTGAAAGTTAATGGATTTATCCTTCCAACGAACTTTATGTGGTGAAAATGGAATAGGATAAAGCTTTTAGGTCTTCAGAAATCTTGTTGGGGTGACCTTTCCTTAGTACCGCAAGTACTAAGATTGGCGTGCGTAGTGGAACCCTCACGATGGAGTTTGATGGGGAGATCGTGAAGTTTAA
Organism: Gossypium sturtianum; assembly: GCA_025698515.1. Classification (NCBI taxonomy): domain Eukaryota; kingdom Viridiplantae; phylum Streptophyta; class Magnoliopsida; order Malvales; family Malvaceae; genus Gossypium; species Gossypium sturtianum. The sequence goes on from CM046948.1 coordinate 29,948,020, forward strand.
CGTTTATGGTGTTATTAGTCACCCTAGTGAAATTTTGAACGTAAATAGTGTCGATATAATTGACTCATTAGTAGAAGAAACTTTTGAGTCACCTTATGAAGATAAACTTAAAACATTTTTTGATGATAATTTCAATTCATGATCTATTTGCGAATCTATTAATGAATTATCGGCTCCTATGAACACCAAACTTCTACCTTCTATTGTGCAGGCACTAGATTTGGAATTAAAACCACTTCCCAAGCATCTCAAGTGTGCATTTTTGGAGAATGATGAGACCATTGCCGACTTAAAAGGGATTACCCCATTGACATGCACACATAAGATTTTATTGGAGGAAAATACGAAACCAAAGCAAGAGGCGCAAAGACGATTGAACCCAAATATGTAGGATGTGGTAAAAAAGGAGAATTTCCAAGCCTATACGATCGAAAAAATTCAGCTGGAACAACCCTAATACTAGTTAGGCCATCAAGCTAACGACGTTAAACAATCGCTTGTTGGGAGGCAACACAATTTTATTTTTTTTATATATTTTATTTTTATTTTTATTTTTTATTATTTATTTTCTTGCATGTTAGTAAATTTTATCTCTCTTCTTATATCTAAGAGAATCAATGAAATGAAAAAATAAATTTGGAAACATGTGGCGAAAATAATAACGAAAACAACATGGGGAGTGTTCTAAACCCTTTCTTTTTCATCATATTTATTAATATTATTTTTCACATTGAGGGCAATATGATTTAAGTGGGGGGAGACATTCCTTATTATTTCTGTTGTTTTATCTACTATTTTTACGATTGTGTTACTGTTGTTGCTGCCTTGTGCTTGTTTTTGCCCACATTTAATTTTTTAATATATCTTGACCCTTTTCATGCCCAAGATTTTGACTAAGAATTACCCACTGTTTGACCTGCGAGCATGATTTCTGTCTACTGAGTTAGTTATGATTTTGCTATATTGATTTCATCTCCACTGTTTTATTTCTATTAGGCTAACGTAATTATGATTAATGAAGTTAGTACTATCTTGCTTATAGTAAAATTGATTAAGTCTAAATGCAAAAAGGACACTTAATACGAATGTATTCTAAATTTATTTTCATGACTGATAGGTAATTGTCAAAAATTATTTTTGACACTTGATTGTTTTTCCTAGTCCTCCAAAATTGAATTTCTGTTTCATTAAAAAATAAAATAAAATAAAATTTGATGATTCCTTGGTTATGAGCACAGCTTAAAACGTGACTGACTGAGTAACCGGGGTAGGGTGCTTGGGTTGTCATCCTACTTCACATCAAAAAGTTGTGTGACGTGTTATGTAAAACTCTGCTAACCGGAATTAAACAAAAAAAAAATTAAGAGTGTGTTGGGCTGAATAACCGGGGTGGGGTGCTTGGGTTGTCATTCCACTTAGCGTCAAAAGGGTCAAAACATTCTTAACCAAAAATATATAATAATAAAATAGGAGTATGTTGGGCTGAGTAACCAGGGTTGGGTGGTTAGGTTGTCATCCCTCTTTGCGTCCAAAGGGTCAATACATTCTTAAGAAAAAAACTAAAATAAAAAGAAGAAGAATTTCATTTTGTGACTAAGGGTGGAACAAATAGGGTGTCTTGGTAAGTTTAGTAAATTACCTAATTTTCATGAAATAATCCAAGTTGATTTAAATTTTGTGTGTTTAAGTTGGAATACTTTTTGGTTTTACTCAAAGCAAGCTAAAGGTTCTCTTTATTTTCATATGCATTATGCCTAATTTTTATAAAACTTTGGAGTGATACTTCTTTCATGGTAAAATCTAAATTACACAGTGGGATAGGAACCATACTTGAAGGCAAGCATGGTCTAAGTAGGGGGAATATGATAATACTCTAAAATGACATACTTTTATGTGTTAATTACATATATATTTTGAGTATGATCCTACTAATTTGGGCTGTTTATGATTTTTTATCTTGTAGGGACTAAATTGATGGCAAAAGGAAATTTAGGGGTAAAAAGTGTGAATTTAAAGACAAAATGGGTCAACATGCGAAATAGGAAATAAATGGTGCCAAAAATAAAAAGTATGAAAGACTTGGGGGTAGAAATTCAAAGAAGAGATTTATGAACATAAGACTTTATTTAAATTTGAATTTTAGTTTTCGGATTATTGTTAGGATTATTATGATATTGTTTAGATTTAATTTCAAATTATATCTTTTAAACATTATCATCTAGATTTTAAATAGGAATAAACTAGGTTTTTTATATACTATAAATAGGGGATGGAGTGACATAAATATTCACTCATCACTTCTGTAAAAAAAACTCATTCCGCCTAAGGCTTTTAACCTTTTTGTTCCTTTTATTTTCTAATAAATTGCATTCCATTAAACTTGTGTTTTTTTTTCCCGAAAAGCATGAGCCACTAAACTCATATAGCCAAAGGATATCGAGATTCCCCCAAAAAAGATTCATGAGGCTTAGAACCCGCACTAAGCATTCTCAACGAGTATTCATCGTTTCTCCGCATTACGGGACTGACACTTTCGTCCATGTCCTTCCAAAAGTGATCTTTTCATCTTGTGCAAGGAATGGCCGCTTTGTATGTTTTGGGAAGGTTGCACAGTCGGTTCGTTAACTTACTGCGTCAGACGTTGTCGAGCCCAAGAGACGAAATGGCATGGCATTCGCCATTGAGAAACGATGATCTAGTGTAAGACGGTCCCACAAAAGTGACGGTTAGCTAGAGTCAGGTTCCTCTAAATTGTAAGTCTAAAATCTAAATGGAGCTGGTGATCGTAGGCATCCTCTTCCATTATAACTGGCTTATTCTGTCATGAGAAGGATCACCTAAAAGTCTAAGATTAAACCCAAGGAGGATCGACATAACCTGAGGTTAGAATACCTCAAATTGAAGAATTTGTTTCCTCAATTCTGTTTCTTTTTACAATTTCAATTTCAATTTATACAATTTCAACTCGTCTACATTTTTAATTCTATTTTTTTTTCCAGGTATGCCGTTTTTCTTGGGCACGACTGTGCCTAGGATTTCGAGGAACAAGAAGTTGTAGCAATTAGTCCCTTAGGATATGACCCTACTTCCCTTATTCTATTCTTTTCGTTATTTCATAAAGATAGGCTATTTTTGGTGCTTTCAACGACACACCAAAGCACATATAATTAGACCCAACTTTGACCAACCCACCTAGCCCAACAAGGGCAGGGTGTTGTTGCGACACGCAAAGGGTAATATTACTTGGCGTGGTTGACTATGATGATTGTCAATCCTAATAGGACTTGGTTTTATACTAAATACTTATTTTATGTACTCTAAATTCTAGCATAACTCTTTAAAATTTCCCTCTATAAATATACATGTTATTGGAAAAATCAGTTAAGAAAATAGTTTTTACATTTACAGCGAAAGTTTTAAAAAATTTTAAAATTGAGCTCTATTGTGATATTTATAGTAATAAACCCTAAATCATAATAGTATTTGCACTTTGTGTGAGACAGATCTAGTCAATCATGACTTTTAATCGAACGATCTTCTCCATTATTCTCATACTACGAATCGTATCGAGTGTGGGTGCAAGCAACACAAACCAATAACACAAAAAAGAAAACGAATTACTTACTTTTAGTTGGAAAGTAAGCTTTCTCTATAAAAATTGATAAAGACTGTAATTCTCATAAAATAAAATTTATTTTAAGTAAATAAATTCACACTAGTTACTGGCAAAATAACAATATCTCAATATTGTATGAAGTGTATCTTTAGGTCAATCAGTGCTCTCTATTTATAAGAAGAGGTACAAGAATCCTAGTTGAACAAGCCCTTGATAAATAATATTATTTAAATACAAAACACAATCTCACTCTAAGTGAGATAGAGGTGCGCAACACACCTCAGTTTCTAATGACTATATTTTTTAAGCACTAATACCGATACAAATGCAGTTGTACCAACACAAGTCTATTTGCAACTATAGTAAAACAAGAATTTAATGCTTCCAACGACTAGAATTCATTCCCAATGGCCATAAACATCCACAAACTTCTTCGTTGGTATAAATATATGTTAAAGACACATCAAATCACATGAGATGACACATCCAAGCATAGAAATCAAGAGAAAAGCCTTCAATTCTTTATTTTTTTCATTTTCTCTTATACATATTCATTGAGAGCTTATTGTAGTATCTTTTCTTACTCTCAAATCTTTGTATTTAGAGCTTCAATTTTTAAACACACGCCTACTAGAGGTTCATTGTTAGTTTGCTCATCTTCTCTGTAACACCCCAATACCTAACCCGACTATCATATTTAGTATGGGGATGTTTCATTAAGTGTCAGAGTATTAATCAATCATATGTAATAAGTGAAGCCTCTTTTTTGAATATCTGTATATCACCGACACACTAATAACAATTACCAAGATTAAGGATGAGCTTGATAAATTTTTTCAAACATTTTCGCATTTGAAATAGTATATTAAAGTGAAATAAGGACCATTGTGAAAAACATGAGACATGGTCGTGTGGATCTCGAAGACCACATGGTTCCAAAAAAAATTTCTTCCAATATTCACATGGCCATGTGGTTAGCACGTGTCTATCACACGGCCGTGCGATTGGCCCATGTGGATTTTGGGAACCGCGTGGTTTGAAATTTAGGAGATAATGTCAATTTCACAATTTTAACATTTATGTAACTGTACACAAAACTTCAAATGCAACTAAACCAATCTACAATTTAAGCATATAAATCACTAATAGCACTAACATATTATCATACACCACAAGCATATGAGATTTTGATCAAATTCTCAAATTGCTAAAGTTTACGTTTTAGTCCCAAACTATATTATCTATGTACGTGCCAATTAAGCCAAAAATTGAGTATCATGCTTTCTTCCAAGCTTAACGATGTGATGAGATGAACTGACCATAATAATTATCCTAGCTCTTCAGTTTATCTTCTACCTACAAGTTGGAAACAAACACGTTAAGCCGGCAAAGGCTTAGTAAGTACAACTGAAACACCCCAAACCCGGCCCACGAGCTTTGACCAGATTTGGTATGTTCCTCAAGTAAACCGGTTCAAAATTCTTTTGTTCTTAGGAAAACTTGTGTGATTTTAAGAAAAATATTGTTTTGGGTTGGGCTTGTGTTGAAAACAGGTTCGTTTTATATTGAAATCCCTTTTATCTTAAGTGAGAAAATATTTAGGGTTTAGTTTAAAAGAAATTTTAATTAAATTTTAATAGATAAAATTCATAATCATAATAAATAAAAATAAGTGTAAAGTAATTCAACTATGGCCTTATGGCCTTATTACATCAAATAATTCCCAAAATAATTCAAAGTACTAAAATAAATTCAAGAGTCCTCAAAAATATAAACTTCATGTTGAGCATGGCCACCACAAGTTCTGCCGTCCCGGTCCATCACTGTTCATCACCTGAAAAATGTTCCCCAATGGGGTGAGTCAAACAGACTCAATGTGTACAGGACACTAAATCATAATAGAATAAGGCATATCACATATTACACATTCAAAACATAGAATACAGGTTATGATGCATTCCCAAACCCAAACCTAGTTGTCCATCCGCTACACACCCCGCACTGCCGGTCATACACCGTGGGACTACTAAGTCAACCCTCCATCTCGCTACACACCATCGAAGGCGATCGGCTGCAATCGACGTGCTCATCGCCCATATAAAATTTGTGGCATAGCCACCAGATAATTGTGTCATGAGACACCACATTTAGATAATGTAACCCGGTTACCACATTCAGATAATGTGACCGAAGTCACCACATTCGAGATAGTGAGACCGTAGTCATCACCTTCACTTCCCCTTTTTCATATATCCCGAATGACCCATATTATTCATATCATGCATATCATACTTAAATTCACATTCTTATAAATTTTCACATGTTATAAATAACATATTTCATAATCCTAGTGGAAGTAGGAAACGCACTGAGTACTTTGTACCATATCATGGTACCTTAGCCACTTTCATATTATTATTATCACATATTTTAATTAAAACATGACCATAAAACATATTAAGAATTAGTGTGGGGTACACACACTGATTCGCTTAAAATTTCCTTGAGATCCCGAAAAGCTTGATCTAATGCTTAGATCCTTAATCCCTACATTGATTTATCACTTATTACCTTAATAAAAAGCCATTCTACTAAAACTCCAAATCCTAGTAGGATTAGTATTCTTACCTTGTTGCCGATTGGAACACCAACAAATCCCGAAACTGTTCCTTGTTTCACTAGGAATGTCAAAATCCCTAAAACCTTACGTTAGACTTAATCTTAATCATCAAACATAAATCAAGGCCTTTGGCCGAATATTCACATGTCTTACCTTAATCTTAGAAATCCCGAATACTCCTCCTTTTAGTCGACTACTCTGATAATCCCGAAAGGTCCTTCCATATTCGGCAACCATAATATGTATGGGGTTAGATTATCTCTCGGCTAATCTAAAAGAAAAGAATGGGAATCAAACTTGTTCTTACCTTTGAAGAAATCGACAGCACCTATGCTTGAAGCCCTTTCAAGATTCGGCTTTTGATGAATTGGAAAGAAAAGAAAAGGAAGAATAAAGATGGAGGATTCGGCTAGAACACAAGGTATTTCGGCTTGGCAAAAATAAAAGAAGAAGAAGATTTGGTGAAGAGAATTCGGCAGAGAAATGAGGAAGCACAAATTAATGAGTAGCCCTCCTTCCTTCCTTTTATAGCCGAAATTATCATCTAAGGAGTCCCTTACTTGGCCACCACTCCTCTATCTGATAACTCTATCCTTTAATTATCACTTAAAATAAAAGATAATTCAGCAACTATCCTTACTTAGCCGAAATTATTAAACTCAAAGTCCCTTACTTGGCCATCACTTCTCCCTTATTTTCCTCTTTATCTCTTTATTCAAATTAAAAGAATTTAATCCAACAATTATCTCTTGAAAATAATGATAAATAAATCCCTTATTTATCCACTATTTATAAAAGAATAAAAGCTCCTAATTTATAGCCATGTGCCGTCCACCTCTCTGCTCCTTGTAGCAAAATAAAATTTCTTTTATTTGCTTCCCATGTGACTCGAACTTAGGCCCATTCCTCTTGCATATGGCGCCATTTCCATAGGCCCTAAGTGGCATCTTCAGACCACTTTTCCAAGCCTGTTTGTGTGTCAAATTTCACAAACTTTTTCTTTTAAGGCCACCTTGCCTTAATTTCCCCTTTTAAACCTTAAAACTCGTCATTTCTAGGTCATTTCTAAGTTTTCAAAAATTTTTCAATCGGCTCTGTAAACTTGACATTTCCTTACATTTCCATGACATTTCCTTACAAGACATTTCCTTACATTTCCAAGACATTTCCTTACATTTCCATGACATTTCCTTACAAGACATTTCCTTACATTTCCAAGGTTCTAAAAATGTTCACTTTCCTCTTTTAAACTTAACATTTCCATACATTTCCGTGTTTCCAAAAGTGTTCAAAATATATTCATAACACATAAGATATGTCATTTCGCATAATTAAACCAAAAATGCATAGGCCCTTTTCAGGATGTTACGCTTCTACCCTCCTTAAAAATAATTTCGTCCTCGAAATTACTTATTAACGAATAATCGTGACATCTTAACTCACCGCACTACGCTTATGTCGCGCGCACTCGATCTTAATAGAACCATCATACTTTCTAGGCACAATCTCTAAGTTCACGTCCCTCGTAACTCATTTCTAACGTCGCGATTTAATCCGATTAAAGAGTTTTATGCATCGAATTTTTTTGTTCCACTTATTAACCGCGAACAGTTTTATGAAAAGAGATGTTTAAAAGTGGTTCTTTCGATCAAACAAAGTTCTCAACTCAAATTCACTATTCAGAAAGTCACGTTCACATTCATCAACCAATTATGAACTTTCGCTCATTCAGAGAAATGTGGTAGTTTTCATTGTTGTTGTTTTTCCACAACCCAGGGGTATTTTCGTAATGTGTCCTACAGGGGTATTTTCGTAAATTTTTCCAAAAGAAAGAGTTCCTTGGTGATTTCGTCACAAAGTATTTTGGTATTTTTAAATTCCCGGGGTATTTTGGAAAAATTTTAAAATCCGGGGGTATTTTGGTAACCAGGGTAAATTTGTAAAGTTTAATAAATCAGGGATATTTCAAAATTTGCAAAACTTTGAGGGTTCTTTTTGAGAATTTTACTTTCCAAAACGGTGATGTTGCAAAAATTTTGAAAATCAGGGTCATTTTGGTAATTTTGTGAGTTAAGGGCAATTTCGTAATTTTTTCTCCAAATCAAGGTATTTTTGATAATTTGCAAATTAGGGTTTTTGAACATTTTATAAAGTAATGAAAATTTTGATAAGAACTATGGGTATTTTGGGAATTTCATAAACCAAAGGTATTTTTGTAATTTACCACTAGGGGTATTTTTGTAATTTTATAAATCAAAAATTTTTGAAAGAATTTTGTAAAAAATAGTTCTCACAAATTAAAAGGTAATTTTAAGAGTTTTAAAACTAGGGTTTATAAAAACACGGCTAGTTCCCTTTCGGGTTTTAGTCATTGTGTTTAGCCTATGACCGAGTCCTCTTGGTTAGGTGAACCAGAAGCTACGCACTGAGCGGGATTCCAGTGAAGAGGAGGTGAGTCACTAGGACCGCTTAAGTACTGTGCTCTTTAGGATCCAATCCTAGACATGCGCACAATGGTTACCACACCCTAACTCTGGCGTCTTAGTCATAGGTTTGTTTAATGGAATTAAGTCTTATGTGTTTGTGTTTGAGTAAACTAGTCCTAGGGTTCAAGTTCCTATCATGCTATTCTACATTCCATTCCTCTTCTACCCTTCCATAATTCATAACATAAACCACATAATCACACAAATGGTTAGGGGTACTTTACCGGTGGATCATGGTCGGAGACTTAGGAGCCATGCCAGAAAACTTGTTTATTTCATAAAATCCTTTCAAAAAGCTTACTTCGCTCGATTTGAAAACGTTTTGGGCCTTAGCCCACAGGCCGAGAGTTTAAAATTGGGCTCTGATACCAAACTGAAACACCCCAAACCCGGCCCACGAGCTTTGACTAGATTTGGTATGCTCCTCAAGTAAACTGGTTCAAAATTCTTTTGTTCTTAGGAAAACTTATGTGATTTTAAGAAAAATATTGTTTTGGGTTGGGCTTGTGTTGAAAACAGGTTCGTTTTATATTGAAATCCCTTTTATCTTAAGTGAGAAAATATTTAGGGTTTAGTTTAAAAGAAATTTTAATTAAATTTTAATAGATAAAATTCATAACCATAATAAATAAAAATAAGTGTAAAGTAATTCAACTATGGCCTTATGGCCTTATTACATCAAATAATTCCCAAAATAATTCAAAGTACTAAAATAAATTCAAGAGTCCTCAAAAATATAAACTTCATGTTGAGCATGGCCACCACAAGTTCTGCCGTCCCGGTCCATCACTGTTCATCACCTGAAAAATGTTCCCCAATGGGGTGAGTCAAACAGACTCAATGTGTACAGGACACTAAATCATAATAGAATCAGGCATATCACATATTACACATTCAAAACATAGAATACAGGTTATGATGCATTCCCAAACCCAAACCTAGTTGTCCATCCGCTACACACCCCCGTACCTGCCAGTCACACCGTGGGGACTACTAAGTCAACCCTCCATCCGCTACACACCATCGAAGGCAGTCGCTGCAGTCGACGTGCTCATCGCCCATATAAAATTTGTGGCATAGCCACGGATAATTGTGTCATGAGACACCACATTCGAGATAATGTAACCGGTTACCACATTCAGATAATGTGACCGAAGTCACCACATTCAGATAGTGAGACCGTAGTCATCACCTTCACTTCCCCTTTTTCATATATCCCGAATGACCCATATTATTCATATCATGCATATCATACTTAAATTCACATTCTTATAAATTTTCACATGTTATAAATAACATATTTCATAATCCTAGTAGAAGTAGGAAACGCATTCTGAGTACTTTGTACCATATCATGGTACCTTAGCCACTTTCATATTCTTATTATCACATATTTTAATTAAACACGACCATAAAACATATTAAGAATTAGTGTGGGGTACACACCGATTCGCTTAAAATTTCCTTGAGATCCCGAAAAGCTTGATCTAATGCTTAGATCCTTAATCCCTACATTGATTTATCACTTATTACCTTAATAAAAGCCATTGGCCAAAACTCCAAATCCTAGTAGGATTAGTATTCTTACCTTGTTGCCGATTGGAACACCAACAAATCCAAACTGTTCCTTGTTTCACTAGGAATGTCAAAATCCCTAAAACCTTACGTTAGACTTAATCTTAATCATCAAACATAAATCAAGGCCTTTGGCCGAATATTCACATGTCTTACCTTAATCTTAGAAATCCCGAATACTCCTCCTTTTAGTCGACTACTCTCGATAATCCCGAAAGGTCCTTCCATATTCGGCAACCATAATATGTATGGGGTTAGATTATCTCTCGGCTAATCTAAAAGAAAAGAATGGGAATCAAACTTGTTCTTACCTTTGAAGAAATCGACAAACACCTATGCTTGAAGCCCTTCCAAGATTTGGCTTTTGATGGATTGGAAAGAAAAGAAAAGGAAGAATAAAGATGGAGGATTCGGCTAGAACACAAGGTATTTCGGCTTGGCAAAAATAAAAGAAGAAGAAGATTTGGTGAAGAGAATTCAGAGAGAAAGGAGGAAGCACAAATTGATGAGTAGCCCTCCTTCCTTCCTTTTATAGCCGAAATTATCATCTAAGGAGTCCCTTACTTGGCCACCACTCCTCTATCTCGATAACTTTATCCTTTAATTATCACTTAAAATAAAAGATAATTCAAAGCAACTATCCTTACTTAGCCGAAATTATTAAACTCAAAGTCCCTTACTTGGCCATCACTTCTCCCTTATTTTCCTCTTTATCTCTTTATTCAAATTAAAAGAATTTAATCCAAAAATTATCTCTTGAAAATAATGATAAATAAATCCCTTATTTATCCACTATTTATAAAAGAATAAAAGCTCCTAATTTATAGCCATGTGCCGTCCACCTCTCTGCTCCTTGTAGCAAAATAAAATTTCTTTTATTTGCTTCCCATGTGACTCGAACTTAGGCCCATTCCTCTTGCATATGGCGCCATTTCCATAGGCCCTAAGTGGCATCTTCAGACCACTTTTCCAAGCCTGTTTGTGTGTCAAATTTCACAAACTTTTTCTTTTAAGGCCACCTTGCCTTAATTTCCCCTTTTAAACCTTAAAACTCGTCATTTCTAGGTCATTTCTAAGTTTCCAAAATTTTTTCGATCGGCTCTGTAAACTTGACATTTCCTTACATTTCCATGACATTTCCTTACAAGACATTTCCTTACATTTCCAAGACATTTCCTTACATTTCCATGACATTTCCTTACAAGACATTTCCTTACATTTCCAAGGTTCTAAAAATGTTCACTTTCCTCTTTTAAACTTAACATTTCCATACATTTCCAGGTTTCCAAAAGTGTTCAAAATATATTCATAACACATAAGATATGTCATTTCGTACAATTAAACCAAAAATGCATAGGCCCTTTTCAGGATGTTACAACAACAAAAACTTAAACCATTAAAATATCAATTTCTATTAACTACCTTATATTATACTTCCAAGATCTTATTCTTACTTATTAACATCAATTAGCAATAAAATGGAGAGTGCTCCGCGAAATTTGGATATGCAAGGGGAAGATTTGAAACGGAATAAAAAAAAGTACAAAAGAAATCAGTAGGACGCAGTGGATTCTGGAATAGAATCTGTTCAGGAGTCGGGTGATGATGGGATGGAGGCTTCACGTCCATGGTCCTTTGCTGATATGGTGAAAGGGAATAATAAACATGATGAAGGGATATGGGCTGGTTGGAAAAATGAGGATCCGAATGATGTGATGTCCTTTGGGGATGAAGACTCGAATGATGAGCAGATAGAAGGTGGTGAGGGTGCCATCACCTTCTCTATGGAAGAAAAGGCAATAATGAGAAAGCCTTGGCGTAATGCTTTGATCATGAAGTTGTTGGGAAAGACCATAGTGTATAGATTTTTGTCTTCAAAAAGTGAATAACTTTGGAAGTTGGAAGGAGCATATAAGGTGACCGATTTGGATCATGATTACTTAATTATTTGTTTTGAGAAGAAGGGAGATTATAAGCATTTGCTTGAGGGAGGTCCATGGATCATCGGCGGACATTATTTAACGTTTCGTCAATGGAGGCCTAATTTTATTTGATGTTCTGATCATATTAAGAAGATTATTGTTTAGGTTCATTTAGTGGTATAAGGGGGTGTTATGCTAGGGTGTGTGTCAAAATTGATCCGATGAAGGCATTACAACCAAATTTTTTAATGGAGAAGAAATATGTGAAGGTAGAGTATGAGGGGCTTTAATTAATTTTCTTTGATTGTGGGATATTCAAGCATCGAAAGAAGGATTGTCCAAGACTTAAGGCCACTGGTCCCAAAATAGAGGTCACGCCTACAGTGGTGCCGAAGACGCAAGTTGTAGTTGAAGGTCACGCTTGCAGTGGTGCCGAAGATACAAGTTGCAGTCAAGGATCAGGTTATGGTCCATGGATGTTGGTGTAGCATCATAAACGGAAGCAAGTAGAATCAAATTTTTTGAAGGGAAATAATCAGGTGGATGGTTCTTTGGAGCGAGACTTACGAACCAGATCTAGTAATTCTAGAGAGTTTGTCAGGAGAATAAAATCTGGAGAGGGAGATTTTTATCAACATAAATCACTAGATAAGGATAAGGAAAGAGGGACTCGTGTCTTACCTAAGTCTACGGAAAAGGAAGTGAATTTTAAAGAAAAGGAAACAAGGGCGGGAAAATCAGTTCTAAACTTGGCTAGGCATCTTAATTCTTTTAATTTAGTCAAATTTACTTTCAAATTAGGCTCGGATATATATGGGCCAAATGTTGTTTCTTCTTCTAAGAAGTAGTTGAATAATAGGCCTAAGTCGGGTCACGCTTTTGGTAAAGGCAGTGTAAAGGGGCCAGCTCAATTCGTAAATTGTAACCAGGAAAAAGAAAGGGTCTATGTAATTAAGGAAAAGGAAATTATTAAGTCTGTAGAAGCTGCATATGGGAGGCTGCAGGGTTTGAAATGGCTGAATGATATCAATAGATCTATGGGATGTGAATGTTTGCGAGGCTCCTTGGTTGAGTCAGGAGAGATAGTGTTGTAATCGGTGAACAATGAACAATTTGTAGTCAATCCTCAACATATGGCAATTAAGGCAATAGATGCTTCCATGCAAGTGGAAAATGGTGTTGAACACCAAACAATTGAACATGTTTTCCAATGAAGTTGATAGTTTAGAATAGTAGGGGTTTAGGTTACGTTAAGTTACGAAGAACAGTGAGAGAGTTAGTGAAAGATAATAAACCAGATGTTCTTTGCTTAATTGAAATAAAATCTAATGAGACCATGGTGAAGAATTTGGCTAAGAAGCTTAAGTTTTCCTTTTCTTTTACTGTTCCAGCACAAAGTATGGTTGGTGGACTTGCTTTATTTTGGAATGCAGAAAAAATTGATGTAAATATTTTGGATTCGTCTAAACAATGTATACATACTGCCATGTTGATTAATTCAGTTCGGCAGGTGTTCTCCTTTGTGTATGTTAGACTAAGTTGTGCTTGGAAGGATTATTTTTTAGTGGAGCTTAAGGTTTTTGCAGAGATAACCGATTCTCCTTGGTGTGTTTTGGGTGATTTTAATGATTTTGCAATGGTTGATAAAAGGTGGGGTGGTAGTTTGAGTTATCATAATGTTATTAATCACATTGTAAAATTTAAAGATCGTTGGAGTAGTTGTGATTTACTGGATGTCGGCACTTTTGGTTGTCATTTCACTTGGGTAAGAAAGAATGGTGGAAGGATTATTTTGTAGGAAAAACTTGACATGATATTATGGAATTCACATGCTTTACTAGAGAATCCTAATGCCAAAGCTATTGTGCTCCCTCGCTTATGTTCAAATCACCATCCGATTCTTTTATTATACTAATTGTGTTCGGTTTGGTTCGGTGAGTAACAAGCCTTTCCACTTTGAAGCTGTTTGGTTATCACACTCAAAGTTCAAATTGATGTTTGTGTCGGCTTGGGGGAAGGATAATGGTAGCTTAATTAAGGTAATTGAGAAAGTTACCAGGGATGTTAAGGTTTGGAAGAAGGACGTCTTTGGTAGTATTAAAAAAGCAAGAGTTTTTTTAGCAAAAATTTGGGGTATTCAACAAAGTAAAGATTTTGGGGCTTCATATTTTCTTCAAAGACTTGAATCTTGCTTACAGCAAGATTATCATCAAGTGCTGCAACAAGAAAAAGTCCTATAGCTCCAAAAATATCGACTTAATTGGGTATAAATGGGTGAGAGAAATACAAAGTTTTTTCACATGAGTATCATGGTGAGAAGGCACCGTAATTTTGTGACAAGCTTGATGGTTGAGGGGAATTGGGTTGTTGATCAAGATGGTTTGGGGAGGCATGTCACTGAGTTTTTCTCCCCTCTCTTTGGTAAGCAATCTTGTGAACCATTGGAAGCAATTTATGATGTTTTCAGCTTTAAGTTATCAAGTGAAGAAATAGCTAGTGTGACAAATGACCTCAAGGTGGTGGAGGTGCAAAATGCAATGTTCTCCATGAAGGGTCTTAAGGCGCAGGGTATTGATGGAATTCAACTAATCTTTTATCAAAATGAATTGGGATGTGGTTAAAGACACACTTTTTAAGTTTGTGTAGGAGGCTTTGAAGGCTGGGGAAGTGGATTTGGATGTGTTGAAGGCGCATATGGTGCTTATTCTGAAAGGTTTTAGGCCAACAACTATAAAGGATTTTCGTCCAATCATTTTACTAAACACCTCCTATAATATTTTTCGAAAGGTAATAATTAACCTCCTTAGGCCTATTCTGCAAAGAATTATCGGGCCATATCAAAATAGCTTTCTTGTCTGTCGTTGTACTACTGATAATATTTTGATTACTTAAGAAGTGGTGCATTCTTTAATGGGTAAGAAGGGTCGGCAATGGGCTATGGTTTGCAAGATTAGCCTACATAAAGCTTACGATAGTGTGTCTTAGAGTTTTGTCAGAAAAGTGTTATTGTTTTGTGATATTCCTGTGAGTTTGGTGGATTTAATTATGTTTTTATTTCTAATATGGATCTTGCAGTGATACTTTACCAACTTTTAAGCCTAAAAGGGGGCTCAAGTAAGGGGATCCACTCTCACCATATTTATTTATTATGGTCATGGAGCGACTTTCCTATATGATTTTGGAGAAAGTGGAACAAAGACTATGAAAACCAGTGAAAACATCTAAATCAGGTCTAGGAATTTTGCATCTTTTCTTTGCAGATGATTTAATGTTTTTTTCATATGCTTCTAATGATCAGATTTCGATGGTTAGAGATACTTTAAAGGAATTCTCCTAGGCTTCTGGTCTCTAGGTTAGTCTTGATAAATCGAAGCTTTGGGTGTCGCATAATGTTCCTTTGGCCAGAGTTGAATGTCTTAGTCAGTTATATGGTATTCCCTTAGCCTCTGAGTTAGGGACGTATCTCGGAGTTCCAATAATACATGAGAAGGTGACGAAAGCAACCTATAGTCACATTGTTGACAAGGTAATCAATAAGTTGTCCAATTGGAAAGGGAAAGTATTAAGCTATGCAGGGAGAACTTTAATTCAGTCTGTTTTGAGTTCGGTTCCCACTTATACGATATAGACAACAATATTGCCAGTTTCAGTATGTTAACATCTTGATCAGTGCAATAGAAATTTCCTATGGGGAGGCAGTGTAGAAAAATCCCATTGGCATCTTGTAAGCTGGGATAGAGTATGCCGACCGAAGAGAAATGGTGGCCTTGGTCTTCGAAAGGCAAAACTTTCTAATGTGGTGTTAATGGAAAAGGTGGGTTGGAAATTACAAACAAGACAATAGTCTTTGTGTAATGAAATTTTTCAACGGAAATACCTTCATGATAAACAATTTATTGAGGCTGTGAGTCATGGTCATTTTTTTCAACTTGGAGGGGTTTGTTATAAATGCAGGATTGTATCAGCAGAAGGATAAGGTGGTGGATTGGAGATGGAAAATTGACCAAGTTATGGGCCGATTGGTAGGTAGGTGAGGGTCATTTGTTACATGCTGTGACCCGGATGGATGCTACACTGGACACCAACTTGAAAGTGGAATCAATTTTGACCCAATATGCTTCTTGGCAGCTTGATAATTTAACTTCATTACTCACTTAATCCAAGCTTGATGAAATTCGAGCCACACCATCATTCATGTTTATTGCATAGGGTGATCGTTGTGTTTGGGGTTGGGAGAACCATGGTTTGTTTTCCGCAAAATCAGCTTATAGAGGCCTAGCAAATCTTAATAGTAGTAATGTTTGGAAAGGCAAAAGGTCATGGGTTTGGAAACTTCCAGTGCCTGAACGAGTTTGTTTCATTATTTGGCTTATGCTTTTCAATTGTTTGAACACATCCGACATTTTACATCGCAAGGGACTTAATATAGATTCTAATTGGCGTCTCTATGGAGAGGATTTGGAAAATGCCAATCATATATTTTGTAGGTGCCCTTTTGTTGTTTGTAATTGGGAATGTGTAGGTAGGCGATTTGGGGTTCAATTTGATGACAAACATGAGTTGGTAGATTGGTTGTTCACCAACATCAATAACAAGATCCGGGTAAGTCATGGTTGTAATTGGAATTCTTTGTTTCTTTTATTGTTATGGAGTATTTGGAAGGCTAGGAATGATTTAGTTTTCAATGCTAAAACCCCAAGTGTGGATGCTATTCTTGCTTATGCTACTAAATTTACCCGTGAAATGGGGTTGGTGTTTTCTTCTTCTGTGAGTTTAGGTGGTGCTTCAAGTTAGATTGTGAAGTGGAAACATCTTCCAAAGGGTGTCTTTTTGTTAAATACAGATGGCTCTAGACGGAATAATGATGGTCATGCCTCGGTTAGGGGGTTAATTCGGAATGCTGCAGGGATTTGGATGTCGGGGTTTGTGATCAAAATTGGAGTGGCGAACAGCCTTGAACCAGAGCTATGGGGCATACGGCAAGGGTTTTTACTAGCAAAGGAGAGAGGATTTTTGCCTTTGATAGTAAAGCTCAATGCAGCGGTGGTTGTTCATTTTCTTAAGTCCACAATGATTGATTCTCATCCTTGTTACACCTTGGTTAAAGATTGCTTGGAACTCATCAAGGGTGATTGGAATATGGAAATTAGACATATTTTCCGTGAAGGCAATAGGTGTGTGGATCAGTTAGTGAACATGGCTCATGATACGTCGTATGGTGTTACTATATTTGATGCTCCCCCTCAACAGGTTAGAGTTTTGATGGAGGAAGATATGTTTGGCTTTGGCACGCTAAGACCATAGTTAATGTCTATTTATGTTTTCTTTTCTTGTTCTTATATAGCAAAAAAAAAAAAAAATCAATTAGGAAATCTTTTTTATACAGATACTTATCGTGACTTACCTTGTCACATTAACCTTTCTTTTTTTATCACATTGAATTTTATATCCCATGATAGACTGAATAGAACACTTAGGATATATGGAACAGATGCAGAGTTGCACTAAAGTGCATTAATAGAACAGAGTCGCACCGATGTGCTGTATTAGAACGAAGGGCACCGATGTGCTAACAGAACAGAGGGCACTGTAGTGCTTAACAGAACAAAGGGCGCGCTAAATTTCTCTAATGGCATGTCATCTATATCCTAATAGTTCACATCTCATCTACATGGGCTTTACTTTTATAGAACCACAACATTTACTCAATCAACAAATATAATATAACATTTTGCCTTTCACAATTTAGCCCTCATTTCCATAAATACACTATAACTTGTAAATTTCATTACACATTTGTTTTTTATAACATTATATCTTTAATATTATTCATTTAAGCCCTCATCTCAACATTTCAAAATATCATGACACATTTTGTTTACTTTACAAATTAATCTATTTTTTTCCACTATCATCATAAATCACTTAAATTTCATAACATAAACTAAAATTTGAATCATACTCATTATTATTCACTAATAATTTCTACATACAACATTAATAGATTAGTAATTAAACTATTTAATTAACATAATTTATAACTAAATTGGAATTAGATAAGGTAAAATTCTTGATGTACTTACAACCAAGGCTTGGATTTCTATTCTTATTTTCTCCCTCTTCAAAAATCGCTATTGATGCTTCTTCTCATGAAACTAAGGTGACTACTAGTTTTCTCTATTGAATTTACTAAGAAAACATCAAAGAAATTGGAGGAACTGAGCTTGGAATGGCTTAAAAATGGTGGAAGGACTCAAATGTAATAAAACAAAAAATTAGATGGTTAGGTTTTGGGAGTGACGTTTTGGCTTCCTACACAAGAGATGAATACTTTTCATCTTTTCTACTAATTTCTACAAAATTCCATATAAAAATCTCTCATTTAAATAATTAAAATAACAGTTTTTCAATCTAATCCGCCAATGGTAATTTAATACAATTTCATCCTTAATCATTGAGTTTTTCCTTAATTGTCTAATTTAAGTAATTAATATTTAACCCTTCAACTTTCTCTAGTATACCATGCATGATTCATGCTTTATTTTGGTCAAATTTCATTTCTAATCCTTCCTCCTTTTTCATCAATTCTGTGGATTCTTGTCTCTCTCTCTCTCTTTTGGCTTTTAACTCCCTATTTTAGCCACAGTACTTTCTATTATTCTACAATTTAATCAATATCTCAAATAATTTATTTATATTGTCTGGAGGAGCCTACGACAAGTATCCGTGATCTAAGCTGGAAGGCAAACACGACATCAACATTGCGCTTTTCAAACTCTTGAAGTAATTCCACAGGTGAAACCCAAAAATGATGGAGACCATCATGGTACTTGATCCACTCCAATGAGGCAATTTCCAACATACGGCAGTAGTTCCCCATATCCTCACTAGGGTGTTTATATCAAATACTAAGCGACATAGCTATCAAATTGAATAATGAATTTATTGTGAACCTGCCAATATATATGACTATATTGTTTGGATTAAATTTGCTTTATAGTTTCCTTTTCCTAAAGAAAATATTTTCAGTATAACCCACTTGATGGCTGATAAGGTGATTTGTTGGTTTCTTAATATTTTCTTCTTCCGGGTAAAAAAAAAATGTTTGGAAATTAGTTTCAAACCAAATAAGCTATTGTTGTTGTTTTCTTAATGGTAAATGGATTGTTGTTGAAGAAAACTATGAGGCCGCCGCCCCTCTAAAATGAATTTTTTTTTCATTTAAATTCTTTAAAATTTTAAATTAGTAAAGGTAAAATTACACTTTGACCCTCCTAAAAATGATAAAATTTAAAATTATAAAGATATAGACTATTAAAATGGTAAAATTATATTTTTACTATCATAAAAATTAAAATTTAATTTTGATCTCCCTAAAAAAATTTTCTAACTTCGTCCCTGAATGAAATTTTAAGAAAAGAAATAAAGAATCGTAAAAAGATCAAAGAAAACAAAGATTGTGAGAAAAGTGAAGGCTACTACTAACGTGGTACAAAAAATACTTCCATCGTAAAAATCATTCTATTTTGAGAATAAAGATATTTAAGTACCTTAGTTTGCGTGATTAATTGTTTAAATCATGTCTATCCCTTATAACTCTAATGTGTTACTATTCACTCTCATATATGTAATATATGTAATTTAAATTAAGCTTTAATTAAGAATTATTTATTATTAAATTTATGTATAATATTAATTATTATAAAATATCATCTACAAAATAACTTTCGATTTTCAAAAGGAAATGCTATTGTAATATTTTGTAACAAATATATTTTATGTTGTGTTTGTTTAACTAAGATCAACTTTTAAAGATTGATTTCAAGAAAATTTATCAAACAAAAAAAAAAATATTTTTGTAACATCCCTCACTCGTCTCTGACATCGGATTAGGGCTACGAGATGCTACCGTACATAGCAAAACAAAATCATGCTATATCAATCCAAATTTCTCTAACAAACTTTAATCGTCAATCATATAGTCAAAAACATGTTATTCATACATTATCGGGGCTTGATCGAGCTTACGGAAGCTCTAAAACAACTTCAGAACAAAACAAGGACTAATTTGAAACTTTTCAAAAAAGTATGGTAAAAATGTAAAACAGGGGTCACACGGTCGTGTGACAGGCTGAGGTCGTGTGGAGCTGAACCACACAGTCGTGTCCCCAAATCGTGTAACAGATTGATGTCGTATACTTCAGGGTCACACGATCGTGTCGCTAAACCGTGTAACTAATTGTGGTCTGTATGATTTAGGTGACAATTGGTTCACACGACCACAATTAATTTATAAAAATATATAAAGATATAAATATCTCTAAAATTATATTTGCTGCTTTGTAAAAAAATAAATTTTTAATAATTTTATAATTGAATTAAAATTTAATTAATGAATAATATGAATTCAATATATAGTTTAAAATCGGTTGAAAACGTAGGAGTTTGAATATACCATTAACTCAAATGGAAAGAGAAAAAGAAGTTTTTTTTATTTATTTATATAAAAAAAAAACAAGGGATAATGAGGATTATGATGATGCTGATTGCCTACCAAATCTGTGATGATCTCCTTTACTCTCTTTAAAAACGACTCATTGAATTTTAATGCAATGGGTAATGATTACCACGACTTAGCAAAAAGATTTATTGTCATTATTAAGTTATCCTTTTTCAAGTTACAATCTGTAAATGGAACTTAGAACTTACAATTTTTGCAATTTCTGGGATATTTTTCTTTTGGGTCCATTTCAAAATTTTGTTTTGGAAGAATATTTCCACTTTAGTTGTATGGGAAAGTAGTTGGCTTAATTTGTATATTTAAACACATTCAAAATGTGAATTAACAGGAGTACAATCTTATATTGGATGCATTAGTGTAAAACGTTATTCCCAAGGGTTGGACATTAATGGTGGGTAAAATATTATTCTTCATATGCTGTAGTATAAGGTTAATCTATTTTGGGGTTCAACTTGGTATTAGTTTTTACAATGAGATTTGAATTTTTTTTTATTTCTAAATTAGTCTCTGAACTAAGCAAGTGAAGCCTGAATCTCAGGAAAATATTAATAACTAATTTGCACCCCAAAAAAATTTCAAGTCCCAAAGTAGAAAAAATTACCAAGTTTAGGGACAAACTTGGATAAAAAAAAAGTTTAGGCCCCAATGTAGAAACAATTACAAATTGAAGGATTAATTTGGACAAAAAAAATTCAAGCCTCAATATGAGAATACCTGCCAAGTTCAAACCCCAAATAATATATTAATTCTGTATGAGATAACAACAAATTAATTTTGATTGATAATTTTTAGCCACTCAAATAACTTGTTTTTGGCAAAGAGGAGGAAAATTTTTACTTATTTTGTAGAGATTTTATATTTTACAAAAGTTGTTTTATTTATTATTCTAATTTCAAATTTAAATTTATATTAATTATTTTTGTTTTATGTTTAACTATTTTAAGATATATGTATTAAATAATTTTTTTCAAGTAATCAAATAAAATATGTGTTATTTATTTTTGAGGTTTAAAATTTATTTTAAAATTATAAAAAAGAAAAAAAGAAATAGGATTTCCCTCACAACCTAGGAGCTACCTGTGATGGAGATTTGTAAGTTAGTGAAAGTGCGCATCGTAATCATGAAAATGAAGAAAAGGAGAGCAGTGCTCTCAATTGCAATGGCCATTGGTGGGACAAAGATTCGTTAAGCTTTTTCAATCACTATCTGCATCTCTCTTACCCTACATGTCTTTTCATACCACTCAATCTCATCCTTCTCTCTATTATATATAATTCACCAAAATTGGTTATGGGAGTATTCTTTAATATATTTTTATAACTTTATGAATAAATTTAAAATGTGCTAATCGAAACTTTGTCCATATCTGTTTTTTTTAATAAATATATTATGTTTGTTTTTTATTTATAAAATGTATTATTACTATTGAAATATTTTAAAGGATGTATATTTTAGCGCACTTAAATGTGTAATATCTTTCACTTTAAAGATTGAAGGTTATATGTAGTTTAATAATTATATGAGTTCAGCCCTTAACGTTACTCTTTCGATTACTTTGGTATTAATTCTTTTTTTATCACTTTGGTTTTTAATTTTTAAAGTTTAGTCAAATTACTTTCTCTCTTTTTGAATGGAAAAGTTAAATATATCATTAAATTTTTAATAGTATTAAAGTGACAACTCGTGTGACAATCTATTTATATTTCATAAAAAATAAAAAAATTAATAAAAAAATTTAAAATTTCAAAAAATTTCCAAAAGTTCATAAAAACTTTTTTTAAAAAATATCCATGTCAACAGTGAAATATACATAAATTGTTATGTGGGCTACCACATCAACATTAAATAATTATTAGGGCTAAATTTATATTTAAATTTGAATTTTTTAAAAGTATGATGACGTTTTACTTTGAGATTGTATATAATAAAAGAATCTTTGATGTGACGAAAAAAAGTAGAAGAGAGAAATAATGACATCAGAGGATGCTTTTATCAATGGGTAGACACGCAACACTATAAGGTAGTATTCTTAGGGTTAATACTTGGGGTTTGAACTTAGCAAATATTCACACATTGAAGTTTTGAACCTTTTTTTGGTTTAAGTTAGTCATTTAACTTGGTAGTGATTCTCATATTGGGGTTGAACTTTTTTGTCAAAGTTAATCTCTAAACTTGATAATTGTTTCTTATATTTCTTTAAAACAAGTTGGAATAATAATAATAAAAAGCTTAGATCCCAATATGAGAACAATTGTCAAGTTCAATGGCTAACTTGGACAAAAAAAAGTTTAAGCTTCAAAGTGGAAACAATTGCCTAGTTTAAACCCCAATATAAAAATGATAAATATGAGAACAATTGTCAAGTTCAATGGCTAACTTGGACAAAAAAAAGCTTAAACTTCAACGTGGAAACAATTGCCTAGTTTAAATCCCAATATAAAAATAATTATCAAATTCAAGAATTAACTTAAATAAAAAACAAATTCAAACTCGAATGTGAGAACTATTGCCAAATCTAAACTCAATTGAAACCGTTACGTCAAGTTATAACCCATCGAAGAAAAAAAAGTTTAGGTTAGTTAACGTAGAATAATTAAGTTTGAAATGAGGAAATAGGTTGGTGTTGACATAGGGTAAAACATTTGTAAAAAGGTGAAAAGGATGTGCCATTATTGAGCAAGGAATGTCAAAAGGCTGATGAGATAAGGAAAGGGATAAAGAGAATGAAGTAGGACAAGACTTAACGTTAATTGATACCCCTCTTCCAGATTTAGCATTTGTCTTTTTATTATTATGACTGTGTCTCTCCCTCAATTAAAAAGAAAAAGAGAGATGGGATGGGAAGAAGTTGGACCATTGAAAGGAAATAACTAATGCTTTTTATTTGCTGTTCTTTTATCCAATGTATTTCTCTCTCATTTTAGATTAATGTTCACTGATGTGATAGGTTTTACGTATGTCAGCACATATTCTACTTTAGACTAAACACGTGTTTATACGATGTGGTTCGCCTATGTAGTGATATGCGAACCCACATTGCACAGTCCTATATGCGATCTCACATGTGATCTCGTGAGAGGGTGTAAGTTCCCCTCCTACGAACACTAATTCTCATGCAAGCTCGATACGCAAGTTTAATATGCAAACTATGTAGAATCCAACCTAAACCCATTCAAATTATGAGTCGGTAATAGTAAATATCATAATAAATATTTTAAAAAATAATAATAAAAATATACCTACAACCTAAATTATTAAGTTGTTTCAATTTATAGCTTGTCAATTCCAGCATATATCATATATGATTTTGACAGCAAACTACAAATAGAATAAACACTTGACAAAAAATATCTATACTACAGATTAAGTCCCTAATTAGTTAGTTTTACCGGATACCATCTCGATTGAGTAAGAACCAAAAGTCTAAAATACTATTGTTTTACAAAGTAAAGTCTAAAATATCTTTATATAATTTTTAAAATATATATATATACACACAAATAATGGCATTTAAACTTAAGACATTAGACTATATTTGGTTTTAGGACAAAAAGTCATTTTCGTTATCTTGGAAGATGGAGATCGTTGAAGAAAACATGTTTGGTTGAAATATTAAAAATGATTTTTGGAAAATGAAAATATGTGAGAATTAGAAAATAAAAAAGTTATTTTCATTGTTTCACTAAAAATTATTTTGTAAAAGTAAAAATAATGAAAATAAAATTTTTTAACTTTAAATAAATTGGCTCTGGTTTAAATAAAATCTTCTCTTTTTTTTAAATTTTTTTTTTTTAAACTATTAAATATGGTATACTGGTTGGAACCCATATAAATGTAAATCTATTTTATTTCTCATGTTTCTATTATATAAAAATAGTTACTGTAATAGGCCAATTTAGCCCGGGCCCAATACAAAAATAATAATAATAATAATAAACCCAAAATAATAAAACAAAGTCCAAGTCCAGTCTAAAATATATCATTTGGCCCGATCGGAATGGCCCATTACTTGAAAAGATTGAAGGTCCATCTACAAGCTTGACGTATATGGAAACACAATCTTCAAGGATATGCAATCTTAGATATGATATGCAAATCTTAGATATGATATGCAATCCTAGAAGATATGATATGCAATCTTAGATATGATATGCAAATCTTAGATATGATATGCAATCCTAGAAGATATGGTATGCAATCTTAGAGGATATGATATGCAATCTTAGATATGATATGCAAATCTTAGATATGATATGCAATCTTAGAAGATATGATTTTGTAATCTTAGAGATTTAATTTGTAGATACCTTTTAATCTTAGTACATGATGTAATTGATCAGCACTAGTTGGATTTGGGGAGGCTCAACTATAAATAGATGCCTCTCCCTTCATTGTAAAGGGGACTTGAGTTTTGGGGAAGCAATAAGAATTCTTGAGAGCATTCACTCAAATTTCTCTCCCTCTTGCGTTCTTATTTTCTATGGTTTGTTCTTATTTTATTCTTCATTCATCTTCGTTTTTTCAACCTTTTTTATTTATCCATTTAATTGTTCAATTATTAATTATTCTTTTTATTTTATTCGTTTATTTATTATTTCTGTATAGAGATTTATTTTATTTTCACACTTTTGCAAATTTGTATTTTATTTATTTATTCTAAATTTTATATGGTATTTATTTCAAGCTGTTTTATTTTATTATTTTTGATATTACTTATTTTAAATAGTTTTATTTTGATTAAGTTTTTTATATTATTACTTTAAATTATCTTATATATCATTCATTTTTCTTATTGTTTTATATAACGATTATTTTAAAGTGGTTTTATTTTATATCATTTTAAACTGTTTTATATTATCTATTTTAAGTTTTCGTATATTGTTTATTTTAAACTTATACGTATCTTTTTAGGATTTGTCACATATCATTTTCTTTAAGTCATTTTGTATATTATTTATTTAGATTGAAATATATATTGTTTTATATATTACTTATTTAAACTTACTTCTTATATAATATTTATTTTAAAATTCATTTATATATTACTATTTCATATATTATTTATTTTTATCTTTTTTTTTTGGATTTATTTCAAACTTTTACATATATTACCTACTTTAAAATTTTTATACATGAATTTATTTTTAAGTTGCTTTTTATTGTCGATTTCAAAATCCTTTTCTTTCACATTATTTGTTTTAACATTGTCCATTATTATTTGAAAGCTTGGTACATTTTGTTTTTATTTTTTTAGATTTGTAATTTTTTTAAAAAAATTCATTAATCTTTATTTATTAATGTGGCCAAATATACCTTCATATTTCAAAATCCATGATTTTTAAATTTAAAAATAAGGTAATATTCGATATTTGGGAGTTTTGAGAAAATCGTGTCCCTAACTTACTGGGTTTGATTTTTCTCATTAAGTCCAAATGATTGAGTACCCTTTTGAAATTAAAACATATGAATTTTTAAATAAAAACCTATTCTCGGGAATTTAAGATGTTGTGTCCTAACTCACTGGATGCGACGTTTTGTCATCTCGAGGCAAGGATTTCTAAAAAGCAAAGGATATTCGGTGTTTGGAAAATTTGAAAGATCGTGCTCTAACTTACTGAGTTTCGATTTTTTCTTTTAAAATCCAAATAATTGAATGTCCATTTAAAATTAAAGGACATAAGTTTTAAAAATAAAAAGGATCGTGTTTTAAAATCTTTTCAAATTTTTGACATTAGGACATTAATTAATCAATTAGGTACCAATTTTTGGACGTTACGAGGGTGCTAATCCTTCCTCGTGCGTAACCGACTCCCGAGCCCGTTTTCTCGAATTTTGTAGATCAAAATCATTATTTTAATAAATCAAAATGTTTTATTAAAATGATTAATCTCAAGGTGACCCGATCACACCTCGAAAAAAGATTGGTGGCGACTCTATTTTCGTTTTTAAAGTCGACCCCCGTTTTTAAAAAAAATTAAAAATGGTTTCGATAGCTTGGCGACTCCACTGGGGACATAATAAGAGAGTCAAGCCGTAAAATTGATTATTTCATGTCCTTTTGTCTAAATTTGAAAATCCGATTTGAAAAGTTATGATCCTTTTTTATTGCATGTTGTTCTAATCTTGTAAAGCATTTCTGCATTGCATTGCATGACCGTTGTGGTCACACCCTTTTAAGTGGGAGTGAGAAGCTACTCCTTCGTGAGGTTTTCACCTCCGTGCAGGATAGTGAATCGCTTTCGGGATACATCCGTACCTATGTCTTCGTGAGATTTTCATCTCCGTGCAGCCATAGGAAAATGTATTTCCCTGAACTGAACTCGGTCCGTATGAACCTATAATGGGTGAGGATCGAGGAATCTGCTGGTTCGGGTACCTCAACTTTAGAGCTAAACCACATGTAGAAAACCTAAGGGCTTACCCTAGGTAGAACTATGCCGAACCCTAGTGGTCACCCAGATAGGTGCCCTATTTTGTTATTTATTTCTCTTCTGCTAACGTGTTCTCTTTTGTTTTGATTGCATTGCATTCACATCATAGAAAAGAGGTGTTTATTCAAATTCGATTGCTAAATAGAAGAGTTAGTCATGAGAAAATGGATTTCTTGATAAAGTGGATTATAATACGGTCGTCCGAATATGGTCCAAGTAAACACAACGAGAGAAGACTGATAGTCCGTGAAGGAATACAAGACTTTATTGCCCAAGGATTCAATCTGACAAAAACTATTTGAGAATCACCACGTCTCGGCTTTCTTGAAGAGGCTAACGAGCATTGCGAGGATAAGTGAGTAATGAGTCGCGGCCTAAGCAAAAAGGAGCTAGTGGAGGCATCTATTAGAAGTTTGCAAAGATTTAACCTTTGCGAAGAAGGGGATTGATGTTTTTGCTTGGAATATGAGGGCAAGGCCGCATATGTAATCCGTTTTATGTAAAGAAATTTGCTTTCTAGAAAAGTTGTTCTAATGGAATTGAATTCAGAATCAACGCCTCTCTTTCTTTTGCATTCATTCCATGCATCTGCATTGCATTGCATCATTTGCATTGGATTTTTACAAAAGGACCCTAATTAGGTAAAATTATTTCAGTTAATCTGGAAAACATGGAACAAAGGTTGGAGAGATTAGAGCAAAGGAAAATATAGATGCAAGAGAAATTGACCAAAATTTAACAAGATATGCGGGATCAAATGTTAGAATTCCAAAAGAATGTGATTGGCCAGTTAAGTCAGTTACTAGCCGAAGGGCTTGGAAAGAGGAAAGGCCTAGTAGTCAACAGTGGGGATGATAATGAAGACCTCGTCTATCCCCCAGGTTTTACTCCAATAAGCGTCCAGACTCAATCAGACGCACATCCGAAAGGGGTATCCATTGCTATCAGACCCCAACAGCATCGGGCCGGTATGTCGGCACCAATAAACTACTCGATAGGCTCAGGTCGCAATCCGGGGGGCAATCCAACCAATCCCATTGTCATTAATCTGGCTAGTATAGAAGAAACAAGGAAGGCCAGTGTGGAGATCCCGAAACAATGTGAAGACCGTTACAAAAGGAAAAAGTGAGACTGGAGCTCCCAAGTTAATACTTTAAGGGCCCCGAAGAAAAAAGAAAATGAGGCGAATAACACGAGTATGTATAGCAAGGGTTATTCAAAACCGAATACCATAGGCCAGTCAACTACTAGCCATCAGGTCTCCTCAAGGCAAGAACCCAATCCAAGACCGAACTTAGAAAAATCCCAATTCGCGCCCATCCCAATCACGTTTAGGGAGCTGTACCAAATTTTGGTTGATGCACATGTAGTATCCCCTTTCTACCTAAAACCTATACAACCTCCATACCCTAAATAGTACGACACGAACGCCCAATGCGAATACCATGCGGGAATCACAGGACACTCGATCGAGAATTGCACCGCTTTCAAAAAGATGATCGAAAGACTTGTCAAAATGGGTATTGTCAAATTTGATGATCCCTCTGGGGCAAAAAATCTGTCACCCAACCATCTAGATAAAGGGGTAAATATTATGAGATCTATGAGATCCAAGAATGCATCGAGTTCAGGGCTTTAGCGTAAGACCTGATATTGGGAAATCTGAATATTAACGATATATCTAAAGAAATAATTGGATTTTTTTTAAGTATCTGCCCTTACATACCTGGGAGTGTTCTGAATAATGGGGCTGTGGAGGAGATCCCTGTATTTTTAGAGCTAATCTAGAGTAATATTCAGAACACGCTTGTTGCCTTATGCCTAGAGGCAATAAGAACCCTTTTGTGAAATAGGCTTGTGTCCAAAATTTTTATTTCAATAAAATGCATCTTTTTGAGCAAATATTCTTTTATTTTTACCATTTCATACTGTACAAACAATTGTTCTTAGTTTTTTCTTTTGTTTGTTCCTTGGACTTTCTTTCAAGTATTCTTTCATTCTTCATTCATGACCATACAAATAATCATTCTTTGAATCATTTATTCTTTGGAATCCTCCTTCGAACCTACAATAGGTCTCCAGATATCAACGATGTGAGCAACGCTGCTATTGACTCAGAGTCTCCTTTCGAGTAAGATATGTGTCTAGAGGGATCTCAAGACTTTAAAGATGACAGAGATTGTAACCTATCTTCTGATTTGTTAAGAATGGTAGAACAAGATAAAAAACAGACCCTACTCTACAAAGGGTCAGTGGATATTACGAGCCTAGAAAAGAGGTGAAGATTGTAGCCTAGCTCACCACAGAAATAAGGCGAGACATCATTGAGTTATTTTCAAGAATTCAAAGATGTTTTTACACGACCATATCAGGACATGCCTGGGCTACTGAATTGAAATCTTAAAAGAGGTCCATAAGGATGTCAGAAGGACACATGCTAATGGTTTTACAATAGCCAAGCTAATCATGAGGTTTGGGCACTACTAATCTACATAGAAGGGGATGGCATCAGTTATGCTGTATTTAAGGAGACAAGATTCATATGCCTCATTAATTTCTTCACGGACTTTCTCTATGTGGGGCAGGCCAATCTCGGCAAAATCTCTAGTATAAATCGATTTATCTTGGCGGTCGTCGATTACTTCACTAAGAAGGAGAAAGTAGCTTCACATGTCAATTTTACAAGGTCGATAGTAAAAAAAAAAAGAAAGAGAGATCAGGCGCCGACAAAGAATGCCAAAAAGGACAATGTCAAAAGTTTGTAGTCTGTTCAAAGATCAGACGCCATATCATAGAGCAACAAAGGCAGCCAAAAAGGAAAAAAACAAAAAAAAACAAAACAATGATTGTAGGAAAGATGATCGAGACTTGTAAGGATTGGCATAAAGAAGTTACAATTTATCCTCTATGATTATCGAACATTGGCCAGGACCTTTGCCGGGGTAACATCTTACCCATTGGTTTATGGAATGGAAATGTTTTTGCCAATTGAACCTAATCGAAGAAAAGGTTAAAAGTTATCCATCACGGTCAGATGATGCAAGCTTACGACAAAGAGGTTCATCCTAGAGAATTCCACGAGGGGAACCTGATGTTGAAAAAGATCTTTCTTATACAAAAAGATTTCAGAGGAAAGCAGATGCCAAACTGGGAAGGACCTTATGTAGTAAAAAGGGCCTGTTCTAGAGGAGCATTGATATTGACCGAGACGGATGGCGAAGACTTGCCCAATTCGGCAAATTCAGGTTCAGTCAAGAAGTATTTTACCTGAAAGGGGAAAGGCCAAGGTGAAAACCCGCAAAGGGCGCCTTGAGATCAAATTAAAAAAAAAATAGAGAGGCCAAGGCGAAAACCCGCAAAGGGCACTTTGAGACCAAAGGGGTTTTGAGCAGAAAACCCGAAAAGGGCAGCTCAAATTTTGATCAAAGATAGGGCATGTGGTAGTCTTGCTATACCTGAATTAACAATAAGGAAGTATGCTACGTCTTGGGGCATTATCAAAGTACTACGGATCCTCTAAACACGTATTGAGCTCAAAATGGTCTTCAAAAAGTTTGTACAGAGAAGCTCAGGCTACGATATCTGGGGCACCTAGCTTCTATCTTACCCATTTTGAATTTTTTATCTTTGATTACTTTATTCTTTTCAAGATACACCCCAATCAATTTTCTTTTATGGCCTTGGCTACCTTTGATTACTTTATTCTTTTCAAGATACACCCCAATTAATTTTCTTTTATTGCCCTGATTATCTTTGATTAACTTATTTGTTTCGAGCTATGCTCCTAATTAATTTCTTTCTCGTCTATTGTTGTGATCTTTTTCAAGCATTTTATATTGAAATAACGATTAATGGACTAATAATACTTTCATAAAAGGAGTTTCACATATTACTCTGGAAGCTTTTAAATAGTATAAGAACCTAAAACAGGACTATTGTTTAGAACTCACCAAGCTTAAGGGTTGGAAATATTTGAGCCCAAAGTGAGTTTATCTATTCAGATTTTTTGTCAAGGACATTGGTTGATCAAAAGACTAGATGTTGCATCGGTGATACAAATCTGACAAAAAATAAGCAATGACAACCCAAGCGTAGAATGAATCATTCTCGAAAAGAAAAAATGACATTCTGCATCCATGCGAGTATCATGCATACACATCTGGTCGAGTCATTGGGGAGTGATCAGTGGATGGAACAAGTTACAGATCATATACCCCAAAGTTGCAGTGGGATGAATTGAAAAAGATACAAGTCCTATACCCTTGAATTGCAGTGGGAACAGATTGAAAAAGTTTCAAATCCTATAATCCTGAACCGCAGTGAGATGGTTTGAAAATGGTACAAGCCTTATGTCTTTGAGGTACAGTGGAAAGGACCCTGAAGTTAGTGGGGCAAAAATGTTTTCGAGTTTTCTGTCAAATGCCAGCCGAGTAGGAAGACAGTGTACTACGTTAATGATAGAGCCCTGATGAGCAACAAGTGGTGACATTCTAATTATTAAAAAGGATCGTCCTCATGACATTTTGCATTCGTACATATTTCATTCGGTTAGGAGCAGTTGATTCGTTCAGATCATAGCATCCTAACCATTTTGCATAAGCATAAACAGATAAAACCGATTTTATAGGATAGGTCCCCTAGAGGACGATGTCGCAACATCGGTGAATTCACATATCTTGTCTTCCTGAGTTTGCAGTGAAGCGGATCGAAAACATCATCCTGACATCCCTGAGTTTGCAGTGGAGCAGATTAAAGATAGCAAATCTTGTATTCCTGAGATTGCAGTGAAGCGAATCGAAGATACTAGTCTGGCATCCCTGAGTTTGCAGTGGAGCAAACCAAAGATAGCAGATCTTGTCTCCCTGAGTTTGCAGCGAAGCGGATCGAAGATTCCACCGGCATCCCCGAGTTTTCTGATGGAGCAGCGATTAAAGATAGCAGATCTTGTCTTCCCGAGATTGCAGTGAAGCGGATCGAAGATACTAGTCCGCATCCCCGAGTTTGCGATGGAAGCGGACCAAAGATAGCAGATCTTGTCTTCCCGAGTTTGCGTGTAAGCGATCAAGATTCCACCGCATCCCCGAAGTTTACTGATGGAGCGCATCAAGATAGCAGATCTTGTCTTCCTAAGATTGCGATGAAGCGGATCGAAGATACTAGTCTGGCATCCCTGAGTTTGCAGTGGAGTAGATTGAAGATAGCAGATCTTGTCTTCTTGAGATTGTAGTGAAACGGATTGAAGATACTAGTCTGGCATCCCTGAGTTTGCAGTGGAGCAGACCGAAGATAACAGATCTTGTCTTCCTGAGTTTGCAGTGAAGCAGATCGAAAACATTAGCCTGGCATCCCTGAGTTTGCAGTGGAGCAGATTGAAGATAGCAGATCTTGTCTTCCTGAGATTGCAGTGAAGTGGATCGAAGATACTAGTCTGGCATCCCTGAGTTTGCAGTGGAGCAGATTGAAGATAGCAGATCTTGTCTTTCTGAGATTGCAGTGAAGCGGATTGAAGATACTAGTCTGGCATCCCTGAGTTTGCAGTGGAGCAGACCGAAGATAGCAGATCTTGTCTTCCTGAGTTTGCAGTGAAACAGATCGAAAACATCAGCCTGACATCCCTGAGTTTGCAGTGGAGCAGATTGAAGATAGCAGATCTTGTCTTCTTGAGATTGCAGTGAAGCGGATAGAAGATACTAGTCTGGCATCCCTGAGTTTGCAGTAGAGCAGACTAAAGATAGCAGATATTGTTTTCCTGAAGTTGCAGCGGAGCAAACTGAAGACAGCAGATCTTATCTTCCTGAAGTTGCAGGAAGCAGATCGAAGATATTAGCTTGCCTCCCTGAGTTTGCAGCGGAGCAAACTGAAGACAGCAGATCTTATCTTCCTGAAGTTGCAGGAAGCAGATCGAAGATATTAGCTTGCCTCCCTGAGTTTGCAGCGGAGCAGACTGAAAATAGCAGATCTTGTCTTCTTGAATATTACAGTGAAGCAATATCAAAGATACTAGTCTCACTTTCCTGAAGTTACAGTAGGATGGATTAAATCTACAAGAGCAGGACTTATCTCCCTGAAGTTGCAGTAGAATAAGATTAAAGGTACAGATTCAATCTCCTTGAAGTTACAGTTGGGTTAGAGACTACTTGAAGAAGATGAGGATCAAGAAGTTAAGGATCGGCAAGACCGGGCAAAATTGGTCCTTTTATAGTCTTTGCTCCATTCTCGTTACACGACAATGAGCAAAGAGGGGCAGCTGTAATAGGCCAATTTAGCCCGGGCCCAATACAAAAAAAAATAATAAAATAAAGTCCAAGTCCAGTCCAAAATATATTATTTGGCCCGATCGGAATGGCCCATTACTTGAAAAGATTGAAGGTCCATCTACAAGCTTGACGTATATGGGAACACAATCTTCAAGGA
This sequence comes from Gossypium sturtianum, assembly GCA_025698515.1. Lineage (NCBI taxonomy): Eukaryota > Viridiplantae > Streptophyta > Magnoliopsida > Malvales > Malvaceae > Gossypium > Gossypium sturtianum. The sequence continues at coordinate 29,981,606 of CM046948.1, forward strand.
TATGCAATCTTAGATATGATATGCAATCTTAGATATGATATGCAAATATTAGATATGATATGCAATCCTAGAAGATATGGTATGCAATCTTAGAGGATATTATATGCAATCTTATATATGATATGCAAATCTTAGATATGATATGCAATCTTAGAAGATATGATTTTGTAATCTTAGAGATTTAATTTGTAGATACCTTTTAATCTTAGCCGCTGATGTAATTGACCTATACCGTTGGATTTGGGGAGGCTCAACTATAAATAGAGGCCTCTCCCTTCATTGTAAAGGGGACTTGAGTTTTGGGGAAGCAATAAGAATTCTTGAGAGCATTCACTCAAATTTCTCTCCCTCTTGCGTTCTTATTTTCTAAAGTTTGTTCTTATTTTATTCTTCATTCATCTTCGTTTTTTCAACCTTTTTTATTTATCCATTTAATTGTTCAATTATTAATTATTCTTTTTATTTTATTCGTTTATTTATTATTTCTGTATAGAGATTTATTTTATTTTCACACTTTTGCAAATTTTTATTTTATTTATTTATTCCAAATTTTATGTGGTATTTATTTCAAGCTGTTTTATTTTATTATTTTTGATATTACTTATTTTAAATAGTTTTATTTTGATTAAGTTTATTATATTATTACTTTAAATTATCTTATATATTATTCATTTTTCTTATTGTTTTATATAACGATTATTTTAAAGTGATTTTATTTTATATCATTTTAAATTGTTTTATATTATCTATTTTAAGTTTTCGTATATTGTTTATTTTAAACTTATACGTATCTTTTTAGGATTTGTCACATATCATTTTCTTTAAGTCATTTTGTATATTATGTATTTAGATTGATATATATATTGTTTTATATATTACTTATTTAAACTTACTTCTTATATAATATTTATTTTAAAATTCATTTATATATTACAATTTCATATATTATTTATTTTTATCTTTTTTTTGGATTTATTTCAAACTTTTACATATATTACCTACTTTAAAATTTTTATACATGAATTTATTTTTAAGTTACCTTTTATTGTCGATTTCAAAATCCTTTTCTTTCACATTATTTGTTTTAACATTGTCCATTATTATTTGAAAGCTTGGTACATTTTGTTTTTTATTTTTTTTTTAGATTTGTTATTTTTTTTTAAAAAAAATTCATTAATCTTTATTTATTAATGTGGCCAAATATACCTTCATATTTCAAAATCCATGATTTTTTTAAAGTTAAAAATAAGGTAATATTCGATATTTGGGAGTTTTGAGAAAATCGTGCCCTAACTTACTGGGTTTCGATTTTTCTCATTAAGTCCAAATGATTGAGTACCCTTTTTGAAATTAAAACATATGAATTTTTAAATAAAAAACCTATTCTCGGGAATTTAAGATGTTGTGTCTAAACTCACTGGATGCGACGTTTTGTCATCTCGAGGCAAGGATTTCTAAAAAGCAAAGGATATTCGGTGTTTGGAAAATTTGAAAGATCGTGCTCTAACTTACTGAGTTTCGTTTTTTTCTTTTAAAATCCAAATAATTGAATGTCCATTTAAAATTAAAGGACATAAGTTTTAAAAATCAAAAGGATCGTGCTTTAAAATCTTTTCAAAATTTTGACATTAGGACATTAATTAATCAATTAGGTACCAATTTTTGGGCGTTATAAGGGTGCTAATCCTTCCTCGTGCGTAACCGACTCCCGAGCCCGTTTTCTTGAATTTTGTAGATCAAAATCATTATTTTAATAAATCAAAATATTTTATTAAAATGATTAATCTCAATGTGACCCGATCACACCTCGAAAAAAGATTGGTGGCGACTCCATTTTTGTTTTTAAAGTTGACCCCCGTTTTTAAAAAAAAATTAAAAATGGTTTCGACAGTTACCACACAACTTTGACTTGTACGGGGTTCTTCAACATCTTTACTTTATAATTTCAACGAAAACCTCATTTAATTATTTATATTAATTTTTTTATAAACATATTTATTACATAATTTTATTTTTCACTCATATAATGAGCGTGCCATAATATAGTATATTTTATCTCTTTATTTGCAAGCAAAATTAGTAAGTGAAGGAAAATTATCAAAATACAATGCAATTTTTTTTTTAAAATCTAATATATTTCAAAAACCTTTGATTTTGATTATGCTTGACATTTAGATTCTAATTTATATGGAAATCCTAAAAAGATGTTTTACTATTTTTTCTTAATTTTTACTTGTATTTTAAATTTTAAAAATCTAATTGATTTCTTCTTATTAAAAAAAAGAGTAGATAATGTTAGTAACAATAAAATATCATTTTAGATTAAAATATTTATAAAATGACAATTTAAAAATAAACTAGATATCAATAACTATTTACGTTAACTCAAAACGTTTTTACTTTGATTTTATATAAGATAGGTTAAATTTAAATTAATTTTAAAATTAAAAAATTAAATTATATCAACTTTAACAGTCAAACTTAAAACATCTAAATAACTTGAATCTAAAAATGATCAGGTTGAAAATCATCCGTGTATTAAATTAAATTCGAATAACTTAAAAATGAAATGTCCATAATCCAAAATGACTTAACCTCAAACCTGAAATAATCCAAACATGAAATTAACTCGACTTAAAATAATCCAAAATTTTAAAATTCAAATCGACACAACCCAAAATCAATCCGACTCAACTCGTGCCTATATATAAGCAATAAAAAATTACTTCTTAATTCATGGAGTAACTAAAGATAGGCAGATCTATTGAAGTATAAATTATTGAGTAATGAACGTAGGATTATTTAAGCTTATTTATCAACTGTGTATAATCCACCCAAACAGCCCTTCTAGACCTTCCACCCATTAAAATCTTGATCATCTTTGTGTTTTTGCCCTCATCCGCAACCTAAAAGTGCATGCAACTAGGCAAATTGTCAACCCCACAATCTCCAAATTCTTATTGGCTACTCATAGCCCTCACTTACCTTTTCATCTTATTTATAGTATTAAATAATCTTCTTCCCCTACAAGCACCATCATTTGCCCATGCTTTTAAACTCTTTAAACCAATACTGAATGTTAGGTTTACACTTGCACACCTCCCTTTTCGTTTTTCACTAATCATACCACATTAGCTTCTTTATACAAAGAGAGTTTTATAAACCAGCTTTCCTCTCCATTTGCTCTAATGGCCACTCTTGAATGAACCTTTCTTTATCTCCAGTTGCTGTGTTTGTAAAAGCTTTTAAGTTCTTTTGTTGTATTGCTTGGAATTGATACATTGAAGATGCAAATTTCTGATCATATGCTAAGATCTTTTACCATTACTGCATTAGCTTATGTTTTCCTTTTACCACTTGTTTCTTGCTCATCCTATGGAGAGATTATCAGCAATCACACCAGCATTAAGGAAAATTTGCATAAGGTAAGTCAATTGTTTGTAGTTCTCTTTCTTCTTTATGGATGCTGAGTAGTGAGCATATAGGAACATGCATGCAATATTATTTGTCTGCTATTATTAGGATCTGAGTTTAACCAACAATATTGCAGACGAGTCCTCAAATGACATCTTATATCGCTGTTCATGGCCTTATCCTCTGGGTTTCCATGGGGTTCTTAATGCCTGTTGGTATACTTACTATTAGAATGGCCAACAAAGAGGAAGGTGGTAGAAGGGTTAAAGTTTTATTCTATCTTCATGCAATATTTCAGGTAATTATCTTATCTTCATCCCTTCAGCAAATATTTTATATATAATATGCTTTATTTCACCAATATTATAAACCTACGTTTCACTTTAATGATGCTGTCTAGTCCACCATTTTTAATTTCTTAAAACACCCCAAGGTTTTCCATTTACTGATATCTAAACTAACCTCAATCAGATTTATCATGAAGACTTGAATAAGACGAAAGGGAGATCATCTACTTTAATTTTCCATATACTTATATATGCTCATATCTTAATGTTTTGGTTTGCTCAGATGTCTGCAATATTAAAGTGATTATTTAATTTTTTATTTACTATAATCACTCACGAGTTAACAGTGTATTTTTTATTTTCTTTATCACTCGACTATAAAAAATTATAAATTGATCACTTAATTATTCCATTTTTTCTTTTTCTGTCACCAGCGGGCTAACATTAAGATGAAAACACCCAAAAATTCAATATAGCAGGGTGACCAAAAAAAAAATTACCAATAATTAGGTGACCATTTTATAACTTTTTATAGTTAAGTGACCAAAAAAAAAAATTTACAAATAGTTGGATAACTATTAATGTAGTTTACCCATTTTTAAATATCTTTTAACAAAAAAAAATTCAGAGTTAAACAAAATTCAGAGTTACTAACCTAAAACAACACTTTCACAAATTCAACTCAATAATTTTTTAATAAATTTATTCCTTTTATTAATAATAATATTTTTTTAAAAAAAATCTTTTTATATTATATATTTTATTTATCCATACAGTGGGCGTTGCAGGACTAAACTAATTAAGGGTCCAAATTGCTTTAAAGCTATAGTTTTTCAGAAAGCTAGCTGTTGTTCTTATGATTACTATTGGGGGTTTCCATTTGGCAGACACTTGCAGTGCTGCTTGTAACTGTTGGAGCTGTAATGTCCATAAAGAATTTTGAGAATTCATTCAACAACCACCACCAAAGACTAGGTCTGGCTCTTTATGTTGCCATTTGGATGCAAGCTTTGATTGGAATTTTCAGGCCTCCTAGGTAACCATCAATTCAATTTCTTTTAAGAAAATTATTAAATAAATTCATTATCAATTTTTCTTTTTCTTTTCTTACAGAGGAAACAAAAGAAGAAGTACATGGTACTTGACACATTGGATTCTTGGAACAGTGATATCAATGGTGGGGATCATTAACATCTACACAGGTCTAGAAGCCTACCATAAGAAAACATCAAAAAGTACAGGAATTTGGACCATACTTTTCACAGCTCAAGTCTCATTCATTGCTTTGTTTTACCTCTTCCAAGACAAATGGGAGCATATACAAAAGCAAGCCTCCCACCCACCCCTACCCTCTGATCAAGAGAATGTAATTGTAGTCACTCAAAGGGTTAACCAAAAGGTGATGTTGCCTCAACCATGTGCCAAGCGTAATGCACTTACCAATTTGTTTGACTAACTTTGGATTCTTTTAATGCGTTTCAAACTCCCCTCTGTGTCTATCTAAGTTGTCAAAAAGTTTTCATTCTCTACTTTTTGATGCCTTTGATGCTGATAGAGAAAAGCAATCACACACCCCTTGATGAACAGTTTTTATGGAGTGTATATGCTTCAAAAAGTAGAGTATGATCAGAAACTTTATCTTTTTTTATAGCATAGATATTCACTTTTGTTGTGGTGAAAATTTGGATTTCTGGGTTGGGTTTATAAGAAAAATGAAAAAAAAATGGAAATGGTATATATATAGTGTGATTATGTTTGAGAAATGTAATTAACTTTTGTAAATTTGTTATACATGGATGCTGATGGATGTAGGAGTGAATTATAAACTTTCACTAGTTTATAAATTTACGATGGATCAGTAGATTAGGTATAGGAATTTATTCTAACTATCAACAAATTCTTAAAGTTTTAGGAGGGATGGGATTGTGATTCTTTCTACTTCTTAAGTTATAATGACAAATTGAGATAATCGACTAGAAGAAATCAGTAGAGAAATTTTGTATTATATGATGGAAAGTATAGACTGCAAATTAATATGAGCACTATTCAAATTAAAAGTGATGACTTACCATCTTACAAATTTAATTATTCATAAGCATTATTCAAATTAAAAGTGATGATTTATCATCCAATGAATACATTTCCATGGGACATGTTTCTCCCAAGGAGTATGTCCAATATGAAGGGTTGTGACTCTTCAAATTGTATTCATTGAGTGCATATAAATAGAGGCATTATGATGCTCACAAATATACAATTACAATCAATCTTATTTTCAAAAACTAGAATAAGAGTTAGGAAATTCCTCGATTTTGCTAATCAAAGGAAATTCAAAACTTCGTTATATCCCGGGAGGACTTTTGTCTTAACCCTCTAGCAACTTTGTGTGGGGGCAAATAGTTCTCTTTGGAAAGTGTCATTCGTGCCTCGAAGTCTACTGTTTATTTCCATACAAGTCTCCGATTCTATCGTCTCCACTCAAATATCCAACAATCAAAGAGAACTATTTTTGGAGATGGCGACGGAGGCTAACACCGCATTCAAAGTGATGAACCAAGAGTTTGTGAAACTTGACCGATTTGATGGTTCAAACTTCAATCGTTGGAAGGACAAGATGTTGTTCCTTCTTACTGTCTTAAATGTGGCGTACGTTCTGGATCCAAACCTACAACCCGTGGAGGATCTCGCCCCCAATGCAAATTCCGAGAAAATTACGAAAGTGGCTGAACTCAAGAAGAAGCACGAAGAAGACAATTTCACATGTCGAGGACACATCCCTAACACCTTGCCTGATCGATTGTATGATCTTTACATGTCGATGCAATACCCGGTGGAAATATGGAAAGCTCTTGAAGAGAAATACAACACCGAGCGACAAGGTACTAATAAATTTTTAATGATGAAGTATTTTGAATTCAAAATGCTCGATAGTATCCCGATCATGGATCAAGTACTTGACTTGAAAGTTGTAATTCCGAAATTGTTACAAGTTGGGGCTATCATCTCGAAGTTGCCCTCGTCCTGGAACAATTATCAGAAGAAACTTCTGCATATGGTAGAGGACTTAACTGTGGAGAAAATACTTAGGCATTTACGTATTGAAGAGAAAACTCGGAAGCGTGATGCGGTGTATCTTCCCCAAAGTTCTAAAGTGAACCACGTGAACGAGTTCAAGAACTCTCGAAATGGTAAGCGAAAGGCCACATCTGAGACCAAGGATGTGCAAGACAAGAAGAAAAAAAAACTCGCAATTGTTATAATTGCAATAAGAAAGGACACTATATTAAGGATTGCAGACTTCTCAAAAAGATGCAAGATGCCACAACTTCCAAAGCCAATATGGTGAAGGGCAAGGACTTAGTGGCCATGGTTATGGAAGGGATCAAAAATTTGGAGATTGGTATGATTACTGAACTCAACATAGCCATGACTGATAAGTCTTGTAATTGGTGGCTCGATTCTAGAGCTACTGTCCCTGTGTGTAATGACCAACAACAATTCAAGAGTTATGAACTAGTGGCAAACCGTGAAGTGCTTGTGGACAACTATCAATCGGTTAAGGTGCTCGGTCAAGGGACAGTGGAACTCAACTTCACATCTGGGAAGAAATTGACTTTGACTAATGTGTTGCACGTTCCCGATGTGAGAAAGAATTTAGTGGCCGCAAGTATTCTATGTAACAAGGGGTTCAAGATTATCTTGGAATCCGATAAGTTTGTCTTGCTTAAGGGTGATATATATGTAGGAAAAGGATATTGTAACGAGGGTATGTTCAAGTTGAGCATTGATATGAATAAAGTTAATTCTTCTGCTTATATTGTTGAATCTTATCCTTTGTGGCATGCGCGTTTAGCACATTTTAATTTTAAAACTTTACAATATATCCAAAAGAATGGTTATATAAGTCTAAGTAATGATGAGTTTGAGGATAAATGTGAAATTTGTATTCAATCAAAAATTACCAAGAAGCCGTTTCCTAATAAGTGTGAAAGGAATTCACAAGTGTTAGATTTAATTCATTCGGATTTTGTGAATTAAATGGAACACTAACAAGAGGTGGAAAATGATATTTTATCACTTTTATAGATGACTTCTCTATATTTACTTAAGTGTATCTCATGAGAAGTAAATACGAGGCTTTTGGTATGTTTGAACGTTTTAAAAATGAGGTTGAGAATTTGTTTAGTAAGAAAATCAAAGTGCTTCGTAGTGATAGATGCGGTGAATATTTTTCAAATGAATTTAATATATTTTGTGAGGAATAAGGTGTGGTACATGAGTGTTCCGCGCCTTATACTCCGCAACAAAATGGTTTGGCAGAAAGAAAGAACCGTACTTTAGTAGATATGGTTAACTCGATATTGTTAAATGCTAAACTTCCATATAATCTATGGGATGAAGCATTATTGACTGCGTGTTATATTCTTAATAGAATATCATCGAGAAAATTCAAAGTATCTCCATATGAGTTATGGAAGGGTCGGAAGCCAAACTTAGATTATTTCAAAGTGTGAGGGTGTTTGGCTTACTATAGAGTTCCCGACCAATAGAGAACAAAGTTAGGTCCAAGAGCCGTCAATGGTGCATTCGTTGGATATGCCCAACACTCTAAGGCTTATCGTGTTCTTAACTTAGTGTCAAATACGATAATTGAAACAAGAGATGTTGTATTCATTGAAAATAAGGTTTTCAATGATTCAAGATATTCAAAAAAAAAAAAAATCAACCAATGATTTCAAGTGATCAAACCAAAAGAAGTCTTTGTGATAATAAGGATATGGAGCCGAGGAAAAGTCAAAGAGTGAGAAAAGTAAAAGACTTTGGTCTTGATTTCATTTCCTTGTAATCTCTAGCATTCCTTGTTGTGGGAAATAGAGAATCTGTAATTAGGAAGATCCCCATAATGTTTAATGTGGATGGTGATCCACAATCATATGGTGAAGCCATGACTTCTAGGGATGCTGCATTTTGGAAAGAGGCGATCAAGGATGAAATGGATTCAGTATTATCTAACATTACTTGGATTCTAGTTGATCTTCCTCAAGGATCGAAGCCTATCGGGTGTAAATGGGTGTTTAAAAAGAAGAATACTCCAACAGGGGATTCTCCAACCTTTAAGGCTAGGTTGGTGGCTAAAGGATTTAGGCAAAAAGAATGCCTAGATTATTTTGACACTTATGCACCAGTGGCTAGGATGACCTCCATTTGAATTCTTATAGCACTTGCATCTATCCATAAGTCATATGTACATCAAATGGATGTTAAGACGACTTTTTTGAATGGTGATCTCGAAGAGGAAGTCTACATGGAGCAACCAGAAGGTTTTGTGCTTCCTGGGAATGAACATAAGGTGTGTAAGTTGATCAAGTCATTATATGGTTTAAAACAACAGCCTAAACAGTGGCATGAGAAATTTGACTCTGTTATCTTATCATATGGTTTTTTACATAATGGTGCGGATAAATGTATTTACACTAAATTCACCGATAGGTATGGTGTAATTATTTGTCTCTATGTAGATGATTTGTTGATTTTTGGTACGAACATGGAAGGTGTTCGTGAGACCAAAGAGTATCTAGCCTCGAAATTTAAAATGAAGGATCTCAATGAGGTAGATACAATTAGGTATAAAGGTGAAAAAACATGAAAAGGGCTTTGCACTAAGTCAATCTCATTACATCGAGAAAGTATTGGAAAAGTTTAAACACTTGAATATCAAGGATTCGAACACTCCATATGATTCGAACTTCAAGTTAAGTGAGACTAATGGCAGGGCTATAGCGAAACTTGAGTACGCCATCGCAATCGGAAGTCTAATGTATGGAATGCATTGTACTAGACCTGATATCGCATTTGCTGTGTGCAAATTGGCGAGATTTAAAAATTTTCCTAGTACCGATCATTGGAAAGGCATTTTTAGGATTTTTGGCTATCTTAAGAAAACAAAAAATTTGGGATTATTCTGATGCGAGCGCGCCCAGTGAACCCCATCGGTCAAGCCTTCTGAGTCGAGCATCGCTTTGTTGGCAAGCTGATCCCAGCTCTTTTCCAGCTCCCCGAGCTCCATCCAGCTCAAATCCAGTTCATTGTCTCTTTGTTCCACACGATTTAATCTCTCGTGCAATTTTTCGAATTTAGAATTTACCATTCTTCGTATTTCTTGCACCAAATATTGGAACTCCGATTCGATGAACTCTTCGCGAGACATGATTTTTGTTGCTGAAAAGAAATATGTTAGTTCTCAAAAATTAAGTACCTCACCACAAACCTCACGATTTCACTCGAAAAGAAGAAGGAAAAGTGACACTCTCGCTCGTGTTTACACTCGTTTGGCTTTTACCTTTACTCGAATGATCTCACTCGCTCGTGCCTTTTACCTCTCAAACTTTCTCTCGCAATTTCGTAGTCGGACTCGCCAAAGCCTTATCGTAGGCTTAGGGGTCGATTGCAAATGGTTTATCAAAGGATAAATATGAGGGGGTTAAGGGTTGGCTGAAAGAAAATTTTAAAGTCGGTTTAAGGTGTGGTATTGGGGTAGGAAGAGAATGATAGAAAACCAAACGAACCTGATCGGGAATACAAAAAAGAGATCAACAATAGAACACAATCTTTCACACTTTTTTTTAAAATGATTTCAAAACTTGCACTTTCAAATATATATTCTTTTTTTTTTCCATGATTTTTTTTTTGAATTTGTTTCGATTTTTTTAAACTTACGAACTAACTTCTGGGAATGCTACGAACGTCGGTACCCCTCATTTTAATAGCTCTGATATCAGATGATACGATCTACCTCGGGGTGAGTCGAGTCGTATGCGAGTTTGCCCGATCGTCTATGAAAAAGTATCGTTCGGCTCGTTTAATAATGACGCTTTAAGTAAATATTGGCGGAAGCTATGAAGAAGGGTTCAAAGATGGGTTTATGGAAATGAATAATATATAAGTTCGGTTATAAGGAATGGTATATGGAATGGGAATGAAATGGATTTTAGGTTCAAGGAAGAAATGGAAAATTCAGCTAGCAACAAAAATAAAGGATAGTGATGGAATGGAAGGGAACAAACTCAAAGCAAATAAGAACCACTACTAAAGAGTAATGACCCAAATACTTATAAGCTTCAAGGTGGATGATGGGAGTAGTGAAACCTTGAACCGGTACTTAGAAAAGTAGGAACTGTCTTCAATGAAATATGAGAGAAAACAATCTCACATAATCTCATTAACAAATTTAAATGATCAAAGTTCAACAAAACCTAGCCCTTTAATTGAAAATGGAAAGCTATTTATAGACTCATCTAACTAGCCGAATGGACATGCTTAATGCTTAAGAAATTTAGCCTTGAATAACCTAGATTAGTCTAGAATAACTCATTAATTTGCTGATTAACATTCAGCCAAATGAAACACCAAAAATCAGCTAGAATTTAATGGGAATGTTGGGAGCTGAATTGCAACATTAAATTCGGCATTGGGGAACTTGAATAGCTTAATGGAAGCTTTAATGTTTGCAGGCTATTAGTTTCTTTGTTTTCACACTATTTGACTGTTGGTTTCCTTGTGTTCACACCAGCTGACCAGCAAGCTACTCAAGGCAAACACTAAAGCTCCCATTAAGCTATCCAAGTTCCCCAATGCCGAATTTAATGTTGCAATTCAGCTCCCAACATTCCCATTAAATTCCTGCTGATTTTTGGTGTTTCATTTGGCTGAATGTTAATCAGCAAATTAATGAGTTATTCTAGACTAATCTAGGTTATTCAAGGCTGAATTTCTTAAGCATTAAGCATGTCCATTTGGCTAGTTAGATGAGTCTATAAATAGCTTGCCATTTTTAATTGAAGGGCTGGGTTTTGTTGAACTTTGATCATTTAACTTTGTTAATGAGATTATGTGAGATTGTTTTCTCTCATATTTTGTTGAAGACTCGTTGGCTTATCTAGTCTCTAGTGGTGTCAACCCGTTTTTCTTCTATCCGAACTTATCACTAGTATATAGTGTGGCGTTCACCTTTATACCAAGGTTCCTACTTTTCTAAGTAGCGGGTCGAGGTTTCACTACTCCCATCATCCACCTTGAAGCTTATAAGTATTTGGGTCATTACTCTTTAGTAGTGGTTCTTACTTGCTTTGAGTTTGTTCCCTTCCATTCCATCACTATCCTTTATTTTTGTTGCTAGCTGAATTTTCCATTTCTTCCTTAAACCTAAAATCCATTTCATTCCCATTCCATATACCATTCCTTATAACCGAACCTATATATTATTCATTTCCATAAACCCATCTTTAAACCCTTCTTCATAGCTTCCGCCAATATTTACTTAAAGCGTCATTATTAAACGAGCCGAACGATACTTTCTCGTAGACGATCGGGAAAACTCGCATACGACTCAACTCACCTAGAGGCGGATCGTATCATGTTCTATAGTGATTATCCTGCAATACTAGAAGGTTACTTAGATGCAAGTTGGATTATAAGTCTAAGTGACAATAGTCCACATCGGGATGGATTTTCACAATAGAAGGTGGAGCCATTAGTTGGGCCTCCAAGAAACAAACTTGCATATCACATTCAACTATGGAGGCTGAATTTATAGCCTTAGCGGCTACTGGCAAGGAAGCGGAATGGCTAAGAGATCTCTTGCCAGATATAAAGTTGTGGCCACAACGTAGATTCACCATTTTCGTATATTATGATAGTGAATCTACCATGTCTCGAGCATACAATAAGGTGTACAATGGAAAGTCTAGACATATAAGTTTGAGACATGAGTATGTGAGACAATTGATTAAGGACGGTGTGATAACTGTTACCTATGTTAAGTTAATTGAAAATTTAGTGGATCCATTGACAAAATGTTTGTCAAGGGATTTGGTTAATAGTACCACCACTAAGATGGGATTAAAATAATTCTAATCACATCATTGATAATGGAAACCCTACCTTGTTCTAGCCAAAAGTTAGTTTCAAGGTTCAAAGGGTAATAATAAATTATCGAATGACAACGTACATTAAGAATCAGGATTTAGTGTTTATATTTTAGGAGGATGAGTTTTACACTTAATGGATGGACATTAATTGTCATGAAATCCACCTATATGGACAAGAAGTGGTGCCGCTTCAACGCGATTTTCTTTATGGTTTTATCTCGTACATGTTCATGAAACAGGATGAGCACACGGCCATAACGGTGCTAAAGCAAATTAAATTCTTACTCTAATACTTTATGATTATGTGTGAAATTTTTCCGGTATTAACTTTAAGAGTGATGGTTCAAGCCACTAGCCACCATTCACTTTGTTGATACTCTGAGAGTTTTCACTAAAGGAAGGTTCAATCTGCGAACACCCTTCTTTATGCATAATCATTCTGTACTTGTTGTCTAGAATTAGCAATCTAGTGGGGGATTGATGGAAACTATAGATTACAAATTAATATGAGCACTATTCAAATTAAAAGTGATGATTTATCATCTTACAAATTTAATTATTCATAAGCATTATTCAAATTAAAAGTGATGATTTATCATCCAATGAATACATTTCCATGGGACATGTTTCTCCCAATGAGTATGTCCAATATGAAGGGTTGTAGCTCTTCAAATTGTATTCATTGAGTGCATCTAAATAGAGGCATTATGGTGCTCACAAATATACAATTACAATCAATCTTATTTTCAAAAACTAGACTAAGAGTTAGGAAATTCCTCGATTTTGCTAATCAAAGGAAATTCAAAACTTCGTTGTATCCCGGAAGGACCTTTGTCTTAACCCTCTAGCAACTTTGTGTGGGGGCAAATAGTTCTCTTTGGAAAGCGCCATTCGTGCCTCAAAGTCTACTGTTTATTTCTATACAAGTCTCCAGTTCTATCGTCTCCATTCAAATATCCAACATTATATATGGTAATTTATCTTATATATGAATTGTATCCGAAATTTTTCATTTGTGAAAAAGAAAAAAAAGCACGAGTTGTCTAATAAAACTCCTATCCTATAGTACGTAGATGATAGTCAAGGAAGTTTTACCTAGAATAAGGGTGTGTGTAACATCCCATACCCGACCAGGTCGCCAAGCCTGAATATTAGGATGTCACACCACTGTCTCATCAACAATCATAGCCAAACATGTGATTAATGTCACATTATTAATTTTAAACATATATATAGAGTTCCTAAGTCACGAATACTCAGAGTAGCATTAAATTAAGCCATACAAACATCAATCGAGCTTATTGCGCAATTATAGCATGCGCATGAATCATTTAGGAAAATTTCAATACAATTCACGTGGGTATCGATACTGAAACTGAGGTATCGATATCGCTTGGAAAATCAATACCAAAACAACATTTTGTTTCTCGTCTAAAATCACAATCCAAGAAAATATCGGTACATTTCAAAAAGTATCGATTTTATTACCCTGAGTATCGATACTCGTGATATGGTATCGAAACCAAATTACAATACTGACTTCTTTCACTTTCGAAAATCATGGAAGTATCATTTTTATAACCCGAATATCGATACCTCTGCTCTAGACCACAAAATACAACACATCTAAGAGTTTAATCCATTCCAACAAATATCTAATCAACATGCATCATTTACCTCTTTAAACCAATGTCAAAACAACCAAAATAACAATTCAAGACACCAAAAACATGTCCGAGCAAGAATCAACATACCAAACCTATAATTCCTAAGAAAAATTAAACTATAAAATATCCAAAACATCATGGCAATATCATGCAACATTTCTACCATATTGCCTTTATTTCCTTAAATCATGAACCTACGAATAATGTTAAAGTCTCGCTTGGATCAATCCCTTGGAACCACATCACTCACACCGAAACGCTACTAATCTGCAATGGTTTTAAAAAGGAGTGGGTGAGCTTAACAAGCTCAATGAATATTGAAGTAACCACAAAGTATACACAATATCAAATGTTAAACAATAGCATACTACAACACGTTCACAACTATATTCTAACCAAGTCAAAATAACATATTTACATTTCTTTAAATCATAAACTAACATACACTCCTACATGCAATTACACTCAACTTGTTTATATATGTAATTAATTTAACAATAATTCATTAAGACTAAACAACGTGTCTATACTTTAATAACTTCATAAGTCTAGCTGATATATTCACATGCATTCACAAGTTAAATAGAAATGACCCAAACCACAATTACATACGCAATTTACTATGAGAACATACTAACATTTTCATGAAACTTAAATCAACTCATTTAGCATATTATTCACATGTTAATGCATCCATCTCACATCGTATTATCACAATATATAAGATCACATTTAAATGGTAATTTGGTACTTAAGGCTATGAAACATAAAAGTGGGCTCTACCACCACTCATCGGATACACGGATCTCAAACACACCATTTGACTCATAGAGTCGAATATATCCCAAAAAGTGAAGTATAAAGCTAACACTCTCTAACACACCAAACATGTCCCATTGAATGGAGCTTAGCTCACATTCCCTTATCTCTCCAACTTGTCCTAGGGCCTCAATGCCCAAAAACACAATATATATAGGTGAGTACTCACAATCCCATGGCATGCCAACTATATCCAACGGTTTCAAGAGATCACAAGGCCAAAATATCCACAATTACACAATTTTAATTATTGATTTAATGCACATCATCTCTGTTCATATTCATCAGTTCAAATCGCAGACTCTTACACATTACACATTTATTGGATTCACATTTATTTGCACTTTAGTGCTACAATAATGCTCATTGAGCTATCACATATCCAACCACATATGTGTGCATTAAAATCAGTACATCATATATCACATACAATTATTCTCACATATTACCTATCATAATAATATCACATTCCACAATTCAACACATATGTACTTATCGAAATATCGCTTACTTCCACTGCATATTTGCATTATTAATATATCATTATCACTGTTATTTGGTATGTATATCATGCCCACAACATGACACAATTCACAATAGTCATCACATATGTCTCATATCACAATATCATATCATAATAGTCAATCCACAATTATTCATATAATCACATGATTTGCCAAAATAAAACAAAGGCAATATAAAGATTAAACTCAGAACTTAGGATAGGGGTTTACAAGTAGCGATTCCAAACACTCACTGATCACGTTTTCGCCTAATTGTCGAAAACTTAAACTAGCTTTTCCTTGCCTTTCGCCTTGCTCGTAGAAGGCTCCTATGGTTTCGATGCTTCACACATAATAACCACACAATATACACAATAAAAAATCAGCCAAAGACTTACTTCAAACAATCAAAACACAAGTCTAAGCTAAATTCTCTTGTAATCAAACCCTTCGACATAGCAAACTTTAAATTCAAATATCTCGGTCTATACTTAATCTTTTTGCCTAAAACAAATTCCATTCATCCAATTATTCACCCACGACATATTTTCAACCTTTAAACTACACAAAACTACCCAATTAATAGTATCAAAATTCTCGACATGTTTATGGCAATTTTCACAAAAATCCATTAAAACGTTGGAAATAGTCAACGAAACTTTAAAGTAAGTTTAGAGACCTTCAAATCATGTCAGAACTAATTGAAAAACACTTTGAAACCATATTTTTACCCAATATCCTGAAATCCACCATTAACGACCCAATTTTTGCCTTTTATTTAAAACATGTAACTCAATTTAAAGTATCAAATAACATCAAAAACTAATAAGGAATCGAATCGTTACCTTAGTTAACAAAAAAGCGAACGTTTGATCAAAAACTCGAAAAACCCAAAAATTCAACAATGAAGAAATCTATGGTGTTCTTGGATGTTTTTCTTGAAATACTATAGAGATTTATGGCTTGTGGAATGATAGAAATCTAAAGAATTAAGTTTGGGAATCAAAATTGAATGAGAGGAGCTTTGGAATGCAATGGATAGCAAAGCAAAAATATGGAGAAGATACTTAAATGAGTTTTATAAAGATGAAGGGGAAAGTAATGTGAAAATTAAAATTTGGTTTAAATTGCCTTTTAAAAACTTATAATTTAAACCCTTTTACAAGTCAGTCCTTATTTCAAAATTGAAAGTCTTTTTAACATTATTTTCAATAATTGTTTTAATTTTCAAAATGACATAGACAAGAACATTTTCAAATACCATGCTAACGAAATTCCTGAGCTCACTAGAGCTAAAATCCCCATTTTACCCTCAAAACTTCTAGGCCTAATTTTGGGGTATGATAGTGTGTTTGATAAATCATTTAATTTTTTTTTTTTTTAAAAAAAGTGTTGAATGAGATAACATTACAAACAAACTTTCATATACCGATGACTCAAAAATTGTCGCTAAAAGAAAGAAATAAAATTCAGTCTCAAAACCCTATACCGACGGTTAAAAGAGCTATCGTGATGAAGAAAAATAATAGTTGGTATATGTAACGTTGGTATAAACTTTTACTGATGGTATATCGACGGAAATTGTGATTGTCGAAATAACTATAAAGTCCTAGAACGACAGTTAGAATGTTAGTAAAGTAGCAATTGTCTATATATGTACCATAATTTGCTTAGTACATATAGCATCAGATATTTATGTCAGTATAAGTACAATGTGAAATTTGTATCATATCCTTAGACATATAGCGACAATACGAACTGTTAGGATCTTACTAATATAAATATATTGATAGTTCTTCTTGCATTGGTATAAGGGGAATTTTCTATTATATCCTTGAACAAATAACAAAAGTATTAATTGTTGATATATGGTCCAATTATGAATTTTGTAACTTCAATTAATAATATTAATTTATTTATATCCTTTAATTCAATATACTTTAAAAATATTAGTCTAAGCATAATCTTTAACCAAATCCAACTATGTTTCTTTTATAATCTTAAAAAAAATAATATTAATTTATTTATAATCCACTACAAGTTAGAGTTCATACTTAAACTATATTTGTCTAGCAAATAAGCAGCTTTTTCTGAGTTTCTTTTAGCAAGTTTAAAAGAGCATTCAAGAAAATCATGAGCAATCCTTTTCCCTAGCTTCAATTGCAAATCCTGAATACGAAAGGATCATCTTTGAATCTTGCAGCTTGTTGATAACTTACATTGTGTCTCCATCCAGATTCGCCTATGGTATTCGTCACGGATTCTAGCCAGTCCACACTTGTCCAAGTTTCAGGTTCCACAACCTCTATTATGGACTTGCAAGCACGTGATGCTAATTTAACAACTATACATTTCCTTAAAGCATGACGTTTACAACTAATACTCCATGACATGAGAACTTAATTAGCATATAACACAATATTAATATACATTATATACAAGAAAGCCAAGACCCACTATACACAAGAAATTATTTTTCAAAGCTTAAACATTTAATGTAAGAGCACCATGTAGATTGTAAATCAAAGTAATCTATTAATTAGCTTTTGGATGACAAAGTCACCGATCATCATTAATCTCTACCTGCTAGCCATAGAATATTACAAAAATTTATCAATAATAACACATTTAGCTTCTGATTTTGAGACATGACTAAGAAAATTTATCTTAGATTCCCAAGAAATAAACTTTTGAAAAGAACTAACTAGGAATCGTGAAATGTGAAAACACTGCCAATTTATCAACAAGCTGAAAGTATATCATCCTAGTTCTTAATCATTGAAACTAGTTTAAAACACCCATATATTTAAAATTGATTTTGAGTTCAAGTTTCGTGAAAATATCAATAAACAATGGCAAATAAATGCATGAATAAAAAAATAACCTTCTATAAAAAGACCAACTTAAAAGAAAACAGATATAAACATTGTTAGTACTTGATGATCGATCAATTGACATGGCACTAAAAGTAAAAAGAGTCACCAACATAAGTAAATTGAAACTATCTTAAAAGGAAACTTAGTTATTGATTCATCAAAACACAAACCTTGAAACTTGATTTTCATACAAAGCTATTGATTTTCTATCAAACACCAAATCGATTCAAATTCATCACAAAATATGAAGAGAAATTTATGCAAAGGCCTAAAAGAAAAAATATTGTAGAAACCATAACTCAACGTATATAATTATCAAACAAAATCCTAATAGATATTTCTACAAATTATTTAAGTAATCTTTAGTTTTAGTCCCTTTAGCTATTTTTGCAAAATGGAAAACCTGAAAAAAAAAAGTTTAGATGCTCCATTGTATGGTTAAAATTCCCTTTGCATAAGACCAATAAGGAAACCTACCATTAGAAAAACAAAACAAGCAAAAATTCAGTGAGAAAAATCAGTATAATTGCACAGTCTTCTAATCCAAATAAAGTAGTGTCAAATAATGCAAGAAGTTCAATATCTCCTTTTTTTTAAAAAGTAAACATTAAAGGAGTAAGGCTAAGAAAAATGCTTGTTGCATCATGAAAGAAGAAAAAATGTAGCAACTTAACACATGTACTTGCTACCAAATATCCTCATCTTGAGCAATTATCATCGCTGATGAGAATGTACTTATGTGGGTGTGCATCACATTTATCACCCAACATGCCCTCGCATTCCACGACCACTTATACCACGAGCACTCATTATACTTATCTACAGTTCAGAAATTCTAAGGATTAGTGTTAGAATTAAGTGACCCTGATCGTGTCCAAACTAACTAAGACAACGAATAAGGCAAGCGCACCTATCGTTCAGTAGTATAGCTATGTCAAGACCGGAAATATTGTATCCTCAAGGACCAAGAGTACTAGTAGTTACTATCTTTTTATTATCTAGCCTAAGTATTAAGGGAATAGATGTTTAATTAACTAATTACTAAACTAAGGATGCTAAGACACAGAGAATGAATTGGGAAAATACTTTTGGGAAAACCAGTTGATTAAGACAATACCCGAGGAAGAATCCACCTAGACTTCACTGGTTATTTAACTCTGAACAAGATGATTTATTCACTTGACTTGATCCGTAGGATTCCCTAATTTATATTAATACCTCTTTCGAGGCTACTAACGTCTAACCCTAGGTTGATTAATTGAAATCTCTTTCTAATTAAAACCCCTAGTGTTGCATTAACTCGATCTATGGACTCCCATATTAGGTTTGACCCTAATCCGTGATTTTCGTCATCCTATCTCTAGGGTTGCGATCAACTCCGCTTAACTATGCTAGATCTACTCTTAAACAGAGACTTTTGCTCCATCGCTAAGCACATCAATACTTGAATCAATATCACGAAATATTAAAACAAGAATTAAGAACACATAATTAAGAACAAATCAAGTATTTATCATACAGTTCAGAAAACAATAACAAGATCCGTCTTAGGTTTCATCCCCCTCAGGTATTTGAGGGGTTTAGTTCATGTTTAATAAAGAATACATCTCAGAAGAAAGTTGTCGAAACCATTTTTTAAGTTTAAAAAAAACGGGGATCGACTTTTAAAAACGAAAATGGGAGTCGCCACCAATCCCTTTTTACTTAGGTGTGATTGGATCACCTTATAAAACATTTTATTTAAAAACATTGATTTTGGTCCACGAAATACAAGAAAATGGGTTCGGGAGTTGGTTACGTACGAGGAAGGGTTAGCACCCTCGTAACGCCCAAAATTTGGTACCTAATTGATAGTTTCATGTCTTAGTGTCGAAATTTTGAAAAATTTAAAATACGATCCTTTTATTCGAAAGAAAGCCAAGACTTGCTTATTTCAAAGAAATAAAATGCCACACCCAATAAGTTAGGATGCAATATCTCATAACGTCAAAACTAAGCTCGCCATTATTTTGTAGAAAATCCTTACTTCGAAATACAAAACATTATATCTAATGAGTTAAGATATAACATTATGAACTTCTGAGAATAAGTTTTAATTTGAAATTTGTAGGTTTGAAAAGGATATTTGATACCTTATGTTCCTCAAGAAAAATTAAAACCCAGTAAGTTAGGGTATAATTTTCTCAAGATCCCCAAAACATCACGTATCGCTATATTTTCAAAAAAACTTTGAATAAAATGTGTCAATTCAAAATGTATTTTTGACGAGAAGGATATGAATCCAATTTTGCATAAATATCAAATAGCAATTTATTATGATCACAAGTCATATTAAGAATTAATACTGATATAAACAATTAACGCAAGAATATAGCAAATAATACATGAAATGACTATGCTAAAGCAATAATAAACAAATAAAAGAACGTTAATAAACGAATACAAGATATAAAATAGGCAACAACAATTAAGAATCTGTATGAAGCATAAAAATTAAAAAATAGATGTTTAAATTCTATAAACAGGATCAATATATGAGAAATAAATAAATTAATAATATATTTAAACACTGAATTATAACAAAAATATGATAATTTTTAAAACAATTAATATATATATATAAACAATGTATGAATGATATAAAAACTTTGAGTGTATAAAAAATATAAGGGTACTTACAATTTAATAATTTAGTACATAAAAATATAAATAATAATATATGATGAAAACAATTTAAATTTTAAAATAGAAATATATATAATACAAGTAATCATAGAAATTGAATATATATAATATAAACAATATATATGTTATATAATATAAATAAATTTTATACAAAATAAGATTTTAGAAGTAATATATAATATAATATAATAATATAAAATTTTAAAAATGTATAACATATATCTAATATACAAGTTATAAAATAATACATATATACATATAAACAATAATATTTGATAAAAATAGTTGTAAATAAATAATATACAATTTTAAATAAAATATATCTATAAATACAATAATTATAAAAGTACATATGTGATATAAACAGCATAAATAATATATGTTATACAATATATAAAAATTTTATAAAATATTAATGATAAAACAATTTAAATGCTATGTAAAATATAATATAATAATATGATATGTAAAAAAAAATGTTATGTAAAATATAATATAATAATATGATATGCAAAAAAAAATGTGTAATATAATAACTAATGTATAAAAAATAAAATACAATATATAAATAATATTGAAAAATAACATAATATAAATAATAAATAATAATTTAATATATACATGATATTAAAATAATTAAAAAAAATAAGAGCAAAATGAAAATAAAAAGAATAAAACAAAAAAAAAAGTAAGGATTAAATTAAAATTTAAGGTTAAAATGCAAAAAGGATGATATTGGAACGCGCGCCAAAAATTCAGAGACCTATTGGGCAATTATGCCCCATCTCCTAAACGGCGCTGTTCTGTTATCAGCCCTTAAATGGCCCAAGGGACTAAATTGAAATATAAACAAACATTTAGGGCCGAATTAAAAAAACAAAAAAACTGAATTTAAGAAATAAAAATGCGGAAGGGCTAAAGCAGAAAATAACCCATCCACAAGAAAATGTGCGGATCCCTGGAGCGGGTCGGGTCAACACGCGGGTCTTAAGCAAAACGACGCCGTTTTGGGCCATTAAATTCAGCCCTAAACGACGCCGTTTAGGGGGTATATAAGTTGAAAATTTCTTAAAAAAATTTCATTCTCCTTCATTTCAGAAACAAAATCAGAGAGGTGCTCTCCCCTCTCCCCTCCAGGCGATTTTCGCCAGGCCCTCCGGCGAGGCTCGTGCCGTGCCGTTGTCGTAAAGTCTTGCTGCCACCATGCATGTGTGTCTGGAGTTTCAAAAGGTTAGTTTTTTTCCTCTTTTTTTGTATTTTAATAAATATATATTATATATGAGTAAAAATAATAATAATAAAAAACAGTATTCGAAAAATGAAAAGAAAAAAGAAAAAAATAAATAAATAAAAACCTTTGATGCTTTATGAACTGTGTATATTCCGTGTAAAAATATGTCTCTGTATATTTGCATATATTTCTCTCCAATTGTGACTGTCTATTTTACAGATCTTTGGGGTTTTAAATAACCCCAAAATAATAAACAAAAAAGGAAATCTATTATGTCCTGTTTATTTCTTTCCTTTTGCAGGCGAGAAGCGGCGATCTCGGCGTCGATGAGACGTAGCTCGCGAGGATTGCGGCGAAAGGGGATTCTGGTGGCTGCGGCGCGAATGGCGCATACTGGTCACTTGCGGTGCCTAGGGTTTCAGAAACCCTAGGTCTTCTGATTTCGGTTTAAGTGTTGGGCCCTTTCGGGCCGTCTTTGTTTGGGTTGTAATGTTTTGGGTATTAATGGGCCACGGGTGTTGGGCTTGTATTTGAGTCTGTTTTAATTTTGTAAAATGGACTTGTAAAAATAAAAAAAACTGGACATTTTTATTTTTTTGTTTTTATTGTATGGGCCCGGGCAAAAATGGGCCATTACAAAAGTAAATAACAAAACATAAGAAAAACCCTAAAACCCCCTGAAGGAAATTGAAGGAAAGATCTTCCGTCTTGAGTGTGATTTCGGCTTCTGGGATGAATCAACTGGCTGTCTTCGAGTAATTTCCCTGTGTTCAGCCCTCTCTGGCTTTGCCCTTCGTCAAAAGCCCTGACAGAAGGCTTCTGTCGAACCCCCCCTTTAGGTTGCCCTCTAGGGTGTTTATATAGGCTTTCGGGGTGCCTTACTTGGCCCACAAGTATCCTAATCCGAATGAAACTCATCTTGGCCATGGCAGGGACACGCCCGTGTGAAACACCCGTGTGAATCGAGCCCAGGCCGTGTTCGAGTCTGCTAAAGTGGCACGGCCGTGTTGATTTCCTACTTTGGCCCATTTTCTCCGTTTTCGGCCCGTTTCTCGTTCTTTTCATCCTCCGATGCTCTCCTAAGTATAAAACATGAAATTAAAAGATTAGGAGCATCAAATTCCACAATTCAAGGGTTTAAATCATCCAAAAGTATGCTAAATGTGGGATTAAAATATGTATATATTACGGTTTATCAAATACCCTCACACTTAAGCATTTGCTTGTCCTCAAGCAAAATTCTCAACTCACAATTAAATCGAATTTCCTAAATTCATAATCTTCCTCAATAATGTTTCATCATAATTCATAGGTAATTCATACATTGATAATTTAACCAGCAGGTTCCTAAAGATTCAAACAATCAAAGTCATAGTTTTTATAGTACGAAAAATAGGTGTTTCCCCTTACCTAAATAATCACCTTTAATTCAAAATCAACAAAAATTGACATCCTCACTAAGGATTCACTCAAATCACTCAAAGTGTTTAAGGTTCAAATTAAGCACTCAGAAGTCGAACATGAAAAGTTAATCCCATAGGCTTGCATGAAAATCAAATCTCCACCACTATAAAATGAGATGATATACAAATCAAAAGGTCTTTAAAAAGGGTTGTAACGGGGCTTGGGTTTAAGGTGTGGATAAAGGCTGAATTAGAGGGTTAAAAATCGAGATTGAATTGACAAATCACCTAACTAGAAAAATAAACTAAAACTTGAATAATTACATCAATTGAAACTTATCAATAATATCGAGCTTCTTTTTAAAATAAGAGATTCTCCACTTAAGCTCAGATAACATGGAACTAATAGTAACATATATTTCAAATATATATATATTTTTAAGAATAAGTACATCCAAATAATAATAAAGAACTTTTAACAACTGAAATAGAGAACATAGTTAGGCAACTACTCAAATCAAATCTCGACAAAAAGGGTTAAAACAAGAAGGAAAAATTCTCAATGAATCAAAAAGAATGGGTCTTGGGTTGATATTAATGGGTGAGTCAATAAACGGTTTATTAGTCTCAAAGGGGTTCACTAGGGGTTAATTATGAAGGTAGGCTTTTTATGGAGTAAGTGGGTTAGATCCTAGGTGCCTTTATCATCTCTGTATATCAAATCAAAAGTGTGGTCTCGACATGTATAATCGAAGAAAGTTCTAGAATAAAAAATCAATGTTTACACACTCATAATCAATAAAGTGAGCAAGAAAAGAATGTATGCTCTAAAAGGCTCAAGATCTCACAAAAATTATGGGTTTTTGATGTCATCCTTGTAAATTTCAAACTTCAAGTAATATTTAGATTTATGTAGACAACCTAACAAATTTTTAATTCTGAAAATAGACTCATCATGCTTAATTCTCTAGTATCCTAAAGTTTAAATCATCACTGTACAATTACCTATGACTTAATCCAAAACATATCAATAAAAATCATAAATCAATCAGAATTTGTTCTAATAGTGATATGAGAAAGTGACTTGAGAAAAAGACAAAATTCAAGGATTTGAGAATAATGCCAAAAGTTAAGAACTTTTCTGAATAAAATTCACCCCCACACTTAAGATGTACATTGACCTCAATGTACAAAGATAGATAATGATTAGTAAGAAAGTCATAAGAGAGGGAGAGAGGTGAAACTTCCTGAATTATAGATGAAATCCTTGGAGGATGATCTGTAACACCCTGGTTTTAGGGGTTATGCGCTTGGAGCATAGCTCGAGCAGTTAGTAGGCTTATGGTCATGTTGAAGGAATTTTTAGGGGGTTTGGAGAACCCTAGAAGGCAAGGAATGCCTTAGAAAATTTTTGGATTTTTAGGTAATAAAGGGGAGCTTGGCTTTGGGAGGCCTTAAAAGAATTAATTGGGCGTTTAAGGCACAAGAAAGGATCTGGTAAAGTGGCTTCATGCGCTGCTTTAGGGGGCTAGAAGTAGCGCCAGTGGGGGGGGCTTGGGTTCGAGTCCAAGCGGCAGCATTTTGTTTTATTTTTGCGTCAAGAGACTGGGCTAAGTAGGCCTTAAGAATAAATGTCCAAGTTGATGGACATGAAAGTCCAATTGGGAGAAGTGGCTCTTGGGCGCTACTTAGGCGCTGGAGGGGAGGAGAGGTCACGGTTTCGAGGGCCTGGAGCTGCATTATGGAGTTTTATTTTTGTTGCTTGGTGATGGGCTGAAGTAGGTTGGATTTAAAATAAAATAGTGGGGCTTTATGTCAAGAAATGCAAGGTGGCCGAATGGCCTGGGCGCTATTTGGCTTATGGCTTTCCCCCAGGTCCTATGTTCGAATCTTGGAGGCTGCTTTTGGGGGGTTTTTCCTTCTTTTTGCTGCTGGTCGGCGTGGAAGTGGGCTGATAAGTATTTGGTTATTTTATTATTTTAGATTAATAATGGATTATCTTAGGTAGTTTTAAATTAGAAATAGGAGATAAATGGCTGCTATTAGATTGTTTTTATGAGGTGATAAAATAGGAGTTTAAGATAGGAAAGGAAATTGGTTTAGAATTAAAAAAAAAGTGGTGGCCGGCCAAGGGGTGGTCTTTTATTTTGAATAAAGTGGTGATATTGGATAAAGTGCTATTAGTATTTTATTTATCTACTTAGTTATATTAAGTATAGGATTTTGTTTTATTTTTTTTATTATTTATTTATCTATTTAAGTGTGGGATAATTATTTATTATTTATTATTTATTATTAATTAGATTAAGTAGGGATAATTATTATTTATTTGGTTTTTTTTATTTTGATAAGTGGGATAATAGTAAAACAATTCAAGTTGTTTTGAACTAATTCAAATGGAATTGAATTAGTGAGGTGTTGGCCAAATCTTGGAGACTTCAAGGGGGGTTGGCCGAATGCTATAAATAGGGGAGGGTAGAGTGCTAGTTATTCATCAAGTCTTTTGCCTCTCCCTCTTAGTGTGCCGAAATTCCCTTCCCATATTTAGTGTCATCTTGGCCGAATAGTGGAGTGGTGCTGATCTCCCTCGGTGTCCTAGTGTGGTTGGCCGAATCTTAAGCAAGAGTGGTAAGTATGTTTCGCGCCTTAGTAATCGATGTATGAATTCCTTGTTGTAGTGGCCAAACCGAATGGTTGGCCTTAGTTTTGGCATGGCCGAATGTCATAGTGCCATTAAGTATAATCTCTTGTGTGTAGCCGAAAGAAGGAAGCATTGAGGAAGTCTCTTGGATTCGATCATCTAAGGGCAAATCGACAAAGTACAGAGGAGCCTTTGAGATTTTAGATCGTTTTGTAAGTAAGTTAAATTGTAGTTGTTCGCTTGAGATTTTGTATTATGACGTTTAACCAAAGGATTCTAATTAAGTGATTACGATGGACGTGGATTCGAGTACCACCACAAGGTGAGCAAGGGAAAGTCCCCATCCCAAAGTTCAAAAAGAGATCCGTTTTCATTGTTTCGAGATTGGCCACGGTGTGGGCCAACAAAGAAGAAAGCGTTAGGCAAAAAGTCGTAGTTTCGCTAAACGATAGCGTCGAGGATCGAGAGTCTAGAACTCCTAGTAATAAGGTGTGTAACTAACCCACTTTGTTTCGGGTTTTATGTGTTATATGTTTTACTAACAAGTGCAAGAATATGTGTGCCATATATACCCCTAAAGGGTATAGCGATGACCAGTTAGTATTGGATCTATTGCAAAGTGTGATTATTTGTTTATGAGTATGTTTATGGACATTAATAAGCATGTGCATGCATTATCACGATTATATTTTATGTGGCATGTGCATGGGTGGGTTATGAAAAGAAGGTACGGGTGTACTTGAGTACGTGGTTGATGTCGACTTTGTGCTACATCGTGGATTGGCGCGCCGATCGAGGTCGCGTTGTGGATCTTTGCGATTTAGTTCGCGTGGTTACCTTGATTGATATGGGCTTTATGCCATATCGTGGCTTGATGGATTGCTGTGTGCTCCATCGTGGTTTGGTGTTGGCTATACGCTACATCGTCGATGGCATTGGTTGCCTTTTTGGAGGGAAAAGGAGAGGGTGACTCGATAGTCCCCTGGTGTGTGGTAGGTTGGATAAGGGGGTGTGTAGCGGATGGACCCTAGGTAGGGTTGGGAATCATGTTGCATTATTTTTGTAATAATATGGAAATGGGCCAAGCCCAATATGACATGTGGATAGGTATGTTTTGGGAACATACGTGGAAATGGGCCAAGCCCAGTTGATATGTGGTTTATTAAGAAATGGGCCTAGCCCGAAGATCGAAAGTATGATTTGAATGTGGGCCAAGCCCAGATTGTGGAAATTGTTAAAATGATATATATATATTACTTGTTGCATTTGATAATTGGGGTATTATGTGGCTAGCATGTGGGTGGATTTCAGTGGTTAACTTACACACACCGAGTCCTGTATGACTCACCCAACTTTTAAACATCGCAGAGTCATGATTGATCGGACCAGGGTTGGAGTGGATACAAGGTGGCCCATGCAGAAGGAGATTTTCATCTGTAAGATGTTTTACTTTATTTAAGCATTTTATACTATCAGTATTTTGGGATTTTATTTGATGTAATAAGGGCCTCTTTGATTTAAAGTACTCTATTTATTAATGTTGAAGTTTACACTACACTTAGTAATATTTTCGTAAAAGATTCATATTATAGCAACTTATAATAATGTTTTAATTCGGAAGTTTTCAACGAACTTATATTATTTATTAAATTTTAAATGGACACGATTTCCGAGAGATATTAAAATTTTCAAGTTCAATTCTAAAGTCTAAGATTTCCAACCGTCTTTCCCAGTGACATATCCGCATTCGATGGCCAGTAGTGAATGGGCCGGGTTTGGGGATGTTACTGATTGGTATCGAGCCCGGTTCAAAACTCGGCTTTGAGGTTTTGGGCCCAAAAACATTCTCAAAATGGGCTTTAAAGAACTTTTTGAGTATTTCGCATGGCACTGTACCTCGGCCCGAGTCCACTGTAAGTACTTGGACTTTTGAAGTGCTTTACTATTATGAATCATTATGGGCTTAGTTGGGCTCGTAGATTAGTGAACTAGGATCTGTTGAACCTTAGGACTAGTCTACTCAAACATATGCATAAAACTTAAAGCTACTAAACAAACCCGTGATTAAGTCGCCGAGTTAAGGTGTGGTAACCATTGTGCGCATGTCTCAGGAGTGGATCCAGGAAGAGCACGGTACTTAAGCAGATCCTAGTGACTCACCTCCTCTTCGCTGGAATCCTACCTGGTGCGTAGCTACGGTTCACCTTAACCAAGAGGACTTGTTCATAGGCTAAACCAAATATTAAAACCCGAAAGGGATTTGCCTCACTGTTTTAAAACCCCTAGTTTTAAAATTTACAAAAATACCCCTATGTTGAAAATTACTAAAATGCCCCTGACTTTTAAAATTTCCGGTTTAACCCCAAGTTTAATAAAATTTTCTTACTTTGCAAAAGTACCCAATTTTCTGTATGGCAAAAATAATAACCCTGACTTTGGAAATTCACAAAATTACCCTGATTAACAAAATTACCAAAATACCCCAGTTACCAAAATCTGTTATACCTTTAATTTGTGGAATTTTTGAAAATACTCTTCAATTCTCGAGAATTTCAAAAGATCCTGACCTATTAAAGTTTTTGAATCAATTATTTGGTTTATGACGGAAATGTCCCTGTAGGACAAAATGACGGAAATACCCCTGGGGTAGAAACGGGCAGAAAGGTCCGAATAGTGAATGTGGGTTGAAGATATCACTGAGTGTGCCTTTACTGAGGAAGGAATGTGTTCTTGTGGACGAACGGATGTGTGTGTGAATATGATTCTTGAACTAGAGTAGTAAACTTGAACTGAAAATTTGTGTGATCGAAAGAACTACCTCTAGAAATTCTTTTCATAAAATTGTTCGTGGTTAAACAGTGGAACAAATACTAATGCATAAAACTCCTTAATCAGATTAATTGCGACGATAGAGATGAGTTCTAGGAGACGCAGAGAGGTAGAATGGCAAGATCGGGCCGATAGGGTCCGCCATGGGTCGAGAAAGTGAAGTGCCGCCAAGCAGTGGACGTAGAGGGCAAGACCGGGACAGAGAAGATGACGCAGATCGCGAGCCATGTTACTAATTTTAGAACGCGTGTAGCAGGAGCTAGTAGAGGAAATGGAACTCGAAAGTCGGTGTCGGAAAGGCTTAGATTGAACGAGTGAGATCTTTAGAGGAATATCGAGTAGCTCCGAACGTAGCGGAGTATTGGCTAGAAGCGATCGAAAGAATCATGGCGATTTGGACCGCACCAATGAAAAAAGTGAAGGGTGTTTGTTTCGTTGTTTCGTGTGAAGCTTATCGTTGGTGGCTCACCGTCAAGCAAAGTGTACCGGCAGATCGGCAGGATTGGGACTTCTTTAAGGTTAAGTTTGAAGGAAAGCACGTAGGAGCCGCTTATTTGGACTCGCAAAGGAAAGCGTTTCTAAACCTAGTACAAGGGAGTAAGTCGATAGCCGAGCACGGCGGAATTTGTGCGGTTAAGCCGAAGATGCTAAGGGAATTGTGGCCACTGATTATGAGAGGTGCGTCCGGTTTGAAGACGGATTGCGAGATGAACTTCGAATGGTGATTGCTCCGCAGAGGGAGAGAGACTTCGCGGTGCTAGTAGAGAAAGCTCGGATCATTTGAAGAGGTTAAGAAGACTATAAGAGAAAACCGAGAAAAGAATAGGAGCGAGAATAAGAGAAATATTGGACCGTCAAGTAGACGCTTGGTAATGTCCAGAAAAGACCAAGGACCGAGAACCCTGTAAGTGTACTTGTACCAATGGATCGGAATCGTTCTTGTGTTCGATGTGGAAGACCTCACACAGGAGAGTGTTGGGGAAATAGTAAAGAATGCTTTCGGTGCGGATCTAAGGCACATTTAGTTAAGAATTGTCCTCAAGCGACGAGGGTCGTGGTTCAAGTCATGGAAGGAATGGTTCTAGTCGAGTCAACCAAGGATGTGATATTAGGTAAGCTCCTTTGCTTTGGTACATGCTTTAATTACTTTGTTTGATTACGATTTAGCCTTTTACGTGTTGCTAAGAGAGGTGTTTCAATTTTTAGCATGAACTTAGAGATTGTGTAGGTAACGATAGCCTTAGTAAGATCAGAGAGTGCAGCATAAGCGTAAGGTGGTAAGATAGGTTGTATGGACGTTTGTTAGTAAAGTAATTTCGAGGACGAAATTATTTTAAGGAGGGTAGAATTGTAACACCCTAGTTTTAGGGGTTATGCGCTTGGAGCATAGCTCGAGCAGTTAGTAGGCTTATGGTCATGTTGAAGGAATTTTTAGGGGGTTTGGAGAACCCTAGAAGGCAAGGAATGCCTTAGAAAATTTTTGGATTTTTAGGTAATAAAGGGGAGCTTGGCTTTGGGAGGCCTTAAAAGAATTAATTGGGCGTTTAAGGCACAAGAAAGGATCTGGTAAAGTGGCTTCATGCGCTGCTTTAGGGGGCTGGAAGTAGCGCCAGTGGGGGGGGCTTGGGTTCGAGTCCAAGCGGCAGCATTTTGTTTTATTTTTTGCGTCAAGAGACTGGGCTAAGTAGGCCTTAAGAATAAATGTCCAAGTTGATGGACATGAAAGTCCAATTGGGAGAAGTGGCTCTTGGGCGCTACTTAGGCGCTGGAGGGGAGGAGAGGTCACGGTTTCGAGGGCCTGGAGCCTGCATTATGGAGTTTTATTTTTGTTGCTTGGTGATGGGTGAAGTAGGTTGGATTTAAAATAAAATAGTGGGGCTTTATGTCAAGAAATGCAAGGTGGCCGAATGGCCTGGGCGCTATTTGGCTTATGGCTTTCCCCTGTGTCCTATGTTCGAATCTTGAGGTCGCTTTTGGGGGTTTTTCTTCCTTTTTGCTGCTGGTCGGCGTGGAAGTGGGCTGATAAGTATTTGGTTATTTTATTATTTTAGATTAATAATGGATTATCTTAGGTAGTTTTAAATTAGAAATAGGAGATAAATGGCTGCTATTAGATTGTTTTTATGAGGTGATAAAATAGGAGTTTAAGATAGGAAAGGAAATTGGTTTAGAATTAAAAAAAAAAGTGGTGGCCGGCCAAGGGGTGGTCTTTTATTTTGAATAAAGTGGTGATATTGGATAAAGTGCTATTAGTATTTTATTTATCTACTTAGTTATATTAAGTATAGGATTTTGTTTTATTTTTTTTATTATTTATTTATCTATTTAAGTGTGGGATAATTATTTATTATTTATTATTTATTATTAATTAGATTAAGTAGGGATAATTATTATTTATTTGGTTTTTTTTATTTTGATAAGTGGGATAATAGTAAAACAATTCAAGTTGTTTTGAACTAATTCAAATGGAATTGAATTAGTGAGGTGTTGGCCAAATCTTGGAGACTTCAAGGGGGTGGGCGAATGCTATAAATAGGGAGGGTAGAGTGCTAGTTATTCATCAAGTCTTTTGCCTCTCCTCTTAGTGTGCTTGAAATTCCCTTCCCATATTTAGTGTCATCTTGGCCGAATAGTGGAGTGGTGCTGATCTCCCTCGGTGTCCTAGTGTGGTTGGCCGAATCTTAAGCAAGAGTGGTAAGTATGTTCTGCCCTTAGTAATCGATGTATGAATTCCTTGTTGTAGTGGCCAAAACCGAATGGTTGGCCTTAGTTTTGGCATGGCCGAATGTCATAGTGCCATTAAGTATAATCTCTTGTGTGTAGCCGAAAGAAGGAAGCATTGAGGAAGTCTCTTGGATTCGATCATCTAAGGGGCAAATCGACAAAGTACAGAGGAGCCTTTGAGATTTTAGATCGTTTGATGTAAGTAAGTTAAATTGTAGTTGTTCGCTTGAGATTTTGTATTATGACGTTTAACCAAAGGATTCTAATTAAGTGATTACGATGGACGTGGATTCGAGTACCATCCAAGGTGAGCAAGGAAAGTCCCCATCCCAAAGTTCAAAAAGAGATCCGTTTCTCATTGTTCGAGATTGGCCACGTGGTGTGGGCCAACAAAGAAGAAACGTTAGGCAAAAGCCGTAGTTTCGCTAAACGATAGCGTCGAGGATCGAGAGTCTAGAACTCCTAGTAATAAGGTGTGTAACTAACCCCATTGTTTCCGGTTTTATGTGTTATATGTTTTACTAACAAGTGCGAGTAATATGTGTGCCATATATACCCCTAAAGGGTATAGCGATGACCGAGTTAGTATTGGATCTATTGCGATGTGATTATTTGTTTATGAGTATGTTTATGGACATTAATAAGCATGTGCATGCATTATCACGATTATATTTTATGTGGCATGTGCATGGGTGGGTTATGAAAAGAAGGTACGGGTGTACTTGAGTACGTGGTTGATGTCACTTTGTGCTACATCGTGGATTGGCGCCGATCGAGGTCGCGTTGTGGATCTTTGCGATTTAGTTCGCGTGGTTACCTTGATTGATATGGGCTTTATGCCATATCGTGGCTTGATGGATTCTTGTGTGCTCCATCGTGGTTTGGTGTTGGCTATACGCTACATCGCCGATGGCATTGGTTGCCTTTTGGAGGGAAAAGGAGAGGGTGACTCGATAGTCCCCTGGTGTGTGGTAGGTTGGATAAGGGGGTGTGTAGCGGATGGACCCTAGGTAGGGTTGGGAATCATGTTGCATTATTTTTGTAATAATATGGAAATGGGCCAAGCCCAATATGACATGTGGATAGGTATGTTTTGGGAACATACGTGGAAATGGGCCAAGCCCAGTTGATATGTGGTTTATTAAGAAATGGGCCTAGCCCAGTATCTGAGTATGATTTGAATGTGGGCCAAGCCCAGATTGTGGAAATTGTTAAAATGATATATATATATTACTTGTTGCATTTGATAATTGGGGTATTATGTGGCTAGCATGTGGGTGGATTTCAAGTGGTTAACTTACACATGGAGTCGGTATGACTCACCCAACTTTTTAAACATCGCAGAGTCATGATTGATCGGGCCGGGTTGGAGTGGGATAAAAGGTGGCCCATGCAGAAGGAGATTTTCATACAGAAGATGTTTTACTTTATTTAAGCATTTTATACTATCAGTATTTTGGGATTTTATTTGATGTAATAAGGGCCTCTTTGATTTAAAGTACTCTATTTATTAATGTTGAAGTTTACACTACACTTAGTAATATTTTCGCAAAAGATTCATATTATAGCAACTTATAATAATGTTTTAATTCGGAAGTTTTCAACGAACTTATATTATTTATTAAATTTTAAATGGACACGATTTCCAGAGATATTAAAATTTTCAAGTTCAATTCTAAAGTCTAAGATTTCCAACCGTCTTTCCCAGTGACATATCCAGATTCGGTCGTAGTGAATGGGCCGGGTTTGGGGATGTTACATGATCAATGATGAACATGATGACTAGGCATAGGTGAAGGTGGTGGAGAATACTCCGGTGGTGTGTTCGTTCCTTGAGTGGAATCTTGAACCTTTTTTTTTTAAACTGTGAAGTCATCAGTAAAGTTTTTAGGGAGTTCTTATTTAATGGACGAGAGCTAAACAACCAGAGATAAAAGAAATCAGATTATACTTAAAAATTTATAGAGTTTAATAATAAAGGAAAATGAACTAAAAAAATAAAAAAATAAAAATAAGAATAAAGAAAATAAAAGGACTCAAAGGTCCTCATCATCGGAGTGATCTCGAGGTGGTGGTGGCGGCGATATGTGAAAAATCTGATAATATCGACCACGGCCGCCTCACACGGCCGTGTGGATTTATCTCAGCCTATGTTCTTTAGGCAGTTTCGACCACGGCCGCGTCACACGGCCGTGGCGTTTAGTCGGAGCCCGTGTCTTGGGAAAATTTTCGCCCCTGTTCGCACGCACGATCTCTACGCCACGCCCATGTACCTATTCGTGGTGTCCACACGCCACACGCCACGCCCGGTGCAAGGCCGTGTGGTATGGGAATCTACGTTTTAAAACATGAACGAAAGTGAAAACAAACTAATTAGTGGGGTTAGTGCAAGTTGCCTCCCGAAGCGCTCGCTTAAAGTCTTAAGCTAGACTTACCTCTCATTCGCATAATCATGGTGGTTTGAGGAGTTGAAAATCCTTTCTCATGCTATCAGTTCAATTATCAGTATATAGTTCGAGTCGAGTGGTGTTTACCTTAAAAGGGCTAAATTTAGGATTAGTTACCTCGATCGTTCGTGTATGGGCGGATATTGAGTACCTTAAAAGGAATTTCTTCGTTTGTGTTAAGGTCTCAAGTGGTGATTCGAGGGTCTGTCTTATCCAACAATACCTGATCCCCGAGCTGAAACTGGTTTGCCTCATCCTTAAGTTTGACATGGTTTTGCTTTGGTTCTGCTTTGTATGTTCTTGGTTTCTCCTTGACACGTGGCTTCCACTTGTCTAGTTCATCGATCTGAAGCCTTCGTTCCTCATGAGTTATTTCTTTATTGGCACAATGTCTAGGATATGGCTCAGTTGTGTAATTTCGTGGTGCTATCTGAAAAAAAGGTTGAACTAAATGGTCATTAGTAGAGTTTATGTTTTCACCTTGATTACTTGATGTCCTAGTCGAGTCAAGAGCCTGAAGAGTGATCGTTTCGTCACATACACAAAGTATGAGTTCACCTGTACCAACATCAATTTTTGTTCTAGCAGTTGCTAAAAAAGGTCTTCCTAAAATTAAAGGAACATTGTTGTCCACATCCATGTCTAAAACAACGAAGTCTACTATAACACCCCAAACTCGGTCCAACAGCTACGACCAGATCTGGTATGCTACGGGGTTTATTGTTAAAAACTTTGCTTTGATGGTTTTTGGAAATCTCATTTTCTTTATTTAGGCATTTGTTAAAAATAAGATATTTGATGAAAACCTTTGCTTTTCCGTTGAACATGTTTGGAAAACCCATTTTATTACTTTTTATGACTTAAGTCCTTGAACATAAATTTTTAAACTGTAAACATTAACAACTATAAAGCGATAACCTAAGCCATGGGGCCTTATTACATAAATAGTCCCAAAATTAAAACTTAAAGGAAAACCGAAAATAGTTTATGAAAATAAAAAAAAACTTGATGGCCCTCGAGTCCGCCTCGGCTCCCATGTCCACGATCTACCGCTCATCCGAAAAGTCGTGGAAATTAAAGGGGTGAGTCACCAAGACTCAGTGTGCAAATCTCGAAAACACATAAAAGGCTTGAGGCCCACAAACACATTATGGGTCTTGGCCCATACACAATGGTAACAAAATAATCACATGCTGTATGGCCCAACCCAACCTAAAAGTCCATCCTCTACACACCAGCCCGTACCAGCCATCACACCTCGGGGATTTCTACAATCAACCCACCAACCGCTACACACCATATCGACAGTCATGCTGTCAGTTATAATGCCGATCACCATGTGACCTTATAATCCACTGTGGCAAAGCCACCGATCACTGTGTGACCTTATAATCAAGTGTGGCAGAGCCACCGATCACTATTGTGACCTAAGTGTACATATCGTGGTTTAACCACCGATCACTAGGTGACCTTTTAACATACTCTTCCCCTTCATCATATTAACCCCATCCCATGCATACATCCATGTAGAAGCAAAATAACATACAACCTAAAAGATCACAGGTTTTTACATACATCGATACACACATAGAGAAGTTTCTATGGTTACGTACCTGGCATCCTTTGCCTACCCTTTTTGGGTAATACGACTGTCCATACAGCCTTTTCTCGACTTTTAGCCCATAACATATATAGTACAGATTAATTAGTGTGATAGAGATCTACACACACGATTCTGACCAAGATGAGACCTTCTATGTCGACACTAACAGAAGCCGGTGGATGATCGCTAATCTGCCTAAGATTTTGTTCCGATGCTTGGGTCCACAACTCAGCGGCCAATCCCGAATCACGACATCGCTCGTTTCTTAAACTTAGGGATTGGTTTAACAGATCCAATCCCCTCCTTCGCCTGATCGATATTTGATTCCATCAAAAGACCTTATCAGTTGCTACCATCAAAACATATGGTTGTTAATCCATAACATATGGTTAAGATCACAAATACAATAGCCGATCCTAACAAAAATCTAAAGAGAACCCCTTACCTTGAAATCCCTAAAAGAGGTATGGGACTTAGAGACTAGCGATTTCCGGCTTTTGGAATCTAAATGATTCGATCTACTCCGATTTCCTGAAATGTCGCCCCAAGATGTGAACACAAGAACAATCAAAACGTTACTCAAGGGATAACCTTGCCACATCAATTAGCCTTTCGGCTTTGGCCTCCAAAAATCAAAAGAGAAGAAGTGAAGGAAGAATTCTAAGACTTACCTTAACACAGGAATTCTCAGAACTCTAGAGAATTTCGACTTTTGAGAAGATCAAAAAGAAAAGATGATCTTAAGAGATCTATGAAGATTCGGCTTTGATGAAGAAATCGGCAAAGAGAAAGGAATAGACAAGGGTATTCGGCTATGGAGATGAAAGCAGAGAAAACAATGGAATTTCATCTTTTGCCTAAAAGTGAAGATGAGAGAATAGGATTAGGGATTTCGGCTTAAGCAGAGAATGAGAGAAAAGAATGAGAGAAAAAACCCAAATGCCGAAATTGAAGAAAAGAATGGAAGAATAAAACCCTAATGCCGAAAATAAAAAGGTATTTCCCTCTCTTAAACACAAAATTTTTGGCACCCCTTAGCCATATTAAACCGATTCCTCCTCCCCTCGGTGTTGGAATTTTGGCCACCATCGTGACCAGCAGATAAATCCTAAATTTCCTCCATTATCTTTATCCGATCACATCTCCAAAAGAAGCCTAGATCACACCACCTCTTCCTCCCTTTATCCGCCATATTATCCGAGTTTTCTACTCAAATTAATCCTTCTAATTTCAAGCATCATCATTGGCCCCACTCTACCCACTTAAATGCCAAAATTAACAAATCTTAATTAAAATAATTAGGCTTCATGTGACTCGAAGTTGAGCCTCCTCACCGACGCCACCTCCTCGCTCTCTAAGTGGCGCCACTTTGCCATCAGGCCACAAGCCCATCTCGTGTCTTATAATCACAGATAACATCTTTTAAGCCCTATCCTATCGGGCTTCCCACTAGAGTGTCCGAACAGAAAAATTTGATTAAGGCCTCTACCAACCCCGAGCCCAATCGAACCCCTTAAACACTCCAATTAACACATTAAGCATAACAACATATTAAACGCAAAGGCCCATTAATTCGGGATGTTACAGTTCTACCCCCTTAATGAAATTTCAGCCTCAAAATTACCTAATCAGAAAAGATGCGGGTACTGTTGTCACATCGTCTCCTCTGGTTCCCAAGTAGCCTCCTCAGAACCGTGATTCCGCCATAGAACTTTAACCAACGGAACCGTCTTCCTTCGCAGTACTTTGACATCACGATCTAAGATTTCCACGGGTTCCTCCTCAAAGGATAGGTCGGGTCTTACTTCGATTTCTTCCACAGGCACCACATGGAATGGATCCGAACGATAGCTTCTTAACATAGAGACGTGGAATACATTGTGAATCTGGCTTAGCTCAGAAGGTAGCTCTAGCTGATAAGCTACTAGTCCCACTCGTTTCAACACCTGATAAGGTCCGATAAATCTGGGACTTAATTTACCTTTCCGTCTGAACCTCAGTACTTTCTTCCATGGCGACACCTTCAAGAACACCTTGTCACCCACTGCAAATTCTATGTCCTTACGCTTCAGGTCAGCATAGGACTTCTGTCTGTCTGACGCTTCCTTCAGTCGAGCCCGAATTACCTCAACCTTCTCCTCTGTCTCGATAACCAACTCCGGTCCCAAAATTTGACGTTCCCCTAATTCCGTCCAACAGGTAGGAGTACGACACTTTCGCCTGTACAATGCTTCATAGGGCGCCATCTGAATACTTGACTGGTAGCTATTGTTGTATGCAAACTTCGCCAACGGTAAGAACTCTTCCCAACTACCCCTGAAGTCAATGACACATCCTCTTAACATGTCCTCTAAGATTTGGATTACCCACTCAGACTATCCATCGGTCTGAGGATGAAACGCCGTACTGAAATCCAACTTCGTACCCAACGCTTGATGCAACGCCTTCCAAAATCGTGAGATGAACCTAGGGTCCCCATGCGATATGATTGATCACGGTACCCCATGCAACCTCACTACCTCCGCTATGTATAGCTTAGCTAATTTTCTGCAGAGTAATCGACACGTACTGGTATAAAATGAGCAGACTTCGTCAAGCGGTCAACAATCACCCAGACCGAATCTTTCTTAGTAGGCGTGAGGGGTAGCCCACTAACAAAGTCCATTGTGATCCTTTCCCACTTCCATTGTGGAATCTTCACCTACTGCAACAACAACCACGATGGTAATCGATGTTCCGCCTTTACCTGCTGACAGGTCAAACACTTCCTCACAAATTCGGTCACCTCTCGTTTCAAACCCGGCCACTAGAATTGATCTCGCAAATCTCGATACATCTTACTTCCTCCAGGGTGCATAGCGTATGGGCTACTATGCGCTTCCTGCAAAATCTTACGCCTCAACTCAGGATCTTTTGGCATGCACACTCTCCCTTGAAAACATAATAGCCCTTCCCCATTCACACTAAATTCCGTTGATCCCTCACTTGATCCTACCTGAAACTTCCCCTTTAGCAACTCCTCAGCCTGCTGCTTCTCCTTAACCTGAATGACCCAAGAGGGTTTCACTTGGAGTTCAGCTAATAAACTCCCATCATCGTATAAACTAAGGTGAGCAAACATTGCTCTCAAGTCAGAGATTACTTTACGACTCAAGGCATCCGCCACCACGTTAGCTTTACCCGGATGGTACTCGATCGAGCAGTCATAGTCCTTTAGCAACCCGATCCACCTCCTTTGCCTTAGATTCAACTCCTTCTGGGTCAAAAGGTATTTTAAGCTCTTATGATCAGTGTAAATAATAGATTTTTCCTCGTACAGATAATGCCTCCAGATCTTCATGGCAAAAACCACTGCCGCCAATTCCAAATCATGTGTGGGATAATTTGATTCGTGTAGTCTTAACTGTCGAGATGCGTACGCAACAACCTTTCCACCTTGCATCAACACGTATCCTAGTCCCGTGTGTGAAGCATCACAGTAAATCATGAACTCCTTTCCAGCCTCCGGCTGAATCAACGCTGAAGCCTCCGTCAAAATCCTTTTTAACTTCTCAAAACTCTCTTACTGCTTATTAAACCAAACGAACGGAACCCCTTTCCGTAACAACTTAGTCAATGGTGCTGCAATTAAAGAAAATCCTTCAACAAACCTTCGGTAGTACCCGGCTAGACCAAGAAAACTCCAAATTTCTGCCACAGACCTAGACGGCTTCCAATCCAACACTGCTTCAATTTTTCGAGGGTCAACCCTAATCCCCTCTGCCGACACAACGTGACCCAGAAACGTAACTTCTCTTAGCCAAAATTCGCACTTACTGAATTTGGCATATAACTGCTTCTCCCTCAGAATCTGCAGAACCACCCGAAGATGTGAATCATGCTCCTCTTCCGATTTTGAATAAACCAGAATATCATCTATAAATACTACGAAAAACCGATCCAAGTAGAGTTGAAATACTCGGTTCATCATATCCATAAACGCTGCTGGTGCGTTAGTCAACCCAAATGGCATCACTATGAATTCGTAGTGACCATAGCGAGTCCTAAAAGCCGTCTTATGAATATCCGCCTCTTTGACCTTAAGCTGATGGTACCCTGACCTCAGATCTATCTTTGAAAAGATTGAGGCTCCCTTCAACTGATCGAACAAGTCGCCGATCCTCGGCAACAGGTATTTGTTCTTGATTGTTAACTTATTCAACTGACGATAGTCAATACACATACGCATTGATCCATCCTTCTTCTTAACGAATAACACCGGCGTTCCCCAAGGCGACACACTTGGTTGAATAAACCCTCTATCCAGCAACTCCTGAATCTACGCTTTCAATTCCACCAACTCCTTTGGCGCCATCCTATACGGAGCAATAGATACTGACGCTGTTCCTGGAAGAAGATAGATACCAAGCTCCACTTCACGATCCGGGGGTAATCCCGGGAGCTCTTCTGGAAAAACATCCGGAAATTCCTTCACCGTCCTAACATCTCCGACAGTTAGTTCCTTGGCTTCCAGAGCCCGAACAAACATTAGAATTGCCTCGCATCCTTTCCTCACCATCCTTTACGCCCTTAAGGCGCATACACCACATTTGACAAACAGTTCCCCCTTTCACCTATCACCAACACTTCACCACCCTGGAGTTTTTAACACCATACGCTTGGTCGCACAAGTCCAAATTTGCTTGATACTTCACCAGCCAATCCATTCCTAAGATCAAATCGAACTCCCCAAACGGCAGTTCCATCAGATCAGCCCAAAAAGCTACCCTTTGAACTTCTAGGGGTACATCCTTATACAGTTTGTTCACCACTACAGTTTGTCCTAAAGGGCTTACTACAGTCCTTTCCCTAGAAGAAGTCTCATAATCTAAGTTCAAAGTTCCCGCTATAGCACTAGCAACATAAGAGTGCTTCGAACCAATATCAATTAAGGTAGTATAAGGCAAACCATAAAATAGAAACGTACCCCTTGTACTCATTCTACCGATTCGCGTTTATCTGATTAGAAATTTTATGAATTATTAATTTCTTTCACTGATTAACCACGAACAATCTTATGGACAGTAGTTTCAAGAGTAGTTCTTTCGAATTCAAAATTATATTTACGGGTTTCAGTCTCAAGTTTATATCTCCTAGTTCCACATACATTCAACCATCATACATCAACATACAAGTAGCATCCATGAACCCACATTCATCACATAAGGGTATTTTCGTCATTTCACTACCCAGGGGTATTTTCGTAGTTCTTTCCTACGGGGTATTTTTCGTAATTTCACAAAATAGGGTATCTTGGTGATTTTTCGAAATAGAGATATTTTAGTATTTTTTTTAAAATGAGAATATTGTGGTAATTTCTCAAATTTCGATGATTTCGCAAACCAGGTACTTTTGTAAATCTAGAGTTTTTCGAGTAAATTTACAAAACATGAGTATTTTGGTAATTTTTCCAACCGGGGGTGTTTGGTGATTTCACAAATTTTGGTAGTTTTACAAACTGGGTATTATTGGGAAATTTTCACAAATCAAGGGTATTTTGAAATTTTACAAAACTAGGGGGTATTTTTAGTAATTTTGCGAAATAGGGTTGCTGGTCCCTTCCGGGTTTTAATTATAAATTTTGGCCCATCAACAAGTCCTCGTGGCTAAAGTGAACAGTCACTACGCACCAGGTAGGATTCCAGCGAAGAGGAGGTGAGTCACTAGGACCGCTTAAGTACCAGGCTCTCCCTGAATCCAATCCTAGACATGCGCATGCCTGTTGCCACACCCTAACCCAGCGACTGGTTTACGGACATGTTTAGTTAGATTAAGTTTTATGAATTTAAAGAGTTTGTTTAAACTAGGCCTAGAGTCCATTAATTCCTAACATGCTAGTCTACGTCCATAAAGCCCATCAACCCAACATGCATATCACATCAAGAGTTAGAATACTTACTGCGTGGATGGGTCAAAGTTGAGACTCGAAGGCCATATCTCAACCAAAGCATTTTCACCAACTTTATAACCTACTACAGGACCCATTTCACAGCCCGAGTTTTGTAACTGGGCTTTGCTACCAAAATGTAACACCCCAAACCCGGCCCAACCGCTACGACCAGATCTGGTATGCTACGGGGTTTATTGTTAAAAACTCTGCTTTGATAGTTTTTGGAAATCTCAGTTTCTTTATTTAGGCATTTGTTAAAAATAAGATATTTGATGAAAACCTTTGCTTTTCCGTTGAACATGTTTGGAAAACCCATTTTATTACTTTTTATGACTTAAGTCCTTGAACATAAATTTTTAAACTGTAAACATTAACAAATATAAAGCGATAACCTAAGCCATGGGGCCTTATTACATAAATAGTCCCAAAATTAAAACTTAAAGGAAAGCAGAGAAAATAGTTTATGAAAAAAAAAAAAACTTGATGGCCTCGAGTTTGCCTCGGCTCCCATGTCCACGATCTAACGCTCATCCGAAAAGTTAGGAAATTAAAGGGGGTGAGTCACCAAGACTCGGTGTGCAAATCTTGAAAACACATAAAAGGCTTGAGGCCCACAAACACATTATGGGCCTTGGCCCATACACAATGGCAACAAAATAATCACATGCTGCATGGCCCAACCCAACCTAAAAGTCCATCCTCTACACACCCGGCCGTATCGGCCATCACACCTCGTGGATTTCTACAATCAACCCACCAACCGCTACACACCATATCAGCGGTCATGCTTTGTCGGTTATAATACCGATCACCATGTGACCTTATAATCCACTGTGGCAGAGCCACCGATCACTGTGTGACCTTATAATCAAGTGTGGCAGAGCCACCGATCACTATTGTGACCTAAGTGTACATATCGTGGTTTAACCACCGATCACTAGGTGACCTTTCAACATGCTCTTCCCCTTCATCATATCAACCCCATCCCATGCATACATCCATGCAGAAGTAAAATAACATACAACCTAAAAGATCACAGGTTTTTACATACATCGATACACACATAGAGAAGTTTCTATGGTTACGTACCTGGCATCCTTTGCCTACCCTTTTTGGGTAATACGTATCGTCCATACAGCCTTTTCCCGACTTTTAGCCCATAACATATATAGTGCAGATTAATTAGTGTGATAGAGATCTACACACTGATTCTACAGCCAAGACGAGACTTTCTATGTCGACACTATCATCAAGTCGATACGATCGCTAACTATCTAAGATTTTGTTCGAAGCCGGTCCACAACCCGCGCCAATCCCGAATCAATTGACACCACTCGTTTCTTAAACTTAGGGATTGGTTTAATGATCCAATCCTCCTTCGCTTTGATCGATATTTGATTCCATCAAAAGACCTTATCAGTTGCTACCATCATAACATATGGTTGTTAATCCATAACATATGGTTAAGATCACAAATACAATAGCCGATCCTAATGAAAATCTAAAGAGAACCCCTTACCTTGAAATCCCGAAAAGAGGTATGGGACTTAGAGACTAGCGGTTTCTGGCTTTTAGAATCTAAATGATTCGATCTACTCCGATTTCCCGAAATGTCGCCCCAAGATGTGAACACAAGAACAATCAAAACGTTACTCAAGGGATAACCTTGCCACATCAATTAGCCTTTCGGCTTTGGCCTCCAAAAACTGAAAGAGAAGAAGTGAAGGAAGAATTAGGCACTTACCTTAACACAGGGAATTCGGCAACTCCTAGAGAATTTCGGCTTTTGAGAAGATCAAAAAGAAGAGATGATCTCAAGAGATCTATGAAGATTCGGCTTTGATGAAGAAATCGGCAAAGAGAAAGGAATAGACAAGGGTATTCGGCTATGGAGATGAAAGCAGAGAAAACAATGGAATTTCGTCTTTTACCTAAAAGTGGAGATGAGAGAATAGGATTAGGGATTTCGGCTTAAGCAGAGAATGAGAGAAAAGAATGAGAGAAAAAACCCAAATGCCGGAATTGAAGAAAAGAATGGAAGAATAAAACCCTAATGCCGAAAATAAAAAGGTATTCCCCTCTCTTAAACACAAAATTTCGGCACCCCTTAGCCATATTAAAACCGATTCCTCCTCCCCCTCAGTGTTGGAATTTCGGCCACCACTGTGACCAGCAGATAAATCCTAAATTTCCTCCATTATCTTTATCTGATCACATCTCCAAAAGAAGCCTAGATCACACCACCTCTTCCTCCCTTTATCTGTCATATTATCCGCATTTTCCACTCAAATTAATCCTCCTAATTTCAAGCATCATTGCCGTCCCACTCTACCCACTTAAATGCCAAAAATTAACAAATATTAATTAAAATAATTGGGCTTCATGTGACTCGAACTATAGCCTCCTCAGCTGACGCCACCTCCCTGCTCTCTAA
The DNA here is from genome assembly GCA_025698515.1 of Gossypium sturtianum. Classification (NCBI taxonomy): domain Eukaryota; kingdom Viridiplantae; phylum Streptophyta; class Magnoliopsida; order Malvales; family Malvaceae; genus Gossypium; species Gossypium sturtianum. The sequence goes on from CM046948.1 coordinate 30,026,025, forward strand.
GTGGCGCCACTTTTCCACTGGGCCACAAGCCCATCTGTGTCTTATAATCACAGATAACATCTTTTAAGCCTTATCCTATCAGGCTTCCCACTAGAGTGTCCGAACAGAAAATTTGATTAAGGCCTCGGCCCAACCCTGAGCCCAATCTGAACCCCTTAAACACTCCAATTAACACATTAAGCATAACAACATATTAAACGCAAAGGCCCATTAATTCAGGATGTTACATCTACTGGGAATATGAATTTATCAATTTTCACTAGTACATCTTTGATTATACCCCTAGGAACTCTAATGGTTTTATCCGCTAATTGGATGCTCATCCTAGTTTGTTTGGGTTTCCCTAGACCTAGTTGTTTAAACAGTTTATAAGGCATAACGTTGATGCTTGCCCCTAAATCAGCTAAAGCATTATTAATAGATAAACTACCAATAAAGCACGGAATTGTAAAACTCCCTGGATCTTTCAATTTTCGTGGTAGTTTATTTTGTAAAATTGCTGAGCACACTGCATTTAGCTCCACATGCGACGTATCGTCTAACCTCCGTTTGTTTGTCAGAAGCTCTTTTAAAAATTTCCTTGAATTGGGATATAATATCCCATTATTGCCCGGGCTTAATAGAAAAATAATAAAACAAAGCCAGTGTCCAGTTTACAGTCCGTTTACAATAAATGGGCTTAAAGCCCAAACCCGATTGGCCCAGGTAAACCTAATGCAGCCCAAGAGGGCCCAAACACTAAGCAGAATCAGCAGAAACCTAGGGTTTCTGGAAACCATAGGCGCCGCAAGCGCTTCCTCGCGCCCAAAGACGAGCCACCAGTCGCACCGCAATCCGCGCACAGATGACGCCCCACCGCTGAGATCCGCGCCGTTCACCTGCAAAAGGAAAGAAATACAGCAGCAAATATGACAAGATTTTGTATTTCCTTTTTTCATTTTTTTCGGGGCTATATAAACCCAAAACAATCTGTAAAATAGGGACACACAGAGAGAAAATACGAAAAAACAGAGACATACACACAGTATACACATACACAAAAATACACAAGATACAGAAATACACAAAAAAATACGAAATCAAGAAAATCAAAAAAGGTTTCCTTTTATTTTATTTTTAATTCTGAAATCTGTCCGTTTCCTTTTTCTTTCTTTATTTTATTTTAGTTTTTTTTACATACGAAGGCTTTAAATATTAAAAAAGAAAAAAAAAACTAACCTTTGGCCGGCGACGGCGCCGGAGCCTCGCCGGAGGGCCTGCCGGAAATCGCCCAAGGGGAGAGCATTCTGAAGGCTCTCAATTTTTTTTTCTCTGCTAAGATGAAGAATGATTTTTTTTTAAAATTTTTTTGGTTTTTATAATTTTTTAAAACGGCGCCGTTTTGGAGTTGGCTATAATGGCCCAAAACGACCTCATTTCTTCTTTAAACCCACGCTCTGACCCGACCCGCTACAGGGATCCATGTGTTTTTGAGAAATGGGTTATTTGCGCATCAAGCCCTTTCGCATTTTTATTTTCTTTTAATTCAGTTTTTTTAAATTATAATTCGCCCTATTAATTTTCTTGCTAATTCATTTTAGTCCCCTTGATGCTGCGCGTTTTGGGATTGGGGGAATAATTTCCCAATTAGTCCTTATTTTTTTGGGGCGCGCTACAATTCGGTCCCTTTGCCTCATTTTATTTCTGTTTTTACTCTAAAAACTTTATTTTTGCTTTCAATTTAATCCTTTCTATCATTATTGCTATTTTATTATTAAAATCAATTAATTTAAATTATTATTATTATTAATATTAATATTATTATTATTTTAGTATTACTATTATTATTATTATTTTTATTACCACCATTACTATTATTATTATAATTATATTTATTATTATTTTCCATATTATTATTATTATTATTATTATTATTATTATTATTTTCTATTATTATTATTACTATAATTATATTTATTGTTATTACTATTATTAATTTTATACTATCTTTATTATATCATATATTTTCTTCTTTTGTATTTACTCATATCATTTTAATTATCATTTTTTATAATTGTTATTATTATCATAATTATTATTATAATTTTCATTTTGTATTTTTTTATTCTTTTCAATTATTATTTAAACTTTTATCAATTTTCATTTATTGTTTTATTTATTATTAGCTTGTTATTTTATTCATATTGTTGATTCTTTTTTATTTCATATGTAAAGTTTCATGTTTATTTCGTAGTTTTTTTTATCTTTTTTTATTTACTACTTTATATCTTTTATTCTTTATTTGTTTATTATTTTTATGTTTTCTTAGTATAGTCATTTTATTTCCTGCATTATTCGCTATTTTATATTATTATTCCTTTAATTGTTTATATTAGTATTAATTGTTAATATGATTTTTAATTTTGAATTGATGTTTTAATATATATATATATGCCATATCTATTCCAAAACCATTTGTTTTATAAAACACATTTAATTATATTTACGCATTTTATTCAAAGGCTTTTAAATACAATGATATATGATATTTGGGGACTTCGAGAGAAATTATACCCTAACTTACTGGGTTTTAATTTTTTTTTCGTAGAACTTAAAATATCAAGTATCCTTTTTTTTAAAACCTATAAATTTTAAATAAAAACGTATTCTCGAGAATTCAAAATTGTCGTGTCCTAACTCACTGGATATGACGCTTTGTTATCTCGGGATAAGGATTTCAGAAAACAAGGCAATGTTTCGTGTTTGGAAATTCGAGAAATTGTGCCCTAACGTGCTGGTTTCGATTTTTCGTATGTCCAAATAACTAAATATCCTTTTAATTTCGTGTTTTGGGAAATTAAGGGACGATTTTAGTTTTGATGGTTAAAATGTCACACCCTAACGTACTGGATGTGATATTTTATTCTTTTGGGACAAAAGAGTCTTAATATTCCAAAACGTGTTATATAAACATTCTTTAAAAGAAATTGTATTTTAAAATCTTTTCAAATTCTCGACATAAGGACATTAATTAATCAATTAGGTATCAATTTTTGGGCGTTACGAGGGTGCTAATCCTTCCTCGTACGTGACCGACTCTCGAACCCGTTTTCTTGTATTTCGTGGACCAAAATCAACATTTTAAAATAAAATGTTTTATAAGGTGATCCAATCACACCTAAGTAAAAAGGGATTGGTGGCGACTCCATTTTCGTTTTTTAAAGTCGATCCCCGTTTTTATAAACCTTTTTAAAAATGGTTTCGACATGGGCATCTGGGAAAGAGCTTCAAGAAATGGTAAGTTAATATGTAATTTCTTTAGAAGTTTAAGAAATTTACCGAATTGTTCGTCTGTACGATCTTTCTTCGTTGCATTGGGATATGGAACACGAGGTTGGTATTCTGCGATTACCGATTTTGGTTTATCATGTCTTACCTCAACCTTACCTTTACTTACCTCAGCTTCCTGGCTTGGTTCTGGTTTGTCTAACCCTTCACTTTCATGAGTAGTTATGACATGAATTTGCTCCTTAGGGTTAGTTTCAGTGTTGCTTGGTAAGCTTCCCTGTGGTCTTTCGGAGATCAGCTTGTCCTAATTGATTTTCGAGCCCTTGAATCGATGCTTGCTGATTTTTGAGTGCTGTTTCGGTGTTTTGGAAGCGTGTTTCTGACACCGCGATGAATTTTGTCAGCATCTCCTCAAGGTTCGCTTCTTCTCCTGTGGGTAGGGTTCTTTGTTGAAAGCCCGGAGGGGGTTGTTGTCTTTGATTTCCTTGACCTCCCATGAGAAATTTGGATGGTTTCTCCACCCTGGATTATAAGTGTTAATATAAGGGTTAGTTTGAGGTCTAGAATTGTTACCCATATAGTTCATCTGTTCGTTTTCAATGCTTGGGTTGTAAGGCTGGTATTCTGTATTGCTCATCCCTCCTCCATTTACATCGCACTGCATCACTTGGTGTACCTGCGAAGAACCATATAAACCATCAATTTTCTTATTTAAAAGTTCTACCTGATTTGATAGCATGGTTACTGCGTCAAGGTTGAAAACACTGGCCGCTTTTGTCGGCTTTGTCCTCATAACTTGCCACTGATAGTTATTTAGTGACGTCTCTTCAATGAATTCGTAAGCCGCTCCAGGGGTTTTGTTAATTAGGGTTCCACCGGCGGCTACATCAATAAGCTGCCTAGTTGAGGGGTTCACACCGTAATAGAAGGTTTGAACCTGTAGCCATAATGGTAACCCATGATGAGGGCACCTTCTCAATAAATCCTTGTATCTCTCCCATGCATAGTAAAGTGTCTCTAAATCTATCTGCACAAAAGAAGAGATATCATTCCTCAATTTAGCCATTTTAGCCAGGGGAAAATATTTTAACAAAAATTTTTCGGTCATTTGCTCCCATGTAGTGATTGATCCTCGTGGAAGAGAAATCAACCACTGTTTGGCTTTATTCCTTAAAGAAAAGAGAAATAACCGAAGGCGAATGGCATCATCAGAAATGCCATTAAATTTAAACGTATCGCATAATTCCAAAAAGTTCGCTAAGTGTGTGTTAGGATCTTCATCCTGCAAACCATCAAACTGAACAAATTGTTGAATCATCAATATAGTGTTAGGTTTCAGTTCAAAATTATTTGCAGCGATAGCAGGTCTAACAATACTTGATTCAGTTCCTGTTAAATTAGGTTTAGCATAATCATACATAGTTCGAGGAACAGGATTTTGATTAATCGGGTTTGCGGTAACTACAGGAGGTAGCGGATTATTAACAGCCATCTCTTCGGTAGTGTTGGTATCGTTCTCTTGCTCTTCTTGTATGCACTGTAGGCTTCGCCTAATTTGTCTTTGGTTTCTGCGAACGGTTCCTTCTATATCACTATCGTAAAGTAGAGGTCCAGACGGGTTTCTTCTAGTCATAAACTAGAATACCTGCCAGAAGCAAGGAAAAAGAAAAATTAGCAAAGTTAAAATAAAATAAAAATTAATTGCAAAAATAAAAATGGCTAAAGTAATAAAAATTTAGTTTTCCTAATATCTTAGTCCCCGGCAACGTCGCCAAAAACTTGATCGTGTCCAAACTAACTAAGACAACGAATAAGGCAAGCGCACCTATCGTTCGGTAGTATAGCTATGGCAAGACCGGAAATATCGTATCCTCAAGGACCAAGAGTACTAGTAGTTACTATCTTTTTATTATCTAGCCTAAGTATTAAGGGAATATATGTTTAATTAACTAATTACTAAACTAAGGATGCTAAGACACAGAGAATGAATTGGGAAAATACTTTTGGGAAAACCAGTTGATTAAGACAATACCCGAGGAAGAATCCACCTAGACTTCACTTGTTATTTAACTCTGAACCAGATGATTTATTCACTTGACTTGATCCGTAGGATTCCCTAATTTATATTAATACCTCTTTCGAGGCTACTAACGTCTAACCCTAGGTTGATTAATTGAAATCTCTTTCTAATTAAAACCCCTAGTGTTGCATTAACTCGATCTATGGACTCCCATATTAGGTTTGACCCTAATCCGGTAGATTTTTGTCATCCTATCTCTAGGGTTACGATCAACTCCGCTTAACTATGCTAGATCTACTCTTAAACAAGGGCTTTGGCTCCACTGCCTAAGCACATCAATACTTGAATCAATATCTTGAAATATTAAAACAAGAATTAAGAACACATAATTAAGAACAAATCAAGTATTTATCATACAGTTCAGAAAACAATAACAAGATCCGTCATAGGATTCATCCCCCTCAGGTATTTGAGGGGTTTAGTTCATGTTTAATAAAGAATACATCTCAAAAGAAAGTAAATAACAAAACATAAGAAAAACCCTAAAACCCCTGAAGGAAATTGAAGGGAAGATCTTCCGTATTGAGTGTGATTTCGGCTTCTGGGATGAATCAACTGGCTATCTTCAAGTAATTTCTCTGTGTTCAGCCCTCTTTGGCTTTGCCCTTCGTCAAAAGCCCTGACAGAAGGCTTCTGTCGAACCCCCCTTTAGGTTGCCCCCTAGGGTGTTTATATAGGCTTTCGGGGTGCCTTACTTGGCCCACAAGTATCCTAATCCGAATGAAACTCATCTTGGCCACGATAGGGACACGCCCGTATGAAACGCCCGTGTGAATCGAGCCCAGGCCGTGTTTGAGTCTGCTAAAGTGGCACGGCCGTATGGTGATCTCCAGGCCGTGTTGATTTCCTACTTTGGCCCATTTTCTCCATTTTCGGCCCGTTTCTCGTTCTTTTCATCCTCCGGTGCTCTCCTAAGTATAAAACATGAAATTAAAGGATTAGGAGCATCAAATTCCACAATTCAAGGGTTTAAATCATCCAAAAGTATGCTAAATATGGGATTAAAATATGTATATATTATGGTTTATCAGACCCGAATCCTTATTTAAATAAAATACAGTGGTAAAATAAAATAAAAGTAAAATCCATTTAGAACTACACTTCTTTTATTTTATTTTAGAATAAGGTTTTTAAACCTTATTAAACTCCATCTATTTTATATTGATTAGAATAAGGTGTTTCAATCTTACTACACTCCTATTAGAATATGGCTTTACAAGCCTATAAATAGACATAGTCTATTCATCTTGTAATTATTTTCGAATTCGACATAGTGAATTTTCTTCTCCTCTGCCTGTGGTTTTTTCCCGAAAGGGTTTCCACGTAAAATATGTGTGTTCTTTATTTTTATTTCTCTTTCCTTTGCAATATATTTGTCATTACCGACGTTATATTTTTCACAAATTGGTATCCAAGCTTCCGAGTTTTTCATCTCGATCACGGTAATGGCGTCTTTGAAGTATGAAATTCCGCTGTTGGATCACAACACCAGATTCGCGTTGTGGCAGATAAAGATGCAGGTAGTTCTTGCACAGGTGGACTTAGAGGAAGCCCTGCTAGGGGTAGATAAGATGCCTTCGACATTGACGGAGGAAGAGAAGAAGCGCAAGGATCGAAAGGCGTTAACACAGTTACATCTGGATTTGTCTAATGAAATTTTGCAGGATGTGATGAAGGAGAAGACCGCCGCTGCATTATGGAAGAGGCTGGAACAAATATGTGTAGTAGCCCATTATTGCCCGGGCCCATATCATTCAATAAATAATAAATAATATAAAAAAATAATACCAAATGTCCATTTTAAAGTCCATTTTACAGCCAATTAACCCAAACCCAAAACCAATAAACTACCCGTGGCCCCAGTTACACCCTGACCCAATAAACCATTACCCCAATTACACCCAAAACAATAAACCCAAAACTTACACGGCCCAAAGGGGCCCAAAACACAAACAAGTTTCAGAAGGCCTAGGGTTTCTGAAACCCTAGGCGCCACAAGCCCCAAAAACCAGCCACCAGTGGTGCCGCAGTTAGCGCGAGTCGCACCCTATCGCCGCCGCGTTTCGCGCCGATGACCTGCAAAAAGGGAAAGAAAACACAACAGATATGGCAAGAAACAACAAAACAGAATTTGTATTTTTATTTTCGGGGCTATATAAACCCCCATGTAATCTGTAAAAGGGACATGCAAACAATGTAACACCCCAAACCCGGCCCAAACACTACAACCAAGTCTGGTATGTCACTTGAGTGATTTTACAAAAACATGTGGCACTTTTGAGAAAACAATTATCGAGTTTAGATAGTCATACTGAAAACTTAATAATTTATTAAGTTCATATAAGATATAAAGTTATAAAATGCCGTGGTGAATTTTAAATAAAAACTGAAATTTCATACATGTCTTAGCTTAGTTTAATCATAAAATTTTAATGCCCATAAATGAAAGCCCAACATGAATCCAAAACATAAATAATAGTCTAGTGGCCCAAGGCCTTATTACAACGAAATATAAAACCCACTTAAATAAATTCCTTAAAAATAGAGAAATAAAGTAAAGTCTTTTCTTTGAATCCTCGATGACTCTATCGCATGGCCACCTTGCTCTCCTCTCCACCGGTCCGATGCACTAAGTGCTACCTGAAATTGTTAAAATAATAGGGTGAGTCGCGAAACTCAGTGTGCAACCCTCGTGCACCATCAGATTAGGCCTTAGCCCACAGATCAGAATATAGAACATAATATAGTAGATAGCATACATAAAACCCAACCCAATCCTAGGTTTCCAACCGCTACACACCACCCTTACCTGCAAATCACACCATTGGGGATTTCTACAATCAACCCACACCACTACACACCATCGATGGCAGTCATGCTGCAGTTAGCTGCTCATCGTCAAAGTCGGGACAAAGTCACCAGGCTGAAATGACAAGAGCCACCAGAAACAGAGTTGTGACAGAGTCACCAGGCTGAAATGGCATAAGCCACCAGAACAGATCACTTCCCCTTCATCAATCACCCAACCCCAAGCATATATAGAAATCGACATACAAAACATATCGTTTTAACAGAAACATTTACTGATGAATGGAAGAAATCACTAACCTGATATTTAGCCTTTACCCTTCTCGGGTTTCCAAACGTTATGCCGGGATTTCGACATTTAACAGAGTATAGCAGATTTATCACATGTATATATATATTAGCAATCAATCTAATGGTGTGAGAAGTTACACACCGATTTTCACGAAGTACTAAACTCTTAGTCGGTATCCTTGCTATCCGAATTTATAACTTGGTTCAACAAAAGCCGAGGAAAATCACGAAGATTTAACCTCCCTACATTCGCCAAGGGTTAATAAATACCCAAATTTACACGTTAAAAATCAATAGATCTCCTTACCTTGAAATCCCGAAAGTAACACTATTCGAGTGTTACTGAACTATGACTTAGAGATCTACGCGATTGACTCCACTTCAGATCCTGGAATGCCGAAAATAAGAGAAAAACAATAGATCAGTCACTAAATAGCCATTCGGCTAGAGACTTTGAAAAGCCGGAAAAGATTTGGATCCCACAAATCAATACTTACCTAAAATTCCCTTCAGATTTTGACACAAGCAGACATCCCAGAGTGATTTCGGCAATCACAGGAGACGAGATCTCACGATTTTGGCTTTTACGAAAATCCCGAAAAAAAGGAACTGATGAGGTTTCGGCTGAAAAGAAAAGTGAAAAGAGAGCAAATAGAGGCTTGAAGATTCGGCTAAAGCGTCTGAAAGAGATGAGAAAGGAATCTATCAGAGGATTTGCCCAACTGAAGAAAGAAAAGAAACGAAGAATGGAGTAGGAATTTCTACAGAGAAAAAGAAAAATGATGAGAACTTTGACAAACAAAATTTGAAACATACTTAGCCTATACTAAACTGATTTCCCCTCCTTCACAGAGTTTGATTTTCGGCCAACTCAAGCCTCCTGGATGAGCTCTCATCTTTTCCCTTATCTTGATCCATTATTTCCTCAAAAATAGCCCTAATTAGCACCAACTCCTCTCTTTATTATCTGCTTATTATCCACATAATTTAAACATAATAAAATTCCCTAAAAATTAGCCTTGTGCCGTCCCCTCCTAGTCCCCTTTTAAGTGCCGAAATTTGGCCCTATAACTTGGGCTTCAAGCAACCAAAATTTGGGCCCTCCTCATGCACTAGTGACGCCACCCTCTCCCTTCCTTGTGGCGTCACCTACTCTTTGGGCCACAAGCCCATTTTGTCATTTAAAACACAGATAACTTCCTTTTAAAATGCTAGAGTGCCTACGCAGAGATTTAGTCAAGGCCTCAGCCCATTATTGAGCCCAATTAGTACCTAAATTCTCAATTTAACCTATTAAGCATACATTGCACAAAATGCACAGGCCCAATAATTCGGGATGTTACAGTTTTACCCCCTTAAAAATAAATTTCAGCCTCGAAATTTACCTGATCAAAAGAGATGGGGATATTGTTGTCGGATAACATCCTCTGGTTCCCACGTCGCTTCTTCTGCGCCGTGATTTTGCCACAGAACTTTGGCCAAAGGGACGGACTTCCTTCTCAACACTTTTACATCTCGATCCAAGATTTGCACTGGTTCTTCCTCAAAGGATAAATCTGGCCTTACTTCAATCTCTTCCACCGGTACCACATGCGACGGATCAGAATGATAACGTCTTAGCATCGAGACATGAAACACGTCATGTATCCGCTCCAACTCAAGGCAACTCCAACCGATAAGCCACTGGGCCACACGCCTAGTACCCGATCACGGTCCAATAAACCGAGGACTTAACTTACCCTTCCGCCCAAACCTCATTACCTTCTTCCATGGAGATACTTTCAAAAAGACTTGGTCTCCTATCGCAAATTCCACCTCCTTTCGCTTTAGATCCGCATAAGATTTTTTTCGATCGGACACCTCCTTCAACCGAGCCCGTATTAACTCAACTTTCCCCTCTGTTTCCGAAACTAGTTCTAGACCCAACACCTGGCGTTCACCCAACTCCGTCCAACAAGTGGGGGTACGACATCTCCATCCATATAACGCTTCATAAGGTGCCATCTGAATACTAGCTTGATAATGTTATTGTATGCGCAGTCGCCAAAGGTAAATACTCCTCCCAACTACCCCTAAAGTCGATGATGCAACCCCTTAGCATATCCTCCAAGATCCGAATTACCCTCTCGGATGACCATCATGCGTGGTGAAAAGCAAAGATACTAAAGTCTAACCTTGTTCCCATTGCTTGATGAAGAGCCTTCCAGAAATGTGACGTGAATCTAGGGTCCCTATCTGATATGATCGACACCGGTACACCATGTAGTCTCACGACCTCAGCCACGTACAACTTAGACAACCTCTACAGAGAATAGTCAACACGAACCGGTATGAAGTGAGCAGACTTCATGTGTCGATCCACAATCACCCAAATTGAATCCTTCTTAGTGGGCGTAAGGGGTAACCCACTAACAAAATCCATCGTGATTCTCTTCCATTTCCACTGCGGAATCTTCACCGGTTGCAACAACCCCGAAGGCAACTAGTGTTCCACTTTCACCTGTTGGCACGTCAAGCACTTACCCACGAATTCCGTTACCTTTCTCTTCAGACCTGGCCACCAAAATTGCTCTCGCAAATCTCGGTACATCTTAACCCCTCTAGGATGCATAGTGTAAGGGCTACTATGCCCCTCCTAAAGAATCATCTGCCTTAACTCCACCTCCTTTGGCATACAAACTCTTTTCCAAAAACACAGGACTCCATCACCATTTAAACTATAGTCCTCCACCTCACCATTCTGCACTTGACGGAGTCGAGCACTCAAAACATCATCCAATAGCTGTTTTTCCTTAATCTGATTTGTCCATGTTGGTTTCACTTGGAGTTCAGCTACCAAACTGCCATCCTCATATAGACTGAGATGAGCGAACATCGCCCTCAAATCTGCTATCACCTTCCTACTCAGTGCATCCGCCACCATGTTAGCCTTACCCGGGTGGTACTCAATCGAGCAGTCATAATCCTTTAACAGCTCGACCCACCTTCTCTGTCTTAGGTTCAGCTCCTTCTGGGTAAGGATATACTTTAGGCTCTTATGGTCCGTATAAATAATCGACTTCTCCCCATACAGGTAGTGCCTCCAAATCTTCAGAGTAAACACTATCGCCGCCAATTCTAAATCGTGCGTAGGGTAGTTCAATTCATGCGGTCTCAACTGTCGAGACGCATATGCAACAACTCTTCCATCTTACATCAACACACATTCTAAAACGTGTGTGTGACGATCACGATGAGACGGTAAATTCTTTTCCCGCCTCTGGGTGAATTGACATCGCGCCTAGTCAAGATTCTCTTCAACTTCTCAAAGCTCTCCCGCTTTGTTTGTCGGTCCACACAAACGATATTCCCTTCCTTAACAACTTAGTTAGATGTGCCGCAATTAATGAGAACCCTTCCACAAACCTCCTATAATACCCGCCAATCCCAAGAAACTTCAAATCTCCGCCACGCACTTGGCGGTTTCCAATCCAATACGACCTCTATCTTCCGAGGGTCCACCCCGATTCCTTCTGCAGAAAAACTACATGCCCTAAGAAAGTTACTTCCTTAGCCAAAACTCACACTTATCGAACTTTGCGAACAACTGCTTCTCCCTCAAAGTTCGCAACACCACACGAATATGTTCATCATATTCCTCCTCTGACTTGGAATAAACCAAGATGTCGTCAATGAACACTACGACGAACCGATCAAGATATGGTTGGAACACCCGGTTCATCATATCCATATATCTTTCCGCACGTTCACAACCCAAACGGCATCACCAAGAACTCATAATGACTGTACCGAGTCCGAAACGCCGTCTTATGAATGTCTCATTCCTTAACCCTTAACTGATGATATCCCGACCTTAAGTTAATCTTAGAAAAGACCGAAGCTCCTTTGAGCTGATCGAATAGATCATCGATTCTCGGTAGTGGGTACTTGTTCTTAATAGTCAACTTATTCAATTGAAGATAATCCACACATATACGCATGGATCCGTCCTTCTTCTTCAGGAATAGGACCGGCGCTCCCCACGGAGACACACTCGGTCGGATAAAACCACGATCCAACAGTTTCTGGATCTGAGCTTTGAGTTCCATCAACTCTTTCGGTGCCATTCGGTAAGGAGCAATAGACACCGGAGCCGTACCCAGAAGTAGCTCTATTCCAAACTCCACTTCACGACCCGGGGGTAATCCGGGCAGTTCTTCAGGAAAGACATCAGTGAAATCTTTGACTGTTTGAACCTCATCGACAGTCACCTCCTTAACATCCAAAGCACTGATAAAGGCTAGAAACTCATTACATCCCTTCCGAATCATCTTAACAGCTTTTAATGTGGACACTACGTTGGACAAGTAATTCCTTCTTTCTCCTAATACAACCACCTCCCCGCCTTCCGGGGTATTCAACACCGTGCGCTTAGCCTCACAATCCAACTTAGCACGATGTTTCGTCAACCAATCCATTCCTAAGATAAGGTCAAACTCTCCAAATGGAAATTCTATTAAGTCTGTCGGAAACACTACCCCTTGAGTTTCTAAAGGTACATCCTTAAATAGTTTGTCCACTACCCTAGATTGTCCTGAGGGACTAACCACAGTCATCTTCCTAGAAGTTATTTCAGAATCTATACTTAGGGTCTCAGATATCGAACATGCAACATAGGAGTGGGTTGACCCAATATCAATCAAGGCAAGAAATGGTTTATCAACAATAAGAAACATACTGGTTATAACATCCGGTGCGTCACCATCCTCCCGTCGGCGAGCTGCATAAACTAGACCCGGCTGCCTCGCATCTACATTACCTGTACCTCTACCAGGTGCTCCACAACCTCGACCAGCCCCATTTCCTCCTCTACAGGCCACGACCCCCTCAGATCGGGTGACCACCTCTCCCACCGATCGTAACCTCGTCCGTCTGGGTCGCACTGATCCTTTCGTGGGATGGGTCCTTAATCATATGCTCCGTGGATCCACACCTGAAGCATCCACCGGTTCTTCTTCTACACTTCCCGGAATATGCTTTCCCGCACTAATTACATGATCGATTCTGACCTGTCGGAGCATGAGCTGGCCCATCAGTCCTAGGAATTTTTTGAAAATTCCCAGATGCTCCTGACTGCCCAAAACTTCTCTTATTCCTTCCCCGCTCTTTATCTCTTTCCTGTCTTTCAGTCCGTTTTACCTCCTCAGCTATCTTAACTTTCTCAACCAGGACAGCAAAGTCCCTCTCTCGCTGCGGAGCTATCAATACCCTTAAATCATTCCGCAGCCCATCCTCGAACCGTACACAACGTTCATATTCAGTTGCTACCATTCCTCGAGCGTAGCGGCTCAAGCGTAGGAACTCCGCCTCATATTCAGCCACAGATTTACTTCCCTACACCAGATTTAGAAATGCCTTCCTCTGTGCATCCACATAGCTGGCTCCAACATACTTTCCTTGGAATGACTCCTTAAAGAAATCCCAATCAATCCGGTCTGCGGCAGTACCCTCCTTTACCGTGAGCCACCACTGGTAAGCCTCGTCTCGAAAAAGAGACCCGACCCCTTTCAACTTCTCCTCCACCGTGAAGTCTAGGTCATCCATTATGCGCTCAGTCGCTTCTAACCAGTACTCAGCTGTGTTAGGGGCTACGCTAGAAACACCTCTAAACATCTCCGCTCCGTTGGCTCGGAGTCGTTCCGACACAGATTTTTGGGCTCCTGAACCCGTGCCTGCCCCAGCAACTCTTTCGAGGACCCGCAACATCGCCTGAGATACTGCATCATCTCCGGTGCACGATCTCGAAATTCTCCCTCTCTGGTTGGTGACTCGGCATCGCCTCTCGACCCGTGGCGGACCTGCTGGCTCTAACACGGTCATCCTACCCCTACCACGACCATGCGACGGACGTCCTCGACCCCTTGTATTCATTCTTTTGATCGACGTTTATCTGATTAAGAATTTTATGAATTAATAAGTTTCTTCCATCGATTAACCAATGCAAGCAGTCTTATGATCGAGAGTTTAAGAGTAGTTCTTTCGAATTGAATTACATCTACAAGTTTCAGTCTTAAGTTTGTCTCCTAGTTCTAGGAACCACACACATCAACCATCAACATACAGACGCCATCCATGAACCCACATTCAACACATAGGGTATTTTCGTCATTTCACTACCTAGGGGTATTTTCGTAATTTTATCCTACATGGTATTTTCGTAATTTTTCGAAATAGGGTTCCTTGGTGATTTTGTGAAAGAAGGGTATTTTGGTAATTTTGCAATCCGGGGGTATTTCGGTAATTTTACAATCTGAGGGTATTTTGGTAATTTTACAAATCAGGAATATTCTGGAATTTTTTAAAAAAAACAGGGGTATCTTAGAGAATTTGATTTCAAAAGAATAATAATGGCGTTCAGGTGTTTGTGGTTTTTAATTGATGTTGTGTGTTGTATGTGTTTTTTTTTAAAACCGTTGACTTTGTAAATCGGGGTATTTCCGTAAATCTGGGGGTATATTTGCAAATCATGGATATCTTGGTAGTTTTCAAAATAAGGGTAGTTTAGCAATTTTGTGAAAATAGGGTGGCTGGTCCCTTTCGGGTTTTAGTTATGGATTTTGGTCCGTTAACAAATCCTCGCGGCTATGGTGAACTGTCATGCACCAGGTAGGATTCCAGCGAAGAGGAGGTGAGTCACTAGGACTGCTTAAGTACCAGGCTCTTCCGCATCCAATCTTAGACATGCGCATGCCGGTTGCCACACCCTAGTCTTGCGACTCGTTCACGGGTTTGTTTAGTGAAATTAAGTCTTATGAGATTTAAGGAGTTGTTTCAGCTAAGCGTAGAGTTCATCAAGTTCTAATCTAGATAGTCTACGTCCCATACAGCCCATCAAGCCCACATATATATATATATATATATCACATAATGGTTCAGAATACTTACCTGGCAGACTTGGGCCGGAGACGCAGGTGCCATGCCGAGCTAACAAACCTGTTATCATTTAAAAACATTCATGTTTTAAAAGCCCATCTTTAGAAAACGTTTTGAGCCCATAAACCCCAAAGCTGAGTTTTGAACTTGGCTCTGATACCAATTTGTAACACCCCAAACCCGGCCCAAACACTACAATCGGATCTGGTATGTCACTTGAGTGATTTTACAAAAACATGTGGCACTTTTGAGAAAACAATTATCAGGTTTAGATAGTCATACCGAAAACTTAATAATTTATTAAGTTCATATAAGATATGAAGTTATAAAATGCCGTGGTGAATTTTAAATGGAAACCAAAATTTCATACATGTCTTAGCTTAGTTTAAACATAAAATTTAAATGCCCATAAATGAAAGCCCAACATGAATCCAAAACATAAATAATAGTCTAGTGGCCCAAGCCCTTATTACAACGAAATATAAAACCCACTTAAATAAATTTCTTAAAAATAGATAAATAAAGTAAAGTCTTTTCTTTGAATCCTCAAGACTTCATCGTATGGCCACCTTGCTCTCCTCTCCACCGGTCCGATGCACTAAGTGCTACCTG
The DNA here is from genome assembly GCA_025698515.1 of Gossypium sturtianum. Classification (NCBI taxonomy): domain Eukaryota; kingdom Viridiplantae; phylum Streptophyta; class Magnoliopsida; order Malvales; family Malvaceae; genus Gossypium; species Gossypium sturtianum. The sequence goes on from CM046948.1 coordinate 30,041,995, forward strand.
AAATTGTTAAAATAATAGGGTGAGTCGCGAAACTCAGTGTGCAACCCTCGTGCACCATTAGATTGGGCCTTAGCCCACAGATCAGAATATAGAACATAATATAGTAGATAGCATACATAAAACCCAACCCAATCCTAGGTTTCCAACCGCTACACACCACCCTTACCGCAAATCACACCATTGGGGATTTCTACAATCAACCCACACCATTACACACCATCGATGGCAGTCATGCCGCAGTTAGCTGCTCATTGTCAAAATCGTGACAAAGTCACCAGGCTGAAATGACAAGAGCCACCAGAAATGAGTTGTGACAGAGTCACGGCCGAAATGGCATAAGCCACCGAGCAGCATCACTTCCCTTCATCAATCACCCAACCCCAAGCATATATAGAAATCGACACATACAAAACATATCGTTTTAATAGAAACATTTCTTGATGAATGGCGTAAATCACTAACTCGATATTTAGCCTTTACCCTTCTCGGGTTTCCAAACGTTATCTTTGGGATTTCGCATTTAACAGAGTATAGCGATTTATCACATGTATATATATATTAGCAATCAATATAATGGTGTGAGAAGTTACACACCCGATTTCACGAAGTACTAAACTCTTTGTCGGTATGATCCTTGCTATCCGGATTCATAACTTGGTTCAACAAAAGCCGAGAAAAATCACGAAGATTTAACCTCCCTACATTCGCCAAGGGTTAATAAATACCCAAATTTACACGTTAAAAATCAATAGATCTCCTTACCTTGAAATCCCGAAAGTAACACTATTCGAGTGTTCTTTGAACTATGACTTAGAGAGATCTACGCGATTGACTCCACTTCAGATCCCGGAATGCCGAAAATAAGAGAAAAATAATAGATTAGTCACTAAATAGCCATTCGGCTAGAGACTTTGAAAAGTCGGAAAAGATTCGGATCCCACAAATCAATACTTACCTAAAATTCCCTTCAGATTTTGACACAAGCAGACACCCCAGAGTGATTTCGGCAATCACAGGAGATGAGATCTCACGATTTCGGCTTTTACGAAAATTCCAAAAAAGAGGAACTGATGAGGTTTCGGCTGAAAAGAAAAGTGAAAAGAGAGCAAAGAGAGGCTTGAAGATTCGGCTAAAGTTTCTGAAAGAGATGAGAAAGGAATCTATCAGAGTATTTGGCCAACTAAAGAAAGAAAAGAAACGAAGAATGGAGTAGGAATTTCGGCAGAGAAAATAGAAAAATGTAGAGAACTTTGACAGCAAAATTTCGGCACATACTTAGCCTATACTAAACCAATTTCCCCTCCTTCACAGAGTTTGATTTTCGGCCAACTCAAGCTTCCTGGATGACTCTCATCTTTTCCCTTATCTTGATCCATTATTTCCTAAAAAATAGCCCTAATTAGCACCAACTCCTCTCTTCATTATCTGCTTATTATCCACATAATTTAAACATAATAAAATTCCCTAAAAATTAGCCTTGTGCCGTCCCCTCCTAGTCCCCTTTTAAGTGCCAAAATTTGGCCCTATAACTTGGGATTCAAGCAACCAAAATTTGGCCCCTCCTCATGCACTAGTGACGCCACCCCCTCCCTTCCTTGTGGCGTCACCTACTCTTTGGGCCACAAGCCCATTTTGTCATTTAAAACACAGATAACTTCCTTTTAAAACGCTAGAGTGCCTACGCAGAGATTTAGTCAAGGCCTCAGCCCATTCTTGAGCCCAATTAGTACCTAAATTCTCAATTTAACCTATTAAGCATACATTGCACAAAATGCACAGGCCCAATAATTCGGGATGTTACAAACAATATACCACGTAACCAAAAAATACAGAAATAAAGGATAAAATCTTCAAAATATAGAAGGTGATTTTCAATAGTATTATTCTGTTTATTTTTTTTTCTTTTCTTCGTTTTATTTTCGCTTATAAACAAAGTAAAGAGTTTACCTTTCAATCGGCCTTAAAAAAATAGAGTTTCGAGCCTCCGGCCACCGGATATGGTGGCGCGTGTGACAGCGAGTGTGACGGAGCCTAGACCGGATCCTAGCCGCAGGTCGGAGGCCAGAGAGAATTTTTAGGGGCCTCTGATTTGTTTTTTTTAAGGAGTGTTTAAATGAAATTTTTTGGGCTGATTTTTTTGCTTATATAGCAAGAAGAAACGACGCCGTTTTTACTTAAGTTAATAAGCACAAAACGACATTGTTCAGGGCTGGGATCCGCGCGTTGACCCGAAAACCCAAGGAGGATCCGAGCGTTTTTCTATAAAAGGGCAATTTGCCTCTTTGGTCCTTCCGCAATTTCATTTAGTTCAATTTAATTTCTTTTTATTTTTTAATTCGGCCACAAAATTTTGTTGCTGTTTCAATTCGGTCCCTCAGGCACTTAAAGGCCAATATCAGAACAGCGTCGTTTAGGAGATAAGACGTAATTGCCTAATGGGTCCCTACAGTGTGACGTGTGTTTTGATTTAATCCTTCTACATTTACTTTTTATTTCTATTTAATCCTTTTCTTTGTTTATTTTTTTAAATCTTTTTTTTAATTATTTTAACTTTATATTAAATTATTTCATGATATAAAAAATTCTATATTTTTTAAATATTTGTATATTAATCTATTAATAGTATAAAGTTTTTATATGTTGTTAATTTTAAATACGTACTATTTTTACTATTTATTATTTATATTAGGGTATTTAATTTAGTCTAATACTATATATTACATATTATTTTATAATCTATATATTAATTATTATATTATACATTTTTTAATTTTTTGTATATTATTTGTTATTATATTAGATGTATATTTTAAATTATTTTATCCTTTATATTATATAATTTTTTTGTATATTATATAACATATATTGTTTATATTGTTTATATTAAATATGTAGTTTTTATGATTATTGTATTTTTATTTAAAGTTATATATGTTATTTACTTAAAACTATTTTTATCACATATTATTATTTAAATTTTTATATACTAAATTATTAAATTATACATTTATTATAAGTTATCCTTGATATTTTTCATATTCTAAGTTTTTTATATCTTTTATTTAAAATATTGTTTATATATATATATATTAAATTGTTTTAGAAATTGTCATATTCTTTTTATTTCTTTTGTATAATATTTATCCAGTGTTTAATTATATGATTCACTTGTTTACTTTTATGTTTGATCTTGTTTATGGAGTTTAATGTTCATTTTTTAAATTTTATCTTTCATATAGATTTTTCAATTACTACTGATTATTTATATATTGTATTTATTCATATATGTTCTTTTATTGGTTTATTATTGCTTTAGCATAGTCCTTTTATTACATGTATCACTTACTATGTTATGTTGCTTTCCTTTTAATTGTCTATATTAATATGAAATGTTAGTATATCATGTAATCTTATTAATTGCTTTTAGTATTTATGCTTGATGATGTATTAATGTGATATTCTTACTTGGATCATCGTTTAAAATAAAAATACATTTTGCAAAATTACTATATCTTATCCAAAAGTTTTTTTTTTAAAAATAAGGCAATGTTTTGTATTTAGAAATTCGGGGAATAGTGCCCTAACGTGTTGGGTTTCGATTCTCCGTTTGACTAAATAACTAAATATCCTTTTAATAAATTTTGTAAATAATGAGATGATTTTTAAATACTGAGAGTTTAAAATATCATGTCCTAACGTCTTTGGATGTGATGTTTGTATTCTTTCGAACAAAGAAATCTCAAAGTTTAACTCAAATTGTTCAAGTTTTTTTAAAGAAATCATGTTTTCAAATCTCTTCGAATTTTCGACATTAGGACAATAACTAATCAATCTGGTACCAATTTTGGGCGTTACGAGGGTGCTAATCCTTCCTCGTACGTAATCGATTCCCGAACCCGTTTTTTTAAATTTCGTAGGCCAAAATCAATGTTTTTGAAATAAAATGTTTTAAAAGGTGATCCGATCACACCTAAGCAAAAAAGGATTGGTGGCGACTCAATTTTCGTTTTTAAAGTCGACCCCGTTTTCCAAAATATAAAAATGGTTTCGACAGCTTGGCGACTCCGCTGGGGACCAATAAGAGAGTCAAGCCGTTAAAATTGATTATTTTCTGTCCTTTGTCAAAAATTTGAAAATTTGATTTGAAAACTTAAATTTGAACATATGATTATTATTCTTGCACACATTGCATTGCATGACCGTTGTGGTCGCACCTTTAATTGGGAGTGAGAAACTATGCCTTCGTGAGGTTTTCACCTCCGCATGGGCTAGTGGATTGCTTCCGGGATACATCTGTACCTATGTCTTCGTGAGGTTTTCACTTCCGCATGGCCATAGGGAAATATATTCCCCTGAACTGAACTCGATCTGTATGAGCCTATAATGGGTAAAGATTGAGGAATCTGCTGGTTCAGGTACCTTTTCTTTAGAACTAAACCGCATATAGTGAACCCTAAGAGCCCACCTTAGGTAGAACTATGCTGAACTCTAGCAATTATCCATATAGGTATTTGATGTTTTCTCACTTACTTTGAATTTCATTCTTTGTATATGATACTAACTTGTTCTCTTTTGTTTTTATTGCATTGCATTCACATCATAGAAAAGCGGTGTTGATTCAAATTTGATTGCTAAATAGAAGAGTTTGTCATGAGAAAATGGATTTCTTGATAAAGTGGATTATAATACGGTCGTCCGAATATGGTCCAAGTAAACACAACGAGAGAAGATTGATAGTCCGTGAAGGAATACAAGACTTTATTGCATAAGGATTCAAGCTGACAAAGACAATTCGAGAATCACCATGTCTCGGCTTTCTTGAAGAGGCTAACAAGCATTGCGAGGATAAGTGAGTAATGAGTCGCGGCCAAAGCAAAAAGGAGCTAGTGAAGGCATCTATTAGAAGTTTGCAAGATTTGACCTTTGCGAAGAAGGGGATTGATGTTTTTTCTTGGAATATGAGGGCAAGGCCGCATATGTAATCCGTTTTATGTAAAGAAATTTACTTTCTAGAAAAGTTTTTCTAATGGAATTGAATTCAGAATCAACGCTTCTCTTTCTTTTGTATTCATTCCACGCATCTGCACTACATCGCATCATATGCATTAAAATCCATAGAAAAATCCTAATTAGTTAAAATTATCAGAGAAGAGAGAGAGAGGGAGAAGGAAAAATCTGGAAACCAAACACCGTTACGGTACACACGCTAAGAAAAAGAATATGGATCAAAGACTTGAATAATTCCAAAGAGACATGCAAGACCAGCTGTAAGAACAGTTGGCAAAAATCCAGCAAGACATGAGGGAACAAATGATGGAAGCCCAAAGAAATATGGTAGCTCAAATGACTCAGCTACTGAATGGGGCGATGGACAAAGGGAAAGGCCCCATGATTAATGCTGGAGAGGATAATGAAGACTATCCTCCGGGTTTCACCCCACCACAAGTACAGATACAACCTGAGGTGCCTCCTCAAAGGCCATCTGTCACGATTAGGCCTCGACAAGGTCAAGCTGATACTGGAGTGCCCATGAACTTCCAAGTTGGCTCAGGATCTAACCCAGGAGATAACCCAGCTGATCCTGTTATCCCTGATTTGGATATAGCAGAGAGAGAAGTGACAAGATTTGAATTACCAAGGCAGTTAGAGGACCGTTGTAGGTGGTTGGAAGAAAAATTCAAGGCCTTGGAAAACGCTGAAAATCACCATGGAATTGATGCTAAAGACTTGAGCTTGGTTCCAGATTTGGTGCTTCCTCACAAGTTCAAAATGCTAGATTTTGAGAAGTACAATGGGATTAGCTGTCCTGAAGCCCATATTACCATGTTCTGTAGACGGATGACTGGGTATGTTAATAATGATCAATTGCTAATCCACTGCTTCCAAGATAGTTTGGTGGGGGCAGCATCCAAGTGGTATAATCAACTGAGCTGTGCTAGGATTAATTCGTGGAGAGACCTAGCGCAAGCATTTATGAAGCAATACAGTCATGTGAAAGACATGACCCCTGACAGAATCACCTTACAGAATATGGAGAAAAAATCGAATGAAAGTTTCAGGTAGTATGCGTAAAGATGGAGGGAAGTTGCCCTACAAGTTCAGCCGCTGCTTTTAGAAAAGGAGACCATAATGCTTTTCATCAATACTCTAAAATCCCCATTCATTAACCATATGTTGGGAAGCGCCACCATAAGCTTTTCAGATATAGTAATGTCTGGCGAGATGATTGAAAATGCAGTAAGGAGTGGGAAGATAGACACGGGAGAAAGCGCCAAAAGATCAGCCTCGAGAAACAGGGAAAATGAAGTAAGTATCCTGAGCATGCCTCCTAAATCCTTCACCGTAGGCCAGCCGAGGGCTGCAACCACTAGCTCTCAAGGCTCTTCAAAGCAGGAATCCAATTCGAGGCCAAATACAGAAAAGCTCCAGTTCACACCCATCCTGATGACATATAAGGAGCTGTATCAGAATATTTTTTAATGTGCTTGTGGTATCTCCGTCCTACTCAGAACCCGTGCAACCTCCATTCCCAAAATGGTATAACGAGAATGCCCAATTCGAGTACCACGCGGGAATAACGGGTCACTCAATTGAAAACTGTACTACGTTTAAAATGTTGGTCGAAAGGTTCATTAAAATGGGAATCATGAAGTTCGACGTTTCATCAGAACCTGATCACCTTGACGAGGCAGTAAATGCGATAATTGAAGGAGAAGATAAGAAAGTTGCGACTCCTTGAAGAAGTCAAAAGCAAAGAGGGAACCGGGGAACAAAGTTTCCAAGCCCTTGCATACTTGGGAGTGTTTTGAATAATGGGATTGTGGAGGAGATCCCTGTATTTTTAGAGCTAATCTAGAATAATATTCAAAACACGCTTGTTGCCTTAAGCCTAGAGGCAATAAGAATCATTTTGTGAAATAGGCTCGTGTCCAAACTTTTTATTTCAATAAAATGCATCTTTTTGAGCAAATATTCTTTTATTCATTTCATACTGTACAAACAATTGTTCTTAGTTTTTTTTCTTCTTTTGTTTGTTCTTTGGACTTTCTTTCAAGTATTCTTTCATTCTTCATTCATGACCATACAAATAATCATTCTTTGAATCATTTATTCTTTCGAATCTTCCTTCAAACCTAGAATAGGTCTCCAGATATCAATGATGTGAGCAACGTTACTACTGACTTAGAGTCTCCTTTCGAGTGATATATGTGTCTAGAGGGATCTCAGGATTTTGAAGATGACAGAGATTTTGACCTATCTTCTAATTTGTTAAAGATGGTAGAACATGATGAAAAACAAATCCTACATTACATAGGGACATTGCGAGCCTAGGAAAGGGGTGAAGATCGAAGCTCAGCTCACCACAAAAATAAGACAAGACATCATTGAGTTATTTTCAAGAATTCAAGGATGTTTTCGCACGATCATATCAAGACACGCCTGGGAAAATTTTAAAAGAGGTCCATAAGGGTGTTTAAATAACATGATAAGGGTCCTACAATAGCCAGGCTAACCATAAGGTTCGGGTACTATTGGTCCACCATAAAAGCGAGATTACTTCAGTTATGCCGTAAATGCCAAATTGAGGAAGACATGACTTATGTGTCTCCTCTATTTCCTCACAGATTTTCTATATGTGGGGTATGGATATTATGGGGTCGATCTCATCAAAAGCTTCTAGTCGACATCGATTCATCTTCGTGGTCGTCGTTTACTTCACTAAGAGGGTGTGTAACACCCCTTACCCGGGTTCTATGCCGGGAACCGTGCCCGAGGCGTTACCGAACTCAACCCACTTAATCGCCACTTAGGCTCAACGTCATTACTCTCTATAACCTCATTCTTGACTTACGAGGCCTCACTCATACACACGAGGGATCTCGAGACTAATCCGAAACTTTTACGATCCTTAAAATTTTCTCTTTTATACAGTCTCACACGCCTGCGTGCAAGATTAGACACGCCCTTGCATGGACACACACGCCCATGTCCCCAAACCGTGCCTAAAACCCAACATTCTCGCCAATGCCCCACGCCCAAGGCACACGCCGTGCTTACCACCCGTGGTGCACACCGACTTCACACACACGACCTCAAAGCCTAGTCACATGCCCGTGTGGCTACCCCGTGGACTATCCTGATTTAAAATGTTAACATGCAGGGCACGCACGGCCACAGCACACGCCCGTGGGCTGACCGTGTGTCACACATGGCCTAGACACATGCCCTTGTGTCTATCCACATTAGGGGTGAGCGTTCGATCGAATCGAATCGAATCGAATGAAAACATTTCGAGTTAATCGAGTTGACGAATCATATTTTATCATCCTAATTTGATTTGAAATTTTCTCGAATCGATTCGAGTGAGATGGAATTCGAATCAAATAGAATCGAATATATTTGTTCGAGTAAAATTTTAAAAAATAAATTTGGGTCCTTGTAACCATTGCCACCCATTGTAATAAAATTTGTCCACCTTAACCAAAATTTTTATTAATTTTCATCACCAAATAATTTATTTATTAATCTTTTATATACGGGTTAGCTTCTTTGCTTGTTTAGTTCTTTCAATTATCTTGATTCTTGTCACTATGTATTTTGGAATTAAAAATATATTAAATGTAAAAATGTGATTTTTTAATAAAAGTTATTTTAAAGATAAAATGTGAAATTGATACCAATATAAAATTTTAACACTTAATATTTTATGGCATAATTAATACTTCAATTTTAATATAAATATTCAATATGACTAAACAATTCAATAATATAAATAATATAAAATGTGAAATTTAATTTAATAATATAAATAGTAGATATAAATAAAATTATTACTATTTATGTTTAGTGATTTTTTTGGATAATTTTGATTTTTATTTGAGAGTAAAGGGTGAGAAGTAAAAGTTTAGGGGAAAATAAAAAGTTTTGGAGAATAAAAGTTTGAGGAAAATAAATAGGGGAGTAAAATTTTGAAGGGAAAATATTAAAAAAATTGGAGGGGTTTGGGTTTGGGGTAGATGGGAGGTGAGATGGGGGAAGGAGTAAAAGTTTTAGGGAAAAGTGGGAGGAGTAAAAATTTTTGGGGAAAATAAAAGTTTTGAGGGTTTTGGGAGTAAAATTTTGAGAAAAAGTAAATGGGAGAGTAAAATTTTGGTGGGAAATGATTTTGGGTAGATTAGGGGGTTGGGATGGGAGGGGAGTAACAGTTTTGGGGAGAAAGTGGGAAGGAGTAAAAGTTTTGAGGGAAAAGTAAAAAGGTTTGGGAGTTTGGGGTAAAAATGTAAAATATTATAGTTTGATATTCGAATTATTCGAATTATTCGAGTTATTCGAATTCAAAAACTCAACTCGATTCGAACTCAAAATTCGAAAAAAAATCGAGTTGACTCGAATAACTCGATTAACTCGAATAACTCGATTCGTTTAACTCGAAATTCGTATTTTTTTCGATTTTTTCGAGTCGAATCGAGTTTTGCTCACCCCTAATCCACATGGTTAAAAACAAGACTAAGTGTCAAGTTCTTTTCACCCTTCTAACATACACAACATATACTCATCTAACACCATCATCATCAACTCAAATTGAAGTGCATTCTCACATAGAAAACTACATCTTTCTTTCATATAATGTAATAGCCAACAACCATGGCATTATACAAAATAAGCTATCCATCTAAAGGCCAACACATCTTAGCCATTTACAACAAAATCCACTAACTTGTCTAGCCCCTATACATGCCATATACAAAACATTAAGTTTCATGTACCAAAGTGTGCTGATATGTGGGCTATCTTCTGATGATCCTCGTATATCGATTCAACGCTTTTAATCTATAAGACAAGGGAAAAGAAAGAGAGTAAGCTTGAGCTTAGTAAGTTTACACATAAACAATTAAGCAACATAGTATAAGCTAAGCAACCATTAGCATTATACCAACAAGTAATTCACAACTATGCTTACTCTTTCTATCCCTTACCACATTTCCAACACATCATGAGTCACATACTCATAACCATCAAAATGCACCCCTGCATTCTATGTCACATTTACACAATATACAACACATCATTATTTCTCGTAATACATCCACACAGTTTATCCACATAACTTATCCACACAGTCTATCCACACAGCTAATTCACATAACTAATCCACACAGCTATTACACACAGCTAATACACAGTTAATCCACACAGCCAATATCTCACTGGTTTCGCACTTAGCACACCACAATTGATTAATAAGGTGGTATCGCACTTAGCCTACCACAAAGGTATTCATAGTGATTCAGCATATAGCTCACCAAATGATATACCTCACGATAGCATCGCACATAGCTAGCTCATCATCAATATGCATTAGGATGGTATCGCACTTAGCCCACCATCTAGCATTATCACAACACATGCACAAGTCTACTTAATCATTCTCGATCATACATTCATTCCACATTTTATCCTACATTCATCCCACATAGGTTCTCAAATATGCTACACACTAGCTAGCATTAACAAATTGTAATTATGAATGCATTATTTATGCATAGACTTACCTCGATACTCAAAAGTATGGAAATATGCAATTTAGTCCACCACCTTGCTTTTGCCTCGGTTTTGATCTGGGCTTCGTCTTTCTTGATCTATAATGAATAATTCAGCTTATTCAATACACACACATTGACTAAATTTACCCACATTTCATACTTTAGCAAAATTACTATTTTGCCCCTAAACTTCCTCATATTTACACTTTAGCATAAGGCTCGTAAAGTGATTTTTATTCAACTTTCTATCCTTTCATGCTTAATAGAACCACTTACTCAACTAAAGCATTCATCAAATCTCACTAAATCACACATGTATGACCAAACTAAAGTTTTTCACAATCAAGTCCCTACATGCATTTTCATGGAAAATCACTTAACAAAAGATGTTTCTACTACATCAAGCTTTCATAATCTTCCATAAAACATCAAAATACATGCATGTCATTCATGACCACATTTTTGAACATCCATTATAGCTCGTCAAATAGCTAAAAATAGCTTACTCATGCTAAGGGACTTCAAAAATACAAAGAATATCAAAACAGGGCTTAAGGGCACTTACTAGCAAGCTTGAAAAATTGAAAGAACCCTAACAATGGCTTCTCAAATTTTCGGTGACTAAAGGGAAGAAGATGAATGAATTTGTCATCTTTTCACCTATTTTAATCACTTATTTGATAAATGACCAAAATGTCCTTTTTGATAGACTTCAAATTTTGACTCATCCATGCCCATTTTTGTCCAAAAATTAAAATTTGAGTAAATTGCTATTTAAGGACCTCTAATTAATAATCTAAAGCTATTTCACACAAATAGCTTCTAGAAACACACATTTTGCAACTTTTGCAATTTAGTCCTTTTGGACAATTCAACCACAATTTCACAAAATTGCTTCATGAAACTTTTACACTAGCATGCATACATAATATAAACCTTAAAAACTCATTCATGACCCTCGGATTTGTGGTCTCAAACCACTATTCTGACTAGGCCCTAAATCGGGATGTTACAACTCTCCCCCCTTTAGAGATTTTCGCCCCCAAAAATCTTACTAGAAAAGAGGTTTGGATGTTGCTCTCTCATAGCTTCTTCCATTTCCTACGTAGCCTCTTCCACGCCATGTTTCTGCCATAACACTTTTACTAGTGCTATGCTCTTATTTCTCAACTGTTTCACTTCTCGAGCCAAGATCTTAATCGGCTCCTCTTCATAAGACATATCCGGTCTTATCTCAATTTCCGTTGAAGGAATCACATGTGAAGGATCGGAGCGATACCGTCGCAACTTCGACGCATGGAACACGTTATGAATCTTTTCCAACTCTACTGGTAAAGTCAACCGGTATGCTACAGGCCCAACTCTATCTGTAATCTCATACGGCCCTATGAACCTTGGACTCAATTTCCCTTTCCGTCCAAATCTCATAATCTTCTTCCACGGCGATACTTTCAAAAATACTTTGTCACCTACCTCAAACTCAATTTCTTTTCTTTTCAAATCCGCATACGACTTCTATCGGTCCGAAGCAGCTTTCAGACTATTACAGATTACTTTCACTTTCTCTTCGGTCTCTTTTACTAGATCGACCCCATGGATCCGCTTCTCGCTAAGCTCGGCCCAATACAAAGGAGTCCGACACTTACGGCCATACAAAGCCTCATACGGTGCCATCTGTATACTCGACTGATAACTATTGTTATAGCCGAATTCGACCAAAGGTAGATATCTCTCCCAACTACCTTCAAATTCTAACACACAGGATCGAAGCATATCTTCAAGAACTTGAATCACTCTTTCAGATCGACCATCGGATTGCGGATGGAACGCGAAGATCGAAATTCAATCTCGTACCCATGGCCTCTTGCAACTTCTTCCAAAATCTCAAGTAAACCTCGGATCTCTATCCGATATAATAGACACGGGTACACCATGTAATCTCACTATCTCGCCACGCACAACTCGGCTAACTTATCCGTTGAATAATCAACACGTCATCGGAATAAAGTGAGTGACTTTCATCAATCTATCCACAATGACCCACACAAAGCATTTCTCTTTCTGAGTCATCGGCAACCCCATTACAAAATCCATGGTAACCCGATCCCATTTCCATTCGGGTACCATTACTGGCTGAAGCAATCCCGAAGGCACTTGATGCTCAGCTTTCACTTGTTGGCAAATCAGACACTTTGCCACAAACTCTGAAATATCTCTTTTCATATTCGGCCACCAATACAACTTACTCAAGTCGTTGTACATTTTTGTACTGCCCGGATGTACTGACAAACACCCACTGTGGGCTTCATGCAAAACCTTTCGAATCAACTCCTCATTTTTAGGAACACAAATTCTATCGTGATAAAGCAAACAACCATTCAAACCCATTTGAAAATCAGAATCACATTTCGACCCGCACTTAGCTATCTTAGCTTGCATCTCACTGTCATTTCTCTGAGCCTCACATATTTGTTGAACAAATAGTGGCCTAGCTCTCAACTCTGCCAAAATAGCACCATCATCAGATAATGCTAAACTCGCTCTCATAACTCTTAGAGCATACAGGGATTTCCTACTCAAGGCATCCGCAACCACATTCGCTTTTCCCGGGTGGTAATCAATGACTAACTCATAGTCTTTCAACAACTCAAGCCACCGTCTCTGTCTCAGATTCAGATCCTTCTGATCCATCAAATACTTTAAACTCTTGTGATCCGTAAAGATTCGGCACTTTTCACCATACAAATAATGTCGCCAAATCTTTAACGCAAACACAATCGCAGCCAACTCCAAATCGTGAGTCAGATAATTCTTCTCGTGCGATTTTAACAGCCTCGAGGCGTAAGCAATTACCTTACCCTCTTGCATCAACACACAACCGAGACCATTAAACGACGCATCACTATAAACCACAAACTCCTTCTCCGATTCTGGTTGAACCAAAACCGGTGCCTCAATCAACATTATTTTCAGTCTCTCGAAGCTCTGTTGACATGTTCAGTCCATTCAAACTTGACATCCTTATGCAATAGCTTCGTCATCGGGGTAGCAATCATAGAGAACCCCTTTACGAAACGTCTGTAATATCCCGCTAATCCCAAGAAAATTCTGATTTTTGACACGTTCCTTGGTGGTTTCCAATCCATAACAGCCGATATCTTACTCGGGTCAACTCTGACACCATCACCTGACACCATGTTTCCTAGGAATCCGACCTCTCGGAGCCAAAACTTACTCTTGCTAAACTTAGCATACAACCGCTTATCTCTCAAAGTTTGCAAGACAATTCTCAAGTGCTCTTCATGATCGTTCTCATCCCGAGAATAGATCAATATGTAAATCAATAAAGACAACCACAAACTTGTCCACATATGGTGCGAAAACACAGTTCATCGGATCCATAAAAATCGCAGTGCATTCATCAAACCAAACGGCATAACCAAAAACTCATAATGGCCATACCTTGTCCGAAATGCGTTTTTCAACACATCTTGCTCTTTCACTGAAGTGATAATAACTGGACCTCAAGTCTATCTTGGAGAACATCTTTGTAGCTCCCATCGGTTGATCAAAAGATCATCAATCCTTGGTAAAGGATACTTATTCTTAACCGTCACTTTGTTAAGTTTGCCTATAGTCTATACACAATCTCATAGACCCATCTTTCTTCTTCACAAACAATACGGAGCACCCCACGGTGAGTAGCTCGATCTTGCAAAACCCTTATCTGTCAACTCTTGCAACCGAACCTTGGTTCCTTCAACTCTACAGTGCCATTGCAGTATGGAGCAATCGAAATAGGTGCCGTTCTGGAACCAACTCAATTCCAAACTCAACCTCTCTCACTGGAGGTAATCCGGCTAACTCTTCCGAAAATACATCTGGGTACTCACATACCGCTGGCACTGTTTTAAACTCTACTCCAACCTCTTGAGTATTCAACACAAACGCAAGAGAGGACTCACATCCTTTCCTTAAACATTTCTCAGCCACTAAGGAAGAAATCATCACGGGTAGACTGTCCAATCCACCTGATTCAACCCGAACCACATCTCCACTCTCACATTTCAGTTCAATAAACTTACTACCACAGTTCACTAAGACATTATGGGTAGTCAACCAATCCATGCCTAGGATTAAATCAAACTCATCAAACAGCAACAACATAAGGTTTGCCAAAAAACAATGATTCTAAATCAATAAAGGACAATTCTTACACACTTTGTCCACTAACACATGCTTTCCTAACGGGTTTGACACCTTAACCACTATGTCCGTAGACTCAACGGTCATACTCAAACTAGATGCTAATCTCATGCAAATATAAGAATGAGTAGACCCTGGATCTATTAAAGCAATAACAAAGGTGTCATAGAGAGAAAAAGTACCCGTTATCACATCAGGGGAGGATGCTTCTTCGCGAGCGCGAATAGCATACGTCCTCGCAGGTGCTCGACCCTCTGGTCTCACAGGCCCACCTCTTGGGTTCCTTGGTGGTCTACCCCTCGTAGACACATCACTAGGTCTCACTTCCTGCTTCTCTTCCTTATCATCCCTCTTGGGACAACTACGGATAAAGTGGTCAGGGGAACCACACTTATAACATTTCCGACTGTTTCCCCAACACTCTCCGGTGTGATACCTACCACAACTAGGACACTCCAGTTTACTCTTTGTATTGCCCACACTTTCCATCGAGGGGGCTTGGACTCTCGAACCCGAGTGAGTATTTCCCAAGTCTCGATGCGAATAACCCACTGGTGCTATCATCCGAGGATTCACTTCCTTGGATCTTTTCGACTGGACTTGGTATGACTTGCCCATCGGCCTCTTTCGAGCATCTCGGGCTTCACTCACAGCCCTCCTCTTTTTTGAACTCAGCTCTTCGGCCTTACTTGCCCTCTCAACTAATACCACAAATTCTTTCAACTCCAAAATGCCCACTAGGAGTTTGATATCCTCATTCAGCCCATCTTCGAACCTCTTGCACAAGGTGGTCTCTGTCGACACACATTCTTGAGCGTATTTGCTAAGCCTAACAAACTCACGCTCGTATTCTGCTACTGTCATCCTTCCTTGCTTCAGCTCAAGGAATTCTTTCCTTTTTCGGTCAGTAAACCTCTGGCTTATATACTTCTTCCAGAACTCTTCCAGAATGAAGTCCCACATCACCCGCTCTTTCGGGACTACCAACGCCAGCGTCTTCCAGCAATGGTATACCGAATCTCTCAGCAACGATACGACACACTTCAAACTCTCCTCAGGTGTACATGAGAGCTCATCGAACACCCTCATCGAGTTCTCCAACCAGAACTCCGCCCTCTTTGGGTCATCATCTACCTTAGCTCTAAACTCCTCAGCCCCGTGTTTCCTAATCTTATCCACCGGGGGTTTCGATATCCTCACCACATCCATACCTTGGGGAGCCACAGGATTTGACTGAGGTATAGGAGGAGGTGGAGGAGGTTGAGCATTAGGGTTCGCTCGAACATAATCTGAGTACCAATTACTCATCATTTGGAGAAAGGCTTCCCGTGCCTCTTCCCCTTGACCCCTGACCTCGGGTCCACTCTCAACAAGCGCGGTCCCTTGCACAGGAGCCGGTGCGTTACTCGCTGCTTCATCAGCAGTCAATGGATCGAAATCCATATACTATAATAAACAAGATTTAAATCATCGAAACCACCACATTATCATTGTACACTTATGGCATGTATAGCTAGACTCTTACACCGCTACGGTAGTCCTAGAAAGCGGCTAAACCATAGCTCGATACCACTAAATGTAACACCCTTACCCGGTTCTCTACGCCGAGAACCGGCCCGAGGCGCGTTACTCAACTCAACCCACTTAATCGTCACTTAGGCTCAACGTCATTACTCTCTATAACCTCATTCTCGACTTACGAGGCCTCACTCATACACACGAGGGCTCTCGAGACTAATCCGAAACTTTTACGATCCTTAAAATTTTTCTCTTTTATACAGGTCTCACACGCCCGTGCAAGATTAGACACGCCCTTGCATGGACACACACGCCCATGTCCCCAAATCGTGCCTAAAAACCCAACATTCTGCCAATGCCCCATGGCCAAGGCACACGCCCGTGCTTACCACCCGTAGTGCACACTGACTTCACACACACGGCCTCAAAGCCTAGACACACGCCCGTGTGGCTAGCCCGTGGACTATCCTGATTTAAAATGTTAACATGCAGGGGATGCACGGCCACAGCATACGCCCACGGGCTGACCGTGTGTCACACATGGCCTATCCACATGCCCGTGTGTCTATCCACATGGTCAAGAACAAGACTAAGTGTCAAGTTCTTTTCACCCTTCAAACATACACAACATATACTCATCTAACATCATCACCATCAACTCAAATTGAAGTGCATTCTCACATAGAAAACTATATCTTTCTTTCATATAATGTAATAGCCAAAAACTATGGCATTATACAAAATAAGCTATCCATCTAAAGGCCAACACATCTTAGCCATTTACAACAAAATCCACTAACTTGTCTAGCCCCTATACATGCCATATACAAAACATTAAGTTTCATGTACCAAAGTGTGCTGATATGTGGGCTATCTTCTGATGATCCTCGTATCTCGATTCAACGCTTTTAATCTATAAGACAAGGGAAAAGAAAGAGAGTAAGCTTTGAGCTTAGTAAGTTTACACATAAACAATTAAGCAACATAGTATAAGCTAAGCAACCATTAGCATTATACCAACAAGTAATTCACAACTATGCTTACTCTTTCTATCCCTTACCACATTTCCAACACAACATGAGTCACATACTCATAACCATCAAAATGCACCCCTGCATTCTATGTCACATTTACGCAATATACAACACATCATTATTTCTCGTAATACATCCACACAGTTTATCCACATAACTTATCCACACAGCTAGTTCACATAACTAATCCACACAACTATTACACACAGCTAATACACACAGTTAATCCACACAGCCAATATCTCAGTGGTTTCGCACTTAGCACACCACAATTGATTAATAATGTGGTATCGCACTTAGCCTACCACAAAGGTATTCATAGTGATTCAGCACATAGCTCACCAAACGATATACCTCACGATAGCATCGCACATAGCTATCTCATCATCAATATGCATTAGGATGGTATCGCACTTAGCCCACCATCTAGCATTATCACAACACATGCACAAGTCTACTTACTTAATCATTCTCGATCATACATTCATTCCACATTTTCTACTACATTCATCCCACATAGGTTCACAAATATGCTACACACTAGCTAGCATTAACAAATTGTAAGTATGAATGCATTATTTATGCATAGACTTACCTCGATACTCAAAAGTATGGAAATATGCAATTTAGTCCACCACCTTGCTTTTGCCTCGGTTTCGATCTGAGCTTCGTCTTTCTTGATCTATAATGAATAATTCAGCTTATTCAATACACACACATTGACTAAATTGACCCACATTTCATACTTTAGCAAAATTACTATTTTGCCCCTAAACTTCCTCATATTTAAACTTTAGCCGCAAGGCTCGTAAAGTGATTTTTATTCAACTTTCTATCCTTTCATGCTTAGCTGAACCACTTACTCAACTAAAGCATTCATCAAATCTCACTAAATCACACATGTATGACCAAACTAAAGTTTTTCACAATCAAGTCCCTACATGCATTTTCATGGAAAATCACTTAACAAAAGATGTTTCTACTACATCAAGCTTTCATAATCTTCCATAAAACATCAAAATACATGCATGTCATTCATGACCACATTTTTGAACATCCATTATAGCTCATCAAATAGCTAAAAATAGCTTACTCATGCTACTGGGACTTCAAAAATACAAAGAATATCAAAACCGGGCTTAAGAGCACTTACTAGCAAGCTTAAAAAATTTAAAGAACCCTAACAATGGCTTCTCAAATTTTCGGCAGCTAAAGGGGAAGAAGATGAATGAATTTGTCATCTTTTCACCTATTTTAATCACTTATTTGATAAATGACCAAAATGCCCTTTTTGATAAACTTCAAATTTTGACTCATCCATGCCCATTTTTGTCCAAAAATTAGAATTTGGGTAAATTGCTATTTAAGGACCTCTAATTAATAATCTAAAGCTATTTCACACAAATAGCTTCTAGAAACACACATTTTGCAACTTTTGCAATTTAGTCCTTTTAGACAATTCAACCACAATTTCACAAAATTGCTTCATGAAACTTTCACACTAGCCTGCATACATAATATAAACCTCAAAAACTCATTCATAACCCTCAGATTTGTGGTCTCAAACCACTATTTCGACTAGGCCCTAAACTGAGATGTTACAGGGTGGAGGTAGTTTCGTATGCCGATGTTACAAAGTCGATAGACATCAAATTCTCAAAAAAAGGGATTAGGTGCCGACAAAGAGTGCTAAAAAGGAAAATGTCAAAATTTTGCAAGTCTGTTCAAAGATCAGACGCCATATCATAGAGCAACAAAGGCAGCCAAAAAGAAAAAAACAAAATAACAAAATAAGGATTGTAGGAAGGATGAC
Organism: Gossypium sturtianum; assembly: GCA_025698515.1. Classification (NCBI taxonomy): domain Eukaryota; kingdom Viridiplantae; phylum Streptophyta; class Magnoliopsida; order Malvales; family Malvaceae; genus Gossypium; species Gossypium sturtianum. Next base: position 30,061,110 of record CM046948.1, read on the forward strand.
CGAGACTTGTAAAGATTGGCATAAGAAGCTACCATTTATTCTCTATGCTTATCAAACATCGACCAGGACTTTTGCTGGGGCAACACTTTTCCCATTGGTTTATGGAATAGAAGTGGTCTTGCCCATGAAAATCGAGATTCCTTTGCTCCAAGATTTGATTGAGTCAAGAATTGGATGAAGTAGAATGTCTCCAGTAAACTTGGCTGAAGAAAAGGGTTTGAAAGTATTCATCATAGTCAAATGTACCAAAAATGGATGATGCTAATTTATGTCAAAAATAGTCCACCCAAGGGAATGTCATGATGGGGACCTAGTATTGAAAGATTTTTCTTCTACAAAACGATTTTAGAGGAAAGCAAATGCAAAACTGGGAAGGACCTTATGTTGTAAAGAAGGCCTATTCTGGAGGAACATTGATATTGACCGAGATGGATGCCAAAGACTTGCCCAATCCGGTGGATTCAGGTTCAGTCATGAAGTATTTTACTTAAAAGGGGAAAGGCCAAGGTGAAAACCCATAAAGGGCGCCTTGAGATCAAATTCAAAAAAAAAAAAAAGAAAGAAAGAAAAAAGAGGAGAGGCCAAGGCGAAAACCCGCAAAGGGCGCTTTGAGACCAAAGGGGTTTTGAGCTGAAAACCCGAAAAGGGCGGCTCAAATTTTGATCAAAGATATGACATGTGGTAGTCTTGCTATGCCCGAATTAACAATGAGGAAGTATGTTACATCTTGGGGCATTGACAAAGTACTCCAGATCCTCTAAACACGTATTGAGCTCAAAATGGTCCTCAAGAAGTTTGTACAGAGAAGCTCAGGCTGCGATATCTGGGGCACCTAGCTTCTATCTTACCCATTTTGAATTTGTTATCTTTGATTATTTATTTTTTATTCTTTTCAAGATACATCCCAATCAAGTTTCTGTTATGACCTTGGCTATCTTTGATTACTTTATTCTTTTCAAGATGCACCTCAGTCAATTTTTTCTTTTTATTTATTGCCTTGGTTATCTTTGATTAACTTATTTGTTTCGAGCTATGCTCTTGATTAATTTCTTTCCTGTCCATTGTTGTGATCTTTTTCAAGCATTTTATATTGAAATAACGATTAATGGACTAATAATACTTTCATAAAAGGAGTTTCGCATATTACTCTGAAAACTTCTAAATAATATGAGAATCTAAAACAAGACTATTGTTTAGAACTCACCAAGCCTAAGGGTTGGAAATATTGAAAGATGATTATCTCTTCGGATTTTTATTGGATAAGACATTTCGTCGATGATACCATTTCGACAAATGACGAGCAATGTCAACCCAAGTATAAGAGGGGATCATTCTCAGGAAAAGAAAAATGATACCCTGCATTCATACATCTGGTCATTACACCCAAGGAATGGTGTAACAGATCAAATTGATTAAAGATGATACAAATTCTATACCTCTGAGTGGTAACAGGATGGATGGAAGAAACCAAATGTTATTCCCCTGAAGTTGCAGTGGGAAGTACAAACTTTATGTCCCAAAAGATATAGTGGAAGGGACTCTGAAATTACAGCGGGGCAAGCTTGCTGAGCAAAATATGATTGTTTCTTTGGGTTTTCTGTCAAAGATACCAGCTGAACGAGAAAGCATGGTAATGCATCAGTGATAGAACCTTGATGAACTATGAGCAATGACAACCCAAACATTAAAAAGGGATCATTCTCATATATCATTCATACACTTCCAATTAGGAGCATTTGATTCATTCCGATCATTGTATCCTAATCGTTGTACATTAAAAAAAAGAGAGAGAAGGAGATCATTCTCATGACATTCTGCATTCATGCAAATGTCATCCCTAATATCATTTAGTTAGGAGCAATAGATTCATTCTGATCATTGCATCCTAATCATTATACAAATGGGATCATTCTCATGACATTCTGCATTCATGCAAATGTCATCCCTAATATCATTTAGTTAGGAGCATTAGATTCATTCCGATCATTGCATCCTAATCATTTTAAAAAGGAATCATTTTCATGACATGTTGCATTCATAACATTTGTGGCTAGAAGCATTTGATTCCATCTGATCATAGCACTCTGGTCATTTGGCGTAAACATATGAAACCGAGTCTACAGGACATGTCCGTCAGTGGACGGTGTAGCAACATCGGTGAATTTACAGATCTTATCTCCCGAAGCAGTAGTGGAGTAGATCAAATTTGGCGAATCTTATCTTCCCGAGGTAGCAGTGGAGTAGATTCAAGCCACCGACCTTATTTCTCTGAAGTTGCAGTGGAGAAGGTTGAAGATACAAGTCTTATCTTCCTGATGTAGCAAGGGAGCAGACTAAAAATTGTAGATCTTGTCTCCTAGAGATAGTAGTGGGGCAGATCGAAGATGGCGAATCTTATCTTTCTGATGTAGCAAGGAAGCAAATTTTAGCCACTAGTCTTATCTTCCTGAGGTAGCAAAGGAGCAGGCTGAAGATTATAGTCTTATCTTCCCGATGTAGCAAGGGAGCAGACTAAAAATTGTAGATCTTGTCTCCTCGAGATAGCAGTGGGGCAGATCGAAGATGGCGAATCTTATCTTCCTGATGTAGCAAGGAAGCAGATTTTAGCCACTAGCCTTATCTTCCTGAGGTAGCAAGGGAGCAGGCTGAAGATTATAGTCTTATCTTCCTGGTGTAGCAAGGGAACAGACTAAAAATTATAGATCTTGTCTCCTCGAGGTAGCAGTGGGGCAGATCGAAGATGGCGAATCTTATCTTCCCGAGGTAGCAGGGGAGCAGATTCAAACCACCAGCCTTACCCCCTAAGCAGTAGTGGAACAGGCTGAAAATTACAAGTCTTATCTCCATGTATCGGCAATGGAGCAGATCGAAGACATCAGATCTTGTCTCACTGAGTTTGCAGTGGAGCAGATTGAAGATAGCAGATTTGGCATTCCTGAAGTTACAGGAAGCAAATCGAAGACATCAGATCTTGTCTCCCTGAGTTTGTAGTGGAGCAGATTGAAGATAGAAGATTTGGCATTCCTGAAGTTGCAGGAAGCAGATCGAAGACATCAGATCTTGTCTCCCTGAGTTTGCAGTGGAGCAGATTAAAATAGCAGGCCTGGCATTCCTGAAGTTGCAGTGAAGCAGATCAAAGATACTAGTTCGGTATCCCTGAGTTCGCAGTGGATCAGACTAAAGAATCTTCCTGAAGTTGCAGTGAAGCAGATTGAAGATACTAGTCTATCTCCCTGAAGATACAGCCATTTGACAAGACCGGGCAAAATGGGACCTTTTATTGTCTTTGCTCTATTCTCGTTACACGACAATGAGCAAAGAGGGGCAGCTGTAGTAGCCCATTATTGCTCGGGCCCATATCATTCAATAAATATTAAATAATATAAAAAAATACCAAATGTCCATTTTAAAGTCCATTTTGACCAATTAACCCAAACCCAAAACCAATAAACTACCCGTGGGTTTGATTACACCTCGACCCAATAAACCATTACCCCAATTACACCCAAAACAATAAACCCAAAACTTATACGGCCCAAAGGGGCCCAAAACACAAACAAGTTTGAAGGCCTAGGGTTTTCAAACCCTAAGCGTCATAAGCCCCAAACACACCACCACGATCGCGCATAGCTTAGCGCGAGTCGCACCTATCGCTGCGCTGCTCGCGCCGATGACCGCAAAAAGGGAAAGAAAACACAGCAGATATGGTAAGAAACAAAGAAATGCAGAATTTGTATTTTTATTTTCGGGGCTATATAAACCCCTATGTAATCTGTAAAAGGGACATGCAAACAATATACCACGTAACCAAAAAATACAGAAATAAAGGATAAAATCTTCGAAATATAGAAGGTGATTTTCAATAGTATTATTCTATTTATTTTTTTTTTCTTTTCTTCGTTTTATTTTCGCTTATAAACAAAGTAAAGAGTTTACCTTTCAATCGGCCTTAAAAAAATAGAGTTTCGAGCCTCCGGCCACCGAATATGGTGGTGCGTGTGATGGCGCGTGTGACGGAGCCTAGGCCGGATCCTGGCCGCAGGCCGGAGGCCAGAGAGAATATTTGGGGGCCTCTAATTTGTTTTTTTAAGGAGTGTTTAAATGAAATTTTTTGGGCTGATTTTTTTGCTTATATAGCAAGAAGAAACGGCACCGTTTTTACTTAAGTTAATAAGCACAAAACGACGTCGTTCAGGGCTGGGATCCGCGCGTTGACCCGAAAACCCAGGGAGGATCCGCGCGTTTTTTTTATAAAAGGGCAATTTGCCTATTTGGTCCTTCCGCAATTTCATTTAGTTCAATTTAATTTCTTTTTATTTTTTAATTAGGCCACAAAATTTTGTTGCTGTTTCAATTCGGTCCCTCAGGCACTTAAAGGCCAATATCAGAACGGCGTCATTTAGGAGATAAGGCGTAATTGCCTAATGGGTCCCTACAGTGTGACGTGTGTTTTGATTTAGTCCTTCTACATTTACTTTTTATTTCTATTTAATCCTTTTCTTTGTTTATTTTTTTAAATCCTTTTTTATTTTATTTTTAATTATTTTAACTTTATATTTAATTATTTCATGATATAAAAAATTCTATATATTTTTTAATATTTGTATATTAATCTATTAATAGTATAAAGTTTTTATGTGTTGTTAATTTTAAATACGTACTATTTTTACTATTTATTATTTATATTAGGGTATTTAATTTAGTCTAATACTATATATTACATATTATTTTATAATTTATATATTAATTATTATATTATACATTTTTAAAAAAATTATATTATATGTTATTATATTATATGTATATTTTAAATTATTTTATCCTTTATATTATATAATTTTTTTGTATATTATATAACATATATTGTTTATATTATTTATATTAAATATGTAGTTTTTATGATTATTGTATTTTTGTTTAAAGTTATATATGTTATTTACTTAAAATTGTTTTTATCACATATTATTATTTATGTTTTTATATACTAAATTATTAAATTATACATTTATTATAAGTTATCCTTGACATTTTTCATATTCTAAGTTTTTTATATCATTTATTTAAAATATTGTTTATATATATATTAAATTGTTTTAGAAATTGTCATATTCTTTTTATTTCTTTTGTATAATATTTATTCAGTGTTTAATTATATCATTCACTTATTTCCTTTTATGTTTGATCTTGTTTATGGAGTTTAATGTTAATTTTTTAAATTTTATCTTTCATATAGATTTTTTAATTACTGTTGATTATTTATATCTTGTATTTATTCATATATGTTCTTTTATTGGTTTATTATTGCTTTAGCATAGTCCTTTTATTACATGTATCACTTACTATGTTATGTTGCTTTCCTTTTAATTGTCTATATTAATATGAAATGTTAGTATATCATGTAATCTTATTAACTGCTTTTAGTATTTATGCTTGATGATGTATTAATGTGATATTCTTACTTGGATCATCGTTTAAAATAAAAATACATTTTGCAAAATTACTATATCTTATCCAAAAGTTTTTTTTTAAAAAATAAGGCAATGTTTTGTATTTAGAAATTCGGGGAGTAGTGCCCTAACGTGTTGGGTTTCGATTCTCCGTTTGACTAAATAACTAAATATCCTTTTAATAAATTTTGTAAATAATGAGATGATTTTCGTTACGAGAGTTTAAAATATCATGTCCTAACGTGCTGGATGTGATGTTTGTATTCTTTCAGAACAAAGAAATCTCAAAATTTAACTCAAATTGTTCAAGTTTTTTTAAAGAAATCATGTTCTCAAATCTCTTCGAATTTTCGACATTAGGACAATAACTAATCAATCTGGTACCAATTTTGGGCGTTACGAGTGTGCTAATCCTTCCTCGTATGTAATCGATTCCTGAACCCGTTTTCTTAAATTTTGTAGGTCAAAATCAATGTTTTTGAAATAAAATGTTTTAAAAGGTGATCCGATCACACCTAAGCAAAAAAGGATTGGTGGCGACTCCATTTTCATTTTTAAAGTCGACCCCGTTTTCCAAAATATAAAAATGGTTTCGACAATATGTATGTCAAAAACTCTAACCAGCAAGTTGCATATAAAGCAACGTCTTTATGCTCATCGTTTGGAGGATGGTGCGTCTGTGCACGAACACTTAATATTGTTTAAAGAAATTCTCTCAAACTTGGAGGCCATGGAGGTTCAGTATGATAAGGAAGGTCTAGGGTTGATTCTACTTTGTTCATTGCCTGTAACAGCCCGATTTGGACCCTAGTCGGAACAGTAGTTTCGAGACCACAAATCTGAGGTCGAAAAAAATATTTTAATATTATTATTGGTGTTTATAATATGTGATTGAGCATGTGTGAAAGTTCTGTGTGAAAATTTTATCGATTGTGTGCTTAATTTGCAAAAATGACCTAATCGCGTAAAATGTAAAAGTTGTGTGATGATTGTTAAAGTGCTTATTTGGCATGGCTTATTAAATGAAAGGTCCTTAAATTGATATTAGACCATTAATAGATGGGATGGACAAAAATGGCCTAGTGTTAGTGGATTTTAAATGTTATTAAAATGGCTAAAATTGGTATTTAATAATTATGTTAATATAAATTTAATAAAACAAAAAGAATGGCCATTTAATCATCATCCTTAGCCAATTGTAAGAAAGAAAAGAAAAGAGAAAGAACATAAGGGTTTGACACATTTTGATCTTGATTGAGGTATGTTTTGAGCTCGGTTTTTGATAATTTCTACGTTTTAGTAATTGTTGCTTAGTGCTCCTCAAAACCCATGCTTCATTTTTGTGAATTGATGATGATTTTGAAATATGCCATTGATGAACACATGAGTTTTGTGATGTTTGAAGATGAATTATGAAAGATATGTGATAGATTAACATAGTTTGTCTTTGAATTTTTGATGAATTTGAGTAATTTGGACTTAATTGAGAAAATAATATTTTGAGAGACTAAAATGTGAAATACACGAAATGTGTGGACTTGTATTGAGCATGGAAATATTCGGCTAGGCTTGGATGAAGTGAAATTTTGTGTATTTTGTAAATTTGTGAAATAGGGACTAAAGTGTCAAAATGTGAAAATATGAGGGCTATTTTGTAAAATGCCCTAAATATGTGTGTTTGGACTAAATTGAATGAATTGATGATTAAATGAGTTAAATTTGAATATGTATAGACCAAGAAAGGAGAGATTCGGATCGAGATCGAGGCAAAGACAAAGTACTCGATTGATCAGCTAGTTTTGGTATTTCGACGTCCAAGGTAAGTTCGGATATAATACAAGTTATTAAATTTATATCTATGTAATGAGAAATGAATGAATTGTATAGTTAATGAATTAGCAATGTTATATATATGATTGAGTAATGAGGCACTATGTGTGCGTAATTTGAAATGAGACAGAGATGATTTGGCACTGTGTGTGCGAAATAGTAAAAGCTTCAGCTTATTGATTTGGCATTGTGTGTGCGATACTGAAATAAGTTCGGTTTAAAGTACAGGCACTAAGCATGCGATGACATTTATGCTTCGGCTACGAAATTGGCACTAAGTGTGCGATTGAATCAAATGAATAAGAAAGGTTGATCGAGATGTAATATCTAGCATTGAGTAGCATGGATGGTGAATAACTATGTGTTGGCTAAGGTATGTATTGAACCTTTGTGGTTGATGAAATTATGTATAGAAATATGAATAGTGGAGTGAGTATATTAGCTATGGATGATATGGTGTGAATATTTGAGAGTTGATCTATGTGATGGATTAACTTTGTATATTGTATTTGATTTATTAAATTGAATGTATTATGTTACGAACTTACTAAGCTTTAAAAGCTTACTGTGTAAATTGTTTCTATGTTTTACAGTGTCAGTAAAGCTAGCTCGGATTTGGGGATCGTCAGCGACTCAATCACACTATTGGCTATCTATTTTGGTACTTTTGAAAGATGTATATATTTGGTATATGACATGTATAGGCTACTGGTTATGGTATGTTTTATAATGTTTGGACCTTGCCATGTGATATGGCTTGGATGTTCAATGTTGATGGTTTACATGTGAAGCTATGGAAATGATGAAGGTGGTATGAAATAGTGAGAATGGAATTGGTATATTTCATGCTTGAATTGGTTAATGAGAATGGCATTTTAAGTGTGAATTTTTCGTATGACTAGATGATGCTTAGTTATATGAATTGAGTTGTGAATATGATGTTTTGGATGGATTTATTTGGGTAGGAATTGAGTATGGAAATAAATGATGTAATAGATGATTAGTTGGTGCTTGAAATGGTAGGTTGTGGTTGCATTTGATGCATGAAATGGTATTGGTTTGATGCATATAGGTGATTCCAAAGTGTGGATGGTAATTTGGCCTTGAAAATAGCCTATAATTGCCCACACGGTTGAGCACACGTGCGTGTGGCTCGACCGTGTCCTTCGAGGTTGTGTTTTAAAACAAGTCAGGCTCGACCACGGGCTAAACACACGGGTGTGTGACTGGCTGTGTGGTGCAAGTCAGGCTCGACCACGGGTGAGGCACACGGGCGTGTCCATGACCGTGTGGACAAGTCAGTATGTATGCCCTGTTTTGAACGGCTTAGACACACAGACGTGTGGCCTCTGTAACTTAGAAAAATGTTTGAATTTCAAAAATTTTCGTATGTGTTCGGTTTAGTCCCGACGCCTTTCTAACATGTGTTTTAGGTCTCGTAGACCTCATTAAGGGACTATATGTTTATATTTGGATATGTTTTATTGATGTTTAACTTTGTGTTGTGAAATAAATTTAAATGTTTCGAAATGATCGGTAATGCCTCTTAACCCTACTCTAGCGATGATTTCGGGTTAGGAGTGTTACATTTTATTGGTATCAGAGCTACGGTTTAGTCGATTCTCGGACTAACGTAGCGTGTGTGAGTCTAGCTATACATGCCATATATATAATTACGATAGTGTGATGAATCCTGACAGTTAAAAATGTGTTTTTATATAGCAAATGGATCCCGATCGAAAGCGATTCTTGATGATGTGAGAGTAATGCGTCGCTCCCGCTCAAGGGACAAAGATGCCGCCACATCTAGGCCGAATGATAGTAGCCAAGAGGAGAGGCTAAGCAAGCCTTTTTGAATGATGAGTGATTGGTTTTGGAGTTCGTTCGAACGAATCCGGGTCGCTCCACAACCTCCACCCCACAAGTACCTGTTGTGCCACAAGTGACAGATCCAATCGATTCAATAAACCTCCCTGTAGATAAGATCTGAAAGTATGGGGCCGAAGAGTTTAGGGCCACAGTTGATGATGATGCCGAGCGAGCTGAGTTTTGGCTCGAGAATACCATTCGAGTGTTTGACGAGATGTCGTTGACTCCTGATGAATGTATTAAATGTGCTGTTTCTTTGTTGAGAGATACGGCATATAACTTGTGGAAGACAGTGATATCTGTGGTTTCGAGAGAGAGAATCACTGGGATTTCTTTCAAGTCAAATTCAGAAAGAAGTATATCAGTTAAAGATTCATAGATCAGAAACGTAAAGAATTCCTCGAGTTGAAACAGGGCCGTATGTCAGTTGCGGAGTATGAACGAGAGTTTGTGAGACTGAGCCAATACGTGCGGGAATGTTTTTCGACCGAAGCTACTATGTGTAAACGTTTCATTGAAGGGCTGAATGAAGACATCAAATTGTTAGTTGGAATACTTGACATAAATGAGTTTGTTGTGTTAGTTGAACGAGCTTGCAAAGCCGATGAGCTTAATAAAGAGAAGAAGAAAGCAGATTCTGAGGCTAGAGATGAAAGAAAAAGATCGATGAGTAAGATGTCTCAACCTTCGACGAAGAGATTTAGAGATGCAAGTAATCGTTCAAATTATTCATTTGGACATTCGGGTAGAGATCGTGTGAGATAGAGTGTTGGACCAAGAGTTCAAATTCTGACTGAATCAAGTGTTGGAAGTGTCAAAAGCAACAAACCTGAGTGTAGACAGTGTGGGAAACGACACGTTAGAGAATGCTGGGGCAAGTACTATAATAGAACTTGCTACAAATGTGGATCGCGAGATCATTTCATTCGAGATTGCCCAGAGTTAGTTGAGAAAGAAAATGTTCAGAGTGCGAGACCGAGTAATACGACAGCTAGGGGTAGACCACACAAAAACATTGGAAATGTGAGTGGAAATCAAAGAGGGACTACCAATACATCCGTGAGATCAGAGGCGAGAGCACTTGCCCGAGCCTATGCTAGTCGCGCACGAGAAGAAGCGTCATCTCTAGACGTCATTACTGGTACTTTCACTTTATTTGATACTGATGTGATTGCATTGATAGATCCAGGATCTACTTATTCCTGTGTGTGTGTAAATTTAGTATCGAGTAAGACTCTACCTGTTGAGTCTACTGAATTCGTGATTAAAGTATCGAACACCTTAGGCAAGTGTGTCTTGGTTGATAAAGTGTGCAAGAACTACCCATTGATGATTCGGGATATTTGTTTTCTGGCTAATTTGATGTTGTTACCTTTCGATGAATTTGATATCATTCTGGGTATGGATTGGCTCACTTTGCACAGTGCTATTATGAATTGTAAACAAAAGAGCATTGATTTGAGAAGTCAGAATGGTGAGATAGTTCGCATTGAATCCAGTGATTTGAATGGATTGCCGGCTGTTATATCTTCGATCAAAGCTTTGAACTATGTGAAAAAGGGTTGCGAAGCTTATCTTGCATATGTGATTGATACAAAAGTGACAGAAAAGAAAGTTGAATCTGTGCCTGTGGTTTGTGAATTCCCTGATGTGTTTCTTGAAGAATTACTGGGACTACCTCCGATACGGGAAGTTGAATTTGGTATTGAACTATTGCCGGGGATGACTCCTATCTCAATAGCTCTGTATAGAATGGCACCGACAGAATTGAAAGAATTAAAGTCTCAGTTGCAAGAGTTAACAGATAGAGGATTTGCATGACCGAGTTCCTCGCCCTGGGGTGCTCCTGTGTTGTTCGTGAAAAAGAAAGATGGTACTATGAGAATGTGCATTGATTACCGACAGTTGAACAAAGTGACTATAAAGAATAAATATCCTTTTCCATGTATTGATGATTTGTTTGATCAGCTGAAAGGAGCTACAGTGTTTTCTACGATAGATTTGAGATCGGGTTACTATCAGTTGAGAGTTAAAGAATCAGATGTATCGAAGACTGCTTTCAGAACGAGGTACGGACATTATGATTTTTTAGTTATGCCTTTTGGACTAACGAATGCTCCTGCAGTATTTATGGATTTGATGAATCGAATATTTAGACCGTATTTGGATCATTTTGTTATGGTGTTCATTGATGATATTCTGATTTATTCATGTGATGAGACACAACATGCCGAGCATTTGAGAATTGTGTTACAGATTCTGCGTGAGAAGAAATTGTATGCAAAGTTCAGCAAATGTGAGTTTTGGCTGAGTGAGGTTGGTTTTCTGGGGAATATTGTATCAGCTGCGGGAATACGAGTTGATCTGAGTAAGATTTCAGCTATTTTAGAATGGAAGCCTCCGAGAAATGTGTCTGAAGTCCGTAGTTTTCTGGGACTAGTAGGATATTATAGAAGATTTGTGAAAGGCTTCTCGATGATTGTGACTCCATTGACAAAATTGCTACAGAAAGATGTTAAGTTCGAGTGGACAGAAAAGTGCCAGCAGAGTTTTGAACAGTTGAAAGCATTGTTGACAGAGGCACCCGTGTTAGTTCAACCTGAATCGGGTAAAGAATTCATAGTTTACAGCGATGCATCGTTGAATGGTTTGGGCTGCATGTTGATGCAGGAAGGCAAAGTCATCGCTTATGCTTTGAGGCAGTTAAAGCCACACGAAAAGAACTATCCAATGCATGATCTTGAATTAGCCACGATTGGCATTGAAGATTTGGCATCATTACCTATTTGGTGAGAAATGTCATATTTTTACAGATCATAAGAGCTTGAAATATCTGATGACTCAAAAAGAATTGAATTTGCGACAGAGAAGATGGTTAGAGCTTTTGAAAGACTATGAGCTTGTGATTTATTATCATCCGGGTAAAGCTAATGTTGTTGCTGATGCTTTGAGTCGAAAGTCTATATGTGCTTTGCGAGCAACGAGTACTCAGATAGATCTATGTGGTGATAGTTCAGTTTTGGTTGAGTTGAAAGTTAGGCCGGTGTTTATACGTTAGATTTGTGATGCCCAGAAAAGTGATGATGAGATGATAGCAAAACAAACTCAATGTGGTTTGAATTCTTATTCAGAATTTCAAGTTGATAACGATGATTGTTTGAGATTCAAAGATCGGATTTGTGTTCCGAGGAATTCAAAGTTGATTTAGATGACTTTAAATGAAGCTCACAATAGTCGTTTGACTGTTCATCCGGGGAGTACAAAATTGTATAACGATCTGAAACAGTTTTATTGGTGGCATGGTATGAAACGGGATATCTCAGAGTTTGTTTTGAGATGCTTGGTTTGTCAGCAAGTTAAAGCTGAACATCAGATTCCATCCGGTTTGTTACAACCGATTATGATTCCTGAGTAGAAATGGGAGAGAATCACGATGGACTTTGTGTCGGGATTACCTTTATCTCTTAGGAAGAAAGATTCAATCTGGGTAATAGTTGACAGATTAACGAAATCAGCTCATTTTGTTTCGGTGAGAACAGATTATTCACTTGATAAATTAGCTGAATTGTATATTGCTGAGATCGTGAGATTGCACGGGGTGCCACTATCTATTGTGTCTGACAGGGATTCGAGATTTACTTCGCGGTTTTGGAAGAAATTGTAAGAGGCTCTAGGTACAAAGTTGCATTTTAGTACTGCATTTCATCAGCAAACGGATGGACAATCGGAGCGGATCATTCAGATTCTTGAAGATATGTTGAGATGCTGCATTCTTGAATTTGAAAGCACGTGGTAAAAGCATTTGCTGTTGATTGAATTCACATATAATAATAGTTTCTAATCTAGCATTAAAATGGCACCGTATGAGGCTCTTTATGGTCGAAAATGCCGAACTCCTTTGTATTGGACTGAGCTGAGTGAGAATAAGATTCACGGGGTTGATTTAATAAAAGAGACTGAGCAGAAAGTGAAAGTGATTCGTGACAATTTGAAAGTAGCGCCAGATCGTCAGAAGTCCTATGCAGATTTAAAAAGAAAAGATATTGAATTTGAGGTTGGTGACAAAGTGTTTTTGAAAGTGCCTCCGTGGAAGAAAATGCTTCGATTTGGCCGAAAAGGCAAGCTGAGTCCGAGGTTCATTGGGCCGTATGAGATCATCGAAAGAATTGGGCCGGTTGCTTATAAGTTATTGTTGCCACCTGAGTTAGAAAATATTCATAATGTATTTCACGTATCGATGCTTCGACGATACAGATCTGATCCTTTACATGTGATTACTCCTACTGAGGTTGAGATTCAGTCAGATTTATCGTATAGTGAAGAACCGATTCAAATACTGGCACGTGAGATCAAAGAATTGAGAAACAAAAGAATTTCCTTAGTGAAAGTGTTATGGCACAAACACGAAGTGGAAGAGGCTACGTGGGAGCCTGAAGATGTTATGAGAGAGCAATATCCAAACCTATTCACCGGTAAGATTTTCGGGGACGAAAATCCCTAAGGGGGGAGAGTTGTAATAGCCCGGTTTGGACCCTAGTCGGAATAGTGGTTTCGGGACCACAAATTTGAGGTCGGGAAAAAACATTTTAATATTATTATTGGTGTTTATAATATGTGATTGAGCATGTGTGAAAGTTCTGTGTAAAAATTTTATCGATTGTGTGCTTAATTTGCAAAAAGGACCTAATCGTGTAAAATGTAAAAGCTGTGTATTGATTGTTAAAGTGCTTATTTGGAATGGCTTATTAAATGAAAGGTCCTTAAATTGATATTAGACCATTAATAGATGGGATGGACAAAAATGGCCTAATGTTAGTGGATTTTAAATGTTATTGAAATGCCTAAAATTGGTATTTAATAATTATGTTAATATAACTTTAATAAAACAAAAAGAATGGCCATTTAATCATCATCCTTGGCCGATTGTAAGCAAGAAAAGAAAAGAGAAAGAACATAAGCGTTCGGCACATTTTGATCTTGATTGAGGTATGTTTTGAGCTCGGTTTTTGATAATTTCTAGGTTTTAGTAATTGTTGCTTAGTGCTCTTCAAAACCCATGCTTCAATTTTGTGAATTGATGATGATTTTGAAATATGTCGTTGATGAACACATGAGTTTTGTGATGTTTGAAGATGAATTATGAAAGATATGTGATAGATTAACATAGTTTGTCTTTGAATTTTTGATGAATTTGAGTAATTTGGACTTAATTGAGAAAATAATATTTTGAGGGACTAAAATGTGAAATAAACGAAATGTGTGGACTTGTATTGAGCATGAGAATATTCGGCTAGGCCTGGGTGAAGTGAAATTTTGTGTATTTTGTGATTTTGTGAAATAGAGACTAAAGTGTCGAAATGTGAAAATATGAGGGCTATTTTGTAAAATGCCCTAAATATTTGTGTTTGGACTAAATTGAATGAATTGGTGATTTAATGAGTTAAATTTGAATATGTATAGACCAAGAAAGGAGAGATTCGGATCGAGATCGAGGCAAAGACAAAGTACTCGATTGATCGGCTAGTTTTGGTATTTCAAAGTCCGAGGTAAGTTCGGATATAATACAAGTTGGTAAATTTATATCTATGTGATGAGAAATGAATGAATTGTATAGTTAATGAATTAGCAATGTTATATATGTGATTGAGTAATAAGGCACTATGTGTGCGTAATTTGAAATGATATAGAGATGATTTGACACTATGTGTGAGAAATAGTAAAAGCTTCGGCTTATTGATTTGGCACTGTGTGTGCGATACCTGTAACACCCCAAACCCGGCCCAAACTTTACGACCGAATTTGGTGTGCTACAGAGAAAACATTTCTTTGAAAACTCCTTTAAACCGGTTTAACTTTTTGATAAAGATAATGTCTTGTTTAAAACAGTTGAGGTGTATAAAACCCATACTTAGGCTTATTTAAAAATATTTATTAAGTCAAGTTATTATATATTTTAAATGTACCCGATGGCACGATAAAACATTTTGCGTACAACTTGAGAAAACATGTGTACTTATTTTAATTTCATTAAATAATTTAAACAAATCATTCAAACATGTAAAATAGTAAAATAATTCTAGGAGGCCTTATTACAACTTGATTAAAATAAAACCAACAATCGAATAAAATAAACAAGAATTCAAAGTCCATTAAATTGATTCCATCGCATGGCCACCTCGAGTCCATCCGGCTCCTCATCCGGAATCTACGAGTCACCTGAAAAATGTTAAAGGAGAAGGTGAGTCACCAAGACTCAATGTGTAACCCTTCCCCGATTTAGTGCAACAACATACACAATTTATAACAAATTAACATGCACTAAATCATGCACCCAACCTAGCCATCCAAACACCTTCCTCCACCTGTGTGGTACCAAACCACCGGTGGTGCCAAACCACCGTGACGTATAGTCACAAAATCCGTCATATTGTGGTGCCAAACCACTGGTGACTCGAAGTCACAAATCGAATGATGGGGCCAACCCATCGTGTGATGCCAAATCATGGCGTCAATCCCATAATGTGGCTGTGGGCCAACCCATCGTGGTGCTAAGCCACCGGGACGAAACGCTATGAGGTACCAAACCTCTAGAGGTGCCAAACCTCGTGGACCGTAGTCACAATGTGGTACCAAACCACCGTGTCCGTCGACACGAATATCGATTCCCCCTCCACTCATATATCCCACATCAATCCATGATATACACATGATTTCATGCCAACATATATTTAAATCACATATACCAAATATGCCATGCTTCCCAAAAGCATCAAATAGTAACTCATATTGTGAGACTTTACGAATCATCGCTTATACCGTTTACGGTATTAATTCCAAAGCTACATAAACCAGATTTAGCATATACAACATTTTAGCAGATTAATTAATCATAAAGTGTGTATGTACACACCTGTTTCTACCGAAATTCCTAGATCCCGAAGATCCGATCTACGACGCTAGATCCTTGTCCCTATAATCGGCCAACAACAGGGTTAGGGATTTTGGCCTATTCAGCCAATCCAAATAATCCCGAAGGATACGATGTACTAAAAATATGGCCTTTGGCGAAAATCACACTTCCTTACCTTGTTTAACCAAATCCGAAAACCAATACTTGAATATGGATTGTCGAAATTCCCTGCCTATCCATTGTTAGGATCGACTATTAGTAATAATCCATGAGAATGGCCCTTGGCCGAAACTACATAGGCTTACCTTGATGAATCGAATCCCGGAAGAACCCTTTAGTGCTTCCTTCCTTGGCACTTATGATACTTCGGTCTCTAAAACTCATGGCATGAAGAAGCAGAGAATAGAGCACCTTGTTATTCGGCTATGGCTTAACAATTGAAGTTGGAATATTCGGCCTCCAAACAATAATGTAGAGTTGACGTTTGAGAGAAAGGAAAAGAGTATGGAAGAGGGTTATATGAAATCGGCAATGGTGAAAGAATGGTGGAGTTTGGCCTTAGAAAAATAAGTGAGGAAAAGAGAGGATTTTCTTGACTTTAAAATTGGGCAAGAGAGACTAAAAGAGGAACACTAATTTTTGGCACTTAATCCCCCTACATGACCGAATTTTACCACCCATAAGAAATCCATAATCGGCCACTACCTCAACCCCTCACTAATCTCCACTTAATTCTCTTATCCTATCACCTTATAATATTTCTTAATCACCACTTCATAAAACAGTAATTTATCACCTCACTTATCCCATATCAAATTCCTATATATTCTCTTATCTCTTTAACAAATAAAATAAATTAATCCCATGCATTATCTCTTATCACCTTTTAATCCAAATAAAATAAACCTACCATTATCTAAAATAAATAAAATAAAACAAGCATTATCCTTGCCCACTTGAGAGTCCATAAGCCGTCCACTATCTCCTTTCTTTGACGCAAAAGGCCAAAAATTAAATCCCACTTACGGGCGCCCACGTGAATCGAACCTCAGCCTCACTCACGCAAGTCGCCATAACGCCCAAGCCACTCTCGCCAAGGCATTTCTTTGTGATATGATTCACCCAAAACTTCTTTTAAGACCTCTTTCCGTAGCTCCCCCTTGCCTTAACGCCAAAGAAAAATAAAAACATGCCCATGCCGCCAACGGGATTCGAACCAAGGCCCTTGCCCAGGCGTCATTCCAGGCCCTTAAGTGGCGTCCTTAAGCCACTTTACCAAGCCCCCTTTCGTGACCCAAAACGCCCACAAATTATTCTTAAGGCCTCCTCAGCCTAATTTCCTCTTTTTACACTTAAATCCAAAAAAATTTTCAAAGCTTTCACCCTCATTCTAAAGTTCTAAAAACTCTTAAAACATCTCCAAATACCCTTAAAACCCACTAGCACTTGGGTTATGCTCCAAACGCATAACCCCTAATCTAGGATGTTACAATACCGAAATAAGTTCGGTTTAAAGTACAGGCACTAAGTGTGCGATGACATTTATGCTTCGGCTACGAAATTGGCACTAAGTGTGCGATTGAATCAAATGAATAAGAAAGGTTGATCGAGATGTAATATCTAGCATTGAGTAGCTTGGATGGTGAATAACTATGTGTTGGCTAAGGTATGTATTGAACCTTTGTGGTTGATGAAATTATGTATGGAAATATGAATGGTGGAGTGAGTATATTAGCTATGGATGATATAGTGTGAATATTTGAGAGTTGATCTATGTGATGGATTAACTTTGTATATTGTATTTGATTTATTAAATTGAATGTATTATGTTACAAACTTACTAAGCTTTAAAAGCTTACTGTGTGAATTGTTTCTCTGTTTTACAGTGTCAGTAAAGCTAGCTCGGATTTGGGGATCGTCAGCGACTCAATCACACTATTGACTATCTATTTTGGTACTTTTGAAAGATGTATATATTTGGTATATGGCATGTATAGGCTAGTGGTTATGGTATGTTTTATAATGTTTGGACCTTGCCATGTGATATGGCTTGGATGTTAAATGTTGATGGTTTATATGTGAAGCTATGGAAATGATGAAGGTGGTATGAAATAGTGAGAATGGAATTGGTATATTTCATGCCTGAATTGGTTGATGAGAATGGCGTTTTAAGTGTGAATTTGTCGTATGACTAGATGATTCTTAGTTATATGAATTGAGTTGTGAATATGATGTTTTGGATGTATTTATTTGGGTAGGAATTGAGTATGGAAATAAATGATGTAATAGATGATTAGTTGGTGCTGGAAATGGTAGGTTGTGGTTGCATTTGATTCATGAAATGGTATTGGTTTGATGCATATAGGTGATTCCAAAGTGTGGATGGTAATTTGGCCTAGAAAATGGCCTATAATTGCCCACACGGTTGAGCACACGGGCGTGTGGCTCGACCGTGTCCTTCGAGGTTTTGTTTCAAAACAAGTCAGGCTCGACCACGAGCTGAACACATGGGCGTGTCCACGATCGTGTGGCCAAGTCAGTATGTATGCCCTATTTTGACACGGCTTAGACACACGGACGTGTCTGAGGCCGTGGGAGGCATACGGCCTGCCCACACGGGCGTGTGACCTCTGTAACTTAGAAAAATGATTGAATTTCAAAAATTTTCGTATGTGTTCGGTTTAGTCCCGACCCCTTTCTAACATGTGTTTAAGGTCTAGTAGACCTCATTAAGGGACTATATGTTTATATTTGGATATGTTTGATTGATGTTTAACTTTGTGTTGTGACATGAATTTAAATGTTTTGAAATGATCGGTAATGCCTCTTAACCCTATCCTGGCGACGGTTTTGGGTTAGGGGTGTTACATTGCCCCCGTCTTATTCAACCTTTAGAGACACAATTTTATATAGCCGTGAATCTCTCACAATTGATGAGGTTTATGATTCTTTGACTCGTATGATAAGATGAAGCATCTTGTGGTTAATCCCGACTCTCAAGGAGAGGGTCTCATTGTTAGTGGGAGACAAGATCAGAATGTTAATGATGATCGTGGAAGGACACAAGAACGAAATCCTTGCGGTAAATTTAAAGGTAGATCGAAGTCTTCAAACAGAGGTAAAACTTGTAACTTCTACAAGAAGAAAAGACACATTAAATCTGAGTGCTATAAGCTACAGAACAAGATTAAAAGGGAGGCTGCGAATCAAAAGGGAAAACAACCAGAAAATTTAGGTGAAGTTGATGTTGTAGAAGACTACAGCGATGGTGAACTTCTACTCGCTTCTGTTAACAATTCTAAAGTGAGCAAGGAGTGGATACTTGATTCAGGCTGCACCTTCCACATGAGTCCCAATTGTGATTGGTTTACAACTTACGAAACAGTGTCTGAAGGTGTTGTTTTGATGGGAAATAATGCTTCGTGTAAAATCGCAGGTGTTGGAACAATTAAAGTTAAGATGTGTGATGGAGTTGTCAGAACACTTAGTGACGTACGACATGTTCTAGAATTGAAGAGAAACTTAATTTTGTTGAGTACTCTTGATTCAAAAGGGTACAGATACACAGCTGAAAGTGGGGTTTTAAAGATTTCCAAAGGTTCCCTTGTTGTGATGAAATGGGCAGAGAGAAAGACCGCCAAGTTATATGTTTTTGCGGGGTTTTATCAGCATCTGGTGATGCAACTGTCGCTTCCTCTTCCTTGTCAGATGATGATATTACTAAACTTTGGCATATGTGTCTAGGGCATATAAGTGAGAATGGCATGGCAGAATTGAGCAAAAGAGGACTTCTTGATGGGCAAGGACTTTGCAAACTGAAGTTCTGTGAGATGTGTTTTTGGGAAGCAAAAGAGAGTTCGATTCACCAGAGGAATCCATAACACGAAAAGAACGTTGGAGTATATTCATTCAGATCTGTAGGGGCCATCCAGAGTGCCTTCGAGAGGTGGAGCTAATTATATGCTAACTTTTATTGATGATTTTTCCAGAAAAGTTTGGACGTTCTTCCTAAAGCAGAAAAGAGATGTGTTTTCCGCATTTAAGTCTTGGAAAACTATGATTCAAAAATAGATGGGAAAACAAATAAAATACCTCTGCACAGACAATGGCTTAGAGTTATGTTCTGATGAGTTTAATAGACTGTGCAAGTCAGAAGGGATTGTGAGACACTTGACAGTTCGTCATACTCCACAGCAAAACAGCATTGCAGAACGAATGAACAGAACGGTCATGGAGAAGGTTCGATGTGTCAAATGCCAACTTACCAAAGTCGTTTTGGGCAGAAACAGCCTCTACTGCATGTTTTTTTATCAACCGATCTCCATTCGTTGCCATTGAGAAAAAGACTCCACAAGAGGTATGGTCTGGTAATCCTGCTAATTATTCTGATTTAAAGATCTTTGGATGTCCTGCGTATGCTCATGTTGATAATGGAAAATTGGAACCGAGATCCATTAAATGTGTTTTTCTTAGTTATAAAGCTGGTGTAAAAGGGTATAAGTTATGGTGTCCTGAAAATAGAAAAGTTGTGATTAGCAGAGATGTTGTTTTTGATGAAACTGCTATGCTACCTAACTTATCTCTTAAAGACTCTTCCAATAAAGAAAATCAAAAGCAGGTGGAGCATCAGATTAATACAGAGTTGACTCCTCAAGCCAATATAAAAATTGAGAATAGAGTTGCTTCTTCACCATAATACTCTATCGCAAAAAATAGAACTAGAAGAGAAATTAAACCTCCAAAGAAGTATGTCGAGGCTGATCTAGTTGCTTATGCTTTAAATGTGACTGAATATATAGATGCAAACTAAGAGCCATCTAATTATTCTGAGGCAGTTAGCTGTGAAGACTCAGAAAAGTGGATGTTTGCTATGCAAGAAGAGATGGAATCACTCCACAAAAAATAGAACATGGGATCTTGTGAAACTTCCTAAAGGTAAAAAGGTTATTCGTTGTAAATGGGTGTTTAAAACGAAAGAAGGGACTCCAGGAGTTGAAGAACCCAGATATAGAGCAAGGCTTGTTGCAAAGGGTTACAGTCAAATTCCAGGAGTGGACTTCACAGATGTGTTCTCCCTAGTTGTGAAGCATAGTTCGATTCAAGCTTTGCTTGGTATTGTGGCCATGTATGATTTGGAGCTTGAGCAGTTAGATGTAAAAATTGCATTTTTGCATGGAGAACTTGAGAAGGATATTTACATGCAAAAACCAGATGGTTTTACAGTCTCAGAAAAAGAGGACTATGTTTGCTTGCTGAAAAAGTCCCTTTACGGTTTGAAACAGTCACCAAGACAGTGGTACAAGAGGTTTGGTTCCTTTATGACTTCTCATGATTTCAAAAGAAGTAGTTTTTACAGTTGTGTTTACTTTAAGAAAAACAGTGATGGTTGTTTTGTGTATCTACTTCTTTATGTTGATGACATGTTGATAGCAGTAAAAGATAAAGGAGAGATAAGAAAGGTCAAAGCCCAACTAAGTGAAGAATTTGCGATGAAAGATTTAGGACCAGCAAAGAAGATACTTGGTATAGAGATTCTCAGAGATAGAAAAGTAAGTAAATTGTACCTAAGTCAGAAGGGGTACATTGAGAAAGTTCTTTGCAGGTTCAATATGCAGAGTGCTAAGCCTGTTAGTACTCCTTTAGTAGCCCATTTTAGACTTTCATTGGCTTTGTCTCCACAATCAGATGATGAGATTGAGTACATGTCACATGTTCCATACTCTAGTGCAGTGGGATCTCTCATGTATGCTATGGTTTGTTCACGTCCAGATTTATCATATGCGATCGAAGGCGCTTAGCGAGATACATGGCGAATCTCGGTAAAGAACATTGGAAAGTAGTTCAGTGGATTTTAAGATACTTACGAGGTACTACTGATGTTTGCTTATAGTTTGGAAGAACTAGAGATGGAGTCATTAGGTATGTTGATGCTAATTTTGCTGGAGACCTTGATAGAAGAAGATCTCTCACAGGTTATGTCTTTACAATCAGAGGTTGTGCAATTAGTTGGAAAGCCACTTTGCAAACTACAGTCGCTTTGTCTACCACTGAAGCTGAGTACATGGCGATTAATGAGGCTTGTAAAGAAGCTATTTGGTTGAAGGGACTCTTTAGTGAACTCAATGAAGACCTTCAAATTAGTACAGTATTTTGTGACAGTCAGAGTGCAATCTTCCTTACAAAAGATCAAATGTTTCATGAGAGAACAAAACACATTGATGTTCGGTATCATTTTGTTCGTGATATTATTGCTCGTGGTGATATTGTCGTGAGAAAAATTAGTACTCATGAAAATCCTGCAGATATGATGACTAAGTCACTTTCTATAACCAAGTTTGAGCATTGCTTAGACTTGGTTGGGGTTCATTGTTGAAGTTAAACCCTTAAGGGGTTTAATGGAAGAGGTGGAAAACGTGTTCGTTGAGAGTTCGCGATGAAGAACTTGTTCATTGAGAATTCGTGTCAAGGTGCAGATTGTTAGAATTAAGTGAATCGAATCCTTATTTAAATAAAATACGGTGGTAAAATAAAATAAAAGTAAAATCCATATAGAACTACACTTCTTTTATTTTATTTTAGAATAAGGTTTTTAAATCTTATTAAACTCCATCTATTTTATATTGATTTGAATAAGGTGTTTCAATCTTACTACACTCCTATTAGAATATGGCTTTACAAGCCTATAAATAGACATAGTCTATTCCTCTTGTAATTATTTTCAAATTCGACATAGTGAATTTTCTTCTTATCTGCCTATGGTTTTTTCCCGAAAGGGTTTCTACGTAAAATCTGTGTGTTCTTTATTTTTATTTCTCTTTTCTTTGCGATATATTTGTCATTACCGACGTTATATTTTTCACCATTAGCTTAGGTTATTTTAAATCTTAATTCTAAAGTTTAACAGAAGTATCTCAGTCTTTAGTTAAAGTAAAGTAATCTTTATTCTACAATTTACCAGTTTGTCTAAAATAGCTACAGTACAAGTATCTTACTTGGATCGACATTGGAGCCTCAGATTCACATTTCCAAAATCTTAGTAAATTTTATGTAATTTACCCATATCATAATTCCAAAAAATTTCCTTTAAAATTTAAAAATTATGCTTGCAATTTTTTTAAACTAAAAGGCACAGCCCGAGTTTTGAACTTGGCTCTAATACCACCAAATGTAGCACCCCAAACCCGACCTAGACGTTATGACCGGATCTTGAAGGTTACATTGACTACTTTAAACTAGATTGCTTATATTTTTAAACTCCTTTTTGATTCTAATGAAGATAATTTATACGAAAACCTGTTTAGTTTATATTTCAGTAAACTTAGCTGTTGTCAGGCGTGCAACTTCTAAAACATTAGTTGTTTGCAACCAAGTTGATTTAAAAATCCATACCATTATCTTAGATCTCTCTTGGAAAACCCATTTGTGTGTTTTTATTTGCAATGAAAAATCAACTTATTTAATTTTTGAAAATCAGAATCAAATTTTAATAATAGAAAAGTCATACATGTGGTTTAATTAAACTATCTTACCAAATCCCAATAAAAGTTTAAATTCAATATTAACATCCCAAAAATTATAAATAGTCTATGTTTTAAAACATAAATAAACCTTTAAAGAAAACCAGTTTGTTTATATGAATCCGAACCAGAGTTTTCAAACGCCACTCAATCCTAGTCTTGAGGATTACCTGAGAAGATAAAGTAATTTGGTGTGCTAGAAGCCTAGTGTGTGACACGAACCAAAACAAAAAAGATATTCACATAATGCACAGATAACATATCAGAGCAGAAATTCGGATACAGAGCATGCTTAACAGTGCAATGTCATACAGAATAATCCTACCCTCAACTACTACACACCATCTCTATCCCACTTAACACACTAATTAAGGTAATTATGTACCCATCCAACCCACACACCAAACTAGTGGTCATGTGCCACTGTATCATTATGCAGTCGAGCTGCCATATATAATGTGAAAAACCACCAGAAAAGATAAGCAGATTTTGCAGGTAAACCGCCAGAATTATAGAACATAGTCTGTCAGATCTTCCTCCTCAACATAATAATAATCCACCCCAATGCACATTCAACATCATAACACAGTTAGATATAATCAGATTAAACATGCTCGTTTATGAACATAGCAGAATAGAAACATGCTAATAGTATATACAGATTTTACAAATAAAAAATACATACAAAATCTTAGTCGAAATTACAGAATAGAGGCATGCTCACACAATTACACATACAACAACTCTACGAATTTCCCAAATCTAACATGCTCACAGAATGGTTGCATCTAAAACCATACATAACGAATTAACCTTATCGTACATCTAACGTAATTACATAACCAATTACAGATTTTTGCTAACTCGCACATCTGACCCGACTAAACCGTTCAAAATGGTGCCCTACCTATCCAGCCCATGTGGCCCACATGGTCGTGTGACATCGACTGTCAATTTCGGTTTCGCATGATTGCACTAATTTTCAAGTTTAGAGTCACACACCTGATCGTTTTTGGGATGTCCGCACTACAGCAGCAACCAAATTATGCACATGACATCCACAACTTAATCAATTTTCAAGAATTGTCACATCCAAAAAACTGGGTTAGTAGAATTGGGTATTGGATTGTGGGCTCGAGAGAAAAATTGGGTTTTGTGTCGTAGAAGTTGAAATAGGTTAAATAAATAATTAGTTAATAATAGTAAAAATTATAATTATTAAATTAAATAAAATAATAATGGTATTAATAATTGGAGCATTAGTAAAAATTAATAGAGACTAATTTGGAATAGTGATTAAAGTAGAGGTTAAGTGTGTAACTTAAGACTAGTTGTTAAAAAGGGAGTTATTAGAATAAGGGAAAAATAAGAGAGGACTTAGAGGGCAAATAGCCCAATTTAAAAAAAAAAAGTTAGTTGGCTATACAAGCCACCTATCGTCCCAATTTCCCTCTATGCTTTTTCATTTTAAAAATTTGTTAGATCTAAGATTGAAATTTTTCTCTCAAATTTTCTGCACCTTCTAGTTTTTCTTGGCATCCAAACCTTTTATTCCTTCAATTTTGCAAGAAAATCACTCTTTCTTCTCCAATTTCTCACCTAAACTTAGCTCGTTTTTGCTTAATTGTTACAAGTTCATGGAGGTTTTCAAACTAAAGGTAAATGTATTATTTTCTTATGTATTAAATTTTTATTAGGTGTTTTTAATTCGAATTTTCATAGATCTAAGCAAGAAAATTAAAGATCCATGGTTTTAAAGCTATCTTTTGCATAAAAATGGTGAATCTCATAATAAATATCTAAGATATGTTTTTAAAATGACTTTTAGTATATTTTGGCGAGATTAAGAGTTTTACAAATTCAATTTATCAAAATCTTTAAGTAATTCATGAATTAAGTGGTTGTCTTTTGAGAATGAGGATGAACAATGTCTTTTCCAAAAAAATTATTAATTAAAGAAATTGAGAAAAGTTAAAGATCTAATTATATAATTAAACCTTAGTTAGGGGGTTAGGAGCTAGAGGTTAAGGACTTAATTAAGTTAAAAAGAAAAAATTAAGTGAAATAGATTCTACAAAATAAGTCGAATAAGTATGCGTGAGTAGAGAGTCATTGTTGAACATAAAGAGAGTAAGCTAGATTGTTTTTGAATACTTAGTAATATGTATATTTTTGTGCGAAGCTGAAAATGTTAGTGGAGCCTTAACAAACTGAGAGGCCCAATGTGCTCGGGAAAGGCCCAAGGTGCTCACAGAAGGGAGACCATGAGCTCTACAGGTGACCCATAGTGAAACACGTGTCCAACGGGCCTAAAGCGCACTTAGAATGTCAGTCCCAAAAACAGAGAGGACCGTGTACACTACAGACGACCCATGGCGAAACACGTGTCCAGCAGGCCTGGACCCTGCATGGAATGTCAGTCCTAGGAACGATGGAGTTGAGAAAAAATAGTGGGGTCAGGTTGTGAGCAGTGATAGTATAAATACCCGAATGCTCCTATTGATGAAACATGAGAAAAAGTGACTCAACAATTGGTGTGCGGTGAGCATGGACGAACTTTCGATAATTCAATTTCAACAAGTTTGGTTTTCTTTTCTTCAGTTAGAGAATAGAAATGGCTCACCCAAATGAGAATTTTCCCGTCAACATTTCATCAGAATAGGTCGGAGCCTCAAGCTTTGACGGTCAGCATAATGAAATGGATTTGTTTGTCAGATGGTTTGTCGATAGACCAGAGAACTTCGGTAATGCGGTTCGTCAGGGAGTATCTGACCCCCTAGACTTGAATGTTTCCACCGACTAGGGGTTGTCGCTTCCTTCTTACCAAGAGGCACCCCCACAACAATTCTTTGCCCTCTAGGAGAAAATGAAATTCATGATGGAGAAAATTATCGTTCAGGAGGCGTAGTTTGAGCAATAATAGGCTCTTCAGCAGGAGTTGCTGAAGTTGAATGAGGAGTTGAGAAGAAAGGTGAATTCTGATAACTCTAGCTTTCACGAAAACATGAACACACAGGACGAGGTCCCGGGCATGTAGGTGAAAGTGTAACATCCTAAAATTTAGAATTTTATGTGTTGCATTATTTCTTGCGTTAGGCTAGTTAAACATATTAATTGAGTATGTTTAGGGGTCCTAAGAAGGCTCGGGGTTGAATTGGGCCTTAGCAAAAATTTTTGTGTTTAAGCACTTTAAGGAGAGAAGGTAGGTGGCATCAAGGCTTATGGAAATAAGAGTGCATTTTGCTAGCACAAGTGAAGCTAGAAGAGGAGTGGTGTGGCGTTGCATGTATGGGCTTGAGGGGTGGAGTTCAAATCCTACCTAGTGCAAATGTTGGGATTTTATTTTTGTATTCCTTTCCTGAGTGTCCGCCAAGGTGGTATTTAAGGCAAAGAATCCTTTTTAATTATGGAAAGGTGGCTAAAGAAATATGGTATGGAGGAAGATAAGGGATGATGAAGGAAAGAATCAAAAGAAAAAGGCAAGTGAAGGGAACATGTTGGCTAATATTGTGGGTGATGTTTTGGAAAGACATTTTGGTCAACATCCATCCTTTTGGGCAAAAGATGCCACACGGTTTTGAGAGAGGATTTGAGAGCCGAATTTTTGTTAGTTTAGTGCATGAGAGGTATAATTTTCTTTTGTTTGAACATTTTGTGTTTCTTTTCTAAACCTTTTTCCTTCTTGCCGAAACACTATAGGCCAAAATAGTTCATTTTTTCCTTTGTTATGCCGAATCACTAAAGTCATTTTGGTACTTTCTCTTCCAATTTCTTTTCCCCTTGCTTTGGCCAAAACCTCCTAATTCATTTGGTCATTTTTCTCCTTTGCTTTGCCGTGACCCTCAAACCACTTTTGCTCATTTTCTTTGGATGGCCGAAACTCTCTAATTTCTCTTGGGTTATCACTTCTTTTCCTATTCACTATTCCTTCAATCTTTCTTCATTTTTCCTCCACTAACCGAACCTTGATCATCTTCTCTTCTTCATCTTACAAGTTGGATTTTTCTTTCTTGATTAAACCGGGTAAGTGTTTTATTCAAATCTTTTCAATCTTTTTCTCCTTAGCCGAATGAGTATTCCTCATCATTTGGTTATTTCATATTGTTTCTAAACCGAAATGGTGTTTTCCCACACTCTCTCATATTTTGATAATCTTCTATTTGTAGTACTTTAGTGGATTGGCCGAATATCACATCTTAGCCGAATCACTTCTAGTCTTGCGCCCAATCGATCGAAGTGGATCTATTATTGTCGAGGTAAGGGATTTCTTTAAGGTTCAATATCTCAATACTTGGTTATTCCGCTAAAACGGATTGACAATTAGGTATATACGTTTATTCTAGGGACTATATCGATCGTTGATATTCGCTTGTTGATTCTGCGGAAATAGTGGTAAGCCGAACCTTTTTTTTCCTTAAACAATCGATATATATATATATCATCGTAATATCGTTTTGATTAAGATTTTTCCAATGGAGGCAAGTGGAACCGTGTTGAAAGGAAAAGCGATTGGAGAACACAAAAGGAGTGGAATTGCCATTCCTACTCCTAAGTTCAAGCGTAGAGTGGTTTCAGCGGTTTGAGATTTCCCACCGGGTTGTGGACCATGATCCGGTGAGAATAGACAAATCGTGGTCGTTCACGATATCGAGGGTAAGCGTTTCAATAGATCGCTTGGTTTAGATTTAGATTAATAAAAATCTCGTTCATTAGATTAATCGAGCGTTATGATGTCATAGGTGCCGACGATCAAGAGAGTTTAATACTTACCGTAATCAGGTGTGTAATCTCACACCGTAATCCCATAGAATTATGATTCAGTAACATGTCGAATAGTAGATTGTTATTATTATACGGCTAAAAATCGTAAAAATTGGCATAAAACGAGGAATTTGTTTAAAGTATACTATTTTGAAAGATTTGACAAAATCGGCATTAAAATTGTTAAATTATGAAAATGCCCTTATGGGCCGACTTACGAAAATGCCCTTATGGGCTAAATTACGAAAATGCCCCTAGAGGGCCGATTTGCTAGAATGCCTTAAATGGGCCGAGTCATTGTAATAAATTACTTGATTAATGGTTGCTATTTATATGTGAACATCTTATTATGTATGCTGCATTTTCATATATTGCATGGGATGGGAAAAATGATGAAGAGAAGTGTAGCCTGGTGGCATTGCCACAATAAAATGTTTATTATAATGTTTACGTATGATATCGGTGACTTGGCCACAATAAATTATTATAAATGGCAATTTGCCTGCGATTTGGTGTGATTGGCGGGGTGGGTTGACTTGATCCCCACTGGTGTGATAGGTGTGCACGGGGTGTGTTGGATGGATGGGTTGGGTTACATACATTGCACATATATATATTCTGTTATGTAAATGGGCTTAGGCCCAAGATGATGCTAAATGGGTTTAGGCCAAAGTGGACAACGGTAAGGGGATTATACATCGAGTTCTAGTAACTTACCCCGTTTCCTTAACCCTTGCGGTAATGTTGATAAGGTGGACTTGGGCCATGGATGATTCGGTGGAGGCCATACTTGTAAATGGTGTTTTATTTTGAACTTTAGATTTCTATTTCCGTTCACTTTCTTGTTTTGGGTTTTTTTTATGATGTAATAAGGCTTACGGAGTATTTTACTTTTGCTTTATGTTTGACGTACTTTTATTTTGGTTGAATTGTTTTAAATGGGAATTTTTCTAAAAACTTAAATAAAGATTTTCCAAAATAGATTAACAAAGGGATTTCATAACAAACTTTTACAAATATTTTAACTCAGAAATTTTCTCTCGAATTATCAATAATATTTTCAAAAGTCATGGTTTATAAGATCTCTAGTTCAAATTATCGATTTATCAATCAACCTTCGAGGTTTGAAATACTTTATCAAATATTTCAAATCAAACTTATTTTCTTGATTATAACAAAATAATACCTATTTTAGTACGAATAAAAAGGATTTAACATGTTTTTCTCATGTGACATGTCAAATCCGGTCATAACGCATGGGTCGGGTTTGGGGTGTTACAGAAAGAGTGGCAAAATGAGATGGATGAGTTACGGAGTGATGTGAGGGTGTTACACCCTGAATCTCGGGACATGGATTGGTTGTTCTGCTCCAGCAACCCATTTTCCTGAGATTGCAGCAGTGAACTTGCTGCATAACTTCAAGGTCCCAAAGGAAATGTTCAAGGGAAGGAGGGACCCGCAAGCCCACTTGATTCAATACAATGACTACAATAATGTACTAGGGGCATCAGACGCAGCAAAGTGCTAGGTCTTTTTTACGACACTTAAGGGAAGTGCCAATGACTGGTATTTGTCCCTTCTCCAAGGTTCGATTAGGAGCTTCTCACAATCGGGACAGATGTTGTTAGGAAGATTTAGAGCCCACAGAGCAATCATGAACACACCTATGGGGTTAATGTCAGTAAAGTAGAGAGAGGGTGAATCCCTCCAGGATTATATGAAGAGGTTCCATGCAGAGACCCTCAACAAAAAGAATTTGGAGGACCAGTGGGCCATAGATGCTTTTATAATACTCATTTACTGATAACAGACCGCAAAGTTTGGCTGACTTGTACGAGCAGCCCACAAGTTCGCGTAGGTAGAGGAAATCAAAAGGGCATCCCGTGGCACCTTTCAAAGGGAAGATAAACAATCCAAGAACAGGGAAGGACCTCGTAGTAGGCAGGGCCCTCTTGGCCATTTGTTACGAGTAAGAAATGATAGGCCACAGAGAAATCAAGCTCAAGGTATTTCTCTTAGGGTCCGCTGTAACACCCCTAATCCGTCTCCATTGTCGGATTAGGGTTACGGAGCATTACTGTACAATCGAAAACATTTAAACATTTTAATATTCAATAATTTAATCACATCATAAACTATTCATTCACATGCACACTGTCCCTAAATTGAGCCCTTGAGGCCCTAAAAATAGCTTAGAAGTAATTCGAGACCAATTTGAAACAAATCAGAAAGTTTGGGAAAACGATGCAAAATTTGTAAAACAGGGGTCACACGCCTATGTCTCAGGCCGTGTAACCTTTGAACTAGGCACAAACGGCCGTGTCCCAGCCCATTTCCTCACCCGTGTAACTCTCTGAGTAGGGTCACACGGCTGTGTGCCAGGCCTTGTAACTCTCAAAGTTGCCCCACACACCCGTGTGCCAGGTCGTGGGTTAGGCCGTGTAACTCACTGACTTAGAACCTTTAGAAATTTTTAGATGACACATGGATGTGTCACCAGGCCGTGTGCTTCACACGGCTGAGTCACATGTCCGTGTCTCAAGCCGTGTGAACCCAAATTTCACTTAAATCAAGCCATTTTGACATTCAACTCATTTGTGCACACTTAAAAGGGGACCTAAACAACATCCAAACATACATCAAAATGCCATTTCAAGATCTTAGATCAACTAACCAATATGTCATTCAAAGGCACCACAAGTATAACACAATGTTTACCAAATCATGTGATTATAACTTAATTCCATGCATTAAGACTTCATTCTATTATGTGCCTAAAACACAACATAATTAAACATTTCCAAGTCAACATCTTGTACCAAAAAACCATACACATCAATTAGCAAAAAGTGACCAAAAGGACTTACCTAATCAAGCATTATAAGTCCATCAACCATACTTAAACATCAAGGCACAAACATACCAAATTACCATTTACATATTCATCAAAGCACCATTATAAACCACCTTATACATGTTAATATTGTCACTTCCAAACATAATAACCTAGTTCAAATATGAACTAAAACATGTCACAAGTAACCATTTTAAAAGTATCATCAACATGCACTTTAAAGTAACCAAAATCACATAACTTGGTAAGGTATCAAGGTGTACCAAACCAACATAGCTTTCCAAAGCTTATACATACCAAAACACCATTAACACATGCACCATATTACCATTACAAATCACCCTATACATGCCATTATAAACCTTAGCCAAATTACTCAAAAACTACCAAATTGTCCACTGGATAGTGTGATAGATCTCCGACGAACTTCCAACCGGTCGAGCTTCTGATAATCTGTAAAACAAAGGAAAATAACTATGTAAGCAATGAATGCTTAGTAAGCTCGTATAAACCTTTAAAACATAACCTACCATTTACATAATAAAACTTATATAATAAATACAAACCGTTACCAATGTCATAAGCTTAGTAGAAGCCTATATATAACACCTTCAAACTCATAAGTTAGTATACTTGTTCATGATACATAAGAAATCAACAATGTATAAATATAACAGTTAATTCATCATCGTTACCATACAATCCTGATTCATTCCATTTCCTTACTTACCATTTCCAATACCATGAGTTTAATATAAGCCTATTCAAGCATCATCAAGCTCACATGTTAGTAGATTCATTGACAATCATACAAACTCATTTATAACATAGATTTCATAAGATTCATTACATAAGCATCAACCTTTTCATATAGTTATGAACCATACCATTAAGTTACTTACCGTTCCATTCCTTTTCTTACCCGTTGAACCATCTAGAATTACATCGGATACTTGGGAAAGCTCACACGAAGTGTGCCTTTATAAATAACAATAACCTTTCATTTACATCAATGCTCACACGAGCTGTGAAATGGGCCTACTCACACAAGTTATAGGTCGAAATGTAGGCTACATGATGTTGCTTACACGAGCTGTGGGTCGGAATGTAAGCTACACGATGCTGCTCACATGAGCTGTGTAGGACCTCAGCCATCGGTTGGACATTCAAGACCAGCACCCAAAACATGAAATCCCTAATGGCATGTCATTCGTATCCTACGAATTCCTAAGGTTCAACCGGGACTCAATATCCGTCAGTTCATCATAGCATTGATAAGGTTATACATCGATCCATTTAAATTTAAAATAACATAGTAAACATTCAAATTAAACAACATTAATACGATAACCATTTATACGAACTTACCTGACTAAATTGCAGCAATGACTAAATACAAGGACTATTTGGTAATTTTCTCTTTTTTTCGATTTATCGCCCGTTCTTGATCTAAAATAATAATTCCATTCAATTTACTAATTCTAACAGAAAAAAATCAATTCATTTTATGCAATTAAGTCCTTTTTAACATTTTTACAAAATTGCCCCCAATATTTTACTTTTATACAATTAGTCCCTAAGCCCAAAACATGCAAATAGACTATTTTTATTCAATTCCAAGTTTAGCGGAACTGTTTAGAAACCTATTACAGCCCATATTTATTATTAATTTACAGTAACTCATTGTACTTTTACTAATTTCACATTTTAGCCCTTAAACATTAAAATCACCAAAAATTACTTAACAAGATACTTATATTTAACAATAAAGCTTAATAATCTATCACAAAGTTTCAAGAACACTTCAATTTCATCCATTGTAAAATTCCAAACATTTAACAATTTAACAAATTGACCTCCGGGTTAGCTAGATTAAGCTAATACAATAACAAAAACATAAAAATCATTGAAAACGAGTGCAAAATGGACTTACATGCATAAATTTGGAGCTTGGCCGACCCTTCACTAAAAAAAATGGCTTCCTTCATTATTTGTTTCGGTTGGAGAAGAACAGAAGAAAAGATAGCTTTTGTATTATTTATTTTATTTATCAAATTACCTTTTTACCTTTAATATTTTAATTTAAAAAATTACAAAGTATGTCCATAATTGTGCACTATCAATATGCATGGTATATTTTCCATTTAAGTCCATTAATTCACCTTTTCATAACCATTTGACCCATTTGATTAATAGAAATAAACTTTTGCATCTTTTACAATTTAGTCTTTTTTAATTAATTAACTATCTAAACATTAAAATTTCTTAACGAAACTTTAATACAACCTTAATAATATTCCGTAAATATTTAATAAAATATTTACAGCTCGGTTTATAGAAATGAGGTCCCGATACCTCATTTTCTAAAATCACTTGACTTTAGGGTCATACCACTTAAACCTAATTATTTATTCAAATAGCATAAATTGCCAATTCGAAATTTATTTTAATATCATATATGACTCGTAAATATTAAATAATAACATTTACAATCTTACTCATCGGATTTGTGGCCCCGAAACCACTGTTTTTGACACCACTGAAAAATGGGCTGTTCATCCCCCAAGAACCGCAACCAAAGCACACCAGAAGATACATCCCCTAGAACAGGTTTGAAGCTTACACCCCCTTGAATGCCATCCGTACCTACATTCTCAACCAAGTCAAGAGCCTTGGCATCTTACCTAAACCACCCCCGATAAGGAGCACAACAAGAAGATTGAATTCATGGGAAAGATGTGTCTTCTATGATGAAATGGGGCACAAAACCGAGGATTTCTTCACGCTAAAGGATGCTATAGAGGAAGTGGTGCAAAATGGTGAACTCTCAGAGTTCGTAAATCATAGTGGCCCCCAACAGGGTCAAGGCTCACACAATGATCTCATGGGTAAGTAGAAGCTTAGAGGTACCATCCATGCGATTGTAGGCACGAATGAAGAGTGGATAGGTTCCAATGCAAATAAGAGGGCGCATATGAAAATTTTGATGTCGGTTAGCACTCCCAAGAGGTCACGTCAACAGGAAAGGTAGAGTCTTGAATTCGGTAGTGATGATGAGGATTTAGTCTGGGACAAAGAGGGTAATGATCCGATAGTTTTGTTGGCAACAGTTGCAAGTTTCAAAGTCAAAAGAATACTTGTGAACAGTAGTAGCGCGGTTAAGGTGTTGTCCTAGGATGCATACCAGAAGATAAGGCTAAAAGAATAGGAGTTGTCCAAAACTAGTCATTTGTATGGCTTTGTGAACCATTCCGTTGAGGTGAAAGGCTCTATCACCTTATTAGTCACCTTAGAGGATAACAAGCACACAACAGTAGAATATGTTTAGTTCTACGTGGTAGACCACCCAATAGCATACAATGTTATCTTCGAGTGATCGATAATTAGAATGGCAAAGATGGTGGTTGCAACGTTCTGCATGAAGACCAAATTTCTGACAAAAACTAGGGTCAGATTCTTACGCTCAGATCAGTGAACTACGAGACAATGCCATATGTTATCTATCAATCAAACAAGGGAGCTCGTTGCCGAAGGACAAAGTTTGCAGGAAATAGTAAGGGACGAAAAGAGAAGCAAAAAACCCGAGGCCACAAAGCACACTAAGACTTTGTAGCTATTTTGTGAAAATGAGAAAAAAAAACTACCAGAATCTCGTCAGCATTGGTGGCAGAAGAAAAAAGCATGTTAGTCCGATATTTAAAGGATAATTTAGACATTTTTGCCTAGTCACCAGTGGATATACTAGGAGTGGACCCTTAAATAATCGTCCCCAAGTTGAATGTCCTCCTAAAAGCAAAGCCATTGAAGCAGAAGAAGAGAAAGTTCACGCAGTCGATAGTAGAAGAAATAAGGTAAGAGGTAGCCAAATTGTTGTCAGCAGGTTTCATCAGGGAGGTAGAGTTTCCAGATTAGGTCTCCAATGTGGTCAAGATGAAGAAAGAAAATGGAAAATGGAGAATGTGCATTGAATTCACTAACCTCAACAAGGCGTGCCCTAAGGACAATTTTCCTCTACCTTCTGTTGACCATCTAGTCGATGCTTCTGCATCTTACAGGTTCATGAGCTTCATGAACACTTTCTCAGGCTATAATCAAATTCTTTTAAATCATGATGACCAAGAAAAGATGACTTTCATCACCAAAGAATGGCTTTTCTGCTATCGGTTATGCCTTTTGGCCTTAAGAACACAGGAGCAACTTATCAGAGATTAGAAAATAGAATATTCAGAAACCAGATAGGTCGCAGGTTGGAAGTCTACATGATGGCATATTGGTAAAAAGCGGGTCAATAGGGGAGCATGTACGAAGCCTGTCCGATAAGTTTGCAGTTCTAAGGGCTTACAACATGAAGCTGAATCTTGAGAAATGTGCTTTCGGTGTGTGAGCTAGCAAGTTTTTAGGCTTCCTAATTTCAGAAAGGGGGATAGAAGTAAACCCAGAGAAGATCCAGGTGATAATAGAAATGTCTCCACCGCAAACCATAAAGGACATACAATGCCTCACAGGCAGAGTAGTGGCACTCAACATATTCATCTCTAGAATGGCAGACAAGTGTCTCTCTTTCTTCAAAGCTTTAAGAACCTCTTTCTCATAGACTGAGGAATGTCAGGTAGCCTTCAAAGAATTGAAGTTGTATCTTACCTCCTCTTCGCTTTTGAAATCATCTAGGGTAGGAGAAACCCTCTATCTGTATTTGGCTACCTTAGAGGAAACAATCGCAGTAGTGTTAACTAGATCAGAGGGCGTTCATCAATTTCAAGTGTATTACACCAGCAAAGTACTCTAGAACGGTGAGCTGAGGTACTCAAAAATAGAAATGTGTAATTTTTTCTTTGATAGTTGTAGCTTGCAAGTTACAGCCGTACTTCCAAGCCCACGAAATCATTGTTGTGACCAACCAAACTATGAAGGAGGTGTTGTCCAAGGCAGATACTTTAGGAAGGGTAACAAAGTGGAGTATCGAGCTGGCTGAATTTGGAATAGACTTCACTCTGTGGACAATGATAAAAGGGCAAGTGCTAGCTGATTTCATGGTGGAATGCTCTTTTGAGAAAGCTATTGACAAAGTAGGTAATATAGTTTGCAATTTAAAATATTGGATAATGAATATCCTGTAAAAATTGTATGTCACATGAACATTGTTAACAATTCAATCTCTTATATATTTTATGACGAGGCACGATGAGTTCAACACTTTATACTAAGATATCTATTTTCACTTGTTGTGCGCCATTTAGTAGCTAACCCACCTCCAGAAAGTGTACATGTAACTAATAATTCAATAAGTTGGCTAGTTTATAACGATAGCTCTGCAGCCAAAACAAGATCAAGAGCAGGTGCACTCATAATTGACCTCAGTAGCAATGAATGGCAGTACGAATTATTATTTGAGTTTCAAATATCCAATAACACTGTTGAGTATGAAGCTTTGGTATCAGAACTACAGTTAGCACGCCAAATAGGAGCGAAACACCTAATTGTCCACACAGATTCACAGCTGGTGGTAAAACAAATGAACAGCGAATATGATGTAAATAAGGAGGTGCTGAAGAAATATCACTCTTTCGCAATCCAATTGCTGGCAAAGTTTGAGAAAGTTTAGATTAAACAGCTCCCGAGAAGTGACAACACGCGTGCCTATAGTTCGCACTATGCATCCTCTATTGTCATCGAACAAAGAGGGAAAATCCTACTCGATCATAGAGAGACCTTGAGGTATGACACACTACGAGTATTATGCATAGATCAGAAAGAAACCTAGATGACTCCAATAGTTCTCACTCTATGAGGTGAACAAGATAACCAGGACAAGAAGGAGCTCACAAGGCTACAATGCAAAGCTGCAAGATATGTGATCATCACAAATTACAAATACCTACATAACCCCTAATGCATGAATCGAGTATTTGAATGTTGCAAACTCGTTTAATCGCATAATAAATTAAAACAACATATTTTGTCCTACGTTTGATAGATACAGCCTTCTGGAGTGTGTAATATATAGAAAAAAGGTTTTCACATCCACTGATGTGGTGTCTATCACCACCTGAGGCTGAATAAATAATGCGAGAAATTCACGAGGGAATCTGTGGTGATCACTTAGGGGGAAGATTTCTTGCACAGAAAATATTTAGGCAGGGATATTATTAGCCAGCGATCCAAAAAGACATGCATGAATTAGCTCGTACATGCGGTTCTTGCCAGAGATATGCCCAAGTGCAAATACAACCAACAAAACCTCTTTAGGTCATGCCAAACCCTTAGCCATTCGCAACATGGGGAGTTGACATGCTTGGCCCATTCCCTATGGCTACGGCATAAAAGAAATTCATAGTGGTTGCGGTGGAATACTTTACTAAATGGATTGAGGTTGAAGCCCTGGCAACCATCACTGAAAAGCAAATGGAGTCTTTCTTGTGGAAGTCTGTTGTGTGTAGGTTTAGTGTGCCAAATTTAATTATCACGGATAATGGCACGTAGTTCTAAGAGAAATTTAAGAGCTTTTGTACTGACCTATACATTTCTCTGGCTCATAGCTCTGTTAAGACACCGCTGATGATTAGGCATGTAGAGGCTATGAGTAAGAAAATCTTAACAGCCCTGAAGAAGAAAGTGGGAGAAGCTAAGGGCACATGGTTGGAGGAGAAACAACTTTCTCCCTTGTTTATAGAGAAGAAGCTGTAATCCCTATGGAAATTGGTATGATGTCTCACAGAACCCACACTTTAATGAAGAAGCTAAGCAAGAGGCTATCAAGCTCAACCTTGACCTGATTGATGAGCTGAGGAAAATAGTTGGAGTTAGAAATGCAGCACGCGCTCAGCAGGTGGCCCGCTACTACAACATCAAGGTTAAAAACAGGCAGTTCCAAGTGGGTGACCTTGTCTTAAGAAATATTGAAGCTAGTTTAACAGCTTCACAATAGGGAAAACTGGCTCCAAACTAGGAGGGGCCATATAAAGTTGTAGAAAAAATTGATTATGGTGCACACAAGTTAGCAAGGATAGAGGGCACAATTGTCCCGCGAACACGAAATGTCAGAAACCTAAAAAATACTATGTATACTCCCTTACTCCTCGAATAGAAGATGTTTTCTTACTAACACCTGTACTCATCGAAAACCCATACAGTTAGTAAGAGTTAAAAGCTCTCAACTATCATTCTAAGGCTCGCAGGTTCAATTTCGTAGCCCCCAAAATAGTTAGCGAGAGTTAAAAGCTCCTAGCTGTCATTCTAAGGCTTGCATGTTAATATTGCGGCCCCCAAACAGTTAACGATAATTAAAAGCTCCCAACTGTCATTTTAAGGCTCACAGGTTCAATACCGCAGCCCCGAAACAGCTTCTTTAACACCTCATTTTGCTTGTATAGCACTCCACTATACCCCCTCATTTCTAGAAACTGCTCACGATCCCTCTCACGAAAGGCTTTGAGCTCTTTATAGCGAACCTCAGCCCCATCGAAATTTTCTTTAACACCCAGGCTAACTGTAACAATCTTCGCGAGCAAATTATGTAGAAAAGAGGTAAGATGGGGAAACAGAGGCACCTCGTGACCACTCGACAATCCAGCACCATGCATTCGATCCTTAACAGCCCCAGGAGCCGAAACCTCAACATCTTCTATCACTCATTGTATCTCTCTTGCATTCAAATACCTATGGGCTGAGAGGAGCTCGTTATCTTTGACTACAAATTCTTCAGTGAGAGGTGTAACAGCCCGATTTTGGGCCTAGTCGGAATAGTGATTTCGAGGCAATAAATCCGACGAGGAAAATCTTATTTTTATTATATTTTTATGGTCTAGGATTTCACGGAAAGATTTTTTGAAAATTTTGTTCAAAAATTTCGACGTTTGGGCACTCAATTTAGTTTAAAAGACTAAATTGTAGAAAGTGCAAAAGTTGAGTTTTACATGTTAGAGGTGTCCAATTGTTATGAAATTTTAAATTTGAGGTCCTTAAATGATAATTAGAACATTGGTTAATTTGTTGGACAAAAATGGACATGAGATAAGTGAAATAGGATATTTTTAAGTTAGGGGCATTTTGGTCATTTAGTAATTAAAAGAATTAAAAAAAGCCAAAATTAAAGCAAAATTGTGTCCACCTTCAAGCTATGGCCGAATGTTGCATGAAGAAACCATGGCTAGGGTTTTTCAAGCTTCCAAGCTCGATTGTATGTCCGTTCTTGCCCCGTTTTTAATGATTTTTACGTTTTTAAAATCCTCGTAACACGATCTCTCTATTTCTACCATTTATTTGAGCTAGGGTTGATGTTTGAAAATTTACCCATATGATAAATGCTTGTGTTTTGATGTTTAATGGTAGAATATGAATGCTCGGTGTGTAATAAACGACTTTTACTAAGTGATTTTCGGTGAAATTGTCAAAAAGGACTAGTTTGTAAAAAGTTGTAAAATGTGTGTAAGTGTGTGAATAAATGGAAATTGTGGACTGCTATAGTTATGAAAATGGTTCGTCTAGGCTTAAAATACAAGGAAATTGAATAAAAATCATTTTACGAGCCTAGGGGCAAAAGTGTAAATATGATAAAGTTTAGGGAAAAAATATAATTTTGCTAAAATGTGAATTTAGGCTAATTTGAGTAGCAGGATGAATAAATGAGTTAAATGTGTTGTTATAGATCAAGGAAAACAAGATTCGGACTTAGAACGGGAGGAAAACAAAGAATGTGACGAATAAGTCATTTTCACCGATTGTGCTACCGAGGTAAGTTTGTATGTAAATAATGCATCGTTTTTACTTATGTTTTCATATTTTGATAAATGGTATGAATTTTGGCTGAATATTTGATGTAATTGACAAAATATCAACAAGTGAGAAATTTCCCGGTTGAACCTTAGGAATAAAAATGGATACGACTGACATGTTAACTACAAACCTATGTGAAATCTAAGTGAAATAAGTGATCCGGGTGCTGGTCTGTACGTTCTACCGGTGGCTGAGTTATCCGGCATGTGTTACAGATACTTGACAGCTTGTGTAAGTAGCACCGTGTAGTTTCGTCATGACCGATAGCTTTTGTGAGCAGACCCGAGATTATGGCTATGTGAAACGGGTGCTGGTCTTAAGTTCTACCAGTGGCTGGGTATACCGGCATGTGTTGTGGATACCTAACAGCTTGTGTGAGCAGAACGAGTAGTAACGAATGATCGATAGCTTGTGTGAGCAGACCCGTGAATGTGATTAGCTTGAGAGTGAGCCTATGTGAAAAGTGTGATATGAAGTATCTTTAGCTACAAGTGTGGCACTTATGTGCAAATTTCTGTGTATCCATTATTATTTCGATGCGTTCAACGGGAAATGACTAAGTATAAACGAATATGACTATGTGATGAATAAGTGCAGGCATGTGTGTGTAAACTTATGAGCAATGTGCTCGATATGTGATCGAACTTTGGTAAGATTGATACGGAGTAAGTGTTACAATGAAAGTTACTTTGAAAAACAAAACAGTTTTGGACAGCAGCAGTTGTGTGACTTTGAAAAATCACCAAAAATGGTGAAAACCAAATTAGAAGTTGAATAAGATATGAAATAAAATATTATTGAGTCTATTTTCGTATAAAAGAAACAGTGTAAGAAAAATAATTTCATATTATACGATATTTGAATTTTAGTGAGACAGG
The DNA here is from genome assembly GCA_025698515.1 of Gossypium sturtianum. Taxonomy (NCBI): domain Eukaryota; kingdom Viridiplantae; phylum Streptophyta; class Magnoliopsida; order Malvales; family Malvaceae; genus Gossypium; species Gossypium sturtianum. Next base: position 30,101,948 of record CM046948.1, read on the forward strand.
GTCAGAATGATTTTTGGATCCCCTATTCTGATTTTGGAAAATTATTAAAAAAAATAAAAATAATTTTGGGTTATAATTTATATGTTTAAAATATTGAATGAGTTTATTTTCAAGAGAAACAAACAGAAACATCATCCAAATTCTATACGATAAGATAATTTATTTTTAGTGAAGAAGGGTCGAAACTGTCAGACAGCAGAACAAGGGAGACTTTAAAGAATAAACTATACTTATTGAATAAACTAAAAATTCTGAAAAATTTATGGTAAGAAGAAATGTGAGTCTAGTTTCAGGGAAAATTAGCGGATCTTAATTTGGAATTCTTTAGTTTAATATATAAATAATTTAGTGACTATGACTTGAGTAGACAGCTTGAGATGAACATGAATAAATAGTGGAACTAAGTGCAATTATGATTGCATTATCTTGAGAACATATTGTGAAGATTTATAAAAGCCTGTTAATAAATCACTTATTATTTGCACACCTACTTACTAAGCTATAATGCTTACCCCCCTTCCTTTCTTTTTTTTTCCTATAGTGTCAGATGCTAGCTCAAGTTGGAGGTCGTCAGAGATTCTATCACACTAACAAGTTATTGATTGGTATTGTATCAACGATCTTCAAGTATTTTTAAGTCTGTGGCATGTATAGGGACTTGATTATGTGTATATGTTATTATGAGTTGGCCTAGAATGTTGGTCTATGCTATTTGGTGGTTATTGTTGTATAAGGCCTTTTAATGTGGCCAATATTTGTTATGTTATAAGTCTATGATGATGCATTTCAAGGATGTGTATGCTTGCATGTGAATGGTTAAGTGTGTGTGTGTGTGATTATGCATGATGAATGTGGTTTGTAAATGGTAGGTGGATGTCTTAGTGTGGATGTTTGAATGCTTAATAATACCATGTTGTGTGATGATAAATTTGTATAAATGTATAAGTGTTTTGGGGTGGCAAAGGGCTTGGTAAATAGCCTTACTTGTGGCCACACGGGTAGCCACACGGCCATGTGCCCAGGGTGTGTGAAGTCTGCACTTGATTTTCGAAAATTCAGAACGCCACACGGCCTAACACATGGGCGTATATCTCGGCTGTGTGAAGGACATGGCCTTGGACACGGGCGTGTGCCCCTATTTTTCAAGAAATTTTCTAATGTTTTCCAAAGTTCTCGATTTAGTCCCAAACCACTTCCAAAGTATTTATTGGGCCTCGTAGGCCCTATTTAGGGACTCAAAGATAAAAAATTGAAAAGTTTTAATTTGGATAAAATTTTATGACTCGGTTTAATACGTTTACAAGTGTTTGTGTTCCGGTAATGCCTCGTACCCTATTCCGACGTCGAATACAGGTAAGGGGTGTTACAGGAGGTGGAGAAGTAGGAGCACAAGGTGAAGCTGGAAGAGAAGGGTTATCAACAGCAGTAATGGGGAACTCACCCGCGGAGTAGAGTTCGTAGGAGAGGTATGCTGGCGATCACCATAGCGGAAGCCCCAATAGGATTTTCTCTCCTTTTTAACGATATTCTAGTCTCCCATTATCCGTATCCTCCTCACCTGCTTGATTACCATGTTGACAGCTCCCACCCAGAGCTTCTACGCTTTTTACGTATTTGCTAAAAGTCCAGTTCGCAGGCCCAAAGAATCTTCTATCTCCTCAGAAGTGCTAAGTGTTTCCTAAGAGTCACTTCCTGAAGCCTGAGTTATGCCTGCACCACCAACAATCCAAACATTAGTGGGAGCAGTTAAAAGATTAATGGGAGCAACCTTTTCTGCTCGTGAGGAGGCAACCATTCATGGATGAGGTTTTATCTTGGAATAACTATAGAATTATTTTGCGGGCTCCTCGCGAAGACCGGCCAGAATTCACCCAAGTCATCACTGTTAACACTCAGAAATTCCATGTAGCCATGACTGATTTTCAGCAGCTTCCCCTAAGGCTTTGGCGACCTCTCTGCTATCACTGGCTCAGAAACCCGTTGGGGATCTGCGACCTTTCAGGCAATACAAAAACACATTTCGCATAGTGATGAGGTCCTCAATATTAAAGGGACTCCCTATGGAAAGCCTTGCCAACTGAGCCTTCCCACAATCTGTCCCTATGGTTCGCTTGAACAAACACATATCCTGGCTTGACAAGGACCACTCCATAGGAAAGCCAAACCCACCAACAACCTTGTATCTAACCCTAATATGTTTCTCCCATTTTAGCCAAAGGTTAGTGCATCAGTTCACAACTATTGTTTTGTATTTCAAACGAAGAAAGAAATAATAGAAGCTCGCCTAATCCCTCGATTACGTATAATGACCGGTTTTAGTGATGTCAGAAACAGTAGTTTTGGGACCACAATTTCGATGAGCAAATTATTACTTTATTATTTATTATAGGTCTACTGGATTATATTAAGGTCGTATTAAAATTTTGTTAAAAAATTTGAAGTTTACATAGTTAATTTGGTAAAAAAGGACTAAATCGCAAAAGGTGTAAAAGTTGAGTTCTATTAGTTAAAAGGGTCAAATGGCTATGAAACTTAAAACTAAAGGACTTAAATGGTAAATAAACCATTTAATGAATTAGTGGATAGTTATGGATATTGTTTTGATGAAATTATGATAAATTTTTAAGGTTAAAATGGTAATTAGGTAAATAAACTTAAAACTAAAAGAAATTAAAACAAAGTATCATCTTATTCTTCTTCCTTAACCGATTTTAAGAGAGGAGAGACTCCATTGTTGGTAGCCTGGTTCGACTAGGCTTAAGTTGGTGCATGGTATGTATTTTTCAAACCATTTCTAATGATTTTTATGTTTTTGCGTTCGTTTTAGCTTAATCTAGCTAGCCCGGGGGTTAATTTGTAAAAATGTTAAAGGTTGAGGGTTATTCCATGGATGTTTTTGAGTAGGTTTTGATGCTAAATGATGGATTATGAATCTTTGTTGTAAAATAAACAAGTTTTGTTAAGTGATTTTTGATAAAATATCATTTAGGGATTTATTTGTGAAAATAGTAAAATTTCATATCAATTTTATGAAATGGTGGTTTAATTGGGTTAGTATAAGTTCTAAATAAATTCGGCTAGCTTTAATGTAGGATTAAAATGGTTAGATTTCAATTTACGTGCTTAAGGACTAAATTGTGAAAAGTTAAAATGTTAGGGGCAATTTGGTAATTTTGCATCAATATGAAATGTGGATTCAATTGAATACTAGAAGTATTTAATTGATTGAAATTACCTATTTAGATCAAGGCAAACCACGTTCGGACTTAGATAGAGGAAAAGCTAAAGCTTCGGACTAGTTTGATTATATCACTACGCCCTTAATTGTCGAGGTAAGCTCGTATGAACGATAATCGTATTCTATTATTTAAATTGAATGTTTACTATGTTAGTACTAATTTATATGGACAATATACAAATGTATCAATACTATGACGAATTGACGGATATTGAGTCCCGGTTGAACCTTAAGAATTTTTAGGATACAAATGACATGTCATTAGGGATTTCATGTTTCGAGTGCTGGTCTTGAATGTCCTACCGATGGCTGAGGTCCTGTATTTGTTGCAGATACTCCACAGCTTGTTTGAGTAGCATTGTGTAGCTTACATTCCAACCCACACCTCGTGTGATCAGACCCATTTGACAGCTCATGTGAGTAACGATGTAAAGGAAATGTTACGGTTATATGTAAAGGCACACTTCGTGTGAGCTTTCCCGAGTATTCGATGTAATTCTAGATGGTTCAACGAGTTTGAAAAGGAAAAAAATTGTAAGTGTTCAAATGGAATGTATCATGAACTTATGAAAAGGAATTATGAACTAAATGATGAGATTATATATGCAAATCTACTACATTATGGATGAATTCATTTGAACCATGTAACAGCCCGTTTTTGGTCAAATTGGAACAGTGGTTTCTAGACCACAAATCCGAAGTCAAAATATTTATGTTATTATTATTTTAATGTTTACAGCATGATTGAGTAATTGTGTGAAAATTTCGTCAAAAAATTTTATCGTTTAAATGGTCAATTTGAGAAAAAGACTAAATCGCGTAAAGCGTAAAACTTGAGTTCTATTAGCTAAAGGTGTCAAATAGCTATAAAACCTTAAATTTAAAGTACTTATGTGGTAAATATACCATTTTTAGTGTTAGTGGACTTTTATGGACATCTTTTAAGTGAAATTTTAATGAATTTATAAGGGTTAAACTTGTAATTTTGTTATTAAAGGCTTAATTAATACAAAACAACAATTTTAATTCATTATCATCTTTATAGCCAAAAATTTAGGGCTTGAAAAATCCATGGAAACACCTTGAAGGTTCAATCACATTGAAGCTAAATAGTAAGTCTGTTTTTGTTCGGTTTTTAATGATTTCTATGTTTTTGTGATTGTTGCTTCGTATTCTAGCTAGCCCGTACCCTAGATTTTGAAACTGTTAAAGATTTATCATGTTGCCATTGTTGAATGCTTGAGTAATTTGATGATTTATGATAGATTTGGAAGGTTTAATGTTAGATTAATAGCTTTTATAAAGTAATTTTTGACAAAAATGTCAAAATGGGATTAAATTGAGAAATGTGTAAGTTGTGTGGTAGAAATGTAAAATAAATGAAAAATATGGGCTCCTAGGGGTATTATGGTAATTCGGCTAAGCATGGGTGTTTTAAAATTTCATGAATTTTTGATTTTGTGTACTAAGGACTAAATAGTAAAAGATGTGAAACTTTAGGGGCAAAAGTGAAAATGTGCCTTAAAGAGTGTTTTGGACTAAATTGAATGAATAGATGATTAAATAAGTTAATTTTGAATATATTTAGATCAAGAAAAGTGAAATACGGAATTGGATCGGGGAAAAGATAAAGTTATCGACTAACCGACTAGATTTACCATTTTCACATCCGAGGTAAGTTCGTATGTTAATAAGCATTATTATAATTGAGATTTAATGCTTTATATTGAATTGTTGATGAATACAATTGTACGGAAATATTCGACAAAGCTTCGGCTATGTATCAGAAGTTGGTGTGCGAGATCGAGATAGCTTCGGCTATGTATGGCACTTAGTGTGCGATTCGGAGTAGCTTCGGCTATATATGACACTTAATGTGCGAGACCGGGATAGCTTCGGCTATGTAAGGCACTTAGTGTGCGAGATTATAATAGCTTCGACTACGTATTGGCACTTAGTGTGCGAGATATCTAGTATTCGACAGTATTTCAAAAAGGTATGAGTTCGTTACGAATTTGTACAGGTATGTACATGTAAAGTATGAGATTCAAATAGAAGAAGTTATGAATTTACATATAAGTATATGATTAAGCATATGGAAAGCTTGTTGTTACCATGAATTACATGTTAAATAGTTTAAGTTGTTGATTTATGTAATATGATTCGTTGAGTTTAATTCATACGAGCTTACTAAGCTTTATAGCTTACTTTGTGTAATTTTCGTGTTTTATAGTGAAATCGAAGCTAGCTCGAATTCAGGGATCGTTGGAGACCGTTTCACACTACCACCTATCACTTGGTACCTTTGAACTTTGGTATATTAAGTATATGGCATGTATAGGGACTTTGAGTCATGTTAGTTATGTTTTGGTAATGACTTTGGCCAAATGAATTAGCTTGTAAATGTTTATATTTTGGGTTGTAAATATAGCCATGAGAGTTGGCTTAATTTGGTGAATTTTGGTTATGTGCATATATGTGAATATATGGTTGATATTAGATGTGAATTATGTTTGTGAATTGGTTTAAAATAACGTATGTTTAGTAAAGGTATAGTTAGTTGAATTGGTATGTTTTGATGGAGTAAGGTTTGAGGTTATAAGCATGTTGAATGTTGGTATTGAAAATGGTATGGATTAGTCTTGATTATGGCTGAATTGAATGTTATTTATGCTATGATTTGGTACCATTTGAGCTTGTTTAGGTATGTGCAAAATGGCTTGGTAAATAGCCTATTTTTGTCCACATGGGTAGAGACACGGGCGTGTGTCTCAGCCGTGTGTGACACACGGTCAAGTTACACGGCCGTGTGTCCCCTGGTGTTGAAATTGAAATGAAGTCAGTATGCTCCACACGGTCTCACACACGGGCGTGTGATCGGCTGTGTGGCACAAGTTAGTATACCCTCTAATTGGAACAAGGCCTAGCACACGGGCGTGTGACTTGGCCGTGTTGCATAAGTCAGTATACCCTACAGGTTTGGCACAGCCTAGCACACGGCCTGGCACACGGGCATGTGTGGCCACTTCGAAGGGCAGACGGGCTAGACACATCGGCGTGTGGTTGGGCGTGTGACCCAAGTCAGTAAGCTCACTTGTCCGGACACGGGCTGGGACACGGCCATGTACTCTAAATTCGAATGTCCACATGGCCTGTGACACGGGCGTGTTTGGTGGCCGTGTGAGACACATGGCCTGACCACACGTGCGTGTGTCCCTTGTTTTGAGAAAAAAAATTGTTAAGTGTTGAAAAATTTTCTAAGGTTTTGGTTTAGTCCTGAATCACTCCTAATGCATGTTTAAGGCCTCATAGGCTCGTTTAAGGGACACTATGATTGATTGTATTTGAATTGTATATGAAATGTATGTTTAAAGGTGTTAAAAGTCTGGTAATGCTCTGTAACCCTATTCTGACGGTGAATATGGGTGAGAGGTGTTAGATTTATTGGTATCAGAGTCTAGCTATACATGCTATATATAAACTGTTATAGTGTGATGACTCCTAACTTTTGAAAATGTGTTTTTATATAGCAAATGGATCCCAATCGAGCGATAACTGATGAGGTTGAAAGTAATGCGCCTACTCCTGCTCAAGAGACAGCGCTGTCTGATTCTAGACCCGTAAGGAGTAGTCAAGGAGGAGAGGCTAAAGAAGCCTTCTTCCAAATGATGAACGAATGGTTCACGCAGTATATCCGAACTAACCCGGCTGCTCAACAACCTCCACCCCATTCTAATCCCCAATCTGTACCCGTAGCTCCTCAAAGAGTTAAGCTTTTAAGATTGAATAAGCCTCCAGTTGACAAGATCCGTAAACACGGGGCTGAAGAATTTAGAGCTAATGTTGATAATGACCCTGAGATAGCTGAGTTTTGGCTTGAAAATACAATCCGAGTGTTTGATGAACTTTCTTGTACATCGGTTGAATGCTTAAAGTGTGCTCTTTTCCTTCTAAGAGACTCTGCGTATCAGTGGTGGAATACGTGATAAATCGTAATAGTAACATATTTTAAAGCCCACATTTAGCATACTTTTGGATGACTTATCCCTTGAATTATGTAATTTGGTGCTCTTAATCCTTTAATTTCATGTTTTATACTCAAGAGAGCACCGGAGGATAAAGAGAACGAGAAACGGGCCTAAAATAGAGTAAATGGGCCATATCACGAAATTGACATGGCTTGGGCCCAAGACCACACGGTCGTGCTCCGTTAGCAGGTTCGAACACGGCTTGGCCACGATTCACACGGGCGTGTGCCATGGGCGTGTCCCTGCCGTGACAAAGAGGAATTTCACTTGAAATAGGATACTTGGAGGCAAAGAAACACATTCCAAAGCCTATATAAACACCCTAGGGGGCAACTTAAAGGGGGAGTTCGACAGAAGCCCTCTGTCGGGGCGTCCAGCCAGGCCAAGGAGCCGAGCCAGAGAGGTCAGAATTGTGGAATTTACTCGAAGAAAGCCAGTTGATTCATCTCAAGAAGCCGGAGTTGTAATATCCGGGATTTAGGGGTTATGCTTTTTAACTCAAATGTATGTGGTAGCATGCCTAGGTGTGGTTTGAATATGTTCTAGGGGTTCCGGGAACTTTAGAATGTAGAAGAATGCCTTAGAAAAATATTAGATTTTGAATTTTAAAATGGAGCTAAGCAAGATAGGCCTTAAGAAAATTTGTATGAGGATTTAGACACAAGAATTACCTCGGTAAAGTGGCAAAAGAGGCGCCACTAAGGTGTCAGGAGAGTGACGCCACAAGTAGAGGAAGGGGGCTTAGGTTTGAGCAGCACAAGCAGCATTTTGGGCTTGCATTTTACGGCAAAGAGGAGTAGTGATGGACGGCACAAGGACTTTAAGTGGATGAGGATGAGACTTGGTCATATTCTTTTAAAAATTCAGCTAAAGGGAGGAGATATGTGTTGACTCATTCAAATTATTTTGAATGAGTAAAGAAGAGGAAAAATAGGAGAAAAGCAAGGGAAGCTAGTGTTTGAGTGTCAGCCGAATTCAGGAGAGGGGAGTGAGGTGAAGTGCAATCGGTTGGGGGATAGGCTAGTGTGCCGAAAGTTTAAGGCCATCAAAGTGCCATTTTTGCCATCTTCTTCTGTCGAAATTCAACTTCATTCTCTCCTGAGCTTTCAACCATTTTTCTTTCATAAGCAAACCGCACCAAAATTCACTCTTTTTCCTCTCTTGTTAGACTTTGGCCGAACTATCCATAGACCATTAGGGTCATTTGCCTTTTCTTTCTCTTCTTACTTGTTTAAGGGTAAGCCGAATCTACCATCTTCTCTTCTCTTTTTTTTTTGTTAAGGCCAAATCTCCCTTTGGATACCAAAGCTAAATCGCATCAAATCTCAACCTTCTCTCTTCTTATTTTCACAATTTATCAAAGCCGAAAGCACATTCAAATTTAGCCGAAACTTGTAGCACTTATTCCTTCTTTTCTTTATCGTAAACTCCAAAATACCACCATTGCCGAATCTCTATGGGTTCAAGCAAGGGGTGCAATCGATCTCAATGATAGGGGTAAGGGTTAACTGCCATTCGTTGTTCTTTCTTTTCTTTTGGATTAGCCGAAAGTTTGGAATCTAATCCATTTTACTCTCTTTGGCCGAAACCTTGAAGGTGAGTTCGGGATTTGAATATTCAAGGTAAGTGAAGTGTGGTATTAGGTCGAAGGCCATTTACTTTGGTTCATTAAATGTTAGAATCGAATCTAACATAGACCATGTAGGGATTTCGACATCTCCAAGGACAAGTGACATTTTCGAGATCGAGACAATCAAGGTAAGGGGTCTTGATATTCACCAAAGGCCATATTGTTTATTAAGGTTGGCCGATTCGACTATGATCTTTTAGGGGCGGATCGGCGGGGATTAGGAGAAGTCTCGGGATTCGATCCATTCGGTAAGGGTGTTTAAGTTGTAGTTAATCAATTAAGATCTCATATGTTAGTTAACCGGTTTTCGATTAAGTGTTGATTCAATGGATACGAGTACTAGTAAAGGGGAGAAAGGGTAGTGCCTACCCCAAGTTCAAGAAGCGTTCAGGTTCTGCATTGTTCGTGATTGGCCATTGGGGTGTGGGCCGGCGTTGGAAATGGATAAGCAATTCTTTGTTATCCCCGCTAGCGAGAGTGTCGGTATCGATAGTATCGTACATTTACGGTTATCGGTGTGTAGCCTACACTAAAATTACGATAGATTGATAGTATTAGTGATAGCATGTGTTAATAAGAAATTTGTGTGAATGTGGCTATGGGTACCCATTTGTGGTACGATGCGTTCAGGTACGTAAACCTCTTAATATACTCAGTTAATGATGTTATAAGTATGGATATGAGATAAGTATGATTCTCTTATGACTTTGGGGTATATGGCATGATATCTGAATAAGGTGTTTATTGCATGGGCATATGGGTGATTTTGATAAAGGGAAGTGTTTGGTGGTTTTACCACATTATCCGGTGACTTATGTCACAATATTATATATCCGGTGACTTTTGTCACATATTATGAATCTGGTGACTCTGTCACATTATCTGGTGGCTATGCCATGATTATAAGGGCGATATGCGGTTGACTGCAGCGACTGCCTTCGATGGTGTGCAGCGGATGGAGGGTCGATTTAGTAATCCCCACGGTGTGATTGGCAGGTACGGGTGGTGTGTAGCGGATGGATATCTAGGTGGGCTCGGGATTGCATTTCATTTTGTATGTACATGTGATTTAATCTGCCGTTATTTGATTTGCTATGTTATGGGCTGATGGCTAAATATGATCCAAATGGGCTTTGCCAAAAATGTTATCGTTAAGACTATGATCGATTGGGTTTTAGTGTACTGTTACACATTGAGTCTGTTGACTCACCCTTCCTGGGATATCTTTTGCAGGTGATACTTAGTGATGGACCGGGTCAGCGAGGACTAGGTGGTGGCCATGCTCAACTCAGTATTTCGGTTTTCCTTTTAATAGAATTTACAACATTTTCTTTTATTATTCGGGATTTATTTTTGGGTGATGTTTTTGTAATAAGGCCACCATTAGCTATGTTTTTATACGTTTTAAATTTTTATTTTACGCTCTGAAAGACTTCAACTAAATGTTTCAAATTATTTCGATAAACAACTTAAACTGTTTTAACACCTAAACACCTAAGGTTTCCAACTTAATAATAAGTTCCAAATTGGGTTTTTTTTCCTTTAGACTTATAAAATTATCTAAACTCATAAAAATAACGTTTTAATGAGACACGAACTTAAATCACCACACGGTTTTCAACATGAACACACTTCAAATCTATTTTTCTTCGAAATCAACCTTTTTTTTTCAAGATAACAAAACGAGTTTTACACCAGGAGCATGTCAGATCCGGTCAGGGCTTGTGGGCCGGGTTTGGGGTGTTTCAACTTGGTATCAGAGCCCAGTTTTAAATACTCGGCCTTGGGTTTTGAAGCCCACAACGTTTTCAAAATTGAGCCCAAAATGAGTTTTTGAAAAGATTTTGGTTAGAATGGTTTTATGGAAGCATGGCACCCGAGTTCTCGACCCAAGTCCGCCAGGTAAGTTCTTTTGTTGATAAATTGATATGAGTATGTTAATGTATGAAACTTTAGTTGATAGGCCTAAGGAAACTATACTTTAGAGACACGGACCCTAGGTATATGTGTACTCTTACGGAAAAACCACTGATTAAAACTCTGTTGCATAAAATTTTCTTTAAACAAGAAGTGAAAAGACTCTAATGCATAAAATTTTCGTAAAATCAGATAAGACGCGAAGTAGACATGAGTTCTAGGGGACGTGGTCGCCGTGGGCGCGGTAGAGGCAGGATGACTGTGTCGGAACCAGTTGGGTCTGGTCAGGGTTCCGAAAATGAGGCACCGCCACCGGCTGTAGGGGCAGAATTTCAGGAGCAAACAGGAGGAGATGACGCAGTATCGCAGGCTATGCTGCGAGTTTTAGAGCGAGTAGCGGGAGCTAGTATGGGTAATGGGGCTCGAAAGTCAGTAGCTGAGAGACTTAGGTCAAATGGAGCTGAGGTTTTTAGGGGAGTATCGGGCGTAGCTCCGAATGTAGTGAGTATTGGTTAGAGGCATCGAAAGGATCATGGATGATTTGGACTGCACTGCTGAGGAAAAGCTGAAAGGTGTTGTTTCGCTGCTTCGTGATGAGGCTTACCAGTGGTGGCTCACTGTCAAAGAGGGTACCCCTGCAGATCGAGTGAATTGGGGGTATTTTAAGGTTAAGTTTGAGGGAAAATACGTCGGAGCTAGTTACATAGACTCGCAGAGGAAGGCGTTTTTGAATTTAGTGTAAGGAAATAAGTCGGTAGCTGAGTATGAAGCAGAGTTTTTGCGGTTAAGCCGGTATGCCAGAGGGATAGTAGCTACTGATTATGAGCGGTGTGTCAGATTTGAGGATGGTTTGAGGGATGAGCTGCGAGTGCTGATTGCTCCGCATCGGGAGAGAGACTTTGCAGTCTTAGTGGATAAGGCACGGATAGCTGAAGAAGTTAAGCGGACTGAGAGACAGAATCAGGACCGAGGTCAGAATAAGAATAAGAGGAATTATGGGTCTTCGTGGTCATCAGGAACTTTCGAGAAGAGACCTAGAGTTGATGGGCTGCGAGGTCAGCAGGCTGTTGTGGGAGGACAATACCGTGCTTGTGCTCAGTATGGAAAAATGCATCCGGGAGAATGTTGGAAAAAGACAGGGGGATGTTTTAAGTGCGGGTCCAAGGATCATATGATTAAGGATTGTCCGATGGATACAGATAGGAACTGCCCAACAGGTCAGGGTTATGGTCAGGCTGGCAGGGGTGGACAGCAGCCGTCGAGGGGTCGTGGTCTGAACGACAGAGGCAATGGCTCTGGTAGAGGTCGTGGAACATCGAGTGCAGGTAGTGGAAACATCGAGGCTAGACACCGTGTCCGTATATGCGTTTCGTCAGAGGGAGGATAGCGAGGCACACGATGTCATAACAGTACGTTCCTTATTTCTCGGATTACACTTTATTGCTTTGATAGATATAGGGTCAACTCATTCATACATCGCTAGTGAAGTATCGGAACTCGCATGTGAACTCGAGATCTGCACCTAGAAAGATGACTGCATTTAGTCCTTAGGCGGGTGTAGTAGTAGATAAGCTCTTTAAGGAAGTGCCTTTAGAAGTTCGGGGACTCAATTTGGTGACTTAATGGAGTTGCCATTTGGGGAATTTGATTTAATCTTAGGCATGGGTAGTTAGTGAAGTATCGTGCGAATGTGGATTGTGCCGCTAAGCGCATGTCATTGAGAACTTTTGACGACAATGAAGTTGTGGTCGTGGTAGGCGAGACGGAATTATTTGTCGAATGTAGTATCGCGCCTTAAGCGCAGAATATGGTAAGGAAGGGATGTCTGGCTTTTCTGATGTTGGTTAGTGCCTTGGAGGCTAAGGAAGCAACTGTTGAAGGGGTCAGGACTGTAAAGGAATTTGTGGATGTCTTTCCGGAAGAACTTCCAGGGCTACCTCCGGATCGTGAGGTGGAATTTGGGATTGACTTGTTGCCGGGTACAGCGCCAGTATCTATCGCTCCGTATAGGATGGCACCAAAGGAGTTGGTTGAGCTCAAGGCTCAGATCCAGGAGCTGATTGATCGTGGGTTTATTCGACCCAGTGTGTCTCAATCGGGAGCACCGGTCTTATTTGTGAAGAAAAAGGATGGAACTATACGTATGTGCATAGATTATCGGCAGTTGAATAAGCTGACCATCAAGAACAAGTATCCTTTGCCAAGGATAGACGACTTGTTCGACCAGCTTAAAGGGGCTGCGGTATTCTCAAAGATAGATTTAAGGTCGGGATATCATCAGCTTAAGGTGAAGGAAGCAGATATCCATAAGACAGCTTTCCAAACAAGATACGGGCATTATGAGTTCTTAGTAATGCCGTTCGGGTTGACGAACGCCCCAGCTGCATTCATGGATATGATGAATCAGGTTTTCCAACCCTACTTGGATCAGTTCATCGTTGTGTTCATAGACGACATCCTAGTGTATTCCAAGTCTGAGGTAGAGCATGATGAGCATCTCTGGATAGTGTTGCAAGTGTTGAGGGAAAAGAAGCTGTATGCCAAATTCAGCAAGTGTGAATTTTGGCTGAAAGAGGTTGCGTTCTTAGGGCATGTGGTATCTGCAGAAGGGATAAGGGTGGATCCTCGAGAAGATTGAGGCAAGTGCTAAATTGGAAACCACCTAAGTCCGTGGGTGAGATTCACAGATTTCTTGGGGTAGTGAGCTACTACTGAAGGTTTGTAGAAGGGTTCTCATCAATAGCGGCACCTCTCGTGAAGTTGTTGAGAAAGGAGGTACCTTTCGTATGGACAGATAAGCAACAGGAAAGCTTTGAGAAGCTTAAGAGGGTTTTGACCGAAGCTCCGGTCTTGATTCAGCCTGAGGCAGGAAAGGATTTTATGGTGTATTGTGATGCTTCTCACACAGGATTAGGATGTGTTCTGATGCAAGATGAGAAGGTGGTCGCTTATGCATCGCGGCAATTGAGGCCACATGAGGTTAACTATCCAACGCATGACTTGGAGTTGGCAGCGGTGGTCTTTGCTCTTAAGGTATGGAGGCATTATTTATATAGAGAAAATTCAGTGATTTACACGGACCACAAGAGTCTTAAGTATCTGCTGACTCAGAAGGAGTTGAACCTGAGGCAACGAAGGTGGGTGGAATTACTAAAAGACTACGATTGTTCTATAGAGTATCACCCGGGCAAGGCAAATGTAGTGGCAGATGCCCTAAGTTGAAAAGTAGTGTCAGATCTGAGGGCGATGTTTGCACATCTTAGCTTGTATGACGATGGAAGTTTGCTAGCGGAGTTGCAAGTCAAGCCGACATGGTTGAATGAGGTGAAAGAAAGACAGCTGGCAGATGATTATCTAAGTGCTAAGATACAACAGGTGCAGAATGGGGAATTGGAAAACTATGGTGTAAGCAGTGACGGAGTGTTGTGTTTTCAGGGCAAGGTCTATATGCCGAAGGATAAGGAATTAAGGCAGAGAATTCTTCAAGAATCGCATAGTAGCCCTTATGCTATGCATCCTGGAGGAAGTAAGTTATACAGAGATATACGGGATCAGTTTTGGTGGCCTGGTCTTAAACGGGAAGTTACAGAATTTGTAGGGAAGTGCTTAACGTGTCAGCTTGTCAAGGCTGAACACCAAGTTCCGTCAGGATTGCTTCAGCCGATAAAAATCCTGCAATAGAAGCGGGAAAGAATCACCATGGACTTTGTTAGTGGGCTTCCCCTTACGCCTATTAAGAAAGACTCGGTATGGGTGATAGTTGATCGATTGACGAAGTCTGCACATTTCATACCAGTGCGGGTTGATTACTCCTTGCAGAAGTTGGCGAAGTTGTATGTGGCAGACATTGTGAGGTTGCATGGAGTGCCAGTGTCGATTATCTCAGATAGGGATCCGAGGTTTACGTCTCGATTTTGGAAAGCATTGCATCAAGCTTCGAGCACTAGATTAGACTTCAGTACGGCATTTCATCCGCAATCGGATGGCCAGTCGGAGCGGGTAATCCAAGTGTTAGAGGATATGTTGAGAGGCTGTGTGATAGACTTCAGAGGAAGCTGGGAAGAATTTTTTCCTTTAGCGGAATTTGCGTATAATAACAGCTATCAAGCAAGCATTCGGATGGCACCGTACGAAGCGCTGTATGGACGGAAGTGTCGCACTCCCACGTGTTGGACAGAATTGGGGGAACGTCAGGTTTTGGGTCTAGAGATTGTGGCAGAATTTGAAGAAAAGGTTAAGGTAATTCGGGCACGATTGAAGGAGGCTTCTGACAGGCAAAAGTCGTACGCAGATCTTAAGCGGAAGAAAATAGAGTTTGCTGTGGGAGATCAGGTGTTTCTAAAAGTTTCGCCGTGGAAGAAGGTGATGAGATTTGGTCGCAAAGGGAAGTTAAGTCCCAGGTTTATAGGACCTTATCGGGTTTTGAAGAGGGTTGGACCAGTGGCATATCAGTTAGAGTTGCCTTCGGAATTGAAGCAGATGCACAATGTGTTCCATGTTTCAATGTTACGTCGTTACCGATCGGATCCATCTCATGTAGTGCCAGTTGAGGAGGTGGAGCTAAGACCAGATTTGTCCTACGAGGAAGAGCCGATTCAGATTTTGGAACGGGATGTGAAGGTGTTGCGGAGCAAATCAGTTCCTCTAGTCAAAGTAATATGGCGTAATCATGGATCGAAAGAAGCTTCATGGGAGTCAGAGGAAGCAATGCGACAGCAATACCCTCACTTATTCTAGCCAGGTAATTTCAAGGTCGAAATTATTTTTAAGGGGGGTAGAACTGTAATATCCGGGAATTAGGGGTTATGCTTTTTAACTCAAATGTATGTGGTAGCATGCCTAGGTGTGGTTTGAATATGTTCTAGGGGTTCCGGGGACTTTAGAATGTAGGAGAATGCCTTAGAAAAATATTAGATTTTGAGTTTTAAAATGGAGCTAAGCAAGATAGGCCTTAAGAAAATTTGTATGAGGATTTAGACACAAGAATTACCTTGGTAAAGTGGCAAAAGAGGCGCCACTAAGGTGTCAGGAGAGTGACGCCACAAGCAGAGGAAGGGGGCTTAGGTTCGAGCGGCACAAGCAGCATTTTGGGCTTGCATTTTGCGGCAAAGAGGAGTAGTGATGGACGGCACAAGGACTTTAAGTGGATGAGGATGAGACTTGGTCATATTCTTTTAAAAATTCGGCTAAAGGGAGGAGATATGTGTTGACTCATTCAAATGATTTTGAATGAGTAAAGAAGAGGAAAAATAGGAGAAAAGCAAGGGAAGCTAGTGTTTGAGTGTCACCTAATTCGGGGAGAGGGAGTGAGGTGAAGTGCAATCGGTTGGGGATAGGCTAGTGTGCCGAAAGTTTAAGGCCATCAAAGTGCCATTTTGCCATCTTCTTCTAGAAATTCAACTTCATTCTCTCTTGAGCTTTCAACCATTTTTCTTTCATAAGCAAACTGCACCAAAATTCACTCTTTTTCCTCTCTTGTTAGACTTTGGCCAAACTATCCATAGACCATTAGGGTCATTTGCCTTTTCTTTCTCTTCTTACTTGTTTAAGGGTAAGCCAAATCTACCATCTTCTCTTCTCTTTTTTTTTTTAAGGTCGAATCTCCCTTTGGATACCAAAGCTAAATCGCATCAAATCTCAACCTTCTCTCTTCTTATTTTCACGATTTATCAAAAGCCGAAAGCACATTCAAATTTAGCCGAAACTTGTAGCACTTATTCCTTCTTTTCTTTATCGCAAACTCCAAAATACCACCATTGCCAAATCTTTGTGGGTTCAAGCAAGGGGTGCAATCGATCTCAACGATAGGGGTAAGGGTTAACTGCCATTCGTTGTTCTTTCTTTTCTTTTGGATTAGCCGAAAGTTTGGAATCTAATCCCTTTTACTCTCTTTGGCCGAAACCTTGAAGGTGAGTTCGGGATTTGAATATTCAAGGTAAGTGAAGTGTGGTATTAGGCTGAAGGCCATTTACTTTGGTTCATTAAATGTTAGAATCGAATCTAACATAGACCATGTAGGGATTTCGACATCTCCAAGGACAAGTGACATTTTTGGGATCGAGACAATCAAGGTAAGGGGTCTTGATATTCGGCCAAAGGCCATAT
This sequence comes from Gossypium sturtianum, assembly GCA_025698515.1. Classification (NCBI taxonomy): domain Eukaryota; kingdom Viridiplantae; phylum Streptophyta; class Magnoliopsida; order Malvales; family Malvaceae; genus Gossypium; species Gossypium sturtianum. The sequence goes on from CM046948.1 coordinate 30,118,866, forward strand.
TGTTTATTAAGGTTGGGTGATTCGACTATGATCTTTTAGAGGCGATCGGCAGGGGATTAGGAGAAGTCTCGGGATTCGATCCATTCTCGTAAGGGTGTTTAAGTTGTAGTTAATCAATTAAGATCTCATATGTTAGTTAACGGGTTTTACGATTAAGTGTTGATTCAATGGATGCGAGTACCGAGTAAAGGGGAGAAAGGGTAGTGCCTACCCCTAAGTTCAAGAAACGTTAAACCTTCATTGTTCGTGATTAGCCACCGAGGTGTGGGCCAGCGTCGGAAAGGGATAAGCAATTCACTGTTATCCCTGCTAGCGAGAATGTCGGTATCGATAGTATCGTACTTACGGTTATCAGGTGTGTAGCCTACACTAAAATTTCGATAGATTGATAGTATTAGTGATAGCATGTGTTAATAAGAAATCTGTGTGAATGTGGCTATGGGTACCATACTGTGGTACGATGCGTTCAGGTACGTAAACCCCTTAATATACTCAGTTAATGATGTTATAAGTATAGATATGAGATAAGTATGATTCTATTATGACTTTGGGGTATATGGCATGATATCTGAATAAGGTGTTTATTGCATGGGCATATGGGTGATTTTGATAAAGGGGAAGTGTTCCGGTGGTTTTTACCACATTATCCGGTGACTTATGTCACAATATTATATATCCGGTGACTTTTGTCACATATTATGAATCCGGTGACTCTGTCACATTATCTGGTGGCTATGCCACGATTATAAGGGCGATGTGCGGTTGACTGCAGCGACTGCCTTCGATGGTGTGTAGCGGATGGAGGGTCGATTTAGTAATCCCCACGGTGTGATTGGCAGGTACGGGTGGTGTGTAGCGGATGGATATCTAGGTGGGCTCGGGATTGCATTTCATTTTGTATGTACATGTGATTTAATCTGTCGTTATTTGATTTGCTATGTTATGGGCTGATGGCTAAATGTGATCCAAATGGGCTTTGCCAAAAATGTTATCGTTAAGACTATGATCGATTGGGTTTTAGTGTACTGTTACACATTGAGTCTGTTGACTCACCCTTCGTGGGATATCTTTTGCAGGTGATACTTAGTGATGGACCGGGTCAGCGAGGACTAGGTGGTGGCCATGCTCAACTCAGTATTTCGGTTTTCCTTTTAATAGAATTTACAACATTTTCTTTTATTATTCGGGATTTATTTTTGGGTGATGTTTTTGTAATAAGGCCACCATTAGCTATGTTTTTATACGTTTTAAATTTTTATTTCTGCTACGAAAGACTTCAACTAAATGTTTCAAATTATTTCGATAAACAACTTAAACTGTTTTAACACCTAAACACCTAAGGTTTCCAACTTAATAATAAGTTCCAAATTGGGTTTTTTTTTCCTTTTGACTTATAAAATTTTCTAAACTCATAAAAATAACGTTTTAATGAGACGCGAACTTAAATCACCACACGGTTTTCAACATGAACACACTTCAAATCTATTTTTCTTCGAAATCAACCTATTTTTTTTTCAAGATAACAAAACGAGTTTTACACCAGAAGCATGCCAGATCCGGTCAGGGCTTGTGGGCCGGGTTTGGGGTGTTTCAGGAGTCATACTCAAGACGGAGGATCTTCTCTTTAATTCCTTCAGGGGGTTTTAGGGTTTTTCTTATGTTTTGTTTTATCTTTTCCTCTGAGATGTATTCTTTTATAATTATGAACTAAACCCTTAGATACCTGAGGGGGATGAAACCTAAGATGAATCTTGTTATCGTTTGCTGAACTATATGATAAATACTTGATTTGTTCTTAATTATGTGTTCTTAATTCTTGCTTTGATATTCTAGGATATTGATTCAAGTACTTGATGTGCTTAGGTGGTGGAGCAAAGTCCACGCCTAAGAGTAGATCTAGCATAGTTAAGCGGAGTTGCTCGCGCGCCTAGAGATAGGGTGACAAAAATCTGCCGAATTAGGGTCAAACCTAATATGGGAGTCCATAGATCGAGTTAATGCAATTTTAGGGGTTTTAATTAGAAAGAGATTTCAATTAATCAACCTAGGGTTAGACGTTGGTCGCCTCGAGAGAGGGATTAATATACATTAGGGAATCCTACGGATCAAGTCAAGTGAATAAATCGTCTGGTTCAGAGTTAGATAACAAGTGAAGTCTACGTGGATTCTTCCTCGGTTATTGTCTTAATCAATTGGTTTTCCCCACAAATATTTTCCCCAATCCATTCTCTTTGTCTTAGCGTCTTTAGCTTAGTAGTTAGTTAATTTTAGTTTAAACAACAAATTCTTTAAATCTTAGGTTAAATAATAGAAAGAGAGTCAGTATTAGTACTCTTGGTTCCTTTGGGTTCGACATTAGGTCTTGCCACTAAACTATACTCTTTGTTCGATAGGTGCGCTTGCCTCAATCATTGTCACTGATTAGTTTCTAGGCTAGATCATTCATTATATAAATTTTTAAGACTCTGACACACGATCAAGTTTTTGGCGCCGTTGCCGGGGAACCAAAATATTAAGAACGCTCAATTTTTATTACTTTAGCCATTTTATCGCAATTTTTTTTTCATTTTTATTTTTATTACTTTAATTTGCTAATTTTTTTTATTTGCTTTTGACAGGTAATTTTAGTTTATAGAGGAGATGGCACTGAATAACTATCAGTGGCAATTCATGGGGACAAAGCCAACAGAAGCCGCCAGTGTCTTCAACCTCGACGCTTGATACATCCGTGAATACAAATACAATACAAATGGAGAAGGGGTGAACAACACAGAATATCTATCCTACAACCCTAGCACAGAGAACGAAAAAGTCAACTATATGGGTAACTATTCTAGTCTTCAAAATAATCTTTATAGTGACACTTATAATGCAGGTTGGAGGTACCATCCCAATTTCTCGTGGGATGGTCAAGGTAATCAAAGCCCATGACTTCCTCCGAGTTTTCACCAACCACCTCACCGGCGGGAAAAGAAATCGAACCTTGAGGAGATGCTAACGAAATTTATCGCGATGTCGTAAACCCGTTTTCAAAACAACGAGACAATACTTAAAAATCAACAAGCATCGATTCAAGGGATCGAGAACCGATTAAGACAACTTGCCAAGATCATAGCAGAACAACCACAAGGGTTAAATGAACCGAGAACCAAGGCAAGAAAACGTGGCGGATAAAGGTAAGGTTGAGGTGAGCCATGATATACCAAAACCAGAAGCAATTACAGAGTACCAACCTCGTGTGCCATATCCCGATGCAATGATGAAAGACCACACGGAGGAACAATTCGGTGAACTCACACTTCGTGTAGGCGATGAAACGGTCACTCTTCACGCTCTTGACTCGGCTAGGACATCGAGTAATCAAGGTAAAAACATAAATTCTATTAATAATCATTTGATTCAACCTTACATGTACGAGGAAACACCACGAAACTACACAATCGAGCGGATCCTAGACCTCGTGTCGATAAAGAAGAAATTCATGAGGAACGAAGGCTTCGGATCGATGAACTAGACGAGTGGAAGACACACTTCAAAGAGGAACTAAAAACACACGAAGCAAAAACGAGGCAACTCTACGACAAACTTAACTATGGGACAACCCAACTTAAGATAGGAGATCAGGTACTCAAAATCTTCCCAAATGGAAGCAATCGAGGTAACTAATCCTAAAGTCAGCACTTTTAAGGTAAACACTACTCGACTTAAACTATATATCAATAACCGAATTGATCGCATGAGAAAGGATTTTTACCTCCTCAAACCACCATGATTATGTGAATGAGAGGTAAGTCTAGCTCAAGACTTTAAACGAGCGCTTCTCGGGAGGCAACCCGAGCACTAACCCCACTAACGTCCATATTTTAAAATTTTAGCATCTAACTAAAAACTAACCAAATTTTTAAGCGCAGGTTTCCCTACCACACGACCTTGTACACGGGCGTGGCCGTGACCGTGTGGAAACAGGACAAAACTTATCCCAAAACACGGGCTGCGATAAAATGCCACGGCCGTGCGATTCGGCCGTGGTCGAAACTGAGAAATCTACACGGGCGTGCGACATGCCCGTGGGACCTTTGAGTCTATTTATATTTTTCTTTTTCTCTTATTTTAATTTTTAATTTCTTTTCTTTTATCCTTCTCGTCTTTAAATTTATATTACTATATTTTGATTTCTTTAATTTAGGTTCAAGGGGCTATTAACGAACACCACCAGATATGTCAACACCTTCACATTTCATCGTCACACCCACCTCGCGAACCATCCAACAATAAGGACTTCTCAGTCTATTAATCTTTTCTTTTCGTTTTCTTTTCACTTTTTAAAACTCTTTCTTTTTATTCTTTTCTTTAAATATATAATTAGTATAATTTGAATTATTCTTATTATTTCCTGGCTAATTCTTCATGAGTTACCCAATTTCTTCATCTAGCGCAGAAATTGTTGGCGGCCACTACACCACCACCAAAGACGCCTCTCCAACTTATCTTTCACCTCCAAATCAAATTTCTACACTTCCAACTCAAGGAATCCATCCAAAAATCAGGAAGTTTTACTTCTCCCTCTTACTATAATGTGTTTTATCTATCTTTGTACATTGAGGACAATGTACATCTTAAGTAATGGGGTGAATCTTAAAAGTGCCTAATTTTTTTCATTATTCTCTAATCCTGAATTATATCTTGTTCTTAAATAATTTTCTCATATTACGATTAAAATGAAATTTCCTTTGATTCATGATTTTTACTGATATGTTTCGGATTAAGTCATTGATAATTGTATAGTGATGATTTAAACTGTAGGAAACTAGAGAATCAAGCAGGATAAGTCTATTTTTCAGAAGTAAAAATTTTGTTAGGTTGTCTACCCGAATCTAATTATTACTTTGAAGTTTGAAATTTACAAGGTTGATATCAAAAAGCCCATAATTTTTAGTGAGATTTTGAGCCTTTTAGAGCATATATTCTTTTCCTTGCTCACTTTATTGATTATGAGTGTGTCAACATTGATTTGTTATTCTAGAACTTGCTTCGATTATACATGTCGAGACCAGACCTTTGATTTGATATACAGAGATGATAAAGGCACCTAGGATTTAACCCACTTACTCCATAAAAAGCCCACCCTCACAATTAACCTTTAGTGAACCCCTTTAATCCTAACAACCCATTTTTTTTTACTCACCCGCTAATTTTAAACCAAAACCCTTTGTATTTGTTATCACCATTCTTCTTGACTACCCTTTATGTCGAGATTTGATTTTGAGCAGTTGCCTAACTATGTTCTATATTTCAGTTGTACTTTCTTATTATTGTAAATATTTAATGATTTGTTCTTAAAAAAACGACGAAGTATATTCATTATTAGTTTGATTAGTAAGTGAGCTTACATATTTAAATTCCACATCTTGAAGAAAAAGCTCGTATTATTAGAATTACAAGTTTTTAGTTGATGTAATTATTAGCTCATTTTTCTAGTTAGGTAATTTGTCAAGTCAATCTCGGTTCTAACCCTCTAATTCAGCCTTTATCCACACCTTTAACCCAAGCCTCATTACAACCCTATTAAAGACCTTTTGATTTGTGTATCATCTCATATTATAGTGGTGGATATTTGATTTTCATGCAAGCCTATGGGATTAACTTTTCATGTTTGACTTATGAGTGCTTTTTCCTGAACCTTAAACACCTCGAGTGATTTGAGTGAATCTTTAGTGAGGATGTCAATCCTTGTCGATTTTGAATCAGAGGTAATTATTTAAAAGAGGGAAAACACCTACGTTTTCATGCTACAAAAATGTATGACTTAGATTGTTTGAATCTTTAGGATTCTTTGAGTTCAATTATCCATGTATAAATTATCTGTGAATTATGACAAACCATTATTGATGAATATTATGAATTGAGGAAGTTCGTTTTAATTGTGAGTTGAGAATTTTGCTTGAGGACAAGCAAAAGCTTAAGTGTGGGGGTATTTGATAAACCGTAATAGTAACATATTTTAAAGCCCACATTTAGCATACTTTTGGAGGATTTATCCCTTGAATTATGTTATTTGGTGCTCTTAATCCTTTAATTTCATGTTTTATACTCATGAGAGCACCGAAGGATGAAGAGAACGAGAAACAGGCCTAAAACAGAGTAAATGGGCCATGTCACGAAATTGACATGGCCTGGGTCCAAGACCACACGGCCTAGCCACGATTCACACGGGCGTGTGCCATGGGCGTGTCCTTTCCGTGACAAAGAGGAATTTCACTCGAAATAGGATACTTGGAGGCAAAGAAACACATTCCAAAGCCTATATAAACACCCTAGGGGGCAACTTAAAGGAGAAGTTCGAATGAAGCCCTGTGTTAAGGCCCACAACCACCCAAGGAGCCGAGCTAGAGAGGTCAGTATTGTGGAATTTACTCGAAGAAAGCCAGTTGATTCATCTCAAGAAGCCGGAGTCATACTCAAGACGGAGGATCTTCTCTTTAATTCCTTTAGGGGGTTTTAGGGTTTTTCTTATGTTTTGTTTTATCTTTTCTTACGAGATGTATTCTTTTATAATGATGAACTAAACCCTTAGATACGAGGGGATGAAACCTAAGATGAATCTTGTTATCGTTTATTTGAACTATATGATAAATACTTGATTTGTTCTTAATTATGTGTTCTTAATTCTTGCTTTGATATTCCGAATATTGATTCAAATCTTGATGTGCTTAGGTGGTGGAGCAAAAGTCCCCGCCTAAGAGTAGATCTAGCATAGTTAAGTGGAGTTGCTCTCGCGCCTAGAGATAGGGTGACGAAAATCTGCCGGATTAGGGTCAAACCTAATATGGGAGTCCATAGATCGAGTTAATGCAATTCTAGGGGTTTTAATTAGAAAGAGATTTCAATTAATCAAACTAGGGTTAGACGTTGGTCTCCTCGAGAGAGGGATTAATATACATTAGGGAATCCTACGGATCAAGTCAAGTGAATAAATCGTGCAGTTGAGTTAGATAACAAGTGAAGTCTAGGTGGATTCTTCCTCGGGTATTGTCTTAATCAATTGGTTTTCCCCACAAATATTTTCCCCAATCCATTCTCTTTGTCTTAGCGTCTTTAGCTTAGTAGTTAGTTAATTTTAGTTTAAACAAAAAATTCTTTAAATCTTAGGTTAAATAATAGAAAGAGAGTCAATATTAGTACTCTTGGTTCCTTTGGGTTCGACATTCCGGTCTTGCCACTAAACTATACTCTTTGTTCGATAGGTGCGCTTGCCTCAATCGTTGTCACGCTTAGTTTCTAGGCTAGATCATTCATTATATAAATTTTTAGACTCGACACACGATCAATCTTTGTAACATCCTAAATTTTTTTGGGCCTATGCGTTTAATGGGTGGATATGTTTAATGTGTTAATTTAAGTGTTAGGGGTCCAAATTGGAGCTCGAGGAGCTTAGGTAGAGGCCTTGATTAAAATTATCTGTTTGGGCATTATAGGGTTTAAAAGGTAGTATCTATGTTTAAAATACCAAAGTGGGCTTGTGGCCCAATCTTAGGAGGTGACGCCACACTAGGGAGTAAGGGGCCCAAATTTAAGTTTCATGGAGCCCAATTCTTTTAATTTAAGTTAGCTAAATTTTGGGCATTAGGATTAGGTGGAGTGGATGGCAACAAGGCTAAAATTTAGGGGTTTTAATGTTTAAAATATATGGATAATAAGCAGATAAAGGCTATTATTTAGGAATTTATTTTATGTAGATAATAAGCAGATAAAGGCTAAAATTTAGGGATTTTAATGATTAAAATATGTGGATAATATGCTGATAAAAGAGGGAGGAGTTAGAGATAATTAAGTCTCTTTTAGATGAGCTAGTAGATTAAGATTAAGGAGAAAAGATAGGACTTATCTGCAAGGTTAGGTAAGTGCCGAAATTTCTATAAATAGGGGGAATATCTCTTCAATTTCAGCATTTGGGTTTTTCTCTCATTCTTTTCTCGTCTTCTCTGAGTAAAAGCCGAAAACTCCTAAAGTTCCATATTCTTCTTCATTCTCTGTAAAAGCCGAAATCTCTAAGCCTATTCCCTCATCTTCACTTTGATTCAAAAGCCGAAACTCTTTCCATTCTTTTTCTTCCTAGCCGAAATCTTCATGTCTCTTCCTTGTTTTCTTTTCTTCTTCTCTTTTCCTATCAGAAATCGAAACTCTTCACTCAAGTATTTTAAAAGCCAAAGACACATCAGCCTTCTCTTGTTCATACTTTTTTCGGGATTTTCCTAAAAGTCGAAATCCCTGGATCTCATCTCCTGTGATTGCCGAATTACTTCTGTGGTGCCTACTTGTGCCCGAAATCTGAAGGAACTTTAGTGGAGTCAATCGCATAGATCTCTAAGTTATAGAATCGTGTTACTTTCGGGATTTCAAGGTAAGGGATCTATTAGTTTTAACGTGTAATTTGGGATTTATTAACCTTGGCCGATTGTTGAAGGGGCTAAATCTTTATGTGTTTTTCCGGCTTTTGAGCAAGGCTTTACATTGAGGATAATAGATCCGGATAGCAAGGACATCGACGAAGAATATTGGATTTCGTGATATCAAGTGTGTAATACTTCCCCACCATCTAGATCTGATTGTTAATGTATGCTCATAAGTTTCTATGTTGTGATAAATACCGATATCTCGGTTTAATGTTGGAAACCCGAAAAGGGTGAAGCAAATCACCAGGTCAGTGAATGTTTGACTTTATATGATAAAAGCATATTGATTTTATGATTTGCATGGGTTGGGTTGATGAAAGGAGGAAGTTATACGTTATATGTGTAGCGGTTTATACCGTGATCTCGTTATATGTTGTAGCGGCTAATGCCGTGATTCATTATAAGGGCTTTGGCCATAATATGTTGATGAGCAAAGCATGACCGCCATCTTGGCGCAGCAGTGTGGGTCGATTGTAGAAATCCCCAATGGTGTGAATGGTGAGTACGGGGCGTGAAGCGGATGGAAACCTAGGCAAATGGTTTGGGCCTTGCATATTATTTGTTATTTTTTTGTAAATGGAATTATTAACTGTTTTATGGGCCTAAGGCCAAAATCTAGTGGTGCATGAGGGTTGCACATCGAGTCTCGCGACTCACCCTATTAATTAACCTTTCGGTGATACCTAGTGCTTCTGGACCGGGCCGAGAGGAACGCAAGGTGGCCATGCAAAAGACCAAGCTGGATCCAAAGAAAAAGTCTCAAGTTAATACTATATATTTTTAATTAATGGATTTTAAATCTCGTTGTAATAAGGCTATGGGCCACTAGTTTATGTTTTGTTTTATTTTGAGCTTTAATTACTTTTAGTTATTTAAATTCTTATTGAACTAATGTATCTATTTAAATTTGGGTTTTTAATTTATAAAGGCATGTTTTATTTAAACTATCAACTATTAAATTTCTCTTGAATAAGAAGATAAACTTTAGAAAAATATTTTTTCTGAAAATACGACATGTTCTTCCAAAAATTTTAGTGACATACCAGATCTGATCGTGGTGTTTGGGCCGGGTTTGGGGTGTTACAAATACGTTAGTATCAGTGGTGCCGAGAGAGAGAGTCACCTGGGAGTTCGTTTAGACTGAGTTCCAAAAGAAATACATCAGTCAAAGGTTCCTGGATCAAAAGCATAAAGAGTTTTTAGAACTGAAACAAGGTCGCATGACTGTAATCGAATATGAAAGAGAATTCGTACGGTTAAGCAAGTATGCTCGAGAGTATGTTTCTATTGAAGAGATAATGTTTAAGCGGTTTGTTGATAGGCTGAATGAAGACATTAAACTTCTGGTTGGGATTTTAGATTTAAAAGAATTTGTTGTGTTAGTTGACCGGGATTGCAAAGCCGAAGACTTTAGCCGAGAAAAGAAGAAAGCTGATTCAGAGACCAGAGATTCGAAGAAAATATCTATGAATAAACCTTCTCATTCTTCATCAAAGAAATTTCGAGATTCGTTTAGTCGATCGAATGCATCAGCGGGATATTCTAATAGAGATCGCGAAAAATAATACACCAGCCCTAAAGCTCAAGCCACGTCAGTATCAAGTGTTGGCAACGTAAAAGACATTAAGCCCGAGTGTCAACAGTGTGGAAGACGGCATTTTAGAGATTGCTGGGTGAAAAATAATAATAGAGCTTGTTACAATTGTGGTTCACGAGACCATTTTATAAAGACTGTCCTGGGATGGTTGAGAAAGATAGACCTCATAATGTGAGACCGAGTAATATGTCGACTAGAGGAAAACCACCAAGAAATGCTGGGAATATGAGTGGTAGTCGAGGGGCGACAAGGGACTCTAGTGTGAGATCTGAGGCTAGAGCACCTGCCAGAGCCTACGCTATTCGCGCTCGCGAAGAAGCGTCGTCACCAGATGTTATTACTGGTACCTTCTCTCTTTCTGACACTAATGTGATTGCTTTAATTGATCCTAGATTGACACATTCGTATGTTTGTGAGAATTTAGTGTCTAGTAAGAAATTGCCTGTATATTTGTGAGAATTTAGTGTCTAGTAAGAAGTTGCCTGTTGAAATTACTAAATTTATGATTAAAGTATCGAACCCATTAGGCAAGTATATTCTAGTTGACAAAGTATGCAAGAACTATCCTTTACCGACATGGGGTTACTGTTTTCTGGCTGATTTGATGCTATTGCCATTTGATGAGTTTGATCTGATTCTGGGAATGGATTGGTTGACTTTGCATGATGCTGTTGTGAACTGTAGACGAAAGATTATAGAATTGAAGTGTCAGAATAATGAAATTCTTCGGAATGAATCAAAAGAATCGAATGAATTGCCTGTTGTGATTTCGTCTATGTCAGCTCAGATATGTGTGAGAAAAGGTTGCGAAGCCTATCTTGCTTATGTTTTGGATACAAAAATGTCTAAATTAAAGATTGAATCGGTACCTGTAGTTTGTGAATATCCGGATTTATTTCCTGAAGAATTACCGGGGTTGCCACCTATTAGAGAGGTTGAATTTTCTATTGAATTAGTGTTTGGAACTTCGCCAATATCTATAGCTCCGTACAGAATGGCTCCGACAGAGTTGAAAGAGTTGAAGGCTCAATTGCAAGAGTTAATAGATAGAGGTTTTGCACGATCAAGTTTTTCGCCCTGGGGTGCGCCAGTATTATTTGTTAAGAAGAAAGACGGGTCAATGAGAATGTGTATTGATTATCATCAGCTTAATAAGGTTACGATAAAGAATAAGTATCCGTTGCCGAGAATAGACGATTTGTTTGATCAGTTGAAAGGTGCAACAGTGTTTTCAAAGATTGATTTGAGATCTAGTTATTATCATTTGCGAGTTAAAGACTCAGACGTGCCGAAAACTGCATTCAGAATGAGATACGAACATTATGAATTCCTTGTTATGCCTTTTGGACTAACTAATGCTCCTGCTATTTTTATGGATTTGATGAATCGAATATTTAGACTATATTTAGACAGATTTGTTGTTGTGTTCATTGATGATATTCTGATCTATTCACGAGATGAGTCTGAGCATGCTGAGCATTTGAGGATTGTGTTTCAAACCTTGACAGATAAGCAACTGTATGCTAAATTCAGCAAATGTGAGTTCTGGCTTCGGGAAGTTGGATTTTTGGGGTACATTATTTCTGCGAAAGGTATAAGAGTTGATCTGAGCAAGATTTTTGCAATTATTTACTGGAAACCACCTAGAAATATATACGAGGTCAGAAGTTTTTTGGGACTGGCTGGTTACTATCGACGCTTCATTAAAAGGTTCTCGATGATTGCTACACCGACGACCAGACTGTTATAGAAAGATGTCAAGTTTGAATGATCCAAGAAATGTCAACAAAGTTCCAATCAATTGAAAGCATCGTTAACTGAGGCACCAGTGTTGGTTCAACCTGAATCGGGTAAAGAATTTTTGATTTACAGCGACGCGTCACTGAATGGTTTGGGTTGTGTGTTGATGCAAGAGGGAAAAGTGATAGCTTATGCTTCTAGACAGTTGAAACCGCATGAAAAGAACTATCCAACACATGATTTAGAGTTAGCCGCAATTGTGTTCGCATAAAAGATTTGGTGACATCACTTGTTTGGTGAGAAATGCCACATTTATACAGATCACAAGAGCTTAAAATATTTGATGACTCAGAAAGACTTGAATTTGTGACAACGAAGATGGCTTGAATTACTAAAAGATTATGAACTAGTAATTGATTATCACCCGGGAAAAGCTAATGTTGTTGCTGATGCCCTGAGCCGAAAATCTTTGTTTGCATTACGAGTAATGAATACCCAATTGATGATTTGTGATGATGGGTCTATTTTAGCTGAATTAAAAGCTAAACCAGTATTTCTTCAACAAATCTGTGAAGCTCAGAAAGATGACCGTGAATTGCAAGTTAAACGAATTCAATGCGAGACTATCCCTAATTCAGAGCTTCAGATTGGAGCCGATGATTGTTTAATGTTTCGAAATAGAATTTGCATACCGAGAAATTCAGAACTCATTCAGAAGATTTTGCACGAAGCGCACAATAGCTGCTTATTTGTTCATCCGAGGAATACCAAAATGTATAATGATTTGAAACAATTTTATTAGTGGCAAGGCATGAAACGAAATATCTCAGAGTTTGTTTCTAAATGTTTGTTTTGTCAGCAAGTCAAAGCTGAATATCAAATACCATCGGGTTTACTGCAGCCTATGATTATTCCCGAGTGAAAATGGGATACAGTTACAATGGATTTTGTGTCGGGATTGCCCCTAACTCTGAAAAAGAAAAATGCTATTTGGGTTATTGTTGATCGACTAACGAAATCTGCTCATTTCATACCGGTACGTACTGATTATTCACTCAATAGATTAGCTGAATTGTATATTGATGAGATTGTTAGATTGCACGGAGTGCCAGTTTCAATAACAGTCCGATTTTAACCTTAATCGGAACAGTGGTTTTGGGACCACGAATTCGAGTCTGAAAAATATTTTAAAATTATTTTTTTTGTGTTTATTATGTGTGAATTTATTTGTGTGAAATTTTCGTGAATTAATTTTATTGTTTATGTGCTTAATTTAATAAAAGGGCTTAATCCCGTAAAATGAAAATTTAGTGGTTAAATTCAAAGGGGCCGAATAATGGTTGTTCTTTTAAATTGGAGGTTTTATGTTGTAATTTAACCAATAATAAAAGGTAGTGGACGACATATTGATTAATATATGTTTTTATTATATTAATTATAAAAGTTAATAATAATAATAATAACATAATATAATGTTATAATAAAATAAACATAACTTAAAAAGCCATGTTCATCTTTTTGGCTTATGACCTAAACTAAGGAAAAGAAAAAAAAAGAAATAAGAGAGCTAGGGCATTCGGCCATTGTTGAGCTTGATTAAGGTACGTGTCTAGCTCGGTTTTTGATAATTTTTACGTTTTTGAGATTGTTGCTAAATTATCTTCAAAGCCCAGGTCTGAATTTTTGAAATTGATGATGATTTTGAGTTTTTTCCATTGATGATAGCTTGTGATTTTTGTTGTTTGATGATGAAATATTAAAGATATGTGAAAGATTAACATGTTTTGTCTTTGAATTTTTGATAAATTTGAGTAATTTGGACTAAATTGTGAAAATAAATTTTTGAGGGACTAAAATGTGAAATAAATGAAATATATGGACTTGTATGGAGCTTATGAATATTCAGCCCTAGCATGATATATTTAAATTTTGTGTATTTTATGTTTTATGCAATAGGGACTCAATTGCAAAAAGTGTGAAATGTCAGGGGCAAAATTGTAATTTGCCCATTTATGTGTTTTTGGATTAAATTGAATGAATGTGTGATTAAATTAGTTAAATTTGAATTTATTTAAATCAAGAACGAAAGAAAACGGAATTAGATCGAGGGAAGTCAAAAGTAGTCGAGTAGTTGATTTCGTCCATCGATATCCGAGGTAAGTTAATAAGCATATAAATGTCGTTAAATTTGATAATATGTATGTTACATGAGGAATGAAATTTTTGGTGATTATATTTGTGTATGGCCGTGTAACACCCCAAACCCGGTCAATACACCACGACCGAATCTGGCATGTTACGGGGAAAATCGCATTTGAAGGGTTAGGTTTCTGGGTAAAGATTCGATGAGAAACTCCTTGTCATATTTCATACTTTTCGAAATCTTGGCATGATTGCTTTGTCATATTTTAATGTTTTAGAGTGATACCCGATGGTAAAGTTTAAAACACATTGCGTTATAGTTTTGAAACCGTTGACCTTCCAAGTTTTTAGCAATTTTAACTCAATTAATTTGTTAAAGCATATTAGAAAGCTACTTTAAGCATAAACATAGTAAAACCTAATTTAAAGGCCATTTACAACCCAAAATAAAACCAAATAGTAATAAATAAACTAAAGTACCAAATTTTGTAAAGTCTGAGCAAATCTTTATTAAAGCATGGCATGAGCACCTCGAGTCCATCCGGCTCCATGTCCGCGTCTAAGTGTCACTGAAATGTCAAGGAGAGGGTGAGTCGCAAGACTCGGTGCATAAGTCCCACTCCCGATAAAACAACATGCTAACACACATCATATCATAGCAACATAATCAATGCACCCCGATCCTAACCATCCATATCACCTTTCTACCCCGTGTGGTACCAAACCACTGGTGGTGCCAAACCACTGGTGGTGCCAAACCACTGGTGACCCAAAGTCACGATATCCATAAGTGTGGTGCCAAACCACTGGTGACCCAAAGTCACGAATAATCCAATGATGGGGCCAACCCATCGTGTGATACCAAATCACTAGCAGACGATCCCATATCTCAAAGTGGGGCCAACCCACGGTGGTGTTAACCACAGGGACGAGTCGCAATGAGGTGCCAAACCTCTGGTGTCCCAAAGACACAGTGTGATACCAAATCACTGGTGACCGCAGATACAAATCCGATGATGGGGCCAACCCATCGTGTGATACCAAATCACTAGCAGACGATCCCATATCTCAAAGTGGGGCCAACCCACGGTGGTGTTAACCACGAGGGACGAGTCGCAATGAGGTGCCAAACCTCCGTGTCCCAAAGACACAAATGTGATACCAAATCTTTGGTGACCAAGTCACAAAATCAAGCTGTGGTACCAAACCTTTGGAGGTGCCAAACCTCCGTGTCCCAAAGACACAAAGTGTCCCAAAGACACGGATATCATATTCCCCTCCTCTCATATCACCCCACATGTCATACTAATGCAAATGATATAAAACATGTTATCATGCTAACATGCTCAACATGGCATCTCATAATATTTACATCATAACATGATATCACATATAGCAATACAAATCTCATAATGAAATGGACTTACCCGTATCCGTGCTTATACCCCATCGGGTACCAAATCCATCAATCATATTGTTTCACTTTAATAAGTAATTAGGTTATCAATCATATTACCAAACAGAAGTGTGTTAGTTTACACACCTGGAATAACGAGGGCCCTAATCCCAAAGAAAAGATCTACAATCTTTAAACTCCTTGCTCCTAGAATCGGCCAAACATAGGGGTTAGATACTTAAGACCACTCGGCCAAGGACTTTTAAGCCAACAGGAGTCATTATCAACCCTTACCTTTGTACTTGATTTGGTTTCCTACCAAATCTCGAATCAAGCAGTGATTCTCCTTTAACAATCGGCACCCTAATGAAACAAATAGTTAATCTCCAATCACCTTTGACTTAATCGAAATCAAAAGATTGAACTAACAATAATATACCAATCACTTACCCTCTACTTACTAATCGGTTTACAAAGAAGGAAGACTCCTCTTGATTACTTCCAAAATCCGAAGGCCCTATCATGAATTCGATTCCA
Organism: Gossypium sturtianum; assembly: GCA_025698515.1. Taxonomy (NCBI): domain Eukaryota; kingdom Viridiplantae; phylum Streptophyta; class Magnoliopsida; order Malvales; family Malvaceae; genus Gossypium; species Gossypium sturtianum. The sequence continues at coordinate 30,134,731 of CM046948.1, forward strand.
ACATAAGAGGTTAACTCCTTTCAACATATGCCCAAAATCGACTATTAACCCAACCAAAACCGATAAATCATAAGAGAGGGAAGAAATGGCCATTCGGCCTAGCACTTACCCAACACCAACCAAAGATTCGGCCTACACAACCACCGGGAGAAGGGAGATATTCGGCTAAGTTAAAGACTAATAGAAGAGAAAAGAGATTCGGCTAGAATAAGCAAAAGAATTTTGTGTCCAAAAGAAAAAGAGAATCGGCCAAGGTCTTGAGAAGAGAAGAAAATGGAAAAGAGAGATAGGTGCTTTTCGGTTTTGGAGAAAAAGAAATGGAATAGATGAATGAAGATTTGGTTTTAGGGACAAGGTAAGTTCAGACACAAAAAGAATGGAGAAGATGAATGGAGAATTCGATTGAGAAGGAAATGGTAAGTTTCGGCTAAGGTGTATGTTGCTTACACCTTCGGTTTCAAGGGAGAAATGGAAGACTTACTTGAATATTGGTAACAAAGAAGAAACTCTCTGACATTCGGCTAACAACTTGACCAAAAGGGAGAATTTTAGCTAGACATACCAAGACCAGAAAATGAAAGAAAAACACTAGAAATGCCAAAAGCATTTTCGGCATAGTCACTTCTCACACCAAGCCGTCACTCCCCCCCCCAAACTCCTCCTAAAAATTCGGCCAAGTCTCCCCACTCACTCACCACCACTCCTTCAAACTTGCTTGACCAAGTCTTCCTCCTAAACTTCCTCTCCACCCTCCATTTGAATGTGTAGACCAAGTCCAAGGAAGAATTCGAATTGCCTTCTACCTCTTCCTCCATGCCGTCCAAAATGAGTGACAAAATAGGGGATCTCTGCGACTTGAACTCAGGATCTCTCCCCCTTGTAGATGACGCCACACTCAGCTCCAAGTGGCACATGCCTTGCCACTTTGCCAACCTCATTTTTTGTGCTCAAAAACGCCAAATAAAATACAAATGACCCAGCTCCTTCAGCTCCTCTCATAAAAAGCCCAAAAACTAAAATTTTCCTACCTGCTCAGGCATAGTCCTAGCCTACAATTAAGCCCCTAAGACACCAAAACAGCAACATAGCAAGCTCCTAGCATGCAAATTATGCCATAACAAAAATAGCCCCCAACCCGGGATATTACAGTTCTACCCCCTTAAAATAATTTCGACCTCGAAATTACCTGGTCAAAAGAGTTGCGGGTACTGCTGTCTCATCATATCCTCGGGTTCCCACGTGGCTTCTTCCACGCCATGATTCCGCCAAAGAACCTTAACCAAAGGCACAGACTTTCTACGCAGAACCTTCACGCGTCGATCAAGAATGCGCACGTGTTCTTCTTCCAAAGTCAAATCTGGATTTACCTCGATCTCTTCCATCGCTACCACATGCGATGGATCCAAACGATATCTCCAAGCATCGAAACGTGAAATACGCCGTGAATCGACTAAGCTGCTTTGGCAATTCCAGTTGATACGCCATCGGTCCCACTCGTCTCAAAACCTTATACGGCCCAATAAACCTCGGACTTAGCTTGCCTTTCCTTCCGAATCTCAACACCTTCTTCCAAGGCGAGACCTTCAGAAAACTCGATCCCCACAAAGAAAACTCTATATCTCTCCGCTTAAGATCAAGCATAAGACTTTCGCGGTCGAAGCTTCCTTCAATCGAGCTCGAATCAACTTAACCTTATCTTGCCTCAAAGAACTAACTCTGGTCCCAACAACCGACGCTCACCTAACTCCGCCCAACACGTAGGTGATCGACACTTCCTACCATACAACGCCTCATATGGTGCCATCTTGATGCTCGCTTGGTAAATCGTTGTTGTAGGCAAACTCACTAATGGTAGAAATTCTTCCCAACTACCCTCAAATCCGAACACAACCTCTCAAAGCATATCCTCTAAGATCGAATAACCCTTTCCGATTGTCCGTCGATTTGCGGGTGAAAAGCCGTCTTTGAAATCCAACCGCGCACTGCAGAGCTCGATGCAACGCTTTCCGTAACCTTGACGTAAATCGGGATCCCTATCCGAGATGATCGACATTGGCACACCGTGCAACCTCACTATCTCCGAAACATACACCGCCAACCTCTGCGAAGTGAGTAGTCAACCCTCACGGAATAAAGTGAGGTGATTTAGTCGGACGATCCACCACTACCCAAATCGAATCCTTCTTGCTTGGCGAAGCGGTAATCCACCGACGAAATCCATGGTTATCCTTTCCCACTTCCATCGAGGAATCTTCACAGTCAAGCAAACCCGACGGCAATCGATGTTCACCGACTGCCGACATGTCGGACACTTCCCAACAAACTCTGTCACCTCTTTCTTCAAGCCCGACCACCAAAACTGCTCTCTAAGATCCCTATACATCTTGCTACAACCAGGATGCATAGCATAAGGACTGCTATGAGCGTCCTGAAGAATCTTCTGCCTCAGCTCAATATCTTTAGGCATACAAGCCTTACCTTGAAAACACAGCACCCCATCACTAGACAAACTATAACCCTCCAAACCACCACTCTGTACCTGCAACCTCCGCGCACTCAGAACCTCATCCTCTAACTGTCTCTCTCTGATCTGCTCAACCCAAGTAGGCTTAATCTGCAACTCTGCCAGAATACTTCCGTCGTCATACAAACTCAAATGGGCAAACATCGCTCTTAAGTCCGAAACAACCTTGCGGCTCAACGCGTCTGCCACCACGTTAGCCTTGCCCGGATGATACTCAATCGAACAGTCGTAATCCTTAAGCAACTCAACCCATCTACGCTGCCTCAAATTCAAATCCTTCTGAGTCAAGAGGTACTTCAGACTCTTATGATCCGTGTAGACTATTGATCTCTCTCCGCACAAGTAGTGCCTCCAAATCTTCAACGCAAAGACTACGATCGCTAACTCCGGATCGTAAGCGTCGGATAGTTGACCTCATGTGGCCTCATTTGCCGAGATGCGTAAGCCACAACCTTACCTTCTTGCGATCAAGACACATCCCAACCCCGTATGTGATGCATCGCGATGAGACCGTGAATTCCTTACCGGCCTCAAAGTTGAATCAAACCGAGCTTCGTTAGAATCTTCTTAAGCTTGTCGAAACTCTCCGCTTGTTTCTCACCCAAACAAACGAAACCTCTTTCCTTAACAACTTGGTCATTGGTGCTGCAATCAACGAGAAACCCTCAACAAACCTGGTGAGAGTATCCGCCAAACCAGAAAACTCCGATCTCACCCATCGACCTAGGCGGCCTCCAATCCAAAATCGCTCAATCTTCCGAGGGTCTACCCGAATCCTCGGTGACACTACATGCCCCAAGAAAGTCACTTCTCTAAGCGTAACTCGCATTTATCGAACTTAGCATAGAGTCGCTTTTCCTCAAAATCTGCGGCAGCACCACTCGCAAATGCGCATCATGCTCTTCTTTACGTCCCTGAGTACACTAAGATGTCGTCTATGAAAACCACAACGAATCGATCCAGATCTATCTTTGAAACACCCTATTCATCATATCCATGAATCTGCGCGTAGCGTTAGTCAACCCGAACGGCATTACGAGGAATTCGTAGTGCCTATACCGAGTCCAAAAAATTTGTCTTGTGAATATCCGCTTCTTTCACCTTTAATCGGTGATACCCGGACCTCGAGTCAATCTTAGAAAATACCCATTGCACCTTCGGTGATCAAACAAGTCATCTATCCGTGGCAACGGATACTTGTTTTTGATCGTCGATTTATTCAAATTGGCGGTAATCTATGCACATCCGCATTGTACCATCTTTCTTCTTAACAAAAGTACCGCGCACCCCTTACGGTGAAACACTTGGCCCGATAAAACCTCGGTCCAACAACTCTTGGATCTCGAGCCTTAAGCTCCACCAATTCCTTTGGCGCCATCCTATACGGAGCAATAGACAGCGCGAGCTTTCGGGTAACAAATCTATCCCAAACTCTACCTCACGATCCGCGGCAAACCGGAAGTTCTTACGGAAACACATCAGCAAATTCCTTAAGCTGTTCGGACTTTTCTCTACAAAGCAGACTCTTTAGCCTCCAAGGCATACACATGAACCACATACACTTCACATGACCCTTTCTCACCATCTTCTCGCCTTTAGAGCATACACCACATTAGATAAGCAATCTCTCCTATTACCTATCATAGCCACTTCATCTCCCTCAACCGTCTTAAGAACCATGCGCTTGGCCGTGCAATCCAACCTACTTTGGTACTTGACCAACCAGATTCATCCCAAGAATCAAATCGAACTCCCAAATGGCGGTTCCATCGGATCAAGACAAACACTACCCTTGGAGTTCTAGGGGTACATCTCTAAACAAACATATCTACTACCACAGAGTGACCTAAAGGGCTAATTACGGTCATCCGCCTAGAAGATATCTCGTGGTCTAAATCCATGGTCTCTACTATACTACGGCAACATAAGAGTGCGTTGAACCCACATCAATCAAAGCGGTATAAGGAGAACCAAAGATCGTAAACGCACGGTTATGACGTCCGGTGCGTCGCCTCCTCCTCGGCGCCACGCATACACTAATCCAGCCGCTCGGCATCGAACTACCCGCACCTCGCCGGTGCTCCACGGCCCCGACCAAAACCATTACCGGCTCCGCCATTACCACGGCCCTCTGCGGTGGCGGTACATTATTCCTGAACTGAGTACGGCCCTGACTCTCAGACTGAATCCTGGCCAACTTACGCGGACAGTCCCTCACGCGATGATCCAGAGAACCACACTCAAAACAACCTTTTCCACCGGTCCAGCAGCCTCCCCAATGATATCTCCCACAATGGTTACACCGCGGCGGTCCCTGACTAGCAGCAACAACCCTACCAGACTGATTTGGCCCACTCTGTCTAGCCCTTTTCTGAGGATTACCCGACGATCCAGAAGACCCAAAGCTCCTCTTATGCCTGTTCCTGTCCATGCCCTGCCTCACGGACTCCTTAACACCCTCGGCTACCTTAGCCTTCTCAACCAGGACAGCAAACTCACGCTCCTGCTGAGGAGCAATCAGCAGCCTCAACTCGTCTCTCAGACCATCCTCGAAACGAACACACCTCTCGTGTTCAGTAGCCACAATACCCCTAGCATACTTGGCTCGACTTCAAGAACTCGGCCTCGTACTCGGAAGCGGACTTACTCCCTTGGACTAGCCTCAAAATGCTTTTTATTTAGCAGCGTCGATGTAGCTAGCTCCAATGTACTTTTTTCGAAATGCACCGAAATAATCCCATGTCGATCCTCTCACGCCACACATCATCCGAACCGTGAGCCACCACCGATATGACTCATCCCGAAGAAGCGATACTATGCCCTTGACTTCTCCTCGGCCAGATCAAGTCCGGATCATCCATGATCCGCTCGGTTGCCTCCACCAATATTCGGCGGTGCTAGGAGCAACACCGGATACACCTCGAAAGAATTCGGCCCCATTTGCCCAAGTCGCTCAGCACAGATTTCCTAACTCCCGCACCCCACCTACTCCAGCCTACTCTTTCCAACACTCGCGCAAAGATCGCGCGCGTGACGCTGCGTCGTCTCGATCGATCTTGGAACTCACCACCTCCGGTGGTGGCGGAGCCGGTATCTCATTTTTTCGACTTCGACCGGATCCTACGGGTTCGAAACCGTCATCCTACCCTACCTCTACCACGAGTATTACGACCACGTCCGCCTCGAGTGCTCATGACTAAAATCTCTACGTATCGATTTAGGAGTTTTATGCATCGATATTTATTCCATTGTTTTAAAGCAAATCTTATGAATATTTAAGGAGATTTGTTCTCGCGAGTTCACGTAATCCTATCGTTTGGATTTCTAAAGTAATCCACTATTGCAATCATCCAATCACATCAATAAATCACAAGCAATAATAAAGGATACTTACCTGGCGGATCGTGTAGGAGACTCGGTGTCATGCCCTTCAAACCATTTATTTCAAACAAAACACTTAAAAAGCAGACTTTTGAAAGCATTTTGGGCCTCGGGCCCGCAGTGAGCCTTTGAACTTGGCTCACGATACCACAATTGTAACACCCCAAACCCGGTCAATACACCACGACCGAACCGCATGTTACTTGGGAAAATCGCATTTGAAGGGTTAGGTTTCGGGTAAAGATTCGATGAGAAACTCCTTGTCATATTTCATACTTTTCAAATCTTGGCATGATTGCTTTGTCATATTTTAATGTTTTAGAGTGATACCCGATGGTAAAGTTTAAAACACATTGCGTTATAGTTTTGAAACCGTTGACCTTCCAAGTTTTTAGCAATTTTAACTCAATTAATTTGTTAAAGCATATTAGAAAGCTACTTTAAGCATAAACATAGTAAAACCTAATTTAAAGGCCATTTACAACCCAAAATAAAACCAAATAGTAATAAATAAACTAAAGTACCAAATTTTGTAAAGTCCGAGCAAATCTTTATTAAAGCATGGCATGAGCACCTCGAGTCCATCCGGCTCCATGTCGCGTCTAAGTGTCACTGAAATGTCAAAGGAGTGGGTGAGTCGCAAGACTCGGTGCATAAGTCCCACTCCCGATAAAACAACATGCTAACACACATCATATCATAGCAACATAATCAATGCACCCCGATCCTAACCATCCATATCACCTTTCTACCCGTGTGGTACCAAACCTTTGGTGGTGCCAAACCACCTGGTGACCCAAAGTCACGATATCCATAAGTGTGGTGCCAAACCACCTTTGGTGACCCAAAGTCACGAATAATCCAATGATGGGGCCAACCCATCGTGTGATACCAAATCACTAGCAGACGATCCCATATCTCAAAGTGGGGCCAACCCACGGTGGTGTTAACCACGAGGGGCCAGTCGCAATGAGGTGCCAAACCTGCGGTGTCCCAAAGACACAGTGTGATACCAAATCACCGGTGACCGCAGATACAAACCGATGATGGGGCCAACCCATCGTGTGATACCAAATCACTAGCAGACGATCCCATATCTCAAAGTGGGGCCAACCCACGGTGGTGTTAACCACAGGGACGAGTCGCAATGAGGTGCCAAACCTCTGGTGTCCCAAAGACACAGTGTCCCAAAGACACGGATATCATATTCCCCCTCCTCTCATATCACCCCCACATGTCATACTAATGCAAATGATATAAAACATGTTATCATGCTAACATGCTCAACATGGCATCTCATAATATTTACATCATAACATGATATCACATATAGCAATACAAATCTCATAATGAAACGGACTTACCCGTATCCGTGCTTATACCCCATCGGGTACCAAATCCATCAATCATATTGTTTCACTTTAATAAGTAATTAGGTTATCAATCATATTACCAAACAGAAGTGTGTTAGTTTACACACCTGGAATAACGAGGGCCCTAATCCCAAAGAAAAGATCTACAATCTTTAAACTCCTTGCTCCTAAAATCGGCCAAACATAGGGGTTAGATACTTAAGACCACTCGGCCAAGGACTTTTAAGCCAACAGGAGTCATTATCAACCCTTACCTTTGTACTTGATTTGGTTTCCTACCAAATCTCGAATCAACGATGATTCTCCTTTAACAATCGGCACCCTAATGAAACAAATAGTTAATCTCCAATCACCTTTGACTTAATCGAAATCAAAAGATTGAACTAACAATAATATACCAATCACTTACCCTCTACTTACTAATCGGTTTACAAAGAAGGAAGACTCCTCTTGATTACTTCCAAAATCCGAAGGCCCTATCATGAATTCGATTCCAACATAAGAGGTTAACTCCTTTCAACATATGCCCAAAATCGGCTATTAACCCAACCAAAACCGATAAATCATAAGAGAGGGAAGAAATGGCCATTCGGCCTAGCACTTACCCAACACCAACCCGATGATTTCGGCCTACACAACCACCAGGAGAAGGAGATATTCGGCTAAGTTAAAGACTAATAGAAGAGAAAAGAGATTCGGCTAGAATAAGCAAAAGAATTTTGTGTCCAAAAGAAAAAGAGAATCGGCCAAGGTCTTGAGAAGAGAAGAAAATGGAAAAGAGAGATAGGTGCTTTTCGGTTTTGGAGAAAAAGAAATGGAATAGATGAATGAAGATTTCGGTTTTAGGGACAAGGTAAGTTCCGACACAAAAAGAATGGAGAAGATGAATGGAGAATTCGATTGAGAAGGAAATGGTAAGTTTCGGCTAAGGTGTATGTTGCTTACACCTTCGGTTTCAAGGGAGAAATGGAAGACTTACTTGAATATTGGTAACAAAGAAGAAACTCTCTGACATTCGGCTAACAACTTGACCAAAAGGGAGAATTTTAGCTAGACATACCAAGACCGAAAATGAAAGAAAAACACTAGAAATGCCAAAAGCATTTTCGGCATAGTCACTTCTCACACCAAGCCGTCACTCCCCCCCCCCAAACTCCTCCTAAAAATTCGGCCAAGTCTCCCCACTCACTCACCACCACTCCTTCAAACTTGCTTGACCAAGTCTTCCTCCTAAACTTCCTCTCCACCCTCCATTTGAATGTGTAGACCAAGTCCAAGGAAGAATTCGAATTGCCTTCTACCTCTTCCTCCATGCCGTCCAAAATGAGTGACAAAATAGGGGATCTCTGCGACTTGAACTCAGGATCTCTCCCCCTTGTAGATGATGCCACACTCAGCTCCAAGTGGCACATGCCTTGCCACTTTGCCAACCTCATTTTTTGTGCTCAAAAACGCCAAATAAAATACAAATGACCCAGCTCCTTCAGCTCCTCTCATAAAAAGCCCAAAAACTAAAATTTTCCTACCTGCTCAGGCATAGTCCTAGCCTACAATTAAGCCCCTAAGACACCAAAACAGCAATATAGCAAGCTCCTAGCATGCAAATTATGCCATAACAAAAATAGCCCCCAACCCGGGATATTACAGGCCGAATGTGTATTGAGCAAATGAGCTATATTTTGAGTTCGATCCGATCAAGATTCAATGTCCGAAAGCCCTATACGAACTTTAGGAATAGATAGGATACATATGTCATGACATAGGATTTTCGATATGTGTTATCGTGTAAGACCACGTCTGGGACGTTGGCATCGACTTGTGTTTACGTGTAAGACCATGTCTAGGACATTGGCATCGTATTTGATTCGTGTAAGACCCTGTCTGGAACAGTGGAATCGACTTGTGATTACATGTAAGACCACGTCTGGGACGTTGGCATTGTACAAGCTTCCGACTATCCGCGTATCCTTTTTAATTTCGAATGGTTCATCGGGCAACAATAAGTCTGATCGAATGTGTAAATTGAGCTAAAATGATCAGGTATGAATGAGTTCATTTACTACTTGTAATAAGGTAAGTAAGTTACTTGATATTTATTGTAAGTCTTGTATGAAGTAAAGGGAGAAAGTATGTGAACATGGTAAGTGTATTCGGCTTAATGAATAAATGATATGAAACTTGTGGAATTGATTCTTAAATATGTGTATATATGACCATGTATATTCGGCCACATAAGTAATATATGTACATGATGTTATATTATGATTATTGAGTTTATGCATATGGGTGTATATATATTTGGTTGTATAATGACATTTTGGTTTTGAAAGTTGAATGATAATTTGTTATTTCAAATATATGAGCATTCGGCTAAAGTAGCATTTGTGTATGAAAATGTATTATTTATGTAATTTGTAAGTTTGAGACTAATTGTGGTAATGATAATATAACTTGATTTTGTTTAAATGAGTTGATTATATCATTAAATTGTTTATTTTTCTTATGACTTACTAAGCTTAAATAGCTTACTGTGTGTGCGTTCTTGTTTACCTCTGTTTTATAGATTTTGGAGTCACGTTACGAGCTCGAGGATCGTCAGCAAAGCCTATCACACTATCGACTGTTTCTTTTGGTATTTTACTAAGTTGAATTTGGGCTTATGGCATGTATAGCATAGATGGAATGTTTGAGTTTGATTTTGGGACATGTATATATATATATATATAGCCATGCGAAAATGGCTTGATCATTTTGTTTATGTTTGGTTTTATTTGTTCTTGGTTAAGTGTTTGTGTGTTTGGTTTTAATAATTCGGCTATGGTCTGTTTCTTTTAGTCAAGTTTATATATTATGCATTTGTTATAATTGCTTGTTTATAATGCTAATGTTTGAGTTAATATAATCATGTGTTTTGGCATTTAGGTTAATGGTTGAACTTCATGTGAAAGTTAATCTTTATATGTATTAGGTCATGATTCAAATTGTTGTAAGGTATGTTTCATGGTTGTATTCTTGAAATGGTTGGTCAAGGTTGATTTTAATTAGTGAGAATGTTAAGGTTATTCGGCTTTGTAAATAATTTATTTGGAATTGCATTTTAAGTATGGTTTGTGTGTGATTTAAAATAGGAGATGGATATATGCTATTTATAATTCGATTATGTTATTTGACCATTTTTTTCGGTTTACAATGTGCATGACTATATTTGGTTTGATAACATATATGACATGGTGATGGCATGATTATAATAATATAATGTAATAAAGGTTTCTCATATAATCAAATAGGTAATTAATTTATTGGTTGAGTGTACGTATTTTTTTTTTACTAAGGTATTTGGGCATGTGAAACAAGTGTAATGCTAGTTGTTATTTATGTTCAAGATGCTTAAAATTATTATAGTTTATGCGCATAGTCTTGTAATGAATTAAAATGGCTAAGTATAAGGTAAGTTTGGTAATTGTTAAATAAACGATATTGTATAAATGGATGTCTTAACGCATGCTAGGCAGGAGATGATTATATGTTCGGATATTTATATAAGTTATTATGATTCGGTTGCAATGGCAAAGTATGTAACTTATTTTGCTTGAATGGTTCGGTATATGTATTTTGGATTGAATATAAAGCATGCGAATTTGGTATACTATGAATTGTTCTTTATGTTCACAAATGTTTAATGTGATTATAGTGACATGCGCATGTTATAATAATATCAAGTTATGTTCAGCTATGATGTAATGTGATATGATTGAAGTATGTTTAATAATGTTTTAGGCATTCGAAAGCCATGCAATTGATGTTCATACGATTTGAACTTGAAATAATGAATCATGATTCGTATATATAAAATGTTTTTTTTTAAATATATGAATGTCTGTTCTGAGTTGTGCTTTGCTTGGCAATGCCTCGTAACCCTATTCTGGCGACGGAATCGGGTTAAGGGGTTTTACAGTTTCAGTTATTTCGGATAGAGATCCGAGGTTCACATCGCGGTTTTGGAAGAAATTGCAATAAGCTCTGGGTACGAAATTGAATTTCAGCACAACTTTTCATCCGCAAACTAATGGACAGTCTGTGCGAGTAATTCAGATTCTCGAAGATATGCTCTGGTGTTGTGTTTTGGAATTCGAAGGCAATTGGGAGAAATATTTGCCGCTAGTTGAATTTGGGTATAATAACAGCTTTCAATCGAAAATAAAGATGGCACCGTACGAAGCTTTGTATGGTCGCAAATACCGAACTTCATTGTACTAAACCGAGCTTAGCGAGAAACAGATTTACGGGGTTGATTTAATTAGAGAAACCGAAGAGAAAGTAAAAGTAATTCGCGATTGTTTGAAAGCAGCTTCAGATCGTCAGAAATCCTACGCGGATTTGAAACGAAAAGATATTGAATTTTAAATCGGTGACAAAGTGTTTTTGAAAGTTAATCCGTGGAAGAAAATTCTTAGATTTGGTTGAAAAGGCAAATTGAGTCCGCGTTTCATCGGGCCGTACGAGATTATCGAAAGAATAAGGCCAGTGGCATATCGACTAGCTTTACCAACAGAGTTAGAAAGGATCCATAATGTTTTTCACGTATCAATGTTGCGTCGATATTGATCGGATCCCTCACAAGTGATTTCTCCGTCAGAGATTGAAATTCAACCTGATATGACGTATAACGAAGAACGGATCAGAATTCTAGTACGTGAGGTTAAACAGTTAAGAAATAAAAGCATAGCTCTCGTGAAAGTACTTTGGCAATGACACGGTGTTGAAGAGGCAACGTGGGAGCTCGAGGAAGCCATGAGAAAACAGTACCCTAACCTATTCACTGATAAGATTTTCGGGGACGAAAATCCCTAAGGGGGGAGAGTTGTAACAGCCCGTTTTTAGTCAAATCGAAACAGTGGTTTCGGGACCACAAATCCAAAGTAAAAATATTTATTCTATTATTATTTTAATGTTTACAGCATGATTGGGTAATTGTGTGAAAATTTCGTCAAGAAATTTTATCGTTTAAATGGTCAATTTAAGAAAAAGGACTAAATCGCGTAAAGCGTAAAACTTGAGTTCTATTAGCTGAAGGTGTCAAATAGCTATAGAACCTTAAATTTAAGGTCCTTATGTTGTAAATATACCATTTTTAGTGTTATTGGACTTTTATGGACATCTTTTAAGTGAAATTTTAATGAATTTATAAAGGTTAAACTTGTAATTTGGTTATTAAAGGCTTAATTAATACAAAACAACAATTTTAATTCATTATCATCTTTATAGCCAAAAATTTAGGGCTTGGAAAATCCATGGAAACACCTTGAAGGTTCAATCACATTGAAGCTAAATAGTAAGTCTGTTTTTGTTCGGTTTTTAATGATTTCTATGTTTTTGTGATTGTTGCTTCGTATTCTAGCTAGCCCGTACCCTAGATTTCGAAACTGTTAAAGATTTATCATGTTGCCATTGTTGAATGCTTGAGTAATTTGATGATTTATGATAGATTTGGAAGGTTTAATGTTAGATTAATAGCTTTTATAAAGTAATTTTTGAGTGAAAACCAAATTAGAAGTTGAATAAGATATGAAATAAAATATTTTTGAGTCTATTTTCGTATAAAAGAAACAGTGTAAGCAAAATAATTTCATATTATGAGATATTTGAATTTTAGTGAGACAGGGTCAGAATGATTTCTGGATCCCCTGTTCTGATTTTGGAAAATTATTAAAAAAAATTTAAAAATAATTATGGGTTATAATTTATATGTTTAAAATACTGAATGAGTCTATTTTCAAGAGAAACAAACAGAAACATCATCCGAATTCTATACGATAAGATAATTTATTTTTAGTGAAGAAGGGTTGAAACTGTCAAACAGCAGAACAGGGGAGACTTTAAAGAATAAACTATACTTATTGAATAAACTAAAAATTCTGAAAAATTTATGGTAAGAAGAAATGTGAGTCTAGTTTCGGGGAAAATTAGCGGATCTTAATTTGGAATTCTTTAGTTTAATATATAAATAATTTAGTGACTGTGACTCGAGTAGACAGCTTGAGATGAACATGAATAAATAGTGGAACTAAGTGCAATTATGATTGTATTATCTTGAGAACATATTGTGAAGATTTATAAAATCCTGTTAATAAATCACTTATTATTTGCATACCTACTTACTAAGCTATAATGCTTACCCCCCTTCCTTTCTTTTTTTTTCCTATAGTGTCAGATGCTAGCTCAAGTTGGAGGTCGTCAGAGATTCTATCACACTAACAAGTTATTGATTGGTATTGTATCAACGATCTTCAAGTATTTTTAAGTCTATGGCATGTATAGGGACTTGATTATGTGTATATGTTATTATGAGTTGGCCTAGAATGTTGGTCTATGCTATTTGGTGGTTATTGTCGTATAAGGCCTTTTAATGTGGCCAATATTTGTTATGTTATAAGTCTATGATGATGCATTTCAAGGATGTGTATGCTTGCATGTGAATGGTTAAGTGTGTGTGTGTGTGATTATGCATGATGAATGTGGTTTGTAAATGGTAGGTGGATGTCTTAGTGTGGATGTTTGAATGCTTAATAATACCATGTTGTGTGATGATAAATTTGTATAAATGTATAAGTGTTTTGGGGTGGCAAAGGGCTTGGTAAGTAGCCTTACTTGTGGCCACACGGGTAGCCACACGGCCATGTGCCCAGGGTGTGTGAAGTCTGCACTTGATTTTCGAAAATTCAGAACGCCACACGGCCTAACACATGGGCGTATATCTCGGCTGTGTGAAGGACATGGCCTTGGACACGGGCGTGTGCCCCTATTTTTCAAGAAATTTTCTAATGTTTTCCAAAGTTCTCGATTTAGTCCCAGACCACTTCCAAAGTATTTATTGGGCCTCGTAGGCCCTATTTAGGGACTCAAAGATAAAAAATTGAAAAGTTTTAATTTGGATAAAATTTTATGACTCGATTTAATACGTTTACAAGTGTATGTGTTCCGGTAATGCCTCGTACCCTATTCCGGCGTCGAATACAGGTAAGGGGTGTTACAGGAGGTGGAGAAGTAGGAGCACAAGGTGAAGCTGGAAGAGAAGGGTTATCAACAGCAGTAATGGGGAACTCACCCGCGGAGTAGAGTTCGTAGGAGAGGTAGCACTGGCGATCACCATAGCGGAAGCCCCAATAGGATTTTCTCTCCTTTTTTAACGATATTCTAGTCTCCCATTATCTGTATCCTCCTCACTGCTGATTACCATGTTGACAGCTCCCACTCCAGTTCTACGTTTTTTACGCGCTGCTAAAAGTCCAGTTCGCAGGCCCAAAGAATCTTCTATCTCCTCAGAAGTGCTAAGTGTTTCCTAAGAGTCACTTCCTGAAGCCTGAGTTATGCCTGCACCACCAACAATCCAAACATTAGTGGTAGCAGTTAAAAGATTAATGGGAGCAACCTTTTCTGCTCGTGCGGAGGCAACCATTCATGGACGAGGTTTTATCCTGCAATAACTATAGAATTATTTTGCGGGCTCCTCGCAAAGACCGGCCGCCAGAATTCACCCAAGTCATCACTGTTAACACTCGAAAATTCCATGTAGCCATGACTGATTTTCAGCAGCTTCCCCTAAGGCTTTGGCGACCTCTCTGCTATCACCTGGCCTGTAACCCGTTAGGACTGCGACCTTTCAGGCAATACAAAAACACATTTCGCACAGTGATGAGGTCCTCAATATTAAAGGGACTCCCTATGGAAAGCCTTGCCAACTGAGCCTTCCCACAATCTGTCCCTATGGTTCGCTTGAACAAACACATATCCTGGCTCGACAAGGACCACTCCATAGGAAAGCCAAACCCACCAACAACCTTGTATCTAACCCTAATATGTTTCTCCCATTTTAGCCAAAGGTTAGTGCATCAGTTCACAACTATTGTTTCGTATTTCAAACGAAGAAAGAAATAATAGAAGCCTGCCCAATCCCCTCGATTCTGTGTAACAGCCCGGTTTTAGTGATGTCAGAAACAGTAGTTTTGGGACCACAATTTCGATGAGAAAATTATTACTTTATTATTTATTATAGGTCTACTGGATTATATTAAGGTCGTATTAAAATTTTGTTAAAAATTTTGAAGTTTACATAGTTAATTTGGTAAAAAGGACTAAATCGCAAAAGGTGTAAAAGTTGAGTTCTATTAGTTAAAAGGGTCAAATGGCTATGAAACTTTAAACTAAAGGAATTAAATGGTAAATAAACCATTTAATGAATTAGTGGATAGTTATGGATATTGTTTTGATGAAATTATGATAAATTTTTAAGGTTAAAATGGTAATTAGGTAAATAAACTTAAAACTAAAAGAAATTAAAACAAAGTATCATCTTATTCTTCTTCCTTAACCGATTTTAAGAGAGGAGAGACTCCATTGTTGGTAGCCTGGTTCGACTAGGCTTAAGTTGGTGCATGGTATGTATTTTTCAAACCATTTCTAATGATTTTTATGTTTTTGCGTTCGTTTTAGCTTAATCTAGCTAGCCCGGGGGTTAATTTGTAAAAATGTTAAAGGTTGAGGGTTATTCCATTGATGTTTTTTAGTAGGTTTTGATGCTAAATGATGGATTATGAATCTTTGTTGTAAAATAAACAAGTTTTGTTAAGTGATTTTTGATAAAATATCATTTAGGGATTTATTTGTGAAAATAGTAAAATTTCATATCAATTTTATGAAATGGTGGTTTAATTGGGTTAGTATAAGTTCTAAATAAATTCGGCTAGCTTTAATGTAGGATTAAAATGGTTAGATTTCAATTTATGTGCTTAAGGACTAAATTGTGAAAAGTTAAAATGTTAGGGGCAATTTGGTAATTTTGCATCAATATGAAATGTGGATTCAATTGAATACTAGAAGTATTTAATTGATTGAAATTACCTATTCAGATCAAGGAAAACCACGTTCGGACTTAGATAGAGGAAAAGCTAAAGCTTCGGACTAGTTCGATTATATCACTACGCCCTTAATTGTCGAGGTAAGCTCGTATGAACGATAATCGTATTCTATTATTTAAATTGAATGTTTACTATGTTAGTACTAATTTATATGGACAATATACAAATGTATCAATACTATGACGAATTAACGGATATTGAGTCCCGGTTGAACCTTAAGAATTTTTAGGATACAAATGACATGTCAGTAGGGATTTCATGTTTCGAGTGCTGGTCTTGAATGTCCTACCGATGGCTGAGGTCCTGTATTTGTTGCAGATACTCCACAGCTTGTTTGAGTAGCATTGTGTAGCTTACATTCCAACCCACAGCTCGTGTGATCAGACCCATTTGACAGCTCATGTGAGTAACGATGTAAAGGAAATGTTACGGTTATATGTAAAGGCACACTTCGTGTGAGCTTTCCCGAGTATTCGATGTAATTCTAGATGGTTCAACGAGTTTGAAAAGGAAAAAAATTGTAAGTGTTCAAATGGAATGTATCATGAACTTATGAAAAGGAATTATGAACTAAATGATGAGATTATATATGCAAATCTACTACATTATGGATGAATTCATTTGAACCATGTAACAGCCCGTTTTTGGTCAAATTGGAACAGTGGTTTCGAGAACACAAATCTGAAGTCAAAATATTTATTCTATTATTATTTTAATGTTTACAGCATGATTGAGTAATTGTTTGAAAATTTCGTCAAAAAAATTTATCGTTTAAATGGTCAATTTGAGAAAAAAGACTAAATCGCGTAAAGCGTAAAACTTGAGTTCTATTAGCTAAAGGTGTCAAATAGCTATAAAACCTTAAATTTAAAGTACTTGTGTGGTAAATATACCATTTTTAGTGTTAGTGGACTTTTATGGACATCTTTTAAGTGAAATTTTAATGAATTTATAAAGGTTAAACTTGTAATTTTGTTATTAAAGGCTTAATTAATACAAAACAACAATTTTAATTCATTATCATCTTTATAGCCAAAAATTTAGGGCTTGGAAAATCCATGGAAACACCTTGAAGGTTCAATCACATTGAAGCTAAATAGTAAGTCTGTTTTTGTTCGATTTTTAATGATTTCTATGTTTTTGTGATTGTTGCTTCGTATTCTAGCTAGCCCCTACCCTAGATTTCGAAACTGTTAAAGATTTATCATGTTGCCATTGTTGAATGCTTGAGTAATTTGATGATTTATGATAGATTTGGAAGGTTTAATGTTAGATTAATAGCTTTTATAAAGTAATTTTTGACAAAAATGTCAAAATGGGATTAAATTGAGAAATGTGTAAGTTGTGTGGTAGAAATGTAAAATAAATGAAAAATATGGGCTCCTAGGGGTATTATGGTAATTCGGCTAAGCATGGGTGTTTTAAAATTTCATGAATTTGTGATTTTGTGTACTAAGGACTAAATAGTAAAAGATGTGAAACTTTAGGGGCAAAAGTGAAAATGTGCCTTAAAGAGTGTTTTGGACTAAATTGAATGAATAGATGATTAAATAAGTTAATTTTGAATATATTTAGATCAAGAAAAGCGAAATACGGAATTGGATCGGGGAAAAGATAAAGTTATCGACTAACCGACTAGATTTGCCGTCTTCACATCCGAGGTAAGTTCGTATGTTAATAAGCATTATTATAATTGAGATTTAATGCTTTATATTGAATTGTTGATGAATACAATTGTATGAAAATATTCGACAAAGCTTCGGCTATGTATCAGAAGTTAGTGTGCGAGATCGAGATAGCTTCGGCTATGTATGGCACTTAGTGTGCGATTCGGAGTAGCTTCGGCTATATATGACACTTAATGTGCGAGACCGGGATAGCTTCGGCTATGTAAGGCACTTAGTGTGCAAGATTATAATAGCTTTGACTACGTATTGGCACTTAGTGTGCGAGATATCTAGTATTCGACAGTATTTCAAAAAGGTATGAGTTCGTTACGAATTTGTACAGTTATTTACATGTAAAGTATGAGATTCAAATAGAAGAAGTTATGAATTTACATATAAGTATATGATTAAGCATACGGAAAGCTTGTTGTTACCATGAATTACATGTTAAATAGTTTAAGTTGTTGATTTATGTAATATGATTCGTTGAGTTTAATTCATACGAGCTTACTAAGCTTTATAGCTTACTTTGTGTAATTTTCGTGTTTTATAGTGAAATCGAAGCTAGCTCGGATTCAGGGATCGTCGGAGATCATTTCACACTACCACCTATCACTTGGTACCTTTGAACTTTGGTATATTAAGTATATGGCATGTATAGGGACTTTGAGTCATGTTAGTTATGTTTTGGCAATGACTTTGGCCAAATGAATTAGCTTGTATATGTTTATATTTTGGGTTGTAAATATAGCCATGAGAGTTGGCTTAATTTGGTGAATTTTGGTTATGTGCATATATGTGAATATATGGTTGATATTAGATGTGAATTATGTTTGTGAATTGGTTTAAAATAACGTATGTTTAGTAAAGGTATAGTTAGTTGAATTGGTATGTTTTGATGGAGTAAGGTTTGAGGTTATAAGCATGTTGAATGTTGGTATTGAAAATGGTATGGATTAGTCTTGATTGTGGCTTAATTGAATGTTATTTATGCTATGATTTGGTACCATTTGAGCTTGTTTAGGTATGTGCAAAATGGGTGGCAAAATGGCTTGGTAAATAGTCTATTTTTGTCTATACGGGCGGAGACACGGGCGTGTGTCTCAGCCGTGTGTGACACACGGTCAAGTTACACGGCCGTGTGTCCCCTGGTGTTGAAATTGAAATGAAGTCAGTATGCTCCACACGGTCACACACGGGCGTGTGATCGGCCGTGTGGCACAAGTCAGTATACCCCCTAATTGGCACACGGCCTAGCACACGGGCGTGTGACTTGGCTGTGTTGTATAAGTCAATATACCCTATAGGTTTGGCACGGCCTAGCACACGGCCTGGCACACGGGCGTGTGTGGCCACTTCGAAGGGCACACGGGCTAGACACACGGGCGTGTGGTTGGCCGTGTGACCCAAGTCAGTATGGGACACTGCCATGTGCTCCTAATTTAAATATCCACACGGCCTGTGACACGGTCGTGTCTCACACGGCCTGACGACACGGGCGTGTGTCGCTTGTTTTTAGAAAAAAATTGTTAATTGTTGAAAAGTTTTTCGTGCTTTCAGTTTAGTCCCAAATCACTCCTAATGCATGTTTAAGGCCTCGTAGGCTCGTTTAAGGGACACTGTGATTGATTGTATTTGAATTGTATATGAAATGTATGAATAAAGGTGTTGAATCTCTGGTAATTCTTCGTAACCCTATTATGACGGTGAATACGGATGAGGGGTGTTACA
Organism: Gossypium sturtianum; assembly: GCA_025698515.1. Taxonomy (NCBI): domain Eukaryota; kingdom Viridiplantae; phylum Streptophyta; class Magnoliopsida; order Malvales; family Malvaceae; genus Gossypium; species Gossypium sturtianum. Next base: position 30,154,322 of record CM046948.1, read on the forward strand.
AACCATGTACAAAGGTATTAACTTGTGGTTTTGGTGATGTTGTATAGGCTTATGCCAAACTTATGGTCTTGGATGATTTTATACTTATGCTTTATATTATGCAAATGAAATGGTAAGTTATGTTTTGGTTTATACGAGCTTACTAAGCATTCATTGCTTACGTAGTTGTTTTCCTTTGTTTTATAGATTATCGGAAGCTCGATTTGGTTGGAAGCTCGTCGGAGACCTATCACACTATCCAGCAAGCTTTTCGGTAGTTTTTGAGTATTTTGGCCAAGGTTTATAATGGCATGTAAGGGGTGGTTTATAATGGTGTTTTGATGAATATGTAAATGGTAAATTTGGTATGTTTTGTGCCTTGATGTTTATGCTTGTTTGATAAATTTGTAATGCTTGTTAAGCTATGTCATTTCGGTCACTTGTTAAGGCTCTTTATGGTATGTTTGGAAAGGTTTGATAATGATAATTTTGTGGTATGTTTTGGTAAGCAATTGAACTAGGTTATGATGATTGAAATAAATAAATTGTTGATTTGTTTTGGCATGTTATGTTTGGATGTTAATTGTGGTGCCTTTGAATGGCATATTGGTTAGTTGAGTTAGGATCTTGAAATGTCACTTTGATGTGTGTATGAATGATGTTTTTGGTCCTTTGAAAGTGTGCACAATTGTATTGAATGTTGATGCATGAAATTATTTTGAAATGGCTTGATTTGAGGTAAATTTTGGGTTCACATGGCCTGAGGCACAGGCGTGTGACTCAGCTGTGTAAGGCACACGGTCTGGCGACACGACCATGTGTCATCTGAGGGTTGCTTAGGTTCCAAGTCATTGAGTTAAATGGACTAGCACACGGCCTGGCCACGGGCGTGTGGGTCAACTCATAGAGTTACACAAGCTGGCATACAGGCATGTGACACTGCCAGGCACAAGGGCGTGTGACATGGCCATGTAACCCTACTCAGTGAGTTACACGGGTGAGCACACGAGCTGGAAATGGCCGTGTGTCCCTATTTCAAAAGTTACACGGCCTAGGGTCATGTCACACGGCCTAGGGCCATGTCACACGGTCTGACCACACAGCCATGTGACCCTTGCTTTGTCAATTTTTGCATATTTTTCCTAAACTTTCTGTTTTGTTTCAAATTAGTCCTATATTAATCATAAGCTATTTTTAGGGCCTCGAGGGCTCGATTTAGGGACAGTATGCATGTGTATGAATGGTTTATGATATTATTAACATGTTGAATGATATGATGATTAAATGATTCTGATTGTATAGTAATACTATGTAACTCTAATCGCGTGACGGAGATAGGTTAGGGGTGTTACATTTAATGGTATCAAAGCTACGATTTAGTCGATTCTCGGACTGAACTTAGCATGTATGGAGTCTAGAAATACATGCCATTATATAACTTGTGATAGTGTGATAACTCCTGACTCAAATTAAACTATGTTCTCATATAGATAAGATGTCGCCCAACCGAGCCGATTCTGATGAGGTAGAAAGTAATGCGCAAGCCTCCGTTCAAGAGTAGCTTCTAATGGTAGTGGGTCCGTAGTTAAGGGCCGGGGAGGTGAGGCTAAAGAAGGCTTCTTCTAAATGATGTCTGAATGGTTCATAGAGTTTGTGAGAACAAACCCGTTGGCTCAACGACCTATTGCCATTGTTCCTTAGGGTTTGGAAAAATACGTGCAAGCAAGCCTCCAGTTGATAAAATTCAAAAATATGGGACTGAAGAGTTTCGTGGTACAGCCAAAGACGATCCAGAGAAAGCTGAGTTCTTGTTAGAAAACACAGTGAGAGTTTTCGATGAATTATCCTGTACACCTGCAGAATGTTTAAAGTGTGATGTATTGTTACTGAAAGACTCAGCTTATCAGTGGTGGAATACATTGATTGCGGTAGTACCGAAAGACCGTATGAACTAAGATTTCTTTCAAATAGAGTTTAGAAAGAAATATGTTAGCCAGTGGTTCCTTGACAAGAAACATAAAGAATTTCTAGAATTGAAATAGGGTTGTATGACAGTAGCCGAGTACTAAAGAGAATTTGTACGACTTAGAAAATATGCTCGAGAGTGTATACTATCAGAGGCTATTATATGTACTCAGTTTGAGGACAATTTAAATGAAGATATTGAGTTGCTGGTCGGGATTCTTGAGCTGAAAGAATTTGTAGTTCTAGTTGATAGAGCACATAAGGCCAAAGAACTCAGCAAAGTAAAAAGAAAAGCAAATTCTGAGGCTCGTGATACAGGAAAACGACCTATGGGAAAATCAGTTTCATATCCATCGAAGAAATCAAAGCAATTCCATAGTCGTTCATCAGCATCAGTAGGTTTCTCAAGGAGAGATAAAGAGAAGCAGCGTTCGAGTTCGAGACCTCAGGCTACATGTGTAGCGAGTGTGGGTAGTGTTAGAAACGAAAGGCCTGAATGTCAGCAATGCAATAGACGACACTTCGATGAATACAGATTAAAAGATGGGACATGTTTCAAATGTTGCTCTTATGATCATATTCTCAGAGATTGCTTGGAAAGGTCAGATAAAGAGAAGGCTCAGAATACTCGTTCGATTAATACGGCTGCGAGAGGGAGACTACCCAGAAATAGTGGTAATGTAGGAAACAGTCAAAGTGGAACAAAAGATTCTACTTTTAGATCTAAGGCACGGGCACCAGCTAGGGCTTATGCGATTCGTGCTCGAGAGGAAACTTCAGCGCCTGATGTGATCACTGGTACATTTTCTATCTTTGATACTAATGTTAATGCTTTGATTGACCCGGGGTCAAAGCACTCATATGTATGCACAACTTTAGTGTCAAATAAGAAAATACCTTATGAGTTTACTAAATTTGTGGTTAAAGTAACGAATCCTTTAAGTTAGTATGTGTTAGTTGATAAAGTCTGTAAAAATTTTCCTTTGATGATTAGGGATTGCAACTTTCTGGCTGATTTGATGTTATTACCATTTGATGAGTTTGACGTGATTCTGGGTATGAACTGGTTAACTCTGCATGATGATGTTGTGAACTATAGACCAAAGCATATTGTGTTGAAATGTCAAAACGGTGAAAGGAACCGAATTGAATCAGATAGATTGGATGGTACATCTAATGTTATCTCAGCTATGATGGCATAGAAATATGTTAGAAAAGGCTATGAAGCGTATCTAGCTTACATATTTGATTCCAGGGTTTTAGAATTGAAATTAGAATCGATTCTGACTGTATGTGAGTTCATTGATGTGTTTCTAAAGGAGTTACCAAGGTTACCGCCAGTCAGAGAGGTTGAGTTTGCTATTGAGTTAGTGTTGGGGACATCTTCGATATCGAGACATCTTCGATATCTATAGCTTTGTATAGAATGGCGCCTACAGAGTTGAAAGAATTAAAAGCATAGTTGCAAGAGTTAACAGATAGGGGCTTTATTTGGCCCAGTTTTTCTTCTTGGGGTGCACCGATATTATTTGTTAAGAAAAATGATGGGTCAATGCGGTTGTGTATCAACTATCGACAACTCAACAAAGTTACGATCAAGAACAAATATCATTTGCCACATATTGATGATTTTTTTGATAAGTTGATAGGTGCGACAGTATTTTCAAAGATCGACCTTTGTTTTGGATATTATCAGTTACGAGTTAAAGACTCGGATGTGCCGAAAACTACTTTCAGAATTAGGTACGGACATTATGAATTTCTTGTTATGCCATTTAGTTTAACCAATGCACCTGCTGTGTTTATGGATTTGATGAACATAATATTCAGGCCGTTTTAGACAGATTTGTGGTTGTGTTCATTGATGACATACTGATTTATTCTCGAGATGAAACAGAGCATGACCAGCATTTGAGAATCATTCTACAAACTTTGCATGAAAAATAGTTGTTTGCTAAGTTTAGCAAATGTGAGTTCTAGCTCTGAGAAGTTGGATTTTTGGGACACGTAGTATCGACAGATAGTATTAGAGCTGACCCAAATAAAATATCAGCTATAGTGGACCGGAAGCCTCCGAGAAATGTTTCAGAAATTAGAAGTTTTTTGGGTTTAGCTGGATATTATTGAAGATTTTTTAAAGGATTTCTGATGATTTCTACGCCGTTGACGAAACTACTTCAAAAAAACTTCAAGTTTGAATGGTTTGAAAAATGTCAACAAAGCTTTGCACAGTTGAAAGCGTTATTAATCGAAGCCCCTATGTTGGTTCAGCCAGAGTCTGGTAAGGAATTCGTAATTTATAGTGATGCTTCGTTAAATGGTTTGGGTTGTGTGTGTTGATGCAAGAAGGCAAAGTGGTAGCATATGCTCCTCGACAGTTCAAACCGCACGAGAGAAATTACCCGTGTAACACCCCCTACCCGTATTCGTTGTCAGAATAAGGTACGGGGCATTACCGGAGTTTACAATTTTTTTTTTTTTTGAAATCGAAACCATTCTAATTCATCATATTTTCAAAATAAAATTCATGCATATTTATAAGATAACTTTAACAGATAAGCCATACCAATGGCTGACCTTACATTCATTTCATACTAACATTTATTTTATTAGCTTATACATGCCATTCATTTCCAAACTAAAGTTTCTTTAAATACCGAAATACTGGGGTTGATAGTGTGATGAGTCTCCCACCGATCCGACCTCCGAGCTCTTAACACTACAAAACAGGGAAAAAGGAAATAGGGTAAGCACTTTGTGCTTAGTAAGCCCATGTAACAAGAATTATACTTACCTAGTATTTTCAATACAAGCAATAAACATTCATATACTCACTCAATGCATTATTACCCTAACATTCACAAACTCAACATCCAAGTTAGTCGATTAATTTCCATATATCAATAATATACACGCCATGATTGATGAGCTCATCAATGTCATGATTTCCATTTCCTTGTTATTTTTCCATATTTATCCCGTTAAATTACTCGAAATTTCGATGGATTTTCAGAGGTACACTTTAGTGTACAAATCCGGTCCGTCAATTCATATTCATGCGCACATTTTCATTTCAGAGAGCACACTCGCGAACCTCATCTTTTACGGTGGGATTACCAGTCCAGCTAAATCTCGTAATATAAACTCATAGAGTATTGTCGGGATTACCAGTCCAAAGCTAAATCCCTCAGCAACGACAATTACTCTAATGAGCTTGGATCTCAATTACACCCAAAGCTAAATTGGACCTAATTCGGATTACCCGTACGGGCTAAATCCATTTTTCACATATTCTTCGGGAGGGCTATATCAGGATAGGATCACCCGTCCGGGCTAGATCCCTTTTTACCGTCAATTCCTTTTCAGAGATCCATCGAATTTTCCTTTCATTCAACCGGGATTTCTTTCCCTTTTTTTATCAAATATATCAAAGTTTCATCAATTTTCATACAATGAACATTCAAATTATATTCACATCAATAACATACATTTCAAGCATTTAAGAATATAATTCAAGTTACATGAACTTACCTCGATACTAGTTCGTTTATAAAATCTACTAATCCGGGACTTTTTCCTTTCCTCGATCTAGCTTCGTATTTGAGTTTTCCGGATCTAAATAAATAAATTCAATCATCAATTCAATACATTTCATGTTCACATGTAGCATTTTCTATAATTCTATTATTATTTTTAGCTTATTCAAAGCTGTCTACTTGAGTCACAGTCACTAAATTATTTATTTCTCGAGCTACAGAGCTCCAAATGAAGAACCGTTAATTTTCCCTGAAACTAGACTCACATATCTTCTTCTCATAAAATTTTCAGAATTTTTGGTATGGCCAATCAATACCAGATTATTCTTAAAGTTTCCCCTGTTTCACTGTTTGACTGTTCTGACCTCTCTTTACTACGAATCAAATTACTCTTCATACAGAATTCATATGACCTTCTTATTTATTTCATTTGAAAATAGACTCATTCAGGATTCTAAACATATAAAGTTAAGCCCCTAATTATTTTTCTCCAATTTTTTATGATTTTTCAAAGTCAGAACAGGGGATCCCGAAATCCCTCTGGATCAGTCTTACAAAAATATAAATATCTCAAATTACAGAATTCCTTTGCTTTCCATGTTTCTTTCATATGAAAATAGACTCAATAAGCTTTAATTTCATATCTCACTCAGCTTCTAATTCCACTTCTACGATTTTTAGTGATTTTTCAAAGTAACCCTACTGCTGCTGTTCCAAAACAGTTTTCTTATAGCTTATTTTACAATTAAATCCTTTACCCAATTCTAACTTCAAATTCTTCCAATTAAACCACTAATTCATCATTTTATTCATCATATGCTATATTCAAAAACTCTGAAACTTCAAAAATTTCAACTTAAATTCATCAAAACTTTGTTCTAAAACTTATAAAGCATCAAAATTAAAAGAAAAAGGACTAAATTAACTTACCAAATTAAACTCCAAGCTTCAAACTTTAAATTTTCCCTTTTCTTCTTTCTTTTCTCTTTTTTCTTTCTTCTTTCACGTTTGCTCTCTGTTTCTTTTCTGTTTCTATCTCTTTTGTTTCTTTTCTCTTTTCTTTATATATATATATAATAATATAATAATATAATAATATAATAATATAATAATAAACTAAAAATCTCAGATTTTTCTTCAATTCACCGCCTCAATCTAGACAAAATGGCTTAATTGCCATTTTGGTCCTTTATACTTTCTTTTAATCTATAATTAAACTTTTACTTTCATTTCAATTTAGTCCTTTTCATTTAATTACCTACCCAAACGTTAAAATTTTCTAACGAAAGTTTAATACCGCATTACTAATATTTTATAAATATTTATAAAAATATTTCCTATCATATAAAGACTCATGCAAACATATTGAAATAAATTTCTATTTAAATCGGATTTATGGTTGCGAAACCATTATTCCGATAATCTTGAATTTAGGCCATTACAACTCTCCCCCCCTTTTAAGGATTTTCGTCCTCGAAAATCTTACCAGTAAAGAGGTTTGGATATTGTTTCCTCATTGCCTCCTCCGGTTCCCATGTCGCTTCCTCAATCCCGTGCTTTTGCCACAATACTTTCACCAAATTTATTTTTTTTGTTTCTAAGCTCCTTTGTTTCCCGTGCCAATATCTTGACCGGTTCTTCATTTGTAAGTCATATCCATTTGAATCTCCACTTCTGTCGGAGAAATAACATGTGAAGGATCTGACCGATATCGTCGTAGCATAGACACATGAAAAACATTATGGATTTTATCAAGTTCTGGTGGTAATGCCAACCGATAAGCGACCGGTCCAATTCTTTCTATGATCTCATATGGTTCGATAAATCTTGGACTCAATTTACCCTTTCGACCGAATCGAGAACTTTCTTCCAAGGAGACACTTTCAAGAATACCTAGTCACCGACACAAATTCAATCTCTTTTCGTTTAAGATCGGCATATGATTTTTGGCGATCGGAAGCTGCTTTTAAACTATCCCGAATAACCTTCACTTTCTCTTCTGTTTCCCGGATTAAATCAACCCCATGTATCTTCTTTTCACTGAGCTCTGTCCAATACAATGGTGTTCTACATTTTCTACCATACAAAGCTTCATATGGTGCCATTTTAATACTGGACTGATAACTGTTATTGTAAGCAAATTCAATCAAAGGTAGATACTTCTCCCAATTACCTTTAAACTCTAGTGTACAACATCGAAGCATATCTTCCAATACTTGTATTACACGCTCAGATTGGCCATCTGTCTGAGGATGAAATGCAGTACTGAAATACAACTGAGTACCCAAAGCTTCTTGCAATTTATCCCAGAAACGAGACGTAAATCGGGGATCTCTATCTGATATAATGGAGATAGGCACTCCATGTAACCTGACAATCTCAGATATGTACAATTCAGCCAGTTTATCTAAAGAATAATCCATACGTACCGGAATAAAGTGTGCTGACTTTGTCAATCGGTCAACAATCACCCAAATAGCATCTTTTTTCCTCGGAGACAACGGTAACCCCGATACAAAATCCATAGTGATTCTTTCCCATTTCCATTCCGGTATAGTAATTGGCTGAAGTAACCCCGAAGGTACCTGATGTTCTGCTTTAACCTGTTGACATATCAAACATCTTGATACAAACTCAGAAATATCACGTTTCATACCTGGCCACCAGTACATCTTCTTCAAATCATTATACATTTTATTACTTCCCGGATGTACAGACATAGTACCACTGTGAGCCTCGTGTAAAATCTTCTGTACGAGCTCTGAATTCTTGGGTACACATACCCTACCTCTGAATAATAAACAATCACCAACCCCAACTTGAAATTCAGAATCAGTACCTGACTCACATTGTGCCCGTTTAACCTGTAACTTCTCATTACTCTTCTGAGCTTCACATATTTGCTGTAAAAATGTCGGTTTAGCTCTCAATTCAGCTAAGATTGAACCATCATCAACCAAAGACAATCGGGTATTCATAACTCGTAAAGCAAACAGAGATTTTCGACTCAAAGCATCAGCCACAACATTAGCCTTACCTGGATGATAATCAATAATCAAATCATAGTCTTTTATCAATTCAAGCCACCTGCGCTATCTTAAATTCAAATCTTTTCGTGTCATCAAATATTTCAAGCTTTTATGATCGGTATAAATATGACATTTTTTCACCAGTACAAGTAATGCCGCCATATCTTCAATGCAAAAACAATAGCAGCTAACTCAAGATCATGTACCGGATAATTTCTTTCATGTGGTTTAAGTTGTCTTGAAGCATAGGCTATTACTTTACCTTCTTGCATCAAGACACAACCTAAACCATTTAATGAGGCATCACTGTAAATAACAAATTCCTTACCCGGTTCAGGCTGCACTAATACTGGTGCTTTCGTTAGTAGATCTTTCAATCGGTTGAAACTCTGCTGACATTCATCAGTCCACTCGAACTTTACATCTTTCTGCAATAATCGAGTCATCGGAGAAGCTATCATAGAGAATCCTTGTACAAATCTCCGATAATAACCAGCTAAACCCAAGAAACTTCTAACTTCAGATACAGTCTTCGGTGGACTCCAATTGACAATAGCTGAGATTTTACTTGGATCTACCCTGATGCCTTCAGCAGATACAATATGTCCAAGAAAACCCACTTCTCGAAGCCAAAATTCACATTTCATTGAATTTAGCATATAATTGTTTCTCTCATGAAATTTGCAACACAATTCTCAAATGTTCGTATGTTCTTCTTCATCTCGAGAATAAACCAAAATATCATCAATGAAAACTACCACAAACCTATCTAAGTATGGTCTGAATATCCGATTCATCAAATCCATAAATACTGCAGGTGCATTAGTCAACCCAAATGGCATAACTAGAAACTCATAATGCCCGTACCTGGTTCTGAAAGCTGTCTTTGGCACATCTGACTCCCTTACTCGTAACTGATAGTAGCCCGATCGGAGATCAATCTTTGAAAATATAGTAGCACCTTTCAGTTGATCAAATAAATCATCAATCCGGGGCAACGGATACTTATTCTTTATAGTTACCTTATTGAGCTGTTGATAGTCAATACACAATCTCAAAGACCCATCTTTCTTTTTCACAAACAGAACCGGAGCACCCCAAGGTGAATGACTCGGTCGGACAAAACCTCTGTCAACAAGTTCTGTGAATCGTGTCTTTAATTCTTTTAATTCTGTAGGAGCCATTCGGTACGGAGCTATGGAAATCGGAGTAGTTCCCGGAATCAAATCTATAGAAAATTCCACTTCTCTTTCTGGTGGCAACCCTGGTAACTCTTCTGGAAACACATCAGAAAATTCACATACCACTGGCACTGCTTGAATCTTTGACTCAGATACCTTAGTATCTAATACATAAGCAAGAAAAGCATCATACCCCTTTTTGACATACTTCTGAGCAGTAATAACTGAAATCACATCAGATAATCCCTCTGTCTGATCGGATTTAACCCGAAGTAATTCACCATTCTGACACTTCAACACAATATATTTACATTTACTGATTTACTCTGCGCATCATGCCGAAGTTAACCAATCCATGCCCAATATCACATCAAACTCATCAAATGGCAGTAACATCAAATCAGCCAGGAAACAATAACCTCTTACCATCAGTGGACAATTTTTACAAATTTTATCCACCAAAATAGATTGGCCAAAGGGGTTCGAGACTTTAACCACAAATTCAGTAGGTTCAATAGATAAATCTTTAACGCATGCAAGTTTTACACATATATATGAATGCGTAGAACCGGGATCAATTAATGCAGTAATATCAGTTTCAAGTAAAGAAAATGTACCAGTAATAACATCGGGTGCTGAGGCATCTTCTCTGGTACGCATGACATATGTCCTAGGAGGTGCTCGTGTCTCAGGCCTACTTGTAGTATCTTTTGTAGCTCCTCGGCTACCACTAACATTACCGGATGGTCGAGATGGTCTACCCCTCAAAGATGGATTACTTGGCTTCGATATATATTCAGCTTCTTTTTCACTTCTTTCTGGACAATCTCTGAGGAAATGGTCAAAAGAACCACATCGGTAACATGCCCCGCTCTTAAATCGACATTCACCAAAATGAGCTTTATTACAATACTGGCATCTCGGCTTAGGGGTACCAACACTGCCAACACTGGTCACTGATGGAGTGGAAGGTCTTGAATTAGTGCGCTGTGAACCTCGCACTCTATCCGAATACCCAGTGGTTGAGGTAGAACGATCCTGGTACTTCTTCAATTTCTTTGGAGCAGAAAACTGAGATTTTCCCATTTGTCTTTTACTAAAAATTCGAGCTTCCCTCTCAGCCTGTTTCTTTTCTTTGCTCCATTCTTCTGCTTTATAAGCTCATTCTGCTAGTGTAGCAAACTCTCGAATTTCAAGAATTCCAACAAGTAGCTTAATTTCTTCATTCAACCCTTCTTCAAATCGTTTGCACATTTCAGCTTCCGACTGTACCCATTCTCGAGCATATTTACTCAACCGAACAAATTCTCTTTCATACTCAGATACTGATCTATTGCCCTGTTTCAGCTCAAGAAATTCTTTTCTTTTCTGATCAAGGAATCTCTGGCTGATATATTTCTTTTTGAACTCGGTCTGGAAGAATTCCCATGTAATTTCTTCTTTCGGAACAACTGAAGCTTTAGTATTCCACCAATGATAAGCTGTGTCTTTTAGCAGTGAAACAGCACATTTCAAACATTCTTCTGGTGTGCAAGATAATTCCTCCAAAACCCGAGTAGTATTTTCTAACCAAAATTCAGCTCTTTCGGGATCATCATCAACTGCTGCTCGAAATTCTTCGGCCCCATATTTTCGGATTTTATCGACCAGAGCTTTTCCTTTTCTGACAGATTCAGTACCTGTACCCTGTGGAATCTCGGGAACCGGTGGAGGAACAGGAGGGGGAGCTTGAGTTTCTTTGCCTTTGTAGGGTTAGTTCTTATATATTGGGTAAACCATTCATTCATCATTTGAAAGAAGGCTATTTTTGCCTCCTCCCCTTGACCCTCTATACCGGGCCTTCTACTGCTAGTTTCTTCTCTTTGTATTGAAGCCGGAGCATGACTCCCAGCTTCCTCAGATTGAGCTCGGTCAGATGACATTACTATAAGGAAAACACAATTTAAGCGGTCAGGAGATATCACACTATCAAAAAAAAAATAATTTAAATGGCATGTATAGCTAATCCGTATTCACTATATCGGTCCTAGAACCGACTAAACCGTAGCTCGATACCAACAAATGTAACACCCCTACCCGTATTCGTTGTCGTCGAATAAGGTACGGGCATTACAGGAGTTTACATTTTTTTTTTTTTTTTGAAACCGAAACCATTCTAATTCATCATATTTTCAAAATAAAATTCATGCATATTTATAAGATAACTTAATGAGATAAGCCATACCAATGGTGACCTTACATTCATTTCATACTAACATTTATTTTATTAGCTTATACATGCCATTCATTTCCAAACTAAAGTTTCTTTAAATACCGAAATCTTGGGGTTGATAGTGTGATGAGTCTCCCACCGATCCGACCTCCGAGCTCTTAACACTACAAAACAGGGAAAAAGGAAATAGGGTAAGCACTTTGTGCTTAGTAAGCCCATGTAACAAGAATTATACTTACCTAGTATTTTCAATACAAGCAATAAACATTCATATACTCACTCAATGCATTATTACCCTAACATTCACAAACTCAACATCCAAGTTAGTCGATTAATTTCCATATATCAATAATATACACGCCATGATTGATGAGCTCATCAATGTCATGATTTCCATTTCCTTGTTATTTTTCCATATTTATCCCGTTAAATTACTCGGAATTTCGATGGATTTTCAGAGGTACACTTTAGTGTACAAATCCGGGTCCGTCAATTCATATTCATGTGCGCACATTTTCATTTCAGAGAGCACACTCCCGCGAACCTCATCTTTACAGTGGGATTACCAGTCCAGGCTAAATCCCCTGTAATATAAACTCATAGAGTATTGTCGGGATTACCAGTCCAGGCTAAATCCCCTGCAACGACAATTACTCTAATGAGCTTGGATCCAATTACCAGTCCAAGCTAAATTGGACCTAATTCGGATTACCCGTACGGGCTAAATCCATTTTTCACATATTCTTCGGGAGGGCTATATCAGGATAGGATCACCCGTCCGGGCTAGATCCCTTTTTACCGTCAATTCCTTTTCAGAGATCCATCGAATTTTCCTTTCATTCAACCGGGATTTCTTTCCCTTTTTTATCAAATATATCAAAGTTTCATCAATTTTCATACAATGAACATTCAAATTATATTCACATCAATAACATACATTTCAAGCATTTAAGAATATAATTCAAGTTACATGAACTTACCTCGATACTAGTTCGTTTATAAAATCTACTAATCCGGGACTTTTTCCTTTCCTCGATCTAGCTTCGTATTTGAGTTTTCCGGATCTAAATAAATAAATTCAATCATCAATTCAATACATTTCATGTTCACATGTAGCATTTTCTATAATTCTATTATTATTTTTAGCTTATTCAAAGCTGTCTACTTGAGTCACAGTCACTAAATTATTTATTTCTCGAGCTACAGAGCTCCAAATGAAGAACCGTTAATTTTCCCTGAAACTAGACTCACATATCTTATTCTCATAAAATTTTCAGAATTTTTGGTATGGCCAATCAATACCAGATTATTCTTAAAGTTTCCCTGTTTCACTGTTTGACTGTTCTGACCTCTCTTTACTACGAATCAAATTACTCTTCATACAGAATTCATATGACCTTCTTATTTATTTCATTTGAAAATAGACTCATTCAGGATTCTAAAAATATAAAGTTAAGCCCCTAATTATTTTTCTCCAATTTTTTATGATTTTTCAAAGTCAGAACAGGGGATCCCGAAATCCCTCTGGATCAGTCTTACAAAAATATAAATATCTCAAATTACAGAATTCCTTTGCTTTCCATGTTTCTTTCATATGAAAATAGACTCAATAATCTTTAATTTCATATCTCACTCAGCTTCTAATTCCACTTCTACGATTTTTAGTGATTTTTCAAAGTAACCCTACTGCTGCTGTCCCAAAACAGTTTTCTTATAGCTTATTTTACAATTAAATCCTTTACCCAATTCTAACTTCAAATTCTTCCAATTAAACCACTAATTCATCATTTTATTCATCATATGCTATATTCAAAAACTCTGAAACTTCAAAAATTTCAACTTAAATTCATCAAAACTTTGTTCTAAAACTTATAAAGCATCAAAATTAAAAGAAAAAGGACTAAATTAACTTACCAAATTAAACTCCAAGCTTCAAACTTTAAATTTTCCTTTTCTTCTTTCTTTTCTCTTTTTCTTTCTTCTTTCACGTTTGCTCTCTGTTTCTTTTCTGTTTCTATCTCTTTTGTTTCTTTTCTCTTTTCTTTATATATATATATAATAATATAATAATATAATAATATAATAATATAATAATAAACTAAAAATCTCAGATTTTTCTTCAATTCACCGCCTCAATCTAGACAAAATGGCTTAATTGCCATTTTGGTCCTTTATACTTTCTTTTAATCTATAATTAAACTTTTACTTTCATTTCAATTTAGTCCTTTTCATTTAATTACCTACCCAAACGTTAAAATTTTCAAACGAAAGTTTAATACTGCATTACTAACATTTTATAAATATTTATAAAAATATTTCCTATCATATAAAGACTCATGCAAACATATTGAAATAAATTTCTATTTAAATCGGATTTATGGTTGCGAAACCATTATTCCGATAATCTTGAATTTAGGCCATTACAACCCGACTCATGATTTAGAGCTTGCAGCTATTGTATTTGCTTTAAAGATTTGGCAACACCATTTGTACGGAGAAAGATGTCATATTTTTATGGATCACAAAAGCATAAAGTATTTGATGTCATAGAAAGATTTGAACTTGAGACAACGTAGATGGCTTGAATTACTGAAAGATTACGATTTGATTATTGACTACTATCTGGGAAAAGATAATGTTGTTGTTGATGCTTTAAGTAGAAAATCTTTGTTTTCTTTACGAGCTTTAAATACACGGTTGAAATTGATTGATGATGGTTTTATACTAGCTGAGTTGAAAGCTAGACCGACGTTTTTACAACAAATTTGTGAGGCTCAGAAAACTGAAGCTGAATTGATTGCAAAACAGAAACAGATTGCGTCAACACCTGATTCAAACTTTCATGTTAATTCAAATGGTAGTTTGTATTTTAGAGACAGAATTTGTGTTCTGAGGAATTTTGATCTTATTCAGAAGATTTTACAGGAAGCTCACAGTAGTAGCTATCAATACATCCTGGTGGAAATAAAATGTACGGTGATTTGAAACAGATGTACTGGTGGCCAGGTATGAAACGAGAGATTTCAGAGTTTGTATTGAAATGTTTGATCTACCAACAAGCTAAAGCCGAGCATCAGGTACCTTTCGATTTGTTACATCCTGTAATGATTCCAGAGTGGAAATGGGAACGTTTTACAATGGATTTTGTATCGGGATTACCTCTATCTTCAAGAAAGAAAGATGTTGTGTGGGTCATTGTAGATCATTTGACGTAATTCGCACATTTCATTTCAGTACGTACATATTATTCACTTGGAAATTGGTGGAATTGTACGTTTCTGAAATTTTCAGATTGCACGATGTGCCGGTATCTATTATCTCTGATAGAGATCCACGGTTTATGACTCGATTTTAGAGTAGTTACATGAAGCTCTGGGTACTCGATTGCATTTCAGTACAACGTTTCATCCACAGACCGACGGTCAATCTGAGCGAGTAATTCAGGTACTTGAGGATATACTACGATGTTGTGTTTTAGAGTTCGAAGGTAACTGTGAGAAATTTCTTTCATTGGTTGAATTTGCATACAATAACAGTTATCAGGAGAGCATTAAAATGGCACCGTACGAGGCTTTGTATGGTCAAAAATTTTGAACTTCATTATATTGGACTGAGCTGAGTGAGAAAAATTTATTCGGTGTTGATTTGAATCGAGAAACTGAAGAAAAGGTCAAAGTAATACGTGACAGTTTGAAAGCTGCTTCTGATCGTCAGAAATCTTACGTAGATTTGAAAAGGAAAGATATAGAATTCTAAGTCGGCGACAAAAGTATTTCTAAGAGTATCACATTGGAGAAAAGTTCTCCGGTTTGGCCAAAAAGGAAAGCTTAGTCCGCGATTCATCGGGTAGTATGAGATTATTGAGAGGATTGGACCAGTAGCTTATCGGTTGGCTTTACCGTCAGAGTTAGAGAAAAATCATAATGTGTTTCATGTGTCAATGTTACGATGGTACCGATCAGACCCTTCACATGTGATTTCACCTGTAGAGGTTGAATTCAACCAGATATGTCGTACAGTGAAGAACAGATCAAAATTTTAGCTCGGGAAATTAAAGAGCTGAGAAATATAAGAATAGCTTTAGTTAAAGTTCTCTGGCAACATCACGGGATTGAAGAAGTGACCTGGGAACTGGAAGAAGCTATGAAAGTGAAATACTTGAACCTATTTTCTGGTAAGATTTTCGGGGATAAAAATTCCTTTAGGGGGGAGAGTTGTAACAACCCGTTTTTATTGATGTTAGAAACAGTGGTTTTGGGACCACAATTACGATGAGTAAATTATTATTTTATTATTTATTATAGGTCTACGGGATTATATTAAGGTCGTACTAAAATTTCGTTAAGAAATTTTGAAGTTTACATAGTTAATTTGGTAAAAAGGACTAAATAGCAAAAGGTGTAAAAGTTAAGTTCTATTAGTTAAAAAGGTCAAATGGCTATGAAACTTTAAACTAAAGGACTTGAATGGTAAATAAACTATTTAATGAATTAGTGGATAGTTATGGATATTGTTTTGATGAAATTATGATAAATTTTTAATGTTAAAATAGTAATTAGGTAAATAAACTTAAAACTAAAAGAAATTAAAACAAAGTATCATCTTATTCTTCTTCCTTAACCGATTTTAAGAGAGGAGAGACTCCGTTGTTGGTAGCTTGGTTCGGCTAGGCTTAAGTTGGTGCATGGTATGTATTTTTCAAACCGTTTCTAACGATTTTTATGTTTTTGCGTTCGTTTTAGCCTAATCTAGGTAGCCCGGGGATTAATTTGTAAAATTGTTAAAGGTTGAGGGTTATGCCATAGATGTTTTTGAGTAGTTTTTGATGTTAAATGATGGGTTATGAATCTTTATTGTAAAATAAACAAGTTTTGTTAAGTGACTTTTAATGAAATTGCATTTAGGGATTTATTTATGAAAATAGTAAAATTTCATATTAATTTTATGAAATGATAGTTTAATCGGGTTAGTATAAGTCCTTAAGAAATTCGACTAGCTTGAATGTAGGATTAAAATGGTTAGATTTCAATTTATGAGCTTAAGGACTAAAATGTGAAAAGTTAAAATTGTTAAGGGCAATTTGGTAATTTTGCATAATTTTGAAATGAGTATTCAATTGAATACTAGAAGCATTTAATTGATTGAAATTACCTATTTAGATCAAGATAAACCACGTTCGGACTTAGATCGAGGAAAAGCTAAAGCTTCGGACTAGTTCGATTATATCACTACGCCCCTAATTGTCGAGGTAAGTCTGTATGAACGATAATCGTATTCTATTTTTTAAATTGAATGTTTACTATGTTAGTACTAATGTATATGGATCGATATACAAATGTATCAATGCTGTGACGAATTAACGGATATTGAGTCCCGGTTGAACCTTAGGAATTCTTAGGATACAAATGACATGTCATTAGGGATTTCATGTTTCAGGTGATGGTCTTGGATGTCCTACCAATGGCTGAGGTCCTGTATTTTTTGCGAATACTCCACAGCTCGTTTGAGTAGCATCATGTAGCTTACATTCTGACCCACAGCTCGTGTGAGCAGGCCCATTTCACAGCTCGTGTGGGCAACGATGTAAAGGAAATGTTACGGTTATATGTAAAGGCACACTTCGTGTGAGCTTTCCCAAGTATCCGATGTAATTCTATATGGTTCAACGGGTTTGAAAAGGAACAAAATGGTAAATGTTCAAATGGAATGTATCATGAACTTATGAAAAGGAATTATGAACTAAATGATGAGATTATATATACAAATCTACTTGTTTATCGATGAACTCATTTGAACCATGTACAAGGGTACTAACTTGTGATTTTGCTGATGTTGTATAGGATTATGCCAAACTTATGATCTTGGTTGATTTTATACTTATGCTTTATATTATGCAAATGAAATGGTAAGTTATGTTTTGGTTTATACGAGCTTACTAAGCATTCATTGCTTACATAGTTGTTTTCCTTTGTTTTATAGATTATCAGAAGCTCGATTTGGTTGGAAGCTCGTCGGAGACCTATCACACTATCCAGCAAGCTTTTCGGTAGTTTTTGAGTATTTTGGCCAAGGTTTATAATGGCATGTATAGGATGGTTTATAATGGTGTTTTGATGAACAAGTAAATGGTAAATTTGGTATGTTTTATGCCTTGAAGTTTATGTTTGTTTGATGAATTTGTAATGCTTGTTAAGCTATGTCATTTTGATCACTTGTTAAGGCTATTTATGGTATGTTTGGAGAGGTTTGATAATGATAATTTTGTGGTATGTTTTGGTAAGCAATTGAACTGGGTTATGATGCTTGAAATAAGGAATTGTTGGTTTGTTTTGGCATGTTATGTTTAGATGTTAATTGTTTTGAATGGCATATTGGTTAGTTGAGTTAGGATCTTAAAATGGCACTTTGATGTGTGTATGAATGATGTTTTTGGTCCTTTGAGAGTGTGTACAATTGGATTGGATGTTGATGCATGAAATGGTTTTGAAATGGCTTGATTTTAGGTAAATTTTGGGTTCACACGGCCTGAGACACGGGCGTGTGACTAAGCCATGTGAGGCACACGGCCTGGCAATACGATCATGTGTCATCTGAGGATTGCTTAGGGTCCAAGTCAGTGAG
Organism: Gossypium sturtianum; assembly: GCA_025698515.1. Taxonomy (NCBI): domain Eukaryota; kingdom Viridiplantae; phylum Streptophyta; class Magnoliopsida; order Malvales; family Malvaceae; genus Gossypium; species Gossypium sturtianum. The sequence goes on from CM046948.1 coordinate 30,172,845, forward strand.
TTACACGGCCTAGCACATGGCCTAGAACACGGGCGTGTGGGGCAACTCAGAGAGTTACACGGCCTGGCACAAAGGCTTGTGACACGGCCGTGTGACCCTACTCAATTAGTTACACGGGTGAGGACACGGGCTGGGACACAACCGTGTGTCCCTATTTCGAAAGTTACACGACCTAGGGCCATGTCACACGGCCATTGTGACCCCTACTTTTGTAATTTTTGCATGTTTTTCCTAAACTTCCTGTTTTGTTTCAAATTAGTCCTGAATTACTCCTAAGCTATTTTTAAGGCCTCGGGGGCTCGATTTAGGGACAGTATGCATGTGTATGAATGGTTTATGATATTATTAACATGTTGAATGATATGATGATTAAATGTTTCTGATAGTACGGTAATACTCTGTAACCCTAATCCGGTGACTGAGACGGGTTAGGGGTGTTAAATTCTTAGCCTTCAACAAATACAAGCTCTGGAAAATGGCGAGCTCCAGCACCTCATTTCAATAATGGAGGTCGATTAAATACAACATTACAATCTACCAGGAGAACCCACAGAGTTGCCCAGGAGCAATCCCATACTCGCTCAGGAGGCTGCAGAAAAATGGATAAAATGGTAGATGAAACCTAGCCTCCAATACATGAAGGGGAAGCAGGAAACCACCGTCGCTTGTGTCGCTAAGGCTATGCTCCCCCTCGGGAATAGAAAATTCATGCGTAAAATAAGGAATCTTGATCCCTCGCGCACGCAAACTCTGTCTCATCTCTTTGTACATCGTAGTATAGGGAAAAACTTTAGCCTCGACGGAGGTCTTGGAAACACGATGTCGCAGTGGATAACGAGGCAATAATCGGTCGCCAACTCCTCTTATTCTAGGCATATTCGATGAAGGAAAGATAAGAAAGAAACAGGGAAAAAAAATTTACCTTAAGAAAAATCTTCAGTTGATTTTGATTTCAATAGTGAGTAAGTGTACATCTTAGGGCTCTAGAAAACCCCTCTTTTAAAGAAAATTTTCCCCGTGCTTTGACAATTCGAATAGTCGAGAAGTTCCAACAGTTAGATACGTGCTAACATGATCCACCCGAACACGTGGCAAAGTACACATCAGAATCCAATGACCGACGCGTATATTACAAGCTACAATAAATGTGAAATGATGGCCCTAATGAGCACCACTTTATAACATTCTTTAGGCCCAATAGGGGGACTATTGTTATACACCAGTGATCACCATCCCGAGTCCTAGATAAGATCTGATCCACCTCCCCGTGACTCGAATAGAAACCGCGAGAGGACAGCAGGAGAGTTCATAGATCTAGCTCGTAAGGCGAGCTCACGGATCCAGCTTGCACGAATCGAGTGAGGATTGTAACCCCGGCCCGCATATACCTAAGGTGCTCACAGAAGGGAGACCATGTGCTCTACAGGCGACCCAGAGTGAAACACGTGTCCAATGGGCCTAAAGCCCACTCAGAATGCCAGTCCCAGAAACAGAGAGGACTGCGTACACTGTAGGCAACCCAAGGCAAAACACGTGTCCAGCAAGTCTGAAGCCTGCATGGAATGTCAGTCCTAGGAATGATAGAGTCGAGACAAAACAGTGGGGTCAGGTCATGATCTATGCTAGTATAAATACCCGAATGCTCCTGTTGATGAAACATGAGAAAAAGTGACTCAACAAATCATAAAATAAAGAGAAATGGGAATGGGTTTTAAAGGGAGAAGGAAAATGTAGATAAAACATACAAGAGAATTCAAAGAAGGGGTCTAAGAAAAATGACCATTTTAAGGACCTCACAAACTTGAAAGAGTCAAAGGAAAAACATAGATTTTCTTTTGGTATTCACTTTGAAAGAGATAACAAATGAAGGAGGTTGAGCTTAAGGGAAGTTGAGGAAGATAGAATAAGAGTGGGTGTGCTTGTAAAGGTTGAAGAAGCTAAATTGGTAGCTAAGAAGGTACAACAACGTATTATGGAGTGTTAGAGTTTATGTGACCCAAATCTCTTACTTGTTGAAGAAATAAACACAGTGGCAAAATAAGAGGATCTGTGGGGGCGAGAGGCCGAGGGTCGTAAGCCCATTAAGCACAAAACTGGACTGGGGTTGCGACCGGTACGGACCATACCACACAAGTTGAGTCTGTATAGAACTACACTTCTACCATTTAACTTTGATTAGAACAAGATTTTTTAACCCTTATATAGATGTAGTTGAAACTCCTCTTATATCATTCGGTTTTCAATATTAGTGAATTTCTTTTCCTTTGCCCGTAGTTTTTCCCTGAAAGAATTTTCACGTGAAATCTGTGTGTTTTTTTCTTATTGCTTTGCAATCGTTCTAGCGTCATTATCAACGTTTATTATAACATGGAGATAATGGAGGAATCTGGATATGCAAATGCAATGGTGTTAGTTAATTATCTATAGAGGTTTCAACTGCAAACTGATGAACAATTTTTATTTTTCGCAGACCATTAATTCAATTGTTGTAAACGGAGTTGAAAAGGATGAAACTTAAAAAGGTTGTTAAGCTTTCAAAAAAACAAAACTGTTTCAATCTTTTTTTCTGCTTAAAAAGTAACAGTGACATGGAAATTATAATATTTGTTGGAAATTCACAAATAATTTTATTATTCACAACAGAAGTTCAACAATTTTAGTGGGAGTGATTGAAACAAACAAATTATATAACGTGAATGTTCATTTTGCAAATTTTATTTTTTTGGATGCGTAATGAAATTTTTTAAAAGTTTAGTGACTGTTTATAGAGAAAGTATTATATGAAACAGTGACGCCACGTCATCTGTATCCCTTTCCAATAGTTTTATGCCACATCAGTATTCTTATCCTGAATTTCAGCATTTTAATTTGGATTTGATATTTTTCAAGATGAAAATGCTGAAATTCAGTATGAAAATGCTGAGGTGGCATAAAACTATTGGAAAGGGATACAAATGACGTGGCGTCGCTGTTTCATACAATCCTTTCCCCTATTTATATAGCTTATCCTAAATTAAATCATAATAAATGGGTTACTATTTAGTACACGAACAATGTATGTTTTTATTCCAAAAGTAATCTTGAAAAATTTACATGTATTTTTTTAAATAATTATTTTTTAATATTTTACTATGCCTTTATAAAATATTTGTCAACCCTTGACCCTACTTGGGAGTCTAAAAACTCCACTAGTAGTGTATCAAATAATTTTCCTTAAGGGTTAGTATTTTGTACATGGGCAATGTACTTTTTTTATTCCACAGACAACTTTGAAAAATTAGCATGTGTCTCTTTTTTAATATTTTATTATATCCCTATAAGACACTTGTCAATCTCTTATCTTGCTTGTGAAATTTAAAAACTTTACTGGTAATGTACCAGATAATTTCTTTAAGGGTTAGCATTTAATACACTCGCAATGTACTTTTTTTATTCCACAAACAACATTAAAAAATTGACATGTGTCTCTTTTTTTAAAATATTTATTTTTAATATTTTACTATATCCCTATAAGATACTTGTCAACCCCTGACCTTACTTGTAAAGTCTAAAAACTCTATTGACAGTATACCAAATAATTTGTCTTAAAGGTTAATATTTAGTATACTTGTGTGCACTTTTTATATATAATAGTTTAAACATGTTAAAAATAAAAGAAATTAGATGGTGATAAAGGATTTAATAATTAAATTAAGAAAATTGAAAAATATTTTTTTAAAATTAAACAATGTTTTAATCTTTTCAAATAATATTATTTGTAAAATTTTAAAAATTTAAAAAAATAATAATAAATAATAATCAAACAAACTAGTTTAAATCTAATACAATTATTTTTTTTCTTTTAATATATAAAAATTCGAATAAGAAATTCAAAATTCAAGATAAACAAAGATTGAAATATAAAGGAAGTACAAATTTTAAAGAGTCGGTCAAGCCAAAGGCCCTATCCGAAATTAACTCAAGCTCAATTAAGGTAACAAAATATTATTTTTCTTCTTTTAGGATAAACGGCGATAAAAGTATCAGTGTACTTAAGGACTGATTACATTTTAGCCCTTCTATTGAAAGAATCCGTTAAATTTTATCTATTAAATGATGACGTGAAATATTAAATTCATACTAGAAATTATTTTTTATGGGTAAACTATAAAAATGATCACTTAACTATTAATTAACCACTCTAGTTCATGTGGGCTCTTTTTATTGGTCTAATAACAAAATTAGCTCTCTAATGTTGACACATTCTATCAATTTGATCTTAAATATAAAAAAAATTAACAAATTTAGCCCTCAATATTTACAAAATTTGTCATTTTAGTTCTAATTCTAAAAAATTCAATAAATTTGGTCCTCGACATTTAAAAAATCTATCTTCTTAGTCCTAACTCTAAAAATTTTTAAAAATATTTTTAAAAAATTAATTTGAGCCCTTTATAACTCATTGGTTAACCCATGTGAGATATTAAAATAAGAAAAAGAGTACCCTCTTTCAAGTCACTTACAAAAGAGCTCTAAAAAATTGGGATAAAATACAAAAAAAAAAATTAAGATCCGAAAGAAAATGAAGGCATTAAAAATGTTATATGTTCGTGTAGTAATGCAACCAATTATTCCAGAAAGGTTCCAAATCAATTGGTTTGGTCTAGTGTGAAGCTTAAATTATAGTAAAAGAAATTGTTGCAAATGACTTGAAGGAGATTACTCTTTTTCTTATTTTAATATCTCACATGGGTTAGTCGATGGGTTATAAAAGGCGAAAATTTATTTTTTAAAAAATAACTTTTTAAAAGTTTTAGAGTTACAACTAAATTAATAGATTTCGTAAATGTTGAGGTCAAATATTTAATTTCAAAAAGTTTAGTGACTGAATCGAAAAAATGAATATTTGAGTAACCAAAATAGAATGAAAGGCATAGTTGGGTGACCATTTTTATAGTTTACCCATAAAAAAATAATATTTAACATAGATTTAACGTTCCACAAGATCATTTAACTGATAAAATTTGACGGATTGACTAAATTGCATATTTCAAAAATGTATATGGGTTAATTTGCGCATTTTTTCAATAGAAGGGTGGAAATACATTCCCTCCCTAAGTATAGGGACTTCACTGATAGTTTTACCGATAAACAAATGATTGTAATGTAGAATATTAAAGAAAAACAAATAAGATTCTGTCAAGAGAAAATTTCAGGCATTAGCAATTAAAGAAGAGGGTGGAGTCGCTAACGGAATCCTCCATCATGCCCAACAAACACAGCTCCGTACAACTCAAAAGCCCAATTCTGCAAAAAGGAAAGAAAAGAGTGTGACAATCGACTCCGCTGGGGATCGAACCCAGAATCTCTGGTTCCGTAGACCAGCGCCTTATCCATTGGGCCACGGAGTCTAACTGTTTCGGATTCCTAAAAAAATTTAATTAAACTGCATAGTTAAAGGAATGAAAAATTCTTTTTACACCTATTAAATTAATTATAACATTTATTAAATAGAAAATAGTTAATATATATTTTAACTTATACCTAAACTCTTTTTTGACCTAATTGGTATCTAAACTTAGAAACAGTAAGTCAACTTGGTTTTTTTTTAGGTACTTGGCTAGCACTATTAAAATAAGATGACGTGAAATTAACAACCAATAGCATTAGGGGCGAGCAAAACTCGATTCGATTTGAAAAAAAATCAAATTTTGAGTTAATCGAATTGAGCTATTCGAATTATTCGAGTCAACTCGAATAAGTAATTCGAATTTCGAGTTTGAATCAAGTTGAATTTTACAATTCAAAAAATTCAAATAACATATTGGTGTAAATACCTTTTTGGTCCCTATCAAGAGCAAATTGGTTTCTCTCAACAAAAGTACAAAAAAAAAGTCAAAATAATTTTCAAAAATTCAAAATAATTTTTAAGATTCAAAATATTTATAAAAAATTCTAAAATTTATATTTTTTAAAAAATTATAAAAATATATAAAGAAAGTTAAAAAATTAAAAAATTTCTAGAATAATAATTTTTGGATCTAAATAAGTTAATTAATGATTTAAATTTATCGTACTAAAGTTTTTTTTTTTTTTTACTTTGAAAAAGTTTTCAAATATATATGGTTTCAAATTTATTTGATCTAACATGGAATTAGTTATAATCTAACAAGATTTTAATTTGACATGTTTAATTTTTTAATTTAACTCCAACAATTTCACTCGATTTGATTCGACTCAACTCGATTTAGAAAATTTTCAAATCGAGTTAGGATGATAAAATAGGACTCGTTAACTCGATTAACTTAAAAAGTTTTCACTCGATTCGATCGAACGCTCACCCCTAAATAGCATGATGACTTAGGGTATAAATGAGACACTAATATTCGCAAACTACTCGAGTTTGATTCAAAAAACTCAAATTCAATTCGATAATTATCGAGCTGAGCTCGAGCTATTGATCGAATCGAGTTCGAGCACCTTAATACTTGGCTCGAGCGGCTCGGGAGCCTATTTGAGGTTTTATATTTAAAATATATTTTAAATATGTATATTATAAAATTACATTTTTACCCTTACTATATATATTAGCTTAATAACTCTCTTTTTCATCCTAAAACCCTTGTAGCTACACACCCCACCCTTTTTCTCTATCGAGTGTCGACTTGTAACAACCCGATAGTCACGGGAAATCTGAAAGTGTATTTTCGGGTCTCCGTTTTTGTAATACGAATTCGTAAATATTTATTAAAAATATTTATGAAGTTAGTTGTGTGGTTAATTAGATCTTAGTTTGGTGAATTAGCTTGAAATAAGAGTAATTAGGAAAAAGCTACGGTTTTCAAGGGTTCAAACCTTAATTAGTAAGTCAATTTAGTCTCTTTTCTTATACTTTTTATGTTTTTAGAATCCTAGAACTAAATACTACCCAACCCATGTCAAAATTTTAGAAATTATTGAATTTTTAGATGTTGTTCATGTTGAATAATTAGAATATTTGGGACTAAATTGATAGGTTTTTAAGATAGAATTGAAAAAGGATTGAATTGTGGAATAAATTGTAAATTTTGAGTATTAGGGACTAAATTGTAAAAAAATTAAAATTTAGGGATTTGAGTGAAATTAGAGAGTTGAATTTAGTTTAAAGTGAAAATTGAATGAAAATACAGAATTAATTGTGAAGAAATAAAGTTAGTCTCGATTTAGGGACTAAATTGGAATTTAGGCAAATGTTGAATAAAAATTGAAATATTTAATGTGAAATTGAATTGTATTGTATTAATGAATTTTAATTATTTTAATTTCATAGCAAACATTGTGCCGAAAACCTCGACTAAGAAAGGAAAAGATAAAGTCGTCGAGGAGTAGCTCGGAAGTTCTGGTTTGTATTTCTATAATCCGAATCTAATTATTAATTGTTGTATTTTGATTAAATGTTGTGGTAAGTGATTAAGGTGAGAATTATTGTGTTTTACAATTGAAATAGATTGATTTAGTATGTGATAAATTTATTCAATTTATATTGATTGAATTGGTATATATATATATTGAATAAATTGATTATTTGAATTGAAATGAATATTGGTTGTATTTGGAAAGTGAATTGAAACCCTAATAACTGTATCGGGCTAAGTCGGATATAGATGGCATGCCATAGGATTGGAAGAGTTTAGGGAATTCTTCGACTTCGAGTCGATGAGACACTGGGTGTTAATCTATTACTTCGGATTAATTCGATGAGGCACTGGGTGCCAATTTACTTCAGTTTAACCGATGAGACACTGGGTGTCAAATTATTACTTCGAATTATCCGATGAGGCATTGGATGCCAAACTGGTGTGTTTTGGTTGGATTCGTGTATCCGTCCGAGTCCGAGTCGTGTTAATAAGGGCAATTAAATGAAATGATATTATGATTGGAACTGAAAAGTATTGAAAGTGAAATGGAAATTAGACAAATGAATTGTGCACTTTATTGTGAAAAGCTATTTGAGATAGCAATTGATGAGAAATTGAAAATGTTAATATTGATTTGTTATGAATTGATTAAATTGAATGACTATTGTTATTATAAGATTCAATGTGCATATTACTTTATTTTACTTTTTAATATTCGGATTATGGAAATATCACTGAGTTCATACTCAGCGTACGGTTTTGTTTTCCGTGCGCAGGTTAGGTACTTAATTTTGATCGCCAATTGAGCATCCAACAACGATCCCTATCTCAAACGTGGTGATGTTTATCCTTTTATGTCGGCATGTACCTAGGGTGTCTAAATAATAGTTATTTTATGAATTGTTTGTAAATAAGGTTATAAATATAATGTTAGTTTGGTATATATATATATATAAACATGTGAAATTAAGTTAATGATTAAGTGTTCATGAATTAGGCAAAATAAATTGAATTAGGAATGATTTAAAATGATGATTTGAATGATGTTTTAATGATATGAAATGATGATATAATTGTGGTACCTATGAGGGTACATTGGTTAGGCACCTAGGATGATTATTTTTTACATGTTTTTAATGTGTTGATTGTGTTTTAAACTGGTTAAACGAATGATTTTTGAATTTCTTAATGTTCAAGCTTGCAGGGAATGGTAAACTTGTTATTTAAGGTACATTCTGGCCACACGGCCGTGTAAACCCTGCAGCTTTAAAAAATTTTAATATTTTGCGAAAAATTTTCTGAGCTTCCGAATTAGTCATGACTTGTGTCTATCACGTATTTTGGGCCTCGAGGGCTCGAATAAAGGGACAATATGTATGAGTTTGATTGGTTTTGACTTGAATATTATATTGTCGAAACCATTTTAAAAGTTTTAGAAAACGGGGTCGACTTTTAAAAACAAAAATGGGAGTCGCCACCAATCCCTTTTTACTTAGGTGTGATTGGATCACCTTGTAAAACGTTTTATTTTAAAACATTTGATTTTGGTCTGCGAAAAACAAGAAAACGGTTCGGGAGTCGGTTACGTATGAGGAAGGATTAGCACCCTCATAACGCCCAAAAATTAGTACCAAATCAATAAAATCATGTCCCAATGTTTGAAATTTAAAAGTATTTAAAAATATGATTTCTTTAAAAAAATTTCGAGCAATTTAAGTTAAAACTTGAGATTTCTCTGTTCCGAAGGAATATAAACATCACATCCAGCACGTTAGGACACGATATTTTAAAACCTTCATAATCAAAATCATCTCACTATTTACAAAACTTGTAAAAAGGATATTTAGTTATTTAGCCAAACGGAAAATCGCAACTCAGCACGTTAGGGCACTATTTCCCGAATATCTAAATACCGAATCATTGCCTTATTTTAAAAACCTTTAGATAAAATATAGTAATTTTGCAAAAAATGTATTTTTATTTTTAACAATAACCATGTGACAATATTGCATTTATATACTATTGTAATTATAATATACTAACATCTAAGATAGGCAATAAAGAAATAATAATACAAAATATGGCAAATAATACTTCCTACACTAAAGCAATAATCAATACAGGATGAAGTATAAACAAATACAATAAGTAATAAAACAAATATAAACATATTTCATGTAAGTTGAAAGTGCTCATGTAATGACGTATAAAAATGTACATATATATTAAGAAAATAACTATTTATGACTTTAAATAGAAATATATATATAATAATCTAATACCTATAAAATTATATTTTTAAAATAAATAATGTATTATTCAATATAAATAATCTTTGATAAAATAAAACTTTTTATTAAAATACTATAAGATATAATACTATATAATATACACTATTTTTAAAAACATATGTAATATATAAGTTAAAAATAATATATAATAAAATAATCAAATCAAATAATAGATAATAATAATTTAAAATATATAAGAATAATATATAATAATAAAAATATACAAATTTAATTAATTTACAAAAAATAAGAGTAATATAATATTTTAACATGATAAAATTATTTTAAAAAAAAAAAACAGTATTAGAATAAAATAAATAAAAATAAAGAAAGTAAGGTTAAATAGTAAATAAAATAAATATAAAAGGGTTAAATTGAATCGGGCGTTAAATTCCAGGGACTTATTGGGAAATTATAACCTTTTTCAAAATGGCGTCGTGGTGATTTTGGCCTTTAAAACAGTTTAAGGGACTTAATTAAAACAAAATGCAAATTTGGGGTCAATTTTATAAAAAATAAAATTTCCAATTGGGCTGAATTAAATCATAAAAAACTACGGAAGGGCTGGAATTGTAAATTTCCCATTTTTAAAAAAAACACGCGGATCCTTATCGGGTCCTCGGGTCGGCGTGCGGATCCTGCTACTCAAAAACGACGCCATTCTGTTTTGCCTATAAAAGTCTGTTTCAATAAAAAAAATCATTTTAAGTCTGATTTAAAAAAAAATTCGAAATCCTCTGAAAGCCTCGTCCCCTCGCCTAGCAGTGGTCGTCGGATTTCTGGCCACGCGCCTCCGTGGCTGGTGGCCGGAGGCCTAAAACCTCCGATTTCGTCCTCTCAGAAAGGTAATCCTTCCCCTTTTATACTTTTAAAATAATGGTTATATGCACAATATGTAAAAAAAAAATAAAAACAAAAATAATCAGAATATAATATTAAAGGAATAACCTTTGTGAAATCTCTGCTTTTATTCCTCTGACCTACCAACAATATTTGTACTCACTGACTTTGAGTAAAGGTGTGCAAATCTGTGTTTTCGTATATCTGTGTCTATTCGTGTATTTTTTTCTGTGTATTCGTATGGTGTCCTTTTTTACAGGTTTTGGAAGGCTTTTTATAGCCTTTCGAAGTGAAAAATAAAAAGGAAATAAAATATTTTCCATGTTTGCTGCGATTTCTTTCCATTTGCGTTGCTGTTTCTTTCCTTTCTTGCAGGAGCAGAGATTCTGGTGATGGCTGAGGCGGGGTTCGTGTGCGTTGATGGCGGCGTAGCCGAAAGCTGATGGGGTGCGAGGATCTGATTCGGCGCGAGGCTGGGGCGAAACTTGCGGCGCGACTGTTGGGATTCTGCTGGGGCGCGAAGGCTTGCGGCCCTAGGCCTTCCGATTTCTGTTTAAGTTTTTGGGCCCTTTTGGGCCATTTCTGTTTTGGATCAGTCGGGTTTAGCTGGGTCAAATCTGTTTTGGGGTAACGGGTTGTATTGGGTTAAAGTCTGTTGGGCTAATTGGTCTGAAGGTGTATTTTGGGCTTGATGTCATCTATTTAGTTTATTGGGCTTTAAAAAAAACTGTAAAAGGATATTTTATTATTTTATTTTGTTTTTCTTTTTTCTTTCTGAATAACATGGGCCCGGACAAAATGGGTTATTACAGCTGCCCCTCTTTGCTCATTGTTGTGAAACAAGAATAGAGCAAAGACTATAAAAGGACCAATTTTGCCCGGTCTTGGCGGAGCCCTGGCTTCTTGGTCTTCTTCAAATGGCTTCTAACTCCACTGCAACTCCAGGGAGATAAAGCTAAAAGTGTTTTTTATCTGCTTCCTGCAATTTTAGGAAGATAAGATCTTCTGTCTTCAGTCTACTCCTCTGCAACTTCAGGGAGATAAGACTAAAATGTTTTTGATCTGCTTCCTGCAACTTCAGGAAGACAAGTTTGAAAGTGTCTTCGATCTGCTTCCTGCAACTTCAGGAAGATAAGATCTTCTGTCTTCAGTCTACTCCTACTGCAACTTCAGGGAGATAAGACTAAAATGTTTTTTATCTGCTTCCTGCAACTTCAGGAATGCCAGATCTACTATTTTCCGATCTACTCCACTGCAAACTCAGGGAGACAAGATCTGATGTCTTTGATCTGCTTCTTGCAACTTCAAGAATGCCAAATCTACTATCTTTGATCTGCTCCCTGCAAACTCAGGGATGCCAAATTGGCATCTTCGATCTGCTTCACTGCAATCTCAGGAATGCCAGATCTACAATCTTCAGTCTGCCCCACTACTATCTTGAAAGGACAAAATCTGTACTTTTCAATCTGCTTCCTTACTATCTAAGGAAGACTTCAATCTTCAGCCTGCTCCACTATCATCTCTAGGGAACAAAATCTGAACTTTCCAAATTTGCTTCCTTACTATCTCAGGAAGACTTTAATCTTTAGTCTGTTCCACTACCATCTCTAGGGAACAAAATCTGAACTTTTTGGTTTGCTTCCTTACTATCTTCAGGAAGACTTCAATCTTCAGTTTGCTCCACTACCATCTCTAGGGAACAAAATCTGAACTTTTTGGTTTGCTTCCTTACTATCTTCAGGAAGACTTCAATCTTCAATTTGCTCCACTACCATCTCTAGGGAACAAAATCTGAACTTTTTGGTTTGCTTCCTTACTATCTTCAGGAAGACTTCAATCTTCAGTTTGCTCCACTACCATTTCTAGGGAACAAAATCTGAACTTCCCAATTTGCTACATCGTCCTCTGAGGGACATATCCTGTAAATCCGAATGTATTATGGATGACTTTTGCATGAATGCAGAATATCAGAGAAAGATGATTAGGATGCATGATCGGAATGAATCTAATGCTCCTAACTAAATGATATTAGGGATGACATTTGCATGAATGCAGAATGTCATGAGAAGGATGATTAGGATGCATGATCGGAATGAATCTAATGCTCCTAACTAAATGATATTATGGATGACATTTGCATGAATGTAGAATGTCATGAGAATGATTTCCTCTTTTCTTTTCCTCTTTTTTTTTTACAACGATTAGGATACAATGATCGTAATGAATCAAATGCTCCTAATTGGAAATGTGAGAATTATTCCTATGGGTTGTCATTGCTCATAATTCATTAAGGTTCTATCACTGATGCGCTACCATGCTTTCTCATTTAGCTGGTATCTTTGACAGAAAACCCAAAGAAACAATCGTATTTTGTTCAGCAAGCTTGCCCCGCTGTAATTCCAGAGTCCCTTTCCTTGGACCTTAGGACATAAAAATTTATACCTCCCACTGCAACTTCAGGGGAATAACATTTGGTTTCTTCCATCCATCCAGTTATCACTTAGAGGTATGGAATTTTCAATCAACTTGGTCTGTTACATCATCCTCTGAGTATAATGACCAGATGTATGTATGTAGGGTATTTTCTTTTCCTGAGAATGATCCCCTTTTACACTTGGCTTGACATTATTCGTCATTTGTCGAAATAGTATCACTGATGAAATGTCCTATCCAATAAGAATCTGAAGAGATAATCATCCTTCAATATTTCCCAACCCTTAGGCTTGGTGAGTTCTAAACAATAGTCCTATTTCAGATTCACATATTATTTAGAAGCTTCCAGAATAATATGCAAAACTCCTTTTATGAAAGTATTATTAGTCTATTTATCGTTATTTTAATATAAAATGCTTGAAAAAGATCACAACAACGGACAAGAAAGAAATTAATCAGGAGGATAGCTCGAAACAAATAAGTTAATCAAAGATAACCAAGGCAAAGAAAATTGATTTAGGTGTATCTTGAAAAGAATAAAGCAATCAAAGATAACAAATTCAAAAATGGGTAAGATAGAAGCTAGGTGCCCCAGATATCGCAGCCTGAGCTTCTCTGTTCAAACTTCTTGAGGACCATTTTAAGCTCAATATGTGTTTAGGGGATCCGGAGTACTTTGTCGATGCCCCAAGACGCAGCATATTTCCTTATTGTTAATTCAGGCATAGCAAGACTGATCGCTGTAAATCAGAGTTTTAAAATTTATAAAAGAATGATCGAACCTAGAAACTAACTCGGACAACGATTAAAGGCAAGTGCACCTATCGAACAGTAGTATAGTTTAGGCAAGACCGGATTATCGAACCCAAAGGAACTAAAAGTACTAATACTAACTTTCTTTTTATTATTTAGCCTAAAATAAGTGAAGTTGTTTATTAATCTAAATTAATTAACTACTAAACTAAAGACTCTAAGACAAAGAAGAATGAATTTGGAAAATAACTTGGTAAAAACTCAGTTGATTTAAACGATACCCTAGGAAGAATCCACCTAGACTTCACTTGTTATCTATCACTGAACCATATGATTTATTTACTTAGTTTGATCCGTAAGACTCCCTAACGTATATTAAACCCTCTCTCGAGGCGAATAACGTCTAACCCTAGGTTAATTAGTGGAACTCTCGTTCTCTTATAATAACCCCCAAGAATAGCAGTAAATAGATCTATGGATTCCCATATTAGGTTTCACCCTAATCCGGCAAAATCTCGTCACCCTATCTCTAGGCGTGCGATCAACTCCGCTTAATTATGTTGGACCTACTCTTAGGCAGGGTCTATTCCTCCTCCACCTAAGCACATTAAATTTGGATTAAGCTCACATAATTAAGAACAAACTAAGTATTTATCATATAATTCAAATAATCAAATAACAAGATTCATCATAAGTTTCATCCCCTTCGGGTATCCGAAGGGTTTAGTTCATAATAATAAAGGAAAACATCTCAAGAGAAAAGATAAAACAAAACATAAGAAATCCCTAAAACCCCCTGAAGGAATTGAAGGAGAGATCCTCCGTCTTGAGTAGAATTCTGGCTTCTCGAGATGAATCAACTGGCTATCCCTGAGTGAATCCCCACAAATCTACCTTCTTTGGCTTAGCACGACGCCCCTAGACGATAGCTTTGGGCTCCCCCTTTCAGGTCATACTTAGGGTGTATTTATAGGCTTTTGAAATACGTTTCTTTCTCCCTAAGTATCCTTTCCCGAATGAAATTACTCTTCTCCACGGCAGAGGCACAGCCATGGCACACGCCCGTGTAAATCGTGGTCAGGTCGTGTTCAGATTTCTTTAATGAGACACACACAGTGTGAGTCGTGGTTAGACCGTGTTCTAGATGATTGACTTGGCAGTACGTGTGGGTCCAAGTCCAGCCGTGTCGATTTCCTCATTGGTCTGCTTTTGGTCTATTTTGAGCCCGTTTCTCGATCTTTTTATCCTTGGGTGCTTTCCTGAGTATAAGACATGAAAAGAAAGGATTAAGAGCACCTTTTTACATAAATCAAAAGATAATTCATCCAAAAGCATACTAAATGTGGGCCTAGAATATGTTACTATTTCGGTTTATCAAATACCCCCACACTTAAGCTTTTGCTTGTCCTCAAGCAAAATTCTCAGCTTACAATTAAAACGAACTTTCTATAATTCATAACAGTCATTGATAGTGTCTCATCATAATTCAGAGATAATTTATACATGGATAATTCAACTCAAAGAGTCCTAAAAATTCAAACATTATAAGTCATAGATTCTGTAGCACAAAACATAGGTGTTTCCCTTCATCTAAATAATTACCTCTGATTCGAAATCGACAAGGATTGACATCCTCACAAAAGATTCACTCAAATCACTCAAAGTGTTTAAGGTTCAAAATTTAGGCACTCAAAAGTCAAACATGAAGAGTTAATCCCATAGACTTGCATAAAAATCAAATCTCCACCACTGAAATATGAGATGAAACACAAATCAAAAGGTCTTTGTTAGGGTTGTAACGGGGCTAGGGTTAAGGTATGGAGTAAGGCTAAATTAGAGGGTTAGAATCGAGATTGAATTGACAAATTACCTAACTAAGAACTAATGAACTAATAATTACATCAATTGAAAACTAATAATACTAATAATATGAGCTTCTTCTTCGATATTTTGGAATTTAAGCGTATAAGCTCATTTAATCACAACTAATGATGAATAATGAATATACTTTTGATTTTTTTTTGTAAGAACAATCATAAATACATAATAAAAGATAAATTACTGAAATAAAAACATAGTTAGGCTATTAATCAAATCAAATCTCGATATAAGGGTAATCAAAAGGAATGGTGATAACAAAAACAAAGGGGTTCTGGGTTAATATTAGTGGGTGAGTCAATAAATGGGTTGTTAGGATTAAACGGGGTTCACTAGGGGTTAATTATGAAGGTGGTTTTTTAGTGGAGTAAGTGGGTTAAATCCTAGGTGCCTTTATCATCTCTGTATATTAAATCAAAAAAATGTGGTCTCGACATGTATAATCGATGCAAGTTCTAGAATAACAGATCAATGTTGACATACTCATAATCAATAAAGTGAGCAAGAAAAATAATTTATGCTCTATAAGGCTCAAAAACTCAAAAAATTTATGGGTATTTTGATGTCAACCTCGTAAATTTCAAACTTGAAGATAATATTTAAACTCAGTTTGACAACCTAGCAAATTTTTAATTTCTGAAAAATAGACTTATCATGTTTGATTCTCTAGTATTCTTAGAATTTAATTATCAATGCACAATTATCAGTGACTTAATCTAAAACATATCAATAAAAATCATAAATCATTAGAAATTTCATCCTAATTAGTAATATGAGTAAATTACTTAAAAATAAGACTAAATTCAGGGATTTGAGTTAAGTATCTTTTTAGGTTGTTCACCCCCAAACATTTAAGATGTACATTACCCTCAATGTACAAAGATAAATAATGATAATTAGTGATCAATCAAAAGATAAGAGGGAAAGTGTTACTTCCTGGTTTTACGGATGAGATCCTTGGAGGATGTGGAAAGTGTGTGGCATCGGGTGACTTTTTGTATTTCTCCTAGTTGTGCGTTTGTGTACGTGGAGTGTGTATTTTATTCTGCAAAGTCACTAGTTAACGATGATGTAATAGATATGTGGTTAGGGATGCTTGAATAGTTAGATAGCCAATGGTAAAATTTTGCAATAATAAAAGTTCGAATAACACAAAATAAAGAAAATATAATGTAAGATAACAAATTAAAAGGACTCAGAGGTCCTCATCATTGGTTGGATCCGGTGGTGGTGTTGATGTTGAAATGTGGAGGTGCTGGCATATTTGTTTCAGAGTTGCCTCTAGTCCATCAAAGCGTCGAGTGTTTTCAGTGAAATATAGCTCGAACTGGTCGAGTCGTGCAGAGATGTCCGCTAATGATGTTGCTACTCGGTATGGATGTTGGCTCGGATTCAGTGCCTCCTCTTATGGTTGTGGGGCATCGTCCGGAATGTCCTCATCCTCTCCCTCGTTTGTGGGTCTCTTTAGTTGGTACTGAGGGGGGTTGGTCCCTCGACGTTGTTTGATCATCCTCATGTGTAGCATTGTCTGGATGCCTTGAGGTACCATGTTGCCCATCAGTGTGAGGGATGTGATTTGATCGTCGGTGTCGAGGAGGTTGAAGTGCCGAGCCAACCTCGTAATATATGGCCCTATTGACAAAATCCCCTTCCTATATTGCTCTGTCTGATGTTGAATCGCGCCTGGGATAAAATATGCCAAGTCGAAAACATGTCCTTCAGACATGCATGATAGGAAGTAAACATCTTGCTTGTTTACGACGCCGGTGCTTTCTCTGCGACTTGTGATGGTGTGCGCGAGAATGGCGTGAATATACCTTAGGGCTGGGGGAAGTGCCGTCACCTTAGAGCGACTGGGATCGTAGATACTTGTAGTGGGGCGTAGGTTTCGCCAGCATTCGATCGGAGTGCAGTGGAGCTCACGGTTTAAATCGTCAAGTGGGTTTTCTTCTATGAATTCCGGTGTGTAAAGTCCTAGAGCTGTGTCGAATTGTGGTATGCTCAATCGTCGTACTGTGCCTCCTAACCAGAATTGGATAGCACCCGAGTCGTTGAACTGAGTCGTCACTGTTTGCAATGTGAAGGTGGTGCAGAATTCTAATGTGAGCTCCAAATATGTGGGCTCGTCAATTGAGAAAAGTTTCTCCCATGGGTCGGTTGAGAGGAGTGCTTGAATATCGGTGGTGAGCCCAACTTGCCGCACTACGCTCTAGTCGATGCGCCTACCAGTGCCTAGGGGTCTACCCCGGATTGCTTTGTACCATTCTTTCTAAGTTGCTTGAGGGAATCTGAGGAATGGGTGTCGAAGCTCGGTAGAGGCACTTGCGGAGGATGAACTGGGCCCCTTTCTTTTCTTGCTTGGGGCTGATCATTTGGTACGTGATGTTGACATGGTACCTAAAATTTGTAATCAAATATAAAGCAGTTTCAAGCTTCATCAATAGCACAGCCATCATATGCCACACTAAGTCAAAAATTTTAGGAATTTATAATTGTGAGCATGTTAATTCGCAGGAGAAAAATTTTCTCGGACAATAGTGGGCAGAGCAATGTATCAATTTCATGAGTTTACAATTCAAGAATAAAATGAGTATAAAATCTAACAACCAATAAATATTATGGGGACTAAAACAAATTTCCTAAATAAAAATCATGCTTTTTAAAATTGAATCTAAACAAAATCTGGAAATAAACAAGAATGCTATAAGATTAAGTCAAGAAAAGGGAACCAGGGATGATGTGATATGATCGACACTAGGCGGAGCACGGCGGTGGTGTGGGTTTCTCTGCATTTAACACGGCGGTGGCGTGGGCGTGTGGATGGTTTTTGGGTGGTTTTTAGAGAAAAACAGCGAGAGGAGGTGGTTTTAGGTGGAGGGGAATGGTTGTGCTGCCAGATTTGGGGAAAATAGGGGTTAAAACTAATTTTGGGGGGGAAAGACAGTTAGATTTTATATATAGGGGAGGTGGCACGGTCCATCGCCACACCCGTGTTCATTTGAAAATGCCCGTGCTTTTCGCGATTTCCAAAATTTGGGCGCGTTTTAGGGTTCTTTAGCACGGCCGTGGGTAAATTAGCACGCCCGTGTTTTAATAGTCAGTATGTTGGCACGGTGAGATCGCACGGGCGTGTGTTACCCGTGTTCGATAAGTCAGTAGCTTCATACGGTTATGAGGCACGGGCGTGGTCTGGTGTCGTAGCCCGTGTTGTCGAAAGAAATTTTTCCCTGTTTGTGCACGGCTCCTGGCACGCCCGTGTTTTGGCCCTTGTCTTGCACACAGCCATTGACATGCCCGTGTTAAAGGCCATGTTTCAAAACCTGCATTTCTATTGGACTAATTTTAGTGTGGTGTTAGAAAAAATGAAAATAAAATGTTAGTAGGTTAGTGCTCGGGTTGCCTCCCGAGAAGCGCTTGTTTATAGTCTTAAGCTAGACTTTCCATGTTTTCGGTTCTAAAAGAAGGCTCATGGAGCATAAGCTCCTCTCTCATATCTCCAAAATCTGCACCATTATAAATTTTAAGTCGGTGACCATTTACCTTGAATGTGCCTTTAGTGGGATGAGTTACCTCGATGGTGCCATATGGAAAAATTGTTTTGATCATAAATGGGCCTGATCATCTTGATTTTAACTTTCCCGGAAATAGTTTAAGCCTTGAGTTGTATAGTAGGACCAGGTCTCCTACTTCAAATTATTTTGATCTCTTGAGACGAGCATCGTGGCGTCGCTTTGTTGCTTCCTTGTACAGTTTTGAGTTCTCATAGGCTTCCGTTCTCCACTCGTCCAGCTCGTTCATCTGCATCATTCTTCTCTTTCTTGCAATTTTGAAGTCAAAATTTAAAAATTTTATTGCCCAAAAAGCTTTGTGTTCTAATTCGAATGGTAGATGACAGCTTTTCCCGTATACAAGTTTGTATGGGGATGTCCCTAGAGGTGTTTTAAATGCTGTTCTATAGGCCCATAAAGCATCATCTACTTTAACTGCCCAATCTTTTCTATTTGATTCAACCGTTTTTTCTAGAATGCGCTTAAGTTCTCGGTTTGCTACCTCAACTTGCCCACTGGTTTGAGGATGATATGGGGTGGCTGTCCTGTGGTATACTCCATATTTTTTTAGGACTTTTGCAAATTGAGTATTACAGAAATGAGTACCCCTATCACTAATGATGGCTCTCGGTGTGCCAAATCGGGAAAACAGTTTCTTGAGAAACTTGACTACTACCCTAGCATCATTGGTAGGTAAAGCTTCCGCTTCTACCCATTTTGACATGTAATCAATCGCCACTAGGATGTACTTGTTTCCAAACGAACCAGGAATGGTCCCATGAAATCAATACCCCATACATCAAATATTTCACATGATAACATATATGTTTGAGGCATTTCATCACGTTTAGAAATATTACCTATTCTTTGGCATCTATCACACGAGGTAACATACCTGTGGGCATCTTTAAATAGAGTGGGCCAATAAAACCCGATTCGAGTATTTTGTGTGTTGTCTTAATACCACCTGTAGTGTCCTCCGATGGTCTTGAATGGCAATGCTCCAAGATTTTGCTAAACACGTCTTTGTAACACATCTTCTAATTATCCGATCTCGCACATATGCGAAAAGAAAGGGATCTTCCCAAAAATAATTTTTCACATCAGCAAAGAATCGCTTCTTTTGGTGATGTGTTAATTTCCTTGGCAAGACGTTAGCTGCTAAATAATTCGCAATATTTGCAAACCATGGTACCTCAGAATGTGTTATAGAAAAGAGTTATTCTTCGGGAAACGAATCATTTATTTCACTTTCATCGAGTTCTTTGGTGTGTGGATTTTCAAGTCTAGAAAGGTGATCCGCTGCAAGATTCTCGGCTCCCTTCTTATCTTGTATTTCTAAGTCGAATTCCTGTAAGAGTAAAATACATCGTATGAGTCTGGGTTTTGCATCAAGTTTGTTTAAAAGATAACGAAGAGCTGAATGGTCAGTGTAAACGACAACTTTAGACAATATTAGATACTATCTAAATTTATCAAAAGCAAAAACTACGGCTAGCAATTCTTTCTCTGTGGTGGTATAGTTTTCTTGTGCAGGTGTTAGTGTTCTGCTAACGTAGTAAATTTGCTGAAAATGGTTGCCTCTTTGTTGTCCCAGAACTGCACCTACTGCGAAGTCACTTGCATCACACATTAGTTCAAAGGGTAGATTTCAACCAGGTGCAATTATAATTGGAGCATTTATTAGTTTATCCTTAAGGATATTGAATGCATCTAAAATTCCTGATCAAAATTGAAAGGAACATCTTTTTCTAGTAATTTTGTTAAAGGCTTAGCTATTTTAGAAAAATCCTTAATGAATCTTCTATAAAATCCTGCATGTCCTAAAAAGCTTCTAATGGCCTTAACTGAACTGGGGGGAGGTAATTTTTCTAGGGTTTCAATCTTTGCTTTATCTACCTCGATCCCTTTACTAGAAATTTTATGTCCTAATACTATTCCCTCTTGTACCATGAAGTGACATTTTTCCCAATTTAAAACAAGGTTTGTTTCCTCACATCTCATTAGGACTCGTTTTAAATTTTTAAGGCAAAGATGGAAAGAATTACCGTAAACTGAGAAATCATCCATAAATACCTCCATGATATCTTCCACGAGTTCATCAAAGATTGCTAGCATGCAACGCTGAAAAGTAGCAGGAGCATTACATAATCCAAAAGGCATTCTACGATAAGCAAACGTACCGTATGGGCATGTGAACATTGTCTTCTCTTGATCTTCAGGTGCTATTGGGATTTGGAAATAGTCGGAGAGTCCATCTAGGAAGCAATAGTACATGTGTCATGATAACCTTTCTAGCATTTGATCAATAAAGGGTAGGGGAAAGTGATCTTTTCTAGTGGCGTCATTCAGTTTCCTGTAATCTATGCAAACTCTCCAACCTGTGACTGTCCTGAAAGAAATTTGTTCATTCTTTTCGTTAGCTACCACGGTCATGCCTCCTTTCTTTGGGACAACCTACACAGGACTCACCCACTTGCTGTCAGAAATAGGATAAATTATTCCAGCATCTAGAAGTTTAATTACCTCGGCTTTCACGACTTCTTTTACGTTGGGATTTAGTCGTCTTTGTGGTTGCACACATGGCTTGTACTCATCTTCTATTAAAATTTTGTGGGTACAAAATGTTGGGCTTATTCCCTTAATGTCAGAGATTTTCCAAGCTATGGCTTTTTATGCTCTCTCAAGCACTCAGATCAACTCCTCTTTTTCCTTGGGTTCTAATTCTGAAGAGATAATTACTGGTAACGTAAAATTTTCCCCAAGGAATGCGTACTCTAGGTGCTTTGGCAGTTGTTTTAATTCTAAATTGAGTGGTTCATCAACAGAGGGTTTTTGTTTGAAATCATCATCAAATTCGATGCTTTCTTTTTCTATTTGTTTTGATGATAATTTTAGCTCAGAAGCTTCATCTTCTTCCCCCTCTTCTTGAGTGAGACACAGTTCCATCGTGTCATCATGCAGGATTTCCTGTAATGAGTTTTGAATGAGATGGTCATTGGTATCAACAAAATAACATGAATCATCTTGTTCTCTAGAATATTTCATGGAATCATAAATTTGAAAACTAATTTCCTCATCGCCTATCCTTAATGCAAGTTTACCATCACCTACATCAATAACACCCTAGCCAAGTAGCTAAAAAAGGCGCCCTAGAATTAAGGGGACCTCAATGTCTTCATCCATGTCAAGCACAACAAAATCAACGGGAAAAATAAATTTATCAATTTTTACCAAGACGTCTTCGATAACTCCCCTAGGATATTTAATAGATCTATCAGCTAACTGAATACTCATCCTAGTGGGTTTTGGTTCCCCGAGATCTAGTCGTTTAAACATCTTATAAGGCATTAAATTAATACTGGCACCTAGATCAGCTAATGCTTTCTTAACATTTAAACTGCCAATTAAACAAGGAATAGTAAAACTTCCTGGGTCTTTTAATTTGGTTGGTAGCTTGTTTTGGAGGATGGCCGAACATTCTTCATTAAGCTCCACCATTGATATTTCTTCAAGCTTCCTTTTATTCATCAGGAGTTCTTTCAAGAATTTCGCGTACGTCGGCATCTATGAAATGGCTTCAACAAAAGGTAGGTTAATATGTATTTGTTTAAAAAGTTCGAGAAACTTACCATGTCGGGAGTCTAATCGTTCTTTCTTCAACCTTGCTGGATATGGGATCAGTGGTTTACTTTCTTTATGTACTGGAATTACATCCTCAATTTTCATATCCTTTATTTTGTCATCTACGGGTGGCATTCTTTTCTCCGGTTCGACTAGCTCCTTTCCACTTCTTAGTGTAACTACCTTTACCTGTTATGTTTCTTTAGAGAAAACCGCTGATCGAATTTTGAAAACCATCTCAGTAACTTGTTCAATTGACTTAATAAATTCCCCAACTTGACTCTCGTTCGTTTTGATCGCTGTTTGTTGTTTATCTAATGTTGTCTCAGTCTTTTGGAAGCGGGCCTCTGCTGATGCTATGAATTTGTTCAGCGTCTCTTCAAGACTCCGGCTTCTTTCCTGTGGATAGGGCTGATTTTGGAAATTCAAGAGGTTGTTGTCTTTGATTTCCTTGATTTCCTTGTCCTCCCACGAAAAATTTGGGTGGTTCCTCCAACTCGGATTATAATTATTACTATATGGGTTATTATTAGATCTCGAAATTGTTACCTATATAGTTCATCTGTTCACTCTCGTGCTGGTTGGTAGGGTGGGTACTCAAGATTCGCCATACGAGTTCCACTTGTGTCGCCTTCGCATATTTGGATGTACTGCGAAGAACACAAACTATCAATCTTCTTATTCATCAACTCTGCTGATTTGATAGCATGGTTCTGCGTCGAGGTTGTAAACTCCTACTGTTTTTGTTGGCCTTGTTCTTGTAACTTGCCACCGATAGTTATTGGTGACATCTCTTCTATAAATTCGTAGAGGTTGCCTCGGGAGTTCTGTTGTTCAAAGTTCCACCCGTAATTTGAATCAATTAATTGCCTCGTTGAAGGATTCACACCGTTATAAAAAGTTTAGACTTGGAGCCACAAAGGTAAACCGTGGTGTGGGCATTGCCTCAAGAGATCCTTATATCTCTCTCATGCATCGTATAATGTCTCTAAATTCATCTACACAAAGGAAGATATATCATTACGTAATTTGACCGTTTTGGCCGGTGGGAAATATTTTAATAAAAAATTTTCGGTCATCTGTTCCCATGTAGTGATTGACCCTCATGGTAACGAGTTTAACCACTATTTAGCTTTATTCTTTAATGAAAAGGGAAATAACCGAAGTCGTATGGCATCATCAGAAACGCCATTTATTTTGAAGGTATCACAGAACTCTAGAAAATTAGCTATATGAGCGTTTGGATCTTCGTCCTGTAAACCATCAAATTGAACAAAAGTACTAATACTAACTTTCTTTTTATTATTTAGCCTAAAATAAGTGAAGTTGTTTATTAATCTAAATTAATTAACTACTAAAATAAAGACTCTAAGACAAAGAAGAATGAATTTGGAAAATAACTTGGGAAAAACTCAGTTGATTTAAACGATACCCTAGGAAGAATCCACCTAGACTTCACTTGTTATCTATCACTAAACCATATGATTTATTTACTTAGTTTGATCCGTAAGACTCCCTAACGTATATTAAACCCTCTCTCGAGGCGAATAACGTCTAACCCTAGGTTAATTAGTGGAACTCTCGTTCTCTTATAATAACCCCCTAGAATAGAAGTAAATCGATCTATGGATTCCCATATTAGGTTTCACCCTAATCCGGCAAAATATCGTCACCCTATCTCTAGGCGTGCGATCAACTCCGCTTAATTATGTTGGATCTACTCTTAGACAGGGTCTATTCCTCCTCCACCTAAGCACATTAAATTTGGATTAAGCTCACATAATTAAGAACAAACTAAGTATTTATCATATAATTTAAATAATCAAATAACAAGATTCATCATAGGTTTCATCCCTTTCGGGTATCCTAAGGGTTTAGTTCATAATAATAAAGGAAAACATCTCAAGAGAAAAGATAAAACAAAACATAAGAAATCCCTAAAACCCCCTGAAAGAATTGAAGGACAGATCCTCCGTCTTGAGTAGAATTTTCGCTTCTCGAGATGAATCAACTGGCTATCCCTGAGTGAATCGCCACAAATCTGCCTTCTTTGGCTTAGCACGATGCCCCTAGACGATAGCTTTGGGCTCCCCCTTTCAGGTCATACTTAGGGTGTATTTATAGGCTTTTGAAATACGTTTCTTTCTCCCTAAGTATCCTTTCCCGAATGAAATTGCTCTTCTCCACGGCAGAGGCACGACCATGGCACACGCCCGTGTAAATCGTGGTCAGGCCATGTTCGGATTTCTTTAATGAGACATGGCCGTGTGAGTCGGGGTTAGATCGTGTTCTAGATGATTGACTTGGCACGGCCGTGTGGGTCCAAGTCCAGGCCGTGTCGATTTCCTCATTGGTCTATTTTGGTCCGTTTGGAGCTCGTTTCTCGTTCTTTTTATCCTTGGGTGATTTCCTGAATATAAGACATGAAAAGAAAGGATTAAGAGCACCTTTTTACATAAATCAAAGGATAATTCATCCAAAAGCATACTAAATGTGGGCCTAGAATATGTTACTATTTCGGTTTATCAAAGACTACCACATGCCCTATCTTTGATCAAAATTTGAACCGCCTTTTTGGGTTTTCGGCTCAAAGCCCCTTTGGTCTCAAAGCGCCCTTTGCGGGTTTTCATCTTTGACTTTCCTTTTTCAGGTAAAATACTTCTTGTTTGAACCTGAATTCACCGGATTAGGTAAGTCTTCGCCATTCGTCTCGGTCAATATCAATGCTCCTCCAGAATAGGCCTTTTTCAACATAAGGTATTTCCCAGTTCGGAATATGCTTTCCTCTGAAATCATTTTGTAGAAGAAAGATCTGTTTCAACATCAGGTTCCCCCTTGTGGAATTCTCTAGGATGGACCTCTTTGTCGTAAACTCGCATCATCTGACTGTGATCGATAGCTTTTAACCTTTTCTTCAATTAGGTTCAATTGGTAAAAACGCTTCAATTCAATAAATCAATAGGTAAGATGTTGCCCCAGTGAAGGTTCTGGCCGACGTTCAATAAGACAGAGGGTAAATGGTAGCTTCTTATGCCAATCTTTACAAGTCTTAGTCAACTTTCATAGTTTTTTTTCTTTTTTCTTTGACAACTTTTGCTGTACTATGATATGCTGCCTGATCTTTGGACAAACTGTAAACTTTGACTTTGTACAATTATGCATCATTAGACGTGATCCTTTATGGCATTCTTTGCTGGCATCTGATCCTTTCCTTTTTTTTTGAATTTTTTTTTGATGACTTCGACTTTGTAACATTGGCATATGAAGCTACTTCCACCCTCTTAGTGAAGTAAACAACGACTATGCCGATAAATCTATATTGGCTAAAAGCTTTTGACGAGATTAGTCCCATCACATCCATGCCCCACATATGGAAAATTTGTGAAGAAATGGATAAGGCACATGAATCTTGTCTTCTTTTATACGGCATAGCTGATACCATCCCTTTCTATGTAGATCAGCAGTGCCCGATCCTCATGTTTAACCCGTGTCTTAGTAGTCCAAGCATGTCCTGATATGATCGTGCAAAAAAAACTTTGAATTCTTGAAAATAATTTGATGATGTCCTGCCTTAGTTCTGTGATGAGCTAGGCTACAATCTCTGCCATTTTCAAAGTCCTGAGATCCCCTAGACCCATATTTCATTCAAAAAGGGAATCTGTAACAACATCGCTCATGTCATTGATATCTGAAGACCTATTGTAGGCTCGAAAGAGGATTCTAAAGAATAAGTGATTCAAAGAATAGTTATTTATATGATATGAATAAAAGAATATTTGAAAGAAAAATAAAAGAATCTATACATGGAAAGAATGAACAGATATTTGTTCAAAAAGATGAATTTTTTTGAAATAAGAATTTAGGACACAAGCCTATTTCACAAAAGGGTTCTTATTGCCTCTAGGCTTAAGGCAACAAGCATGTTTTGAATATTACTCTAGATTAGCTCTAAAAATACAGAGATCTCTTCCACAGTCCCATTATTCAAAACACTCCCAAGTATACAAGGGCTTGGAAACTTCATTCCCCGATTCCCTCTTCGCTTTTGATTTCTTCAAGGGGTCGCAACTTTCTTGTCTCCTCCTTAAATTATCGCATTTACTGCCTCGTCATAGTGATCAGATTTTGATGATTCGTCGAACTTCACAATTCCCATTTTAATGAACCTTTCAACCAACTTCTTAAATGTAGTACAGTTTTCAATTGAGTGACCCTTTATTCCCGCATGGTACTCACATTGGGCATTCTCGTTATACCATTTTGGGAACGAAGGTTGCAATGGTTTCAAATAAAATGGGGACACCACGTGTGCGTCAAACAAACTTTGATATAGCTCTTTATACGTCATTAGGATTGGCGTAAATTGGAGCTTTTCAGAGTTTTGCCTTGTGCCCGACTCTTGTCTCACCGACCCTTGTTGCCCAGTAGTGATCACCTTTGGCTGGTTAACAGTAATTGCTTTTAAGTACCCTTTGTTGTATGTACTCGTATTATTCACCTCATCGTCCTTTTTCCTAGGAGCAGACCTTTTAGTGGTTTCGCCTGCTTCAATCTTACCACCCCTTATGGCATTTTCAATAATTTCTCCTGCCATCACTATATCCGCAAAGCTCTTGGTGGTACTTCCTATCATGTGAGTGATGAAGGGAGCCTTCAAGGTATTGATGAAGAGCATTGTAGTCTCCTTTTCTAGGAGTGGTGGCTGAACTTGCATGGAGACCTCTCTCCATCTTTGCGCATACTGCCTGAAGCTTTCATTTGATTTGTTCTCCATGTTTTGCAAAGTGATTCTATCAAGCGTCATGTCTGTGACATGATTGTATTGCTTCATGAAGGCTTGGGCTAGGTCTTTCCAGGAGCTAATCCTAGCACGGCTGAGTTGGTTGTACCACCTGGACGCTGCCCCTACCAAACTATCTTGGAAACAATGAATCAAGAGTTGATCATTGTTAACATAGCCGGTCATGCGTCTGCCAAACATGGTAATGTGGGCTTCAGGGCAACTAGTCCCATTGTACTTCTCAAATTCCAGCATCTTGAATTTATGAGGAAGCACCAGGTCTGGGACCAAACTCAAATCCCTTGCATCAATACCATGGTGATGGTCGGTATTTTCCAAAGCCTTGAATTTTTCTTCCAACCATCTACAACAATCTTCCAACTGTCTTGAAGATTCAGTTATGATCCCCTCTTTCTCTGCCATGTCTAAATCAGGAATAACAGAATTGGTAGGGTTATCCCCTGGGTTAGATCCTGAGCCGACTTGGAAATTCATAGGTGGTCTAGTATCAGCTTGCCCCTGTTGAGGCCTAATTATGACAGGTGGCCTTTGGGGATACTCCTCAGGTGGTACATGTGGTGGGGTGAAACCCCGAGGAAAATCCTCATTGTCATCAGCGTTAACTATGGGACCCTTTCCTCTGTCCATTGCCCCACTCAGCATTTGGGCCATTTGAGCCATCATATTCTTTTGAGCCTCCAACATCTGGTCCCTCATCTCTTGTTGGAGTTTTACCATTTGCTCTTGCATCTGGTCTTGTATGTCTCTTTGGAATTATTCCAATCTTTGATCCATTTTCTTCGATTTGGCGCGTGTACCGTAAGGATGTTCTGCTTCCAGATTTTCCTTCCATTTTTCTCACTTCTCCCTCTCTGTTATAATTTCAACTAATTAGACTCTCTCTATGGACTTAAATGCAAATGATGTTATGTAATGCAAATGCATGAATGCAAAGAAAGAGAGGTGTTGATTCTGAATTCAATTCCATTAGAAAAACTTTTCTAGAAAGTAAATTTCTTTACATGAAACGGTTTACATATACAGCCTTACCCTCATATTCCAAGCGAAAACATCAATCCCTTTCTTCGCAAAGGTCAAATCTTGCAAACTTCTAGTAGATGCCTCATCTAGCTCCTTTTTGCTTGATATTGGCTGTGACTCACTGTTCACTTATTTCCATAAAGCTTGTTAGCCTCTTCAAGATAGTCAAGACGTGGTGATCCTCGAATAGTCTTTGTCAGCTTGAATCCTTGGGCAATTAAGTCTTGTATTCCTTCACGGACTATCGGTCTTCTCTCATCGTGTTTACTTGGACCATATTCGGACGACCGTATTATAATCCACTTTATCAAAAAATCCATTTTCTTATGACAAACTCTTCTATTTAGCAATGAAATTTGAATCAACACCTCTTTTCTATGATGTGAATGCAATGCAATCAAAACAAAAGAGAACATGTTAGCACAAAGAAATAAGAAAAAATAGAATAAGGCACTTATCTGGGTGACCACTATGGTTTTGCATAGCTCTATCTAGGGTAAGAACTTAGGTTTTCTACATGTGGTTTAGCTCTAAAGTTGAGGTACCTAAACCAGTAGATTCCTCGATCCTCACCCATTATAGGCTCATATGGACCGAGTTCGGTTCAAGGGGATACATTTCCCTATGGCCATGCGGAAGTGAAAACTTCACGAAGACATAGGTACAGATGTATTCCGGAAGCAATCCACTAGCCCATGCGGAGGTGAAAACCTCACGAAGGCATAGTTTCTCGCTCCCACTTAAAGGTGTGACCACGACGGTCATGCAGTGCAATGCAAAGAGATATATTTTAAAATCACATGTAATAAAAGGATCATATTTTTAAAATCAAAATTTTAAATTCGAACAAAAGGACATGAAATTATCGATTTTACGGCTTGACTCTCTTATTGTCCCCAGTGGAGTCGCCAAACTGTCGAAACCATTTTAAAAGTTTTAGAAAATGGGGTCGACTTTTAAAAACAAAAATGGGAGTCGCCACCAATCCCTTTTTACTTAGGTGTGATTGGATCACCTTGTAAAACATTTTATTTTAAAACATTTGATTTTGGTCTACGAAAAACAAGAAAATGGTTCGGGATTCGGTTACGTATGAGAAAGGATTAGCACCCTCATAACGCTCAAAAATTGGTACCAAATCAATAAAATCATGTCCCAATGTTTGAAATTTAAAAGTATTTAAAAATATGATTTCTTTAAAAAGATTTCGAGCAATTTAAGTTAAAACTTGAGATTTCTCTGTTCCGAAGGAATATAAACATCACATCCAGCACGTTAGGACATGATATTTTAAAACCTTTGTAATCAAAATCATCTCAGTATTTACAAAACTTGTAAAAAGGATATTTAGTTATTTAGCCAAACGGAAAATCGCAACCCAGCACGTTAGGGCACTATTTCCCGAATTTCTAAATACCGAAACATTGCCTTATTTTAAAAACCTTTAGATAAAATATAGTAATTTTGCAAAAAAATGTATTTTTATTTTTAACAATAACCATGTGACAATATTGTATTTATATACTATCGTAATTATAATATACTAACATCTAAGATAGGCAATAAAGAAATAATAATACAAAATATGGCAAATAATACTTCCTACACTAAAGCAATAATCAATACAGGATGAAGTATAAACAAATACAATAGGTAATAAAACAAATATAAACATATTTCATGTAAGTTGAAAGTGCTCATGTAATGACGTATAAAAATGTACATATATATTAAGAAAATAACTATTTATGACTTTAAATAGTAATATATTTATAATAATCTAATACCTATAAAATTATATTTTTAAAATAAATAATGTATTATTCAATATAAATAATCTTTGATAAAATAAAACTTTTTATCAAAATACTATAAGATATAATACTATATAATATACACTATTTTTAAAAACATATGTAATATATAAGTTAAAAATAATATATAATAAAATAATCAAATCAAATAATAGATAATAATAATTTAAAATATATAAGAATAAAAATATACAAATTTAATTAATTTACAAATAATAAGAGTAATATAATATTTTAACATGATAAAATGATTTAAAAAACAGTATTAGAATAAAATAAATAAAAATAAAGAAAGTAAGGTTAAATAGTAAATAAAATAATAAAATAAATAAAAATAAAGAAAGTAAGGTTAAATAGTAAATAAAATAAACATAAAAGGGTTAAATTGAATCGGGCGTTAAATTCTAGGGACTTATTGGGAAATTATAACCTTTTTCAAAACGGCGTCGTGGTGATTTTGGCCTTTAAAACAGTTTAAGGGACTTAATTAAAACAAAATGCAAATTTGGGGCCAATTTTATAAAAAAATAAAATTTCCAATTGGGCTGAATTAAATCATAAAAAACTGCGGAGGGGCTGGAATTGTAAATTTCCCATTTTAAAAAAAAAACATGCGGATCCTTATCGGGTCCTCGGGTCGGCGCGCGGATCGTGCTACTCAAAAACGACGCCGTTCTGTTTTGCCTATAAAAGTCAGTTTCAATAAAAAAATCATTTTAAGTCTGATTTTAAAAAAAATTCGAAATCCTCTGAAAGCCTCGTCCCCTCGCCTAGCAGTGGTCATCAGATTTCTGGCCACGCGCCTCCGTGGCCGGTGGCCGGAGGCCTAAAACCTCCGATTTCGTCCACTCAGAAAGGTAATCCTTCCCCTTTTATACTTTTAAAATAATGGTTATATGCGCAATATGTAAAAAAAAAAACAAAAAAAAATAATCAGAATATAATATTAAAGGAATAACCTTTGTGAAATCTCTGCTTTTATTCCTCTGACCTTTCCAACAATATTTGTACTCACTGACTTTGAGTAAAGGTGTGCAAATCTGTGTTTTCATATATCTGTGTCTATTCGTGTATTTTTTTTCTGTGTATTCGTATGGTGTCCTTTTTTACAGGTTTTGGAAGGCTTTTTATAGCCTTTCGAAGTGAAAAATAAAAAGGAAATAAAATATTTTCCATGTTTGCTGCGATTTCTTTCCATTTGCGCTGTTGTTTCTTTCCTTTCTTGCAGGAGCGGAGATTCTGGTGATGGCTGAGGCGGGGTTCGTGCGCGTTGATGGCGGCGTAGCCGAAAGCTGATGGGGTGCGAGGATCTGATTCGGCGTGAGGCTGGGGCGAAACTTGCGGCGCGACTGTTGGGATTCTGCTAGGGCGCGAAGGCTTGCGGCGCCTAGGGTTTCAGAAAACCCTAGGCCTTCCGATTTCTGTTTAAGTTTTTAGGTTAAATCATTGATGTGAATAACTAGTGATGTTTGCATGTGATTGAATATACATGTGGTAAATTGGTTGGTGTAAGTTGACTGTTGATAATCTATTTATATTCGGCCACACTCTTTAAAGTGACCAAATGAATAGTGCTCTGTAGTTTGAATGAGTTTACTTATTTTATTGTATGTAATGCAATTGATATTATATTTGTGATGATTTGCTGATTGTAATATCATTTCTTAAGTATTATGATTCAAGTGATTGAAGGAACTTGGTGGTTAGTTGAGTAACACCACGTAACCCTAATTCGGCGACGGATATGGATTAGGGGTGTTACATTTGATTGGTATCAGAGCTTACGGTTTAGTCGATTCTAGGACTACCGTAGCGCGTGTGAGTCTAGCTATACATGCCTTAATTTATACTACGATAGTGTGATGACTTCGACATCTAAAGCGTGATTATATATATAGTAAATGGACACGACAGAGCCAGTAGCTAATGATGTTTAGAGCGTAGTGCCTGATCTCGCTCATGGGTTGCATGCGATAGACTCTCGACTTTGTCTCGAGTAGCCATGAGGGGAGGTTAAGCAAGCCTTCTACCGGATGATGAGCGAATGGTTTACTCAAAGATATACGGACTAATCGTTTGTACAACAACCTCCACCCTCGATAATTCATCTCCGATACCTTCAAGTACCTCCGATGAGATCTAGTAGGCCTCCTGTTGATAAAATCAGGAAACACGGGGCCGAAGAATTTAAAGCTAATGATGATGATGACGCGGAATGAGCTGAGCTGTAGCTTGATAATACTATCCGTGTGCTTGACGAGTTATCATGTACTCCAGATGAATGCTTGAAGTGTGCTATATCCCTATTATGGGACACCACATATCACTGGTGGAATACACTAGTATCGGTAGTTCCGAAAGAAAAAGTGACTTGGGATTTCTTTCAGACCGCATTCCGTAAGAAATATATCAGTCAGAGATTCATTGATCAAAAACGAAAAGAATTTCTGGAATTGAAACAGGGTCGAATGACCGTGACTGAGTATGAACGGAAATTTGTCAGACTGAGCCAATATGCCCGTGAATGTGTGTCAACTGAAGCCATTATGTGTAAAAGATTTAAAGATAGTCTGAATGAAGATATTAAGTTGCTAGTTGGCATACTCGAGATTAAAGAGTTTGTGGTACTTGTCGAACGAGCTTGCAAAGCCAAAGAGCTTGGGAAAGAGAAAAGAAAGGCTAAAATGGAAGCTAGAGACATTCGTAAAAGATCATCGAGTAAGACATTTCATTCAGTGTCCAAGAAGTTCAAAGATGAATCTGGTTGACATAGAGCTACTTCAGACTTATCTAGATGAGATCGACCACCTGTGGGTTCTCGAGCTACTTGATGGGCGTGTTGGTAATGTCCAAAGAGAATCGAGGTTGAATACAAGCATTGTGGTAAATGGCATTCTGGGAGTTGTAGATTTCGTGATCGGTCCTGCTTTAAATGTGGATCGTCGGATCATTTTATTCGAGAGTGCCCGATGCTAGCCGAGCAAAATACGGCTCAGAATACAAGACCGAGTAATGTATTAGTGTGAGGCAGACCACCTAGGCATTCGGGAAATGTAAGTGGCAGTCAGAAAGGAACCAAAGACACTGCAATTCGATCAGAGGCTCGTGCACCTGCTAGAGCATACGATATACGTGCCAGAGAGGATGCTTCTTCCCCAGATGTTATCACCGGTACTTTCATCCTTTATGATACTACTGTGATTGCATTGATTGAACCAGGTTCGACTCATTCATATGTGTGTGAAACTTTAGTATCCAGTAAGACTCTGCCTGTTGAGTCTACTGAGTTTGTGATTCGTGTATCAAACCCCTTGGGTCGATGTGTTCTAGTTGATAAAGTATGTAAAAGTTGCCCATTGATGATTCGAGATTTATGCTTCCCAGGTGATTTGATGTTATTGCCTTTTCATGAGTTCGATATAATTTTGGGAATGGATTGGTTGACTTTGCACGATGTTGTTGTTTATTGCAAAAGAAAGACCATTGATTTGAGATGTCAAAACGGTGAAATCATTCGGATAGAATCTAATGATCTGAATGGATTACCAGCTGTAATATCTTCGATGTTAGCTTGGAAGTATATGAGAAAAGGGTATGAAGCTTACTTTGCTTATGTGCTTGATAGTAAAATGACTGAAAAGCAGATTGAATCCATACCAGTTGTAAAAGTAGTACTCGGATGTGTTCCACGAAGAACTCCGGGTTTGCCACCTATTCGAGAAATAGAGTTTGGCATTGAATTAGTACCGGGGACGACTCTGATTTCAATAGCTCCGTATCAGATGGCACCTATAGAATTAAAAGAGTTGAAAGTACAATTGCAAGAGTTAACAGATAGGGGCTTTGCACGACCGAGCTTCTCTCCTTGGGGTGCAGCAGATTTTATTTGTGAAAAGAAAGATGGGACTATGCGAATGTGCATCGATTATCGATGTGACTTAATAAGGTGACTATAAAGAATAAATACCCGTTACCACGGATTTATGACTTATTTGATCGATTAAAAGGGGGCTTCAAAGTGTTTTCAAAGATAGATTTGAGGTCGGGTTATTATCGGTTGCGAGTCAGAGATTTCGATATGCCAAAGCGCTGCCGAACGAGGTACGGACACTATGAGTTTTTGGTTATGCCTTTTGGACTCACTAATGCACCGCTGTTTTTATGGATTTGATGAATCGAATTTTCAGTCAATATTTGGATCGGTTTGTGGTAGTATTTATAGATGATATTCTAATCTACTCGAGAGATGAAACCGAGCATGCCGAGCACCTAAGACTTGTGCTACAAACTTTGCGAGATAAACGATTTATGCACGCAAAGTTTAGTAAGTGTCGATTACAGTCGAATGGTTTGGGTTGCGTTTTGATGCAGAAGGCAAAATTGTAGCCTACGGTCGAGACAATTGAAGCCGCTTGAAAGGAATTACGACATATGATTTGGAGCTAGCAACTATTGTATTCGCGTTGAAGATTTGGCGCCATTACTTGTTCGGGGAGAAATGTCATGTCTATTCGGATCACAAAAGTTTAAAGTATTTGATGACTCGAGAAAGATCCGAACCTAAGATAACGCAGATGGTTAGAATTTGTTGAAAGATTACGAATTAGTGATTGATTACCATCCGGGAAAGCCAATGTTGTTGCGAGATGCTCTAAGCGGAAATCATTATTTGCACTTCGTGCGTTGAACGCACATATGGCTACTCGATGATGGTTCGATAGTAGTCGTATTAAAAGCAAGACCGTCATTTATTCAACAAATTAGGGATGCCCGGAAAGTTGACAACGATCTAGTAGCAAGATGAGTTTGGTGTGAGAAACGAGTGTTGAGTCGAATTTGAATAGATGAAAATGATTGTTTAAAGTTTAAAGACCGATTGTGTGTTCCGAGAATTGTGGAGTTGATTCAGATGATATTAAATGAGGCTCATAATAGTCGATTATCTGTACATCCTGGCAGCACGAAAATGTATAATGATTTGAAACAGTTTTAATGGTGGCCTGGTATGAAACGAGACATATCCGAATTTGTCTCGAAGTGCTTAGTTTGTCAGCAAGTAAAAGCCGAACATCAAGTGCCTTCAGGTTACTTGACCGGTCATGATACCTGAATGGAAATGGGACAGAATCACTATGGATTTTTGTATCCAGTTTGCCTACGACACTAAGAAAAAAAAAGATGTAATTTGGGTTATAGTGGATAGACTAACCAAATCAGCTCACTTTATTCCAGTTCGTATGGACTATTCGCTCGATAAGCTTGCTGAGTTGTATGTATTTCAAATTGTGAGATTACATGGAGTGCCGATTTCCATTGTTTGAGACGAGACCCGAGATTCACGTCGCGGTTTTGGAAGAAATTGCAAGATGCTTTAGGTACCAAACTACACTTTAGTCTGACTTTTCATCCGCAGACGGATGGTCACCGAGCGAACAATTCGGATACTTGAGGATATGTTGAGATGTTGCATCCTCGAGTTTGAAGGTGCGTGGGAACGATACTTTACCTTTGATTGAATTTGCTTACAATAATAGCTTTCAATCTAGTATCAAAATGGCTGTGATCCGTGATAGTTTGAAAACTGCATCCGATCGACAAAAGTCATATGCAAATTTGAAACGTAAAGATATTCAGTTTCAGATCGGAGACCGGGAATTTTTGAAAGTTTCTCCGTGGAAGAAAGTACTTCGATTTGGTCGTAAAGGCAAATTAAGTCCGAGGTTCATCGGACCGTATGAGATCATCGAACGTGTTGGGCATGTTGCTTATAAATTAAAGTTGCCCTCTGAACTAGAAAAGATTCATAATGTCTTCCATGTTTCTATGCTTCGTAAATATCGATCAGATCTGTCACATGTGATTCTTCCGCCTGAGATTGAAATCCGATCCGATATGACGTACGAGGAGGAACCGATCCGTATTTTAGCTCGTGAAATGAAAGAGTTGAGAAAAAAATTTCGTTAGTAAAAGTATTATGGAATCGACATGGAGTAGAAGAGGCTACGTGAGAACACGAGGATTCAATAAGGCGGCAATATCCGACTTTTGTTTAACGATAAGATTTTTGGGGACGAAAATCCCTAAGATGGTGGGAGAGTTGTAATGATCCAATTTGACCTTAATCGAGCGGTGGTTTGGGACCACGAACCCGAGTCTGAAAAATTTTTAAATATTATTTTGGTGTTTATTATATATGAATTATTATGTGTGAAAGTTTCAGTATGAAAATTTGATTGTTTGTGTGTTTAATTTAACAAAAGGACTTAATTGTGTAAAGTGCAAAAGTTACTAACTATAGTGAAAGGTGCTAATGTGATAGTGACTTTTTAATATGAGGTACTAAAAGGGAATTAGCCTTTTTACTTATAGTGGACGGCAAAATGATTTTACACCATGTTTTTATATGTTTTTTTTTTAGATTAAAGTTATATTATATATTATAATTTTATAATAAAAACAACATTGGTTTTATCATCCTTTATATTTGTTTCTTTCACCGAAAAACAAGAAAAGAAAAAGAAAGTTTGAAGCTTGATATTTCAGCACTTACAAGCTTAAATTCAAGGTTAGATTTTGTTCCGTTTTCGATAATTTCTACGTTTTTGTAATCGTTGCTTCGAGAGCTTTAAAACCCATGTCTTAATTTCATTAATTGATAATGTTTGTGAAAAATGCCATTGATGTTATGTTGAGTTTTGTGATGTTTTTGGTGTTAAATGATAGATATGTAATTGATGAACAAAAAATTATTCTTGAATTTTTGATAAATTTGGTTAAATAGGGCTAAATTGAGAAAATAAATTTTTGAGGGGGTTAAAATGCAAAATAAATGAAATAAATGGACTTGTATAGTCTTTATGAATATTCGGCCCTTAGAACCAAATTTTGTGTATTTTGTGTTTTGTGCAAATAGGACTAAATTGTAAAGGTGTGAAACATTAGGGGTAAAATGGTAATTTTTCCATTTAAGTGTTTTAGGACTAAATTGAATTGAAATATGTTTGAATGAGCTTAAATTGAACATGTTGAGGTCAAGAACAAAGGAAAAAGGATTTGGATCGGGGAAAAGTGAAAGTTAACGAATAGCCGGTCTACGTTGTCCGTCGATAGTCGAGGTAAGTCTTTAAGCAAGTTAATACCGTAAGTATCGATTATAACCTAGTATACATGCTGAATTGTGAATTGGTGGATTGAAATGTGATAAAGCCGAATGTGTTAAAGTAACTTAGCAATGAAATATAGTTGTATTAATTGAGTTTACTATGTGAAAGTGATGCGAATTATATATGATATATGTGATATTACTAATGTGTAATGTAAATGAGTTGGCTCAGTAATATGAATATTCGGGCTTATTGCCTAGCAGGCCTTGTGCCGGTGAACTATATTGGGCTTATTGCCTAGCAGGCCTTGTGCCGGTGAACTATATCGGGCTTATTGCCTAGCAGGCTAAATGCAGGTGTTTAAATTTTAGACCTCAGTCTAGCGTGCCTAGTCTTGGTGTATGATTCAGTGACATCTAGCGAGTTTAATACCGATGATGAGAATATTAATATGTGGCTTATGAAAGTGCAATGTGATATGCTTATGGAGCAAGTAAGTTGTCATTACGAGATATTTATTTTCGGTCATACGGTAAGTGCCTATAAGATATTTAATTGAGTTCCTACATCCGATCAAATAAGTAGGCATATATGTGTGTGTCATTTGAGCAAGAATGTGGCTATATCATCGTATATGCATATTCGGCCTTTAGTATGTGATTATAATATTTTTTTACATGTATATTAAATACTTAGATATTCAAATGTTGAATGGATAAGTATATATATGTTCTTGTATGTGGCTTCAATGAATGATGTGCACATGAAATAAGTATATGGTGAAAGTTTATAAGTACTATTAAATCTTGAATCGATTTAGTAAATTATTTGTTTAAGGTAAGATAATGAAGTATGCGTAGCTAAATAATGCATTGGAGTTCGCAATGTGATACCATATGAGTTTTGTTAAAGTTTAGTAGATATTAAATGTTTGAATTACTTTTAATTGCTTAAGACTTACTAAGCTAGTAAGCTTACTCGGTGTGTTTTTCACTCTGTTTTATAGATTTAATTCAAGCTACGAGTTCGGGGATCGTCACCGAAGTCATCCATACTATCGACCTATTTTGGTACCTTTAAAGCTGAAATTTTTAAGTCTAAGGCATGTATAGGCTAACTTAATGTTTAAATGATATTTTGTCGATGTATATAAGCCATGCGAAAATGGCTTGCTTTATTATTAAATAATCTAAGGTTATGCAAGACTTGATGAAAGTATGAAAGCAAGTTTTATGTGAATGATGAATATGGGTGAGTATAAAATCATGCTATGCATAATGGTTGTATATGTATGTTTGATATGAAATCACATAGATGAATTTTTGCTAGTTCTTTGGGAAGTGAATATATATATATATATATACATGAGATAGTATGTTAGGTTATGAATGACACTGGGTATGTGTATTTTTTTAAAAATTCAATTGATGTGATTTGATAATGAAATGATCAAACTATGGTACTATGGTTCGGTTGTATTCGGTCTTGTTGCATGATCTTTAAACGGGTAAATTTGGCATAGTAAGCAAGCATATCTTATATTACATTGTTCATGATTATGTTTTAGTTAGTTATAAATATATATATGCTTGAGGTGTGGCATATGTTTGTGCATATTCGGACATGATAGAAGTTTGTTAAAGTATAGGTAATTTATGAAATTATGATAGAAATATTACCCATAAGTTTAAGTAGATATTTCATGCAAGTTTAATGAACTTAACTTAAGAGTTGCTACATGTTATGTTATGTGCATTATATGGATATTAACTTGGTTGAATAAGGTTATAATGCATTATGGATAATAGATAATTTTTTGCTTGATTTGCGCGCACTTATAAGGTAAAACATGAAAGAATAAAAGAATTTGGTGTATCAATGATCTATTGGATTTATACTCACTTTTGAAATATTCGTTTGTGGCATGAACTTGGTTGGTGTTATAATTATTTTGGATTTCTTATAAACATATATTTATAATCGGTCAAGAATTTAAAGGTTAAATCATTGATGTGAATAACTAGTGA
Source organism: Gossypium sturtianum (assembly GCA_025698515.1). Taxonomy (NCBI): domain Eukaryota; kingdom Viridiplantae; phylum Streptophyta; class Magnoliopsida; order Malvales; family Malvaceae; genus Gossypium; species Gossypium sturtianum. The sequence goes on from CM046948.1 coordinate 30,212,353, forward strand.
TGTTTGCATGTGATTGAATATACATGTGGTAAATTGGTTGGTGTAAGTTGACTGTTGATAATCTATTTATATTCGGCCACACTCTTTAAAATGACCAAATGAATAGTGCTGTGTAGTTTGAATGAGTTTACTTATTTTATTGTATATAATGCAATTGATATTATATTTGTGATGATTTGCTTATTGTAATATCATTTCTTAAGTATTATGATTCAAGTGATTGAAGGAACTTGGTGGTTAGTTGAGTAACACCTCGTAACCCTAATTCGGCGACGGATACGGGTTAGAGGTGTTACAATGATATTATCTGAATGAGTAAACAACTAATGCACATAACAACATCAAAAGAGTATTAATAACATAAGCTAAAGGATTGCAATCAATTTAGCATCAATAAAATTAAGTCATTATCGTTAAGTTGAAAGCAAAAGAGTAAATGACAATCATGTTTATCAACTTGAACAAAATAAAATATTAAAGGAAAAGAAACTATAAGCCGATTTTGGTGGTTTTCATGGCACTGCTCATGTTACTCCTCCTCATCTATTCTCCTTTGATTCAATACATAAATGCTCTAAAAGTGTCGAATTTGGCTGCTTTCAAAACCCTCTGAATTTCTTTCTCAATTCTATGTTGGCTACTCTCAAATGTGGTGTGAGTGATGATTGAAGTGTAGCTAGTGCCCCCCTTTTATACTAGTTAATCCCCTTGATTCTTTACTATTTTTAGCATGGTCATCCCTTGAATATCTCCATGTAGGTGGCCAGTCCTTGATTAGTGGAGGAGGAGTGGACGACATGCTTTACTAAGTTGAGGAAATTGATTGAATTGTGGAAAAAGGTGGACGATCACCTTGATTTGTAGAGGGGGAGGTCCTTGATTCTCTCCATGCTGATTTGGTGGTTAAATTAGGTGATTTCCAAGTCATATGGATGGTTTGGGCTCCTTCCTCCCTTAGTAGGTTGTCCAGACTTATTAACCCACTTTAAAGTTGGGTCAAGAGGAGTTTTGAGGTCCAATAAACATCTTTAGGGCGTCCAAAGATAACAATACATCACCCCAATATCATAAGTCTTTGTGGGTCAAATGAGCCCTATTTAATAACTTGACCTATATGAGGCGTTCTGTGTGCAATGGTCACAAGCTTTAATCCACAGCCTGTGACATTCTCCCCCACCCATTCTCACAACCCCTTCGTTGCGTCCTTGAAATGACACTAGTTGGACTCATCTCGAAACTTTCTCGATGCCTCGATCGATTCTTGACTAGCCTCTCTGTTAGGTAGTCCTGCCTTTTGAAACACTTACCTCGGCTTCAATTGTCTCCTAACTCAAAATGTTTCTCTCCTTTTTGGTATATCTTGTTCGCAAGAGCCTATTGCTCTCACTTGTCCACCTTATGACTTGCCTTAGACCAGTCCCCTTGATCCACACAAATAGGCTTCGGTGTGGCTATGTTCAACATCAAGTTAACTTTGAGTATTCTCGCTAACTCTGGTTTGTAAACCCCTTAGCTTATCAGCTTCAAAACTCTAAAAGGGCCTCTATGTCCTTGTCAAGCCAAGTCAAAATTAAAAACACTACCAAAGTGTTTGAGATGTATCTCACTTGTTGCATTTACTCGTCTTAGCTGCCCAGTTTGCATCGCCATTTTTCCCTCAAAGTCTGATGCACAAGCCACCTCTCTCTTAGGTGGTAGCCTCACTGGTAACTCAACAGGCTTCATATTAGTTTGTCGCCCCTCTAGAATTCCCAATGAGGTCTTTGTAGCACTCATCAGATTTATCGAGTCAATGTTCTTTCCCTCATGAACATCCTTAGCTGGTTGGATTGCCGACAATAAATTTGTTCACCCTTCATGTCTTGATTCACCGGCACAACACATTGTCGTTGTCAAGTATCTGGGATGCATTTATAGTTGACAAAAAGAACCAAAAGAGCATTAATCTTGTCAAGGAAATTTAAGTCAAGAACAAATTTGTAATCATCCAAGTGAATTACCTCTAAGTCTTCATTGCCTTTCTACTGATGGATTTGTAGCTCAACTCATTGTGTTACTCCCACAGTTGGGACCTATTTGGAATTAACAGTATTAATCTTCTTAGTTGATTCGCTAACTAAGAGACCAAGTTTACCCACAGCTTTTTCTGATATAAATAGGTATGATGCCCCCGTATCAATAAGAGCACTCTTCCTTTGACCTGCGATGTTGATGTCCACATACATCAACCCTTTCAGCTTGTGGTCCCTTTTCGCTTTCGTAGAATTGAGTATCATTAACCCAAGCTTCAAATCCTCTCTCTGGCTCTGCTTCCACTTTTTTTATTGATCACAGAAGTCTTGGATTGCTCTGGACAGTCCCGTATCCTATGCAGACCACAACACAAGAAGCACTTCACTGGATTCTTCTCATTCTCATTGCCTCTCTTAACTTCAACCCCGTGCACAATTGAACCAAGCCTCATTGAAACTTTTTCTAGCTTATCATCCTCTTTTATAGAAAAAAAAAACATGGATCGCTTTAGAAGTCCCTCACCAATGTAAACATTCACAAATGATGCATTTCAATGGCACTTTCTTATTTTCCCACGACTTTTCGGGTTTCCTTTTCCCATTTTGTAGTTTCCCCTTACCACTATGACCACCATTATCATTGCTAAGCTTAACCTGCCCATATTTATCTTCCCCATAACTTCCCTTCTTTTTAGACTTGGAAGACTCAAACTTGTATTTCCTCGGAACAAGCTCGATTAAAGACTCTGCTACGATCATGGCTTTCGATAGTTCTTGGACCCCTCAACGTTTCAATTCCTGCTTAACCCACGACTTTAAACCATCCATGAAAAATAAGAATGTCTCTTTCTCACTCAGATCTATGATTTGGAGCATCAATTCACTAAACCCCTTCACATACTACCGAATTGTGCCTTATTGCGAAAACTGACGCAACTTAGCCCGAGCCTCCTTCTCAGAATATTGAGGGTAAAACTACTCCTTGAACTCATTCTGGAACTCCTCCCAAGTCCCAGTCGGAACATGATCACACTTTTCATCTGTGGACCTACAACTCCACCAAAGAAGAGCAAAATCAGTAAAATATTGAGCAATAGTATTTATCTTAGCATCATCATCCTTGATGTTGTCACATCCTGAAAATCGAGTCAGTAGAATTCGGTATTAGATGGTGGGCTCGAGAGAAAAATTGGGTTTAATATCATAGGAGTTAAGATAGAATAAAGAAATTAATTAGTTAGTAATAGTAAAATTAATAATAATTAAATTAAATAATTATTGTATTAAGAATCGTGGCATTAGTAAAGATTAATAAAGACTTATTTGGAATAGTGGTTAAAGTAGAGGTTAAATGTGTAAATAAAAAACTAGTGGTTAAAAGGGGAGCTATAAGAACTAGACCTGGTCATGGGTCGGGCCACTCGGCCCGGCCCGAAGGCCTGCCCGAAATGTGGGAGGGTTTGGGCAAAAATATAGGCCCGAAAAATGGGCTTGGACAAAAAATAAGGCCCGTTTAAAAAATGGGCCGGGCCTTGAGTAAGGCATTTTTGGCCCGGGCCCGGCCCGAATTCATTAAAGGACAAAAAATCTGCATTTTTTTTTAATGTTATTTTCTTGTTGTTTTCTCCCTATTTTGCTATCATTTTACTATTATGTTGCTACTATTTTGTTGTTATTGTTTGGATATTATATAAAACTTATTTTATTGTTATTTTTGTTATTATTTTAAAGGCATTTGTTAATTTTTATTATTATTTTAGAGGCATTTGCTTGTTAAATTGCATCTATCTTAGTGTTATTTAAGTCTACATATTTTTTAAAATTTATTTTCAATTTGTTGGGAAATATTTATTTTGATGTTTTTAGAATTTTTGATGTATTATATATATTTAAAAATAATATAAAAAATTAATACAGGCGGGCCGGACCCAGATTTTAGCATTTTTATCCAGGTCGGGCTTGGGCAAAATTTTAGGCCCATTTTTCAGGCCCAGCCCGGCCCGGGCCCAATACATGGGCATGAATTTTTAGTTGAGCCCGGCCCAAACCTGACCCGGCCCGGCCCATGAGCACCTTTAATTAGAACAAGGGAGAAATAAGAGAGGACTAAGAGGGCAAATAGCCCAATTTTTAAAAAAAGTTAGTTGGCTATAAAAAAAAGCAACACCCATCGTCTGGTTATTTTTATTTTGTTTCCCTCCATCCTTTTTCATTTTAAAATTTTGTTAGATCTAATATTGAAAGTTTTCTCTCAAAAATTTCTACATCTTTTATATTTTCTTGGCATCCAAAGACTCTCTATTCTTTCAATTTTGCAAGAAAATCACTATTTTTGCTTCAATTTCTCACCTAAACTTGGCTCGTTTTTGCTCAATTGGTACAAATTCGTGGATGTTTTCGAACTAAAGGTAAATCTATTGTTTTCTTATGTATTAACTTTTTATTAGGAGTTTTAAATTTGAATTTTCATAGATATGAGCAAGAAACTTAAAGATCCATGGTTTTTAAAGCTATCTTTTGTATAAAAATGGTGAATCTCATAATAAAGAGTTAAGAGATGTTTTTAAAATTATTTTCAATATATTTTGACGAGATTAAGAGGTTTACAAATTCAATTTATCAAAATCTTTAAGTAATTGCATGAATTAAATGGTTTTCTTTTGAGAATGAGAATGAACAATGTTTTTCCGAAAAAATATTAATTAAAGAAATTGAGCAAAGTTAGAGATCTAGATCTGTAATTACATTTTAATTAGGGGGTTAGGAGGTAGAAATTAAGGATTTAATTAAGTTAAAAAGAAGAAAATAAGCGAAATAGATAAGTCGAATAAGTATGTGTGAGTGGAGAGCCATTGTATGAACACAAAGAGATAAGCTAGGTTGTTTTTGAATGCTTAGTAATATGTATATTTTTGTTTGAAGCTGAAAACGTTGGTGGAGACTCAACAAACTGGGATAAAGGCAAGCGAAAAGTTGTCTAATTCAACGAGCCGTGATGAGCTACAGGTGAGTGCATTTTGTATATTGTGTTTTTGCATGAAGCAGACCCCTTGTGGTATGCAAACTTTGGCTTTTCTCAGTTGAAACACTTGAAATTTTGTTTGAATAGCCGGGCATGCAAGCTGTGTAAAATTAAGGTTGCCAAATGAATAAATAAAACTCACGCGCACATTGTTATTATATAAATATGCAAGCTGTAAACTGTAAATTTTGACGTGATAAAGGTGATGGAACCATTAATTGTTGCATGTGTGGGTAAGCTAAATATTGAAGATAGACTAAGTGCTAAAAGGTAGGTGTCATATATATAATATATATATAATATTTAATGTAGGCTGAAGTGCTAAAAGGTAGGTGTTGTTTATATAATATATATATGAGTGGGGTTGATAAATATATATGTGTGGGTTGTTATACATATATTATATTGTATGCGTGGGTCTTAATATATATACTTATGGGTCTAGTTCTATATATATTTATGGTATTTTAATATATGCTAAAATTTGACATGATAAATGTCACTAAATAGATATGTATAAATGTGTAATGTATATATTCGTATATGGTTATGTAGTACTTGCGAATGGACATTAAAATAAACAATATAATGCGGACTTTTATAATATGCAAATTCTATTGATGGTGCACATTTATGCATGCGCGAAACCCTTAAGTGAATTATGAGTATTATGATATTGTGAGTTTTGATTAGTGAAAAATTATATTATTGTGAAATGCTAAGTGCGAGCAAATTATATTGTGTAATAAAATGTGATTAATTAGATATGTTGGCAATGTGAACACTTGAAACCGTTGGATATCATTAGCATGCCATAGGATTGTGAGTATTCACCGTAGATAGCGTGGTGTGTTTGGAGAGTGTGAGCATACGTGCTACACTTGTATGGAGATAGCTTACAACTTTATGAGTCATGTGGTGTGTTTTGGAGATCCATTTATCAATGAGTATATAATTTGACTATGTTTCATATTCACGAATTGCCAATATATCACTGTGTTGAGTATGTAATTTGTGTTATATGTGAATTGTTAAAGTATGTTTAAATCCTAACATGTCTAGTGTGTATATCTGTGTTGTATGCATGTGTACTCACTGAGCTTCTCCAAGCTCACACTCCTTACTTTACCTTGTAGATAAATAGTTTGCAGGCTAGCGGGGAGGGTGGCAAATCGGTGATCCATCGTAAGGCATTTTTTTAGAGTATGTATGTTGAGATTTTAAACTCAAAAGTGAAGGCAATGTGGGTCGTTCCAAGGGTTTAGTACTAAAATTAGACTTATACTTTTTAAATAAAATTATCAACGAGTTGTAAACGGACATTACGGTCTGTTTTTTTTTAGGGATTTTTGAACATTATAATTGCTTGCTTGATTGCTTGTTTAGATGGTTTTATTACTTGATTAATCTGATGATAATTAAATGAACTAACAAAATTTTTTGATTGTGTGAATGAAATGATTAATTTAGAAAAGTATGCACTTAGGTCTAATTTCCTATATGAAATATTTTGCAAATGTGTGGTGTGTACAGTTGATTGGTGTGGTTCATAAAGTTTTAAAGGAAGAGTCACCTCAGTGGCTCATATGATGTTTGAAATTTGGGTTGGAACCGTCCTGGTCAGGTTTGGGCGTCATAGATGCCCACATGGAATTATTACTCCATCTCCCATAAGAAATTGTCTACTTCCTTCGTAGACCTTGCTCCTTTAAACTTCTCTAGTTTAGGCAACACCCCATTTACCCATAACAACTTTTCACACAACAAGTTCTCCCTTAAGCTCCTCAATTTTTGTGTTCAAAGCCGCCACTATGGCTTCATTTTCATCCTTCATAGTTGTCATCCTAGCTTCAAGAGCATTTTTTTTCTATCAGCTTACCCACAACAATATTGAGGAGCACTTCCACTGCGTCCATATTGGAACTAAGGGCCTCTGCCACATATTCCTTGAACTATTGTTTCATCGGGTTTAATTCATCAGTGCGTGTCTCCACTACCTCAAATGTTTCCTTCACTTCCTTCATAGATTCCTCAAGATGGACCATACGACTTCCTAAAGCCGACAGCATATCCCTTGATCTGCTTTATTTCTTGCCCTTCCAAGGACAGGTTTTCATTAGGGTATTTTACTCATTTGCTTCTTTCGGCATCTCAACGGAACCTTTGAACCCTAGCTCTAATACCAACTGTCATGGGGCTAGACCTTTAGTTTGGCAAACTGTGTGGCCTTAGGCGATATCTTGGGTTCGAAACCTCCCTAAGTTAGCCTACTCTCGAAAACTGAGAATTCTTGCAAAAATTCTCTAAGTCACCAAATTATAACAGAAGCAAACTCGAACAAAAGAGCAACGAAAAATAGAAAAGCCAAAGAAAAGTGATGCACACAAGATGTTTGAGTAAATGCTCTCAATGTATTCTTTAGCTTAGAAAGAATAAAGTGATTACAAATGCATGGGGAGGCCTCTATTTATAGTTGAGCTCCCCATAACCAACAGTATAGATTGAGTTACATTGACGGTCAAGATTAGAGTTTATCTACAATGGAGAGCCTTAAGGGATTTAAACTCTATACAATATTATCCCTTTAGGATTTACACTATTTATCCTTATAATTCTAGTTATACTGGAGTGTTTCATTAGGCCACCAAAGCTTCAAGTAGATGGATTTTTCCACGGGTTCCACGAATCGAACTAGTTCTTGTGGGTCAAGTGAACCTCATTTAATAAGTTGACATCTATAAAGCATTTTGTGCGTAATGGTCACGGGTTTTGATCCGCAACCCATGCCATTTTTACCATGTTTTGTAAAATGTCATATTGGCTTGTTTGGCAGGTTACCTGCACTAATAAAATTTATTGTTTTATACATGCTTTTATTGTAGTTTTATGCATAAATTATTAAATGTTGAAAATTATCTTATAAATTTTTTTTAAATATAATTTAATGATTTAATTTTAGGTTAACGAACCATATGTTAATTAAATTATTTTACTTAACCTTTTAACATAGAAAATTTATTAATTTGAAATTTAAATAAATTAATTAAATGTTCATATTTAAATTTTATTAATTTTGGCGTAAATTAGTATAATGTGATTTCTACATTTAAATATTAATTAATTAAATTAAAATTTAAAAACTAGTAAAATTATATATTTAGATGACATGATTATTAATTTAAAAAAATTAAAATGTATTTACTATGTTCACCTTTGATGGTTATGGTGTCTGCTATTGGTAGGTTAAGAAATCAAATTATAAGCCAGAACTGATCCAGCTGTTGCTGCTAACAGCTAAAGTGTTTTCTGCTCCTGAAAGCAAGAAAATTACAAAGAAAATGCCAACTAAGCCATTCCCATTATTCTTAATTTATGTTTTAAGGCTACTAACCACATTACTTGTATGTTAGATTATGCCTTAAGATTCCTAAATAATGCCTACTTATCATTGTCAAGAATCTTTCAAGGTGTTTCTTTTAACATGATATATCATTTCTAAATTGAAATAAACTTATAAACTATTGTATCTAGGTAATTTATAGCTCTAATTAATAGATATTATATTTACTCTACCATGATCATATGTATAATGCCATGTCAACTTATTATTTCCACATATTCCTCATTAAAAATTCAATTTGAAATTTATAGGGACTTAGAATGATCTAATTGGAGAAAATGGACTAAATCTACAACTATACACATAATACAGGACTAGTAATTGAATTTAACCAAACTTGGCTCAAGACTAGAATTTATCAAATAAAACAATAAGGACTAAATCCACAACTTTTGCAAAGTACAAAGACTAATAGCATAATTTGATAAATTTAATAACGTATGATATAAGATGATTGTGAACAGGAACTAGGAACTTAAAAATGATTTTGTTAGTGGTTAAACCAACAAAACGTAGCTGTCCAATACTTGATTATTACCATAATCTTTGCCTATAAAAAAGGCATTTCAAATCTCTAATTCATCTTTTAAGTCAAGCTCAAAACACAAGACTCGCTTCAATAGCCTAGCTTCTCTCTCACTTTGTAATTCTTAAAGAGGGCGTACCTATTTTTGGCTCGGTCGGAAATGGAGGGTGGCAAGGTGGCCATGATTTTGATTGTCTACATTGCGGTTGTTGCTGTTTTCGCCACCGGGATCACCGCTTTGAGGGAAGATCAAGTGGCAATTCCACCATCACCAATGGAAAGTGGGGGAGTGGCTCTGGGTGTTCCTGCTGCACTGATTGTCTTAGCGTCAATGGTTGCATGGTTCTTTTGAATCTAATTCATTAATTTTACATTGTCCAAACTCCAAACCCCTTTCCTTTTCTTTCTTCTTTCAAGTTTGTTTATGTATTGACTATCCTAATAACATTACCTCTAATAATATAGACATAATCTGCTTCAACGATAGAGATAATATCCTAGTGGTTCCCACGCATATGCTGTCCTCCAGACAGCTTTAAATGGTCTGTTCTGCATTCCATCAACAAGGAGATACAAGATAAATAGCAAAAATTTAAAACTTTAAGAGCATCTTCAACATCAGTTTTCTTGACCTGCCATTATACACACAACAATGCATATAAAAGTATACAACTGAAGCAACAACAAATGTTGATGATGGCTTTTAAAAGTGGGGATTTTGCTACATAACCATCATCATCATGCTATTAATGCCCCTAATTAAAGGAGCAATAATATAGCATAGGTTAAGCTTTTCCTAATCTAAGCCATAGTTGTATAGTAGTGCCATTATTTATAACTACAAAGACAAATAGAGAGAAAACAACTAACCTCCGTATCCCGTTGTTCAAATTAATTTCCCCTCCACCAAGTATGAGTAAAACCACAGCTTTGTTTATCCAAGGAATAACCAAGAAGGTCAAATTTATCATCTCCCATTGCCATCTTGTAATTGTTTTCCGGTCTTCAGGACTGTACCCCCTTTGTTAATCAGAAAGACATTATTGGGTAGCCTATAAGGAAAGTCCCACATTGGAAAATCGCTCTTTCAGGATTTAGTTCCACAAGAGAGGTAACCTTGATTTTTTCCTGGAAATGCTTTATACATCACGAACTCCAGGCTTGCAGGTCATCCTCTAGAATTGATAAGATCTGGTGATCTCTGTACTAGGAGAGACCCACAAGTTGCCATGTCGAAACCATTTTTTTGTGAAACGGGGTCGACTTTAATTTTGGAAATGAACGAAAAATGGGAGTCATCACCGATCCTTTTTGATGAGGTGTGATCGGGTCACCTCGTAATTCAATCATTTTAATAAAAATTTTAATTTACTAAAACAACGATTTTTGGTCTTCGAAATCCAGAAAAACGGGTTCGGGAGTCGGTTACGCACGAGGAAGGGTTAGCACCCTCGATACGCCTAAAATTGGTACCTAGTTGATTAATTAGTGTCTTAGTGTCGAAAATTGGAAATTCGAGAAAATTTTAAAATACGATCCTTTATTATAAGGTTTAAAAAAAACTTGAATGAATCGAAATGAATGTTGAGGACCCTCTCGTCTCGAAGTAATAAAATGTCATATCTAGTAAGTTAGGACACGACATCTTGAACTTTTGAGAACGAGCTTGCCTTTTATTTTTGTTAAGTATGACTCCTATTTCAGTCAAATTTGAGAAGTAATCTTCTAGTTAAACTCTGTTTATTTGTTTTAATCAAACACTGATTAGTTTAGATTATTTTATTATTATTTGACCTATGAATTTAGCCTATAAATAGGCTCTTTTACAACCTTAGAAAATACACCCATTAGATATTAGAACTCATAACACATTTAGAGAATTTTGTGTTTACATTTTGAGGGTTCTTTATTTTCGGGTTTTCGGGGTTTAGTTTTTATCTCCATCTTTTGTACTCTTCATTCTGTTACCATTATAGTAAAATTATCTTTGCCCGTGGTTTTTTATCCTCTTTGGAGGGGTTTTTTCCACGTTAAATTTTTGTGTGTTCAGTTTCTCAATTTATTCCGCTATTTTTTCTTGTTGCTTAATCGGGTCGATCCTAACAAGTGATATCAGAGCTAGTTCAATTTTCATAGATCAGCCCATTCAGATATGTCAGTAACAAGGTTTGAAATTGAGAAGTTTGATGGTGAGACAAATTTCAATCTGTGGCAAGTTCGGATGATGGCAATTCTAGTTCAAACCGGCTTGAAAAAGGTTGTTACCGGGAAAAAGCCTGAGAATCTAAATCAAACAGAATGGGAAGAGCTTGATGAAAAGGCCTTGTCTGCAATCCAGTTATGCCTCACGAATACGGTATTGCAGGAGGTATTGATGGAGAAAACCTCATCCGCCTTGTGGAAAAGGTTAGAAACTCTTTATGCGACTAAGTCTCTGGCTAACCGTTTAGTGTTGAAACAACGTCTATTTACCTTTCGTATGAACGAATGTGAGCTTCTTAGAGATCACATCAGTCAATTCATTACTCTTTTAAATGATTTAAATAATGTTGAGGTTCATATTGACGATGAAGATCAGGTTGTGCTATTATTGTGCTCTTTACCCCCTTCATACAAGTCTTTCAGGGAGACCCTGATTTATGGCAGAGACAAACTCTCGTTCGAAGATGTGAAAGGTCATTTGTTGAGTAGAGACAAACTCGACAATGAGCTTCATTTGGATAGCAAGGCAGATAGACAAGCTTCCATTTTGATAGCATTAAAGAAACGAGACAAAAGGTGTCGCTATTGTAAAAAGTTAGGTCACGTCAAAGCGGTGATTGTTATAAATCATGAAAAAGAAAAGAGTCTGCGAGAATAACGAGGAAGATGTAGTTGGTGCTAATTTGGCCGATGAAAGCGGTGATGATTTCTTGTTAGTGTCAACGAGCGATAACTCCAAGCTCACGTCCGAGTGGGTCTTAGATTCGGGATGTTCTTTCCACATGTGTCCCAATAGAGAATGGTTTCTCCACATACGATTCGGTTGAAGGTGGAGTTGTGTGCATGGGAAACGATTCATCTAGTAAGGTAATTGGTATTGGTAGTGCGGTTAAAATTAGGATACACGATGGGGACGATTAGGACACTCTCAGATGTCAGGTATGTACCTGATTTACGAAAGAATCTCATCTCCTTGAGTATTTTAGATTTGAAAGGATGCAGAATCAACATCGAGTCGAGCGGCATTAAAGTATCTCGTGGAGCTCTTGTTTTGTTAAAAGGTAAAAGAACCGCGATCTTTATATTCGGAAGGTTCTACGATGGCCGGTGAAATCGGACGTCCTCATCCGCTTCAGAGTCGAAGTCAACTCATTCGGAGCGGAGGCAACTTGGTCATAGGAGGGAAAAAGGTACGACCGTTTCGTTGAAGAGAGGTTCTCTTTTGGATGCAGGTTTTGAAAATTTAGGGCACTGTGTTCGTGAAAATCAAACCCGGGTTAGTTTTGATTTGGCAGTGTACAAGTCGAAGGCTAGAAGTCTTCCAGTTTCTAAGCACAGATTTGACTCAGTTAATTCCCTGCATGGTTCAAGATAGGCTCGTGGCGGGCTTTGGCAAAGATGGCGCTGTGGAAATATGAGTCAAGGTGGAGATTTGTTAAGTATGACTCATATTTCAGTCAAATTTGAGAAGTAATCTTCTAATTAAACTCTGTTTATTTGTTTCAATCAAACACTGATTAGTTTAGATTATTTTATTATTATTTGACATATGAATTTAGCCTATAAATAGGCTCTTTTACAACCTTAGAAAATACACCCATTAGATATTAGAACTCATAACACATTTAGAGAATTTTGTGTTTACATTTTGAGGGTTCTTTATTTTCGGGTTTTCGGGGTTTGGTTTTTATCTCCATCTTTTGTACTCTTCATTCTGTTACCATTATAGTAAAATTATCTTTGCCCATGGTTTTTTATTCTCTTTGGAGGGGTTTTTTCCACGTTAAATTTGTGTGTGTTCAATTTCTCAATTTATTCCGCTATTTTTTCTTGTTGCTTAATCGGGTCGATCCTAACAATTTTATTAAAATTCATGTATTTAAATTTCAAAAGGATATTCGGTTACTTAGAGTAAATGAGAAAAATCAAAACCCAATACGTTAGGGCACGATTTATCGAATTTCTAAATACAGAATATTGCCTTGATTTAGAAAATCTTATCTCGAAATAACAAAACGTCACATCCAATGCGTTAGGACACGACGTCTCGAATTCTCGAGAATAAGCTTTTTATTTAAAATTTATGTATTTGTTTTAAAAAGGATATTCGATTATTTAGATTAAACGAGAAAAATCGAAACCCAATACGTTGGGGCACAACCTCTCGAATTTCTAAATACGGAATATTGCCTTTATGAAAGAAATCAATTTTGTATCGGGTAAAAGTTAATATAACACAAGTTTGTAATAAAATGTAAAAACAAATTACAATACTAATATGTGTAGCAAAATAGTAATAAATGCGTTAGTGTGAGTGACAACATAAAGGACGAAAATGAAATAAATGAATAAAACGAATAAGCTAAAAAAATAAGAAAGAAAATAATAAGTAAGCTAAAAAATATTTAATATTAAAAAAGACTAGTAGAAAATGAGAAAACGAATGAATAATATGTAAAATTAATAATAATAATAATAATAATAATAATAATAATAATAATAATGGTAATGATAATATCAATGATAATAGTACAAGTGATGAATAATTCAAAGATATAAAAGGATATAAATAAATAATAATAATAATAATAATAATGAGAATGATGATAAAAATAAAATGAGTGTAAGTAATATGTAAATAAATAAAAAGGAATAATAGTAATAATAAAAATAATAAAAATAGTAGTAACAATAATAATTATAATAATAATAGTAAAAATAATTAATTTAATAAAAGAACCAAAATAACCAAAAAAGGGACTGAATTGGACTTAAAACAAAATTTTGGGGCAAATCTGAAAATAAATAAAAAGAAAAAGGACCCCATTGAACACGCGAATAACAAGGAGGGACTAAAAGGGAAATGTTCCCTTCTCCTCCAAAGCGCACAGCATAGGGGGACCAAATTGAAAACCAAAATAAATTATTGGGCGAAATTTAAAAATAAGAAAAAACTTATTATAAAACGATAAAAAAGCGGAAGGGCTAAAAGTGCAATTAGCCCTTCCTTTAAAAAACACGCGGATCTTAGGCTCTGGGTCGGGTCAAAATCGGGTCGGCTCAAAACGACGTCGTTTTGGCCTCCGAAAACGACTCTCAAAACGGTGCCGTTTTGATTTGGCTATTTAAGCCAAAAAAAATTTAAAAAAAAATCATTTTTCTTCTTTCTCCAAAAAAAAACCAAAAAGGTCTCTCCTCTCTCTCTCCCTCTCCACTGGTTCCAACCGTACTCCAGCCTAGATTCAGTCATCGGCCGTCGCGCTGACTGCCAGTCGCTGGTGTCGGCATCGGCGCTGCCGCATGCGGTGGCCGAAAAATTGAAAAAGGCGCATTTTTGCTCTTCGCATCTCCGATCCCCTCCAAGTGTCGTTTTTCATCGGAAACAACAAACCTTCGCCGCCTACAGCGGCGGAATACGAAAGGTCAGACGGTTTCCCCTTTTTTTGTGTATCTCTTTTTATTATTTCTCTTTAAAACGTCGGTAAAGAGATATAGAAAGAAAAAATAGAGAGAGCACCACCTTTGTTTTTGATTCCTTTTTGTTTTGAATCTCTATTTTTTTTTTTTGTATTTGATGATAGTCTGTTTTTATTTTCAAAAAAAAAAACCCTTACATTGGTCTTGTTTTCGGGCTTATATAGCCGAATATACAACTGTTCTTTTGCTTTCTATTACTGTTTATTTTTGCCTTACATTCTTTGTCGCGTGTTTGCCTCTATTTGCGTGGTATGGGTGGTGCTTGTGCGCGATGGCGATGGCGGTGATGTGAGCTTGGCAAAGCGATGGGCGAGAGCAAGTGGACCTAGGTGCGGCACACCTAGGGTTTGTAATTTTGTTTTTTTCTATTATCTTTGGGCTAGGGTCAGATTGAGCTTGAATTGGCTTTTTGATAAATTTTGGGTATTGGGCTACATTGTTGGGCTTTAGGTTTGGGGTTTAGTAATTCAGGTCTGTTTGGGTCTGTTTAAATATTTTGGTTTGAATTTTAGGTTCTGCTTATGGGCCCAGGCAAATTGGGCTGATTACATGCCATATTCTGCTTAACCCAGTAGCTGTGCTGCCTGATACTAGTTAGGAAATGAATCATTATTGGACTTGGAGGTGATGTTTAGATACATCGCGATTGGATAAAATTAATTCTAGGAATTTATACGTATATCTAAACCGAACGAAAGGGCAAGAAGTAGATGGATAAAGGAAAAGACAACAATTGGGTGGTAGATACGTCTTCCTTAATTCCTTACTTGACTCCATAATCTATATTTGACTTGACCTCCCCTTTTTCATTTTCTTTCCTCTTTTCTGTGACGAATACACCATACATACGCTGTCAAAATCAGCCTCTCTCTCTTTCCTCTTTTTCTTCTCTCAGCTCAGACAGAGAGTGAGAGATAGAGCGGTTAATGCATTTCTCCTTCCTCTTCCCACTTCTGCAACGTATACACACCATAGTATGACTCAGTTTTCGTGGAAACTGAATCAACAGTTATTTTGTAGTAAAACATTTCAAAGAATCTCGTAGAACATGACTCTATGGCCTAATGGGTATAGCGGTTAATGCACTTCTCCTCCCTCTTCTCACTTCTGCGACGTATACAACCATAGCATGACTCGGTTTTCGTGGAAATTGAATCAACAGCTACGTACCTCTCAAAACACGACTCCATGGCCCAATGGATAAGGCGCTGGTCTACGAAACCAGAGATTTTGGGTTCGATCCCCAATGGAGTCGATATTTTATTTTTTCTCTTTTCCTTAAAAATAGCTGATAATCTATGGATTTAAAATACATTAACGGGAGCCTATTTCTTAATGCCAATGCTCCTGTTTTAACCACGAAAATACAATTATATAATACTGAAACCCAAAAAAAAACATTTATACAAAATGTGTAAAAATTCAAATTAAGTTTTTTTTAAAAAAATTACATCCAGTTGAACTCTACTCACAAAAAAAAGTTGTTAAATTAATAGACACTCTCCTTCGTCGGTTTCATCATTCACGGGAGCTTAATTGATGAAAGTAATAGGTTTACAGAGTAGCATATATTTAGAAAATGTATGTTCAAAATAAATTATTATTAAAAAATTATTATAGAACTGTAAAAAAACATATAAAAAAAACTTATAAAAAAGGTTTTTTTTAGTCTGCCTCGTAGCACGAATATCATTTTTTTAGTGTTTTTGGGTTTTGTTGCCGCCTGAAGGGGACTTGGTCCCTAGGAAACGAAGGTATGTCATGGCTAATATTGATTTGGTGGATACAGATTTAGCTAATCTCAATATTATGGATGAAGAGGAAGATCCCATGATGATTTTGGGAGAAGATACTGCCGTTGAACAGTTTTATGACCTGTGTTTGGTAGGAAGAGTTCTTACGGACAGCGTAGTGAATTTTCCTTCCTTGAAAAATACTCTGGCCGATTTATGGCATCCGTTGAGAGGGGTGACTATCACAGAGATGGAGGATAAAAGGATTTTATTTAGATTCTACACTGAGATTGATTTGAAACGAGTCATGGATGGTCTACCATGGTTTTTTTAACCGACATCTTATTATTTTTCACAAATTGGTAGGGGGTGAAGAACCTACTTCAGTTCCTCTTTGGCGCACGGTCTTTTGGGTTCAGGTTCACAATTTACCAATTGGTTTCACATCAGAGGGAACGACACGTCAGCTTGGGGATTTTGTTGGTAAATTTATGGAATATGATACATCGTTGGTGACAAGAGGGGTTAGTAAATTCATGCGAATTAGGGTTTTGCTTGATATTCGTCTATCACTTAAAAGGAAGAAGCGAATTGGCATTGGTCAAAACAGATTCATATATGTGAATTTCCAGTATGAAAGGTTGCCACTTTTTTGTTTTATTTGTGGCCAGCTTGGTCATGGTGAAAGTTATTGTGAGGTCAAATTAATATTAGGGAATCAGCAAGTGGAGTTTGGGTGGGATTTGTCGCTGAGTGCTGCGCCAAGAAGGGGAGGTCAGTTTGTGAGCAAATGGCTAAGAGAGGAGTCAGAAACGGATAGATGGAATGATATGGAGATAGACGGGGAAGGGAGCGTACGAAAATTTAGGGTAGAGGTTACAAATAATAGTGAGGTGCGTGGGGAAATAGGCTCATTGGGACGCTTTACACGACAGATTCAGAAAAATATGAATACAAGAGATCGTGTTATTCCGAAACATTTGGAGGTAAGGAGGGTTGAAGAGGAGTCGGAAGACATGCCAGTGGAATTTGTGGATGGTAAAAGGAGGCAGATGTTTAATTCAGAAAGGGGACTTCTGGGTGATCTTAGGGGTCTACCAGAGGGGGGTTTAGAGGACGATATATCGGCGACCACCAAATTTTGTTTCTTTTGGAAACAAAGGTTACAAGTAAATGGATGGAATCAATAAGAAGGCTATGTGGTTTTTTTAATGGTATTGACGTAGAGGCAGTTGGTACGAGAGGAGGATTGTCATTAGGATGGAAGGAAGGTTTGAATTTAACTTTGAAAACCTTTTTGAAATCTCATATTGATGTAGAGGTGGTGAATGAAGATGAGTTAGATACATGGAGGTTTACAGGGTTCTATGGAGTGCCAATGGAGCATGAAAGAAGAGAGTCATGGAAACTATTAAGATTCTTAAAGCGCGAGAATAGCAAGCCATGGCTGATTACCAGAGATTTTAACGAAATTCTTTTCTCTTTTGAAAAGAAATGGGGAAGAATCCAAGAGGAAAGATAGATGGCTGCATTCAGGGAGGCACTTGAATATTGCGAGATGTACGATTTGGGGTTTTCTGGACAGTAGTACACTTGGGAAAGAGGTCGTCTGGCTGACAATAATATTAGGGAGAGGCTTGATAGAGGAGTAGCAAACACAGAATGGTGGAATCTTTTCCCAGGGTATAAAGTCAGTCATTTACAACACAGTTTCTCGGATCATTGTCCGGTTGTCGTGGATACATATGGGGTGGAGGGGTTGCGATGAGGGGTGTAACAGTGGCATTTTCAATTTAACGCAGACTGGATTCTGAATTCAGGATTTGAAGAGCGGATAAAATGGGAATGGAACTCAAATAATTTGGATGTGTTGGAGAAATTAAAGAAATTGGGGTTGAATTTGAGTACTTGGGAAAAAAAAGAAGAGAAGGCTAAAAGAACGACGAACGGAAGAATTAAATGGCAGATTGTTTGAATTAGGAGCTGGCGAGATCAGTAATGCAACTTTGGAGGAAATTACAAATATTAAATTAAAGTTGAATTTTAAAGCGAATAAGGAGGAGCTTTTCTAGGAACAAAGGGCAAGAGTTAATTGGCTTCGTATGGGAGATAGAAATACGGCATTCTTTCACAAGAGTGCGACACACTGTAAAAGGAAAAATATGGTTAAGGGACTGGAAAACGAAGCTGGAAACTTGATTACTGATATGGATGAAATCTTTAATTTGGCTACAGAGTATTTCAAAGATTTGTTCTATCTAAAGAAGTAAGTAATTGTGATAGATTGATTGAGTCTTTTTTACGATGCATCACGGATGAACACAACAACATGTTAATGGCGGCCTTTAAAGAAGACGAAGTTGTTGGGGCGATAAAATCCATAGCACCCCTTAAGGCATCAGGGAAGGATGGTTTTCCTGCAATATTCTATAAAAAATACTGGCATATTGTAGGGGAGGAAGTTACTAGATATTGCTTGGATGTTCTTAATGGCCGAAGAAATGTAGAGGAGATAAACAAAACGAGCATCGTTCTTATTCCCAAAGAGAAGTCGCCGAAGTCAATGAATAAGTTTCGTCCCATTAGTCTTTGCAATGTGATTTATAAAATTATTTCAAAGGTACTTGTTAATCGTTTTCGACGGGTGCTTGATTTATGTATTGAAGATACACAAGGGGCGTTTGTAACGGGAAGGCAAATCACAGACAACATCTTCGTGGCATACGAAATATTGCATTCATTCAAAAGAAGAAAAGGAACATCGAAGAAAAGCTTTGCTTTAAAACTTGATATGAGTAAAGCATATGATAGAATTGAATGGAGTTTTTTAGAAAAAAATGATGCGTAGCATGGGTTTTTGTGAGGGCTGGATTTTACTTATTATGAGATGTATCACTAGTGTAGTGTATACAGTGGTGATCAATGGTAGGCATGGAGAAGAATTCAGGCCTCAACGAGGGCTACGACAAGGTGATCCATTAAGTCCGTACTTGTTCCTAATTTTTACGGAAGGTTTCTCAAGGTTAATTGCACTAGCCAATGAGGAGAGGCTTTCTGGGACAAGAGTGGGAAGACGAAACGTCTTGGTATCACATCTATTTTTTGCAGATGATAGTGTGCTGTTTGGTGAGGCTTCAGATGAATGGGCATATAATATGAAATGTGTGATTCAAGAGTATGAAAAGATCTCGGGTCAATTGGTCAACTTTGACAAATCTCTTATCTATTTCAGTGGCAATGTTAATTTGGAAACACAGGCACAAGATATCTAATAATCCAGAAAGATATCTGGGGTTGCCAACTATGGTAGGCCGTCGGAAAAAGCACACTTTTGTGGCTATTAAAGAGCGCTGTGTTAAATTATTGAGTAATTGGAGTATGCGTTTTTTATCAGCTGGGGGCAAAGAGATATTTTTAAAATCTATTTTACAAGCAATTTCGATCTATGCAATGCAATGCTTTAAGTTACCGATTTTGTTTTGTCAAGAGCTCAAGAATTTAATGAGCAAATTTTGGTGGCGCAATACTAAAACAAATAAAGGTATTCATTGGTGTAAATAGAGTGAAATGTGTATCCCCAAAGCGAAGGGAGGGTTAGGTTTTAAAGATTTGTCAAAGTTCAATTTGGCCCTGCTAACGAAGCAGGGGTAGAAAATTATCATGCAACCAGTTTTTTGTTTGCACACGTAATAAAAGCTAAGTATTTCCCAAAAGGGGATTTTATGAGTGCTGGTTTAGGATCTTACCCTTCGTATACCTGGCACAGTATTTGAGGATCTAGACAACTTCTCGAGGAGGGGATGGGGTGGCGAATTGGTAATGGGGATTTAGTCAATATATGGAACGATAGTTGGCTTCCGGGACCTGGTAGTGGCAGAATAAAATGTCAGAATATGGATATTAGGTTTACTCAAGTATCAGATTTAATTGATAAGGAAACCAATACCTGGAAGCAGGACATCATTCGATCGCTATTCGAAAAGGAGCAGTTGAAGTGCATTCTCACAATCCCATTGGCAAGTAGTAGACCACGGGACGCACTTGTGTGGCGAGGGGATAATACTGGGGTATATACAGCAAAAAGTGGCTACAGATGGCTTATTACAGAGAGGGGTACTATAATACATAATGAAATTCCTACTAATTTCTTCACAAAATTATGGGAGCTTCAGGTGCCAAGTAAAATTCGTATTCTCATGTGGAGAATTGCTAACAACTATTTACCCACGTTGCATAATCTAAAAGTCCGTCAACTGGCTGTCAACCCTTTATGCCCGGTGTGTCAATCTGAGGAGGAATCGGTAGAACACCTTTTTAGGGTTTGCTCCTTCACACAGTAGGTTTTGCGGGGTTTAGGTGTTTCATTTTCAACATACAACAGAGAATCCAGTTGGAAAAATTGGTTAGCAACAGAATTTGAAAATCAGAGTATAGAAGCATGCAAAATCAGATCTATCGCCTACTGGGCTATTCGGTATAATCGTAACAAACTCTATCATGAAGGAGTACGAGAGCATGTGAATGAAGTTGTTGGGTTTATCAAGGCCTACTATGCAGAAATATCTAGTATGTGGGAGATCTTAAAGAATACACATGAAACTACATACTCAGTTTGGAAACCACCGGACAATGATATCATAAAAATTAATTTTGACGCTTCCTTTAATCAAATCACAAGATGTTCTATTTCGGGAACCATTGTACGAAATAAAGAAGGTTTGACAATGGTAGCCTGTACCTTTCCATGGGAAAACATCTCAAACCCAGTTATGGTCGAGGCAAGGGCGTGTCTGCAAGCCATTATTATGGCAGAAGAGATAGGTTTCCAGGACATTTGCATTGAAGGAGATGCGCTAACTATTATACGAAAACAAAACTCTGCAGAAGAAGATAGATCGTGTATTAGCAGTTTGATTAAAGAAATCAAGGGGAGAGTTTCCAATTTCAGAAGATTGAGTTTCAAGCATGTACCAAGGGAAGCCAACAAAGCTGCTCACGCGATGGCAAAGGAAGGAGCTCAATACGAGCATCCTCGATATTGGATAGAGGAGGTGCCGCACGCGGTAGAGGTTCTGGTGAATCAAGAGAGAAGAAGCGGTGCTTATGGAGGTTAGATGGAGAGGTAGAGTCCAGGCTAAGTGGTTTTTGGTTGCCCGATGAACTCGTGATCTTGACAGAGACTGTGGTTCTAGAAAGGTTTGATTTTGGGAGGAAATAAGTCTCTTCAATGGCTGATACAAGGTTTTTTTAGTTTCCAAACGTTGGAGAAGAAGGGTTACCAGGGCTAAGTTTTTCATTTCTGACGATTCATTTTACTTTGCAAGTACTTTTGAACAGTTTTTAATTATGTTTTTTTTTTTGCATTTTCAAGGCACCGTTTTGGTGACCAGTTATGTTTTTTACAGCTATTGTTTCCTTCTTTTAAGGCTTGTAACCGCACTTAATGCTTCTTCAAATCAATAATAGTATCAGTTGCTTCAAAAAAAAAAAACTTATAAAATCATAAAAATTATTTACTTCTTTTTATTAACTATATTTTTTTCTTAAATTACAATAACAGGGTAAAGCCCGAACAACAAACGCGACTTGAACTCAGGTCACACCTAGGATGATGAACACCCTTGACCATCAGGCCATCACATAGGGTTCAATGTGAAAGATGCAACACAAGGACTTCCTAGGAGGTCACTCATCCTAATACTATTCTCACCCAACCACGCTTAAGTGTCACATAATGTTATATTATACATATGAACTTTATGATTCAACAAAAAAAATTTACATGTCAAATTTTCTTTGGTTGGTTTAACTTACTAACTATGTTAACACTAAGTACCATAATAAAATATATATATTGATGTTAAACATTTTTAAAATACAATATCACATTAAAATTTTTTTAAAAGTACAAATATCATAATAAAATATATATTAATAGTTTAAATACCATATTAAACTTTTTTTAAAATAATATGACATTTTGCCTTAAAAACTATATATAAAAAAAAACGATGTTAGGCTCTTATATATAAGCCTTATAATGTGAAGGTTGATTTTTATTTTTTTTAAATCATGAGTAGATCAAATAACTGTCACATATATTAAATCCTGTGTCATGATTCAATCCAACATAAATTTAATTGAAAGATGAATCAATTTATAAAATAAAAATTATTATTATTTAAATCTTTTAATTTTATCATTTCAACTAAAACTTACTATATAAATAGATTTAATTTGAGTCAAAAATGAATGTAGTGAGCTTTGGAGCATCCTGCAAAGCGAAGATCATTGATATGATATTTTGATTTAAATAGTCCAGTCTTCTCAATCACTAAACATAAGTTAGAGCATAACATTAAGAGTAGTTTAAAGAGGGGGACGGGGGAAATGACTCCTAAGCGCTTCCATTTGACTTAAAACTTATTATTACAACACTAGCTGTTACATTTTTGGCTCAATTATTGAAGCAAGCCAACGCCTCTCTCTCTCTCTCTATCTTCCCTAACCAATGCAAAACTAAATGACAAAGACTTTCAAGGCTTGAAGGCCGAAAAGGCAACCACTGAGTTGTGTCCACCAAATCCGAATGAATTCGAAATTGCTGAGAATCATAAACAACTCGGTTAGACTTATAGGGTTCTGGTCTAAATCAACTGAAACAGGATAGGATCAGGATTCAGGACTCTTACCAACATTAACTTCGTGCTGTTTCTTTTGGTTGGCCACAGTGTCAAACTCAACTGAAGGCTCTGCATTCTGCATTAAACAAATGCATACAATAGATCACTTCATCTATACTAATAAAGCCAGATGTGATCCAGACAACCATTGTCGGGGATCAGCAATACATGGTACATTAAACATTAAACAAGCAACTAGCACATACAAATTGATTTATCGAGGGATGCAGCCATCCTGTTGTGATGGCCTTCACTGTGGCAATGGCTTCTAAACCACCCGATGCGCCCAGACAATGCCCTATCATGGACTGAAACAAGAAGCAAAGCAATTAGCCAATTGTAAGGTAGCAACATTAGAGTACACAGTCACCTCAAATTTTGCAAAACTAGGTAGAAAGAGAAGGTACCTTTGTTGCATTGATTTTGATGTCTGATGTATTCTTGAATACCTTTTTAATAGCATTGATCTCAGCTAGGTCACCAGCAAGAGTAGAAGTTGCATGTGCATTGATGTAGTTAACCTGAAAAATAGGACTTGCTTATCTTGCACAATTTCCACCTTTGAAATTATGCATAAATTTCAGAAAATAATTACAGTCTGAACCCTATTGTTTGCACTTTTGCTATGAAGTAAACACCACCACCACTTAAGTATCTTAACCATTAGGTCAGTTCTCTTTGTAGTCTAACTTAAAATGAAGCGTTGATCTAATGGATAATATGACAGGTGATGAAAGAGAAAGGTAATTAGATGCACTTTTCAAGGAGACTCAACTCAAAGAATGCCGCTATATTTACCATAAAACAGACAATTCATTGGAGCTTGAATTTAGTTTTTCTAAGAAAATGCTTGCAAAGATGTCAGCAAAACTAGATGGAAAGCAACAACATAACATACATGACCATAAACATCTAGAAATAATACCAAATTCGATTACTCCAATATATTAAGAGAGTTGGGTGAAAAAACCGAGAATTACCTCCTCAGGGGACACACCAGCATCTTCAAGACTTCTCTCAATGCATGAAGACACCCCAAAACCATCAGCTCTTGGATCAGTCATGTGATGAGCATCACAATTAACAGCTCCACCCAAATACTCAGCAATAATTGGTGCACCTCTTTTCATTGCATGTTCCAAGCTTTCCATTACCTAGAAAGCAAAACACAAAATATCTCATAATAGAAGCCCATTGCATTTCCATCCCCATCAAGACAAGACAATTGCATAACTATAAAGCCAAATAAGTAACAACGGAACCAAAAAACTGTGCATAAAAGAAATAAACCATTAACTCAAGACCATGCCTGATTAACCAAGTAGTTCAATGTGATAAAGGACAGAAATTGGTTTTGATAATAACATAAACATTTATACTTCATTCCTACTGAACACCACAATAATGAGTATGAAAGTTAACACAAAAAGTGAATTAGGCTCATCTGTGTCAAACAAAACACTACAAAAGTGACGGATTTTATATTATAAAGGAACCAGTCAGTATCTCATTGAATGTGCACACACCCAAGAGCCAGTCTCCGTCAAAGGTGTACCTTAAACCTGGGAGAAAATGCCTACTTCTCTTAACAATAGTATCACATATCACCATTGGAGACAAAACACAATGATAAATTGCTTACCGGAAATAGACAGCAAAACAATCAACAAGAAGCTAAATCATGCATATATAGGAGTTTGGTTCATAAATGCAAGCTTACCAAAACACCAGCACCTTCACCCATTACAAAGCCATCTCGATCTTTGTCCCATGGTCTTGAAGCAGTTCGAGGATCATCATTTCTTTGAGACAATGCCCTACAGGCAACAAAACCTCCCAGCCCAATAGGAATGATTGCAGCCTCAGTTCCACCAGCAATCATCAATTCAGCCTCACCTCGACGGATGTGATTAGCAGCAGCATAAAAGCAATAATTGGAGGTAGCACAAGCAGTTGAAATTGAATAATTGGGACCCATAAAACCAAGTTCAATTGCAAGCAAGGCAGATGACATGTTTGTTATAGAATAAGGAATGAAGAATGGTGTTATTTTTCTATAACCTTTCTCTATCAAATTTTGAACGCCATCAGAGAACACTGTAAGGCCACCCATACCAGTTCCAACAAGCACTCCAGTTCGCTCCTTATCAATCTGCAACAAGTACAAATTCAAAAATTTCTTAAGCACTATGGGAGAATACAACGAATATATAAGCTAAAAAGAGCCAGAATAATAAATACAACATCCCGTGGTACTCGCATAATTCTAAGAATAGATATCACTCTCAGCTCTCAAGATATCTACTTTTCTTGAATCTTTCATTCTGTAGGGTAAGCAATCATCCATGAGGATCATAAACTTAGTCAGGAATTTTGCCTTTCTAAACACCATTTCCAAGGAATATTTCTGGTGGATGCATCACATTTGAATGTAAAATTAGTAGTGTGATGAATAAATCGCTTTCAAACATATGATCACATTAATATTATTGCGGAGAAAAAAGCTATGAGCATATCGAATGACCAACTCAACAGTGAAATTGAACAAAACAATTCTGATGACCCCATTGCTTACATCACTTTATGAAATCAGATATGATGAGTCACAAAGTATATAACACAACAAAGATTCCTTGGAACTGATTAGGAGAAAGCAGAAAACGTTTTTTCATAGCAACTCCTTTGCATAAAAATAATGACAAAAGTTGCAGATAAAAACACTTATAAACTCAAATAACACAAAAAGAAAAAAACTGCAGCAAGCAAACATGCAGTAACAAGCAAAGAAAAGCATCAGGATACGTAGAATTAAGCTACAGTTGAAAGGATTTCGAGCGAATAAAGAAACAACTCTCTGGTGTAAATGTTGCACATTGTGGAAGCCAATACAAGAATAAGCTTTGGATCTATAGTTAAAGAACAAAAACACAAGCGAATCAATAGCAAAGCAAGAACCACCCATTTCTTAGAACAAGTCGATTAATGAAAAAAATAACACTAAAGAAGAAGAAAAAGAACCTTGGATAAGTTATCGGCGCCGAGATCAGCATCTTCCAACGCCTTCTTGCCTGCAACAATGCAGTACCTCAAGCAATCGTCAAGCCTCCTATCGTTCTTTCCATCAATGTAACCTTCAGAAGTGAACCCCCGGATCTGACCGGCGAACCGAGTAGGAAACTTGGAAGCATCGAAGCGGTCGATGAGTCCGATCCCGCTCTCTCCAGCCAGCAGTTTTTCATAGTAAGCATCCACATCGTTCCCAAAAACGGAAACCAACCCCATTCCCGTAATAACGACTCGTTTCTTGGGGTCCTTCTCGCGCTTGGGAGCTGGAACAGTGGGGGATGAAGCGGTAATGGAAGAGAATTTCTTGGCAGGCCTGGGAGGGAGTGTTGATACATTGGGAAAATGGGGATTGGGTTTGGGGTTTTTGAGAGGTTTTAGAGAGGAAGGTCGAAGAGAAGAAGAAGGTTGAAGAGCTTGCATGGTTGAAGGCCAACACCAAGGCGATGATAACAATGTGAAGACTGAAGAGAAAAGCAAGACGTTTAATAGACAGCCAAATCTAACTGCAAATTTATTCAAATAAAACAAAAAATCGTAGCCAATGCGTTGTGTTAGTGTGTTTATATATATAAATTATAAAGGTTGAAATCTTGGGTTGGGAAATTCTTGAAGTTGGAGAGGGCGTTGAGCTACACTTGACAGCCAGCTACTTACGCAAAGTGGGATCCATTAAAACTTAAATAAATCTCAAATCTCTTCACCGTTGGTCCATTGGTCGAGTTGTGTATGCACGTTCGCAGTGATTTGTATAAGGAAGTAGGGGTGAGTATTCGATTGAGTCGAGTCGAATCGAGTTAAAAAATTTTGAGTTAATCGAGTTGATGAATACTATTTTAGCAACCGAACTTAATTTGAATTTTTTTCGAATCGGATCGAATCGAGTAAAAAAATTTCGAGTCAAGTCGAGTCGAGTTAATGAATCCTATTATTTATATTCAATGTTGCGTTTAGATGAACCGATTATTTAATTAGTAAACGAAGTATAAAATTATTTAACTACATAAACAATATAATAGTTTTGCCTTTTAACTTAATGAGTAAATATTTATCAAAACAACATAGTTTTGCCTTTTAACTTAATGGTTTTGACTTTTAACTTTAGAAAAGGTAAACATTTATCAAAATGGCGTGGTTTTACCTTTTCTTTTTCGGATTTTCGGATAACTCGAATTGTGTAATTCATATTTGAGTTAAACCGAAAAACTTAATTTTTTATTCGATTTGATCCAAATAACTTGATTAACTCAAATAACTCGAACTATTTAATTCAAAATTTAAAAATTTTATCGAGTTTTTCAAATTGAATCGGATTTTGCTCACCCCTATAAGGAATAATGATATGAATCGGAAGTTAGGCCCGCCGTAAGGAATTACGTATCTGTGAATGGGTATAATGGGCTATGAAAATTAGGCCTGCCGCAGTTTGCCAAGACAAGCCCAATAATTTATTACTCGACCTAGCGCGTTGAAGTCCAAATCCCAACTCGGTCCGATCCGACTACAAACAGGCGAGTCGTGGCGCTGTGACCCGGATGAGACTTGGCATTTAGCAAAGCAGAAGCTCTCGGTCCAGACTCCAGGCTAACCACAAAAACGAAGAAGAAGATGGTATTGGTAAAAAAAGCTACAATCAAGGTCCAAAAGTTCTTCTTCGTCTTCAACCTCCGCTGCCTATGCTAGGTTATCAACACCCCCCAATCAGTATTTCTCCCTTTTATTAATTAGGTTCATTTGTTTTTGCCGGTAAGGGATTTTCGGGGTTAACAAAGTATGTGTGTTGTTAGGAAAATGGTGTTGAGGATAAAAATCAAGTGAGAAAATGAAGACCTCAGCTCAACAGAGTCGTGGTGAAGGCCCAAAATGAAGCAGAACGGCTTTGTTTTACTTTTTGTGAGTAATCCTTATGTAATCGTTTACGATCATAGATTATTTCTTTAATGTTTTAGCCATAATTTTCGTTTCGGGTGTTGATTTGAAGTCACTCTGTATGCTTGTTGACGGCCTTCATCATGCAACTGGTATGCCGGTTCTTAAGTTAAGAGTTTACGCTATATGAAGCCTTGGATGTCCTACCTTTTTCAAATTCATATAGAATATAATGTATGTGTATACATATATTCTGGATGGTGAACATTGGTGTCTGTATCAAAGAGTTTGCCTGCTAGTTTTTGTTGTTAGAACCCAAATCTATCTGATTATTCCCTTTTTTTTATACTGAAGGGAGGATTTTCATAAGGTATTTCAAGAGCAGAATCCGGATATCAAGTCAATGCGTGATGTATTTTATGGTTTGGAAACACAAATCTTAAGCCAGCATATGAATCTATGTCTTTCTGTCTCTAACATATATGTTAATGGATACTGCAATGTATTGTTTCAGATTGGAAAAGGCCTGCGGTGAGAAGTGGAAGATGATGACATATGAGGTTTGTGCTTTGTAATCTTGAATTGGCTCTCTTTATTCCCTATTGCTTACAAGTTCATTTGATTTCCATATGAATTGACCATGTTCACCATTGCAAATCATAATCTGGTTGTTCTCATGCCGTTGAAAACTAGCCGTTATGATAATTTATATTGACCTCTTGTGGATATGTTTTTAAGAGTTAGTTGGTGGAAACGGTTCTATTTGAGTCCGAGAGCAACGCCGTTTTTAGTAATGATAAATTGTCTTGTTCTGGTTAAAATAACAGCCCATGATCTGTGTGATGCCGACTTGTCAGAGCCTACTTAAGTTCTCTTTATGTACAAGATGCAAAATAACGGTTGGCTCGTCACATTTGCGTAAAATAATAGCCCATGATCTTGCTGCACCATACTTTTAAGACGCGCATATTATCGCTTGGTGATAAAATTGTACCATTTTTTCGTTATTTCCATTAGTTCCTTGGCCTGGCTAGGGGTGCAGAAGTTAGTAGCTTGTATAGGGATAATGTGGCAAGAATGCCAATGATCTTAAGGGTTTATTGTTTATGTATTCCTGATTTGGACAAGATAAAAATAAAGGACCATAGAGAAAATGAGATACCAATGTCAGGGTTGTTAACATTTTAATTTCAATTTTATCTTTGATAGGAAAAAGTAAAATATTATGTTATCGCAACTGAGAAACGAGCAGAGTTTGATAGAACTGTGGAAGAATACATTAAATGAAAGGTATATTGCTTTAGGTTTTATATTGTATTTTATCCACGAAGAAAGTCTTTAATATGTATTTGATGAAGAGCTGCAACAAGTAAGCAGTAGCTATCTTGCTCTACATTTCCCTTGCCTGAAACTGGTGAAGATCAAGAAACTTTAAAATGATTCGGACTTTGATGAATAAACCTTGGGGTTGATATACTTAGAAATTCACTGTTTCAGTAGGAATAGATGCAGTGGTTATGATTTATAAGATTTATATTGGTGAATTGAATTCAGACATGCCTGTATCGTTTTTATGTTATTTACTGCTTGGATGTCACCATTATGTTATTACCGTGCGGACTTAATAGTTCATATGACCATTGTTCAAGAAAATATTCATGAATTTGATGGCTATTAAGATCTGATACTTTTTTTAATCTGCTTTTATTCGAGGAATTTGGATCCAATTCTATTCAAGAACACACCATGATCTACTTGTATATTTTTAATTGAGAGATTTAAAAGCATGGTGTCTGTAGCAACTTTGACTACTAAGTTATTTAGATTCAGCTTGTTTGGTAGCCATTTTGGACAAGAGCAGCAAAGAAGATGATGCTTCAATCTCGCTCATTCGCTGTTTGACCCTCTCGCGAAGCTGCCCCATTGCTTTCCTCATCTCAATAAGCTCATACAGATTGAGCTCATTAATAGGTTTTCGGAACTTTGATCTTTTACGAGCCACCTTGACCGCCTCATTGAGCATCTCTCCTCGCTTCATCTCTGCCTGCAGCTTCTTGAGAATGGCGTTAAGTTTTCGACTGAGCCTTTCAACTTTAGCCTCTCTCTGAGGCTGAGCAACAAGTTGTCTTGGAATAGAAACTCTCGATCTCAGGTTCAGAGTTAGAAACCGCTCTGCCACCGCCTCAACGCTTGGATGCCCAAATGAGTAAGGCTTGCCTCCAGGGGAGAAAACAACGATGGCAACTTGAGCAGCGCAAAGGGTAGCGAGCTCGTTCGCTTTCTTGAATAGCCCTGAGCGGCGTTTCGAGAAAGTGACCTGCCTCGAGCCACTATCCTTCACCATTTTCATCTCGATTTTTCGCCGACCCATGATTTTGTGTTTTCTTTCAGAAATATTTTGGTGGCATAAGATGTGCTGAATACATCAACATTTATAGTAAGAAATCAGTGAAAACTTGAAGGCCATTTGAATTGGAAATATTTCTATATTATTTGATACTGCCAAATACTAAATAATCTTTCATTATTTTATGTATAATTAATTATCCCAACATGGAAAGAATTTAAGCATGTTTTCTAATTTGGGTTAGTCCATTCATTATGGAACTTTTAACATTGTTTTGTTGGCACAATTTAATTCTATTCTAAAAATAACAAATTATAGAAAGAAATTCAATCTTCAGCTATTTTTCTTGGATTCTCCCTCTTTTAAATCATATATCATCAACTTTTTTTGTGGGGACATTTGGTTCATTTGCAAGGTTAAATGGGTGATCTTCTTCTAGAGAAACTAACCAAATTTGTTTTTAAAGAATAATTAAAAAATGAAATATGAATAAACCCTAAAAGGAAAATATATATATATATATATAACTAGCTAAAAAAAAAAAAAGATGGCACAATTCCACCAAAACAACTTACCATACATTCATTTCCTTTATTTGGCAATGTTTTCTATTTAGGAAACTTGATTTGTTGTGGCTTAAAACAGTGTGTAAAAGGCAAACCTACCAAAAAAAAGGGGTTCATTCTTATCCCCACCCAAATAAAAAATCCATCCATTTTTAAAATCATCGATTGAGTCTTATCTGGTATGCATTGTTATCAATGTAAAAGGACGTGAGTTTGAGTGCACTAAAACGCATTATTCGAAGCGTTATTGATAGTTGTAGATATTGTTTTAAAAAGAGCAGATATAATCAAAACATATAATGAGATTATTCAAAAAAATTGATGTACTTCATAATTACATTTCTAACAAATTGTTAAATTAAAAAAAAAGGCCGTATTGTATTTGGTTCTTTTATACAATTCCTATAACCATTTATGTCCTAAATTAGCCACCTAAACCCTTAATTTGGAAGATAATATACGCTTATGCCCGTACAAATATACATTCTCATATTACAATAACAACATTACCAATTGAACTAAGGCTCAACCGATAATTTTTAGCTTTCTTTATTCTATTTATATTAATGACAAATATAATTGTAGCATGAACATATCTATAATATATCTATAACATATATAGAAGCACGAGTTTGCAGAAACATTTGAATTGACGAGAATACATTTTTATTATTCATTATATTATTAAACTAACAATATATTAAAAAAATTATTTATTTTTTAATAATAGAGTTTTTATTCAATTATATAGTTGAGTTAAAGTTGAATTCAACATATTAGGAATAAGTAATATTAATTAATTATCAATAATAGATTAAATCATATCAATAATAACTTTATTTTGCATAGAATTTTTATTGCTTTGAACTATAAAATTGAGTATATTAATTAATTATTAATAACAGATATTATTTTAAATTAATTATCATTTAATTAGTGTTAAAGTTATATACCAATTAGAATTAATATTTACCATTATAAATAGCATTTGCTACTTAAGCATTTTCAAGCAAATAACATCTAATAATATCACCCAAAAAAAGAGACGAGATTATTAACATTGGTAAGTTTGAAGTGTCTAAGAAATAATGGAGTTTCTAAAGAAGAAATTTCAAGTTATATTCAAATGACAATATCACGGAGAGAAATAAAAGATCATTTTAATCGATGATGAGGTAAATTTATAATATTCTAAATTTATTTTAAACTTATTCCTCATTCTATTATTTAATATAATTTTAATTTTGCTTTATGCTTTTTATTTAAGGTTTAATATCATTTTTAGCCCTTATACCATATGGAAATTCTCACTTTTAACTTTTTTACTATTTTTTTCATTCACTTTATTTCGTCTACTTTCATTTTCTCTAAAAAAGTATATGATGTGGCTGTTTAAATCAATCAAAAACTAACATGTTAATCCACATCATTTTAATTACTAAAATGCCATTAATAATTTTTTTAATTTTTTTTCATGAAAATTTCATTTCTTTTCGAACATGAAATGTTTTGAGAATCTGGAAATGTATTGTTCATCTTTAAAATGGGAACAACACAAAATTTTGTCAATTTTTCAAGAAAGATGGAAGCTCATAAGACCGAAAAATGGCTGCTCTAGCTTCATTACTACTCAACATCCCAGATTGGTCCAAGATTCTTAAAGCGAAGTACAGGGAACACGGTGGTGATGAAGATGTTGACGAACAATGGCCACAGTGTCGGATCGACTAACAATGACGAACTGAAGACTTGAATTTTAGACCCTCAATGAACCCTTCTATGTTTTCCTTGGGTTTTCTAAGAAAACTAAGCCGGCCAGTCAAAGGAGGATGAAGGTAGCCTTTGATTAGAGCTCTGACATCGGAATAAGCTAGTTAGTGGAAGTAAGAACAAAGTGAGGTGCTAGGTTTTTACTTGGGTTTTGAGTTAAGCCGAGAAAAAAAAAACAAGAAAAGGGAGAAAGATGACGCTGTAAGCTTGGCTGGAGGAATGGCGACGGTGATGAGCGGTGCAACGACGACAGTCGTGCGACACCTAAGATTCCAATTTAAGGAAAGAAGAAGAGAAATTAATAAAGAAAAAAAAAGGAAATGTTTATTATTGTTAGAATTGAGTGACCTAAATCATTATTAAAATAAAATACAGTGGTAAAATAAAATAAAAGTAAAATCCATATAGAACTATACTTCTTCATCTATTTGATATTGATTAGAATAAAGTGTTTCAACCTTACTACACTCATTCTATTAGAATATGGTTTTACAAGCCTATAAATAGACATATTGTACTTCTCTTGTATTCATTCGAATTTGACTTAGTGAATTATTTTCTCCTCTGCCCATATTTTTTTTAAAAGGGTTTCGACGTGAAATCTGTGTGTTCTTTATTTTTTTTTCTCTTTTCTTTGTGATACATTGTCATTATCGACGTTCTATTTTCACAAATTGGTATCCGAGCTTTCCGGGTTGCTTATCTCGATCACGGTAATGGCGTCGCTAAAGTATGAAATTTCGCTATTGGATTGAAACACCAGAATTGTGTTGTGGCAGATTAAGATGCAGGTAGTTCTTGCGCAGATGGATCTGAAGGATGCCATGCTAGGGATAGATAAGATGCCTTCGACATTGACGAATGAAAAGAAGAAGTGTAAGGATCGAAAAGCTTTGACGCAATTACATCTACATTTGTCTAACGAAATTTTGCAGGATGTGATGAAGGAGAATACCATCACTGCATTATGGAAGAGGTTGGAGCAGCTATGTATGTTAAAAACTTTAACCAGCAAGCTGTATATGAAACGCCTTTATGCTCATCGTTTGGAGGAAGGTGCGTCTATGCACGAACACTTAACAGTGTTTAAAGAAATTCTCTCGGACCTTGAAGCCATGAAGGTTCAGTATGATAAAGAAGATTTAGGGTTGATTCTGCTTTGTTCGTTGCCCCTGTCTTATTCATCCTTTAGAGACACGATTTTGTATAGCCGCGAGTCTCTCACAGCTGATGAGGTTTATGATTCTTTGACCTCGTATGATAAGATAAAGCATCTTGTGGTTAGACTCGACTCCCAATGAGATGGTCTCATTGTTCGTGAGAGACAAGATTAGAATGTTGATGATGATCGTGGAAGGACACAGGAATGGAATCCTCGCGGTAAATCTAAGGGAAGATCGAAGTCTTCAAATAGAGGTAGAACTTGTAACTTCTGTAAAAAGAATGGACACTTTAAATCTGAGTGTTTTAAGCTGCAAAACAAGATCAAAAGGGAGGCTGTGAATCAAAAGAGGAAACAACCAGAAAAATTCGGTGAAGCTGATGTTGTAGAATACTACAACGACGGTGAACTTCCATTGTAGAAGACTATAGCGACGGTGAACTTTTAGTCGCTTCTGTCAACAATTCTAAAATGAGCGAGGAGTGGATCATTAATTCGAGCTGCACCTTTCATATGAGTCTCAATCGGGATTGGTTTACAACTTACGAAATAGTGTCTGAATGTGTTGTTTTGATGAGAAATAATGCTTTGTGTAAAATTGCAGGTGTCGGAACAATTAAAGTTAAGATGTTTGATGGAGTTGTCAGGACACTTAGTGACGTGCAACATGTTCCAGAATTGAAGAGAAATTTGATTTCCTTGAGTACTCTTGATTCAAAAGGGTACAAATATACAGCTGAAAGTGGGGTTTTAAAGATTTCCAAAGTTCCCTCGTTGTGATGAAAGGGCAGAGAAAGACTGTCAAGTTATATGTTTTGTAGGGTTCTACTATTACTGGTGATGCAGTTGTCACTTCCTCTTCCTTGTCAGATGATGATATTACTAGACTTTGGCATATGCGCCTAGGGCATATGAGTAAGAATGACATGGCAGAATTGAGTAAAAGAGGATTTCTTGATGGGCAAGGAATTTAAAAACTGAAGTTTTGTGAGCACTGCATTTTTAGGAAGCAAAAGAGAGTTCGATTCACCACAGGAATCCATAACATGAAGGGAACGTTAGAGTATATTCATTCTAATCTGTGGGGGCCATTTAGAGTGCTTTCGAGAAGTGGAGCTAATTATATGCTAACACTTATTGATAATTTTTCTAGAAAAATTTGGGCGTTTTTCTTGAAGCAAAAAAGTGATGTGTTTTTCGCATTTAAGTCTTGAAAAACTATGATAAAAAAATAGACGGGAAAACAAATAAAACACCTCCGTACAGACAATGGCTTAGAGTTTTGTTCTGATGAGTTTAATGAACTGTGCAAGTCAGAAGGGATCGTGAGACATTTGTGATTAAATCATACTCCATGATAAATGGCGTTGCGTAACTAATGAATGAGCGAGCGATCATGGAGAATGTTGTCGAATGCTAACTTATCGAAGTCGTTTTGGGCTGAAGTAGCCTCCACTACATTTTTTTTATCAACCGATCTCCATCCATTGCCATTGAGAAAAAGACTCCACAAAAGGTATGGTCTGCTAATCCTGCTAATTATTTTGATTTAAAAATATTTGGGTGTCTTGCATATGCTCATGTTGATAATGGAAAATTGGAACCAAGATCCATTAAATGTGTTTTTCTTGGTTATAAAGCTGATGTAAAAGGGTATAAGTTATGGTGTCCTGAAAATAGAAAAGTTGTGATTAACAGAGATGTTGTTTTTTGTGAAACTGTTATGCTACCTAACTTATCTCTTAAATACTCTTCCAATAAAGAACATCAAAAGCAGGTGGAGTATCAGATTAATCCAGAATCGACAATAGAGTCGACTCTTCAAGCCAGTACAGAAATTCAAAATAGAGTTGCTTCTTCACCACAATACTCTATCGCCAAAAACAAAACTAGAAGAGAGATTAAACCTCCAAAGAAGTATGCCAAGGCTGATCTAGCTGCTTATGCTTTAAATGTAGATGAAGATATAGATGCAAACCAAGAGCCATCTAATTATTCTGAGGCGATTAGCTGTGAAAACTTAGAAAAATGGATGTTTGCTAAGCAAAGGAGATGGAATCACTCCACAAAAATAGAAGATGATCTTGTGAAGCTTTCTAAAGGCTAAAAGGTTGTTCGTTGTAAATAGGTGTTTAAAAAGAAAGAATGGACTCCAGAAGTTGAAAAAACCATATATAAAGCAAGACTTGTTGTAAAGGGTTACAGTCAAATTCCATGTATGGACTTCACAGATGTGTTCTCCCCAATTGTGAAGCATAGTTCGATTCAAGCTTTGCTCGGTATTATGGTCATGCATGATTTGGAGCTTGAGCAATTAGATGTAAAAACTGCATTTTTACATGGAGAACTTAAGGAGGATATTTACATGTAACAACTAGAGGACTTTACAGTATTAGAAAAAGAGGACAATATTTTCTTGCTGAAAAAGCCCCTTTACGGTTTGAAACAGTCACCAAGACAGTGGTACAAGAGGTTTGATTCCTTTATGACTTCTCATGATTTCAAAAGAAGTAGCTTTGACAGTTATGTTTACTTTAAGAAAAATAATGATGATTCTTTTGTGTATTTACTCATTTATGTTGATGATATGTTGATAGCAACGAAAGATAAATGAGAGATAAGGAAGGTCAAAGCCCAACTAAGTGAAAAATTTGAGATGAAAGATTTGGGACCAGCAAAGAAAATACTTGGTATGGAGATTCTTTGTAACAACCCGATTTTTAATGGTGACGGAACAGTGGTTCAAGACCACAAATTTCCATCGTATTGACTTGTAAATAATATTTTTAGAATATTTATGGAGTCATTAGAGTCGTATTAAAATTTGGTTAAGAAATTTTAACGTTTAGATAGTTAATTAAGGAAAAGGGACTAAACTAAAAAAGTGTAAATTTTAGTAAATCTTAAATTTCCATTGATTTGATAGTTTAATTATGAAATGAAAAGGGACTTAAATAATAATTAGTCCATTAGGATATTGATGGAAAATAATAGGCTTTTACATTGTGGATAAGGTTATAAATAAGGGTGAATATGTAATTTAGTAAATTAATTAATGTTTAATAAAACAAAACCGAAATTATCATCATCTTTTTCATGATTCCACTGAAAAACCTAAAGGAATTCACCATTTTTGAAGCTTCACATTCGGCTAGCATAGAAACCTTTCATGTAAGTCAATTTTGATTCCTTGTAATTTTTATGTTTTTGAGATCGTTGCAACTAGGTCCAGCTAGCCCATACTTTCGTTTTTGAATCTGTTAAAAAATTTTGGAAGTTGCCATTGTTGAATATTGAATTTTTTTTATGAATACCATGTATTTGGAGCTTTGGTTGTGTTTTTTGATGATTTTTTAAGGTGATTTTTGTTAGATTTTGATTTTAGGATTAAATTGTAAAAATGTTAAAATTTTAGGGTTTGATAGTGTATTTAATATTCATTTGGGACTGTTTAAGGGCCTAGTATATTCTGCTGAAATATTGGGGTAATTTACCAACATATACCAAAAAAAATTACAGAAATGGGCCAAAATTTGCATTATTTACGGAAAAGGGCCATTTCCCCCAAAACGCGTCCACGTCAGCGCGTTTTGGGGGGATGCAGCAGGAAAGTGTGTAACAGCCCGATTTAGGGGCTAGTCGGAACAGTGATCTTGGAATCAATAATTCGAGGTTAGATAAAATTATTTTCATGATATGTTATGTGTTATGACATGTTTATGAGGATGCATGAAAATTTTGGTGCCTTAATTTTAGTAATTTCTAGCTAAATTGTGAAAAAGGACTAAATCGCATAAAGTGCGAAAGTTCTATTTTATTTGCTAGAGGCACCAAATAGCTATGGTTTATAAATTGGGGGTACCAAATGTGCAATTTGGCCTTGTTTAAGTGGCTTGGCCGGTCAAAGAAGCTAAAGGGGACAAGAGCATTTAATGTGGACATGTTAGGTGACTAAAAAGAAATAAAATAAGGTGAAATAAGCCAAGCTATCATCTTTTTATTTCTTCTCTTCCTCCACCGAAAATAGCAGCCATGGGAGGGGTTTTTGAAGCTTAAAATTTCAGCAAGCAATTCTCCACTCAAGTAAGTGATTTTGATGATCTTTCTTGATAAAAATTGTACTTTTGGAGTCCCCAAAGCTTAAGCTTTCTAAAGAGGGGACTAGTTTGCAATATGGTTGAAAGTCTAGGGACTTGCCATGAGAGATTTTATGTTGTTTGATGATTTTTTATGAAAGAAAATGAATGATAGGATGATGAGAAACAACTTTTGTGAAAGGTGTTGTCATGAAAACACCTAATTGGGACTAAAATGCAAAAGTTGTAATTTGTTCATTAAGGCAAGAAATTGTTGGAATTGAGAATAGTTTTAAGAGGATTAAATGTTTAGCTAGGCTTTTTTAACAAGAAATGTGATGAAAATTTATTTACGAGCCTAGGGGCAAAATCGTAATTTTGCCAAAGTGTAGGGGCAAAATGGTCATTTTTGCCTAAGTAGAAATTATGTTGTAATTCGATCATTAAGTGATTAAATGAGTAAATTTCATTGTTTTAGATCAAAGAAAATGAGTTTGGGACTTAGAACGGATGAAAGAGGAAAGTTGGCAAAAAGTCCTTTTTGGCTCCTTTCGACATCGAGGTAAGTTCATGTGCGATTGTTGCAACTATGTACGAGTTAATTTAATATTCCAATTTTGTATGGAAAGTATATTTACACTATGAAACGTATGAAATATCCTTAATGAGATGTTAAGAGAATTGGATCTAAGAGTAATGGAAAATGTATATAGAATGACACGATGATGGTTAAAGTCTCGAGTAAGACAATATTTGATTATGGCCTTGGTGTAAGAGTTCGTATAAGACCATGTCAAGGATATGGCATCGATATGTTATTATGTGTGAGACCCTATTAGGGTATGTTGTTAATGGGAACTATATGTATGAGACTCGAGAGAGTTAGTTAACAATTTGAAGGTAGGTGGTTGTACCACGAGAAGTACAAGTAAATGTTAGAACTAAATTGAGATGAACTCAATATCTGATGAACCCCTAGTGGGATAGGTGTTATTATTGCACCTTAGTTGCATGAGATAGATTTGTTGATGTATTGTGTGGATGCTAATGAGAATCGTAGAAAGTTAAGTGAGAATGATAATGAATGAAGAGGTTTCTGAGATGAACGTTTGAATTAGAGAAAATGTGTGTGGATAAGTATTTGCGAATGTATATTATCGGTGGGCTATATGCGTTACACACGATATATTATTAATTGATGGGTTGTGTGCGATACCATCAACTATATTATTATCGATGAAATTTGTGTGCATTACCACACGATTAATTAGTAATCGATGGGTGTAATGCGATACTATCGCTTATAAATGATTGGTGAGCTAAGTGCGAAATCACCATTAGTATAAGCGATTGGTGGGGTGAGTGCGATACCACCCTATAAGAGATTCAATGGTGGGCTAAGTGTGTAGCCACCGAGAGATTGGTAGTATGAATGGTTTATTGAGAATGCATGATGTGTTGTTTTATATGATCTTGTGATGATCAGTGCAGGATGTATGCTAATTAAACGAGCGAATTGGCTTGTGGCATGGTAAGTTAATGAATGCGAGCATTAAGCCCGAGATATGGTTAGAATGTGGTAAGAGATGAAACGAGTAAGAATTATGAATGATTGAATAGGTAACTGTGAGTTCAAGAGTAAAACTCATTCTAATACCTTGTGATTGAGTATAAGCATATGAATATTAATAGTTGATTCTTAATTGCATATAAACTTACTAAGCTTTATTGCTTACTTCTCTTCTTTTTCCCATCTCTTATAGGATATTTTATCTAGCTCGGGTTGGAGGCCGTCGGAGATGTTTTTACACTATCGAGGAGACACTTGGTATGAGGTATCAAGTCATTATGAGTCATGGCATGTATAGGGCTAGTACATGAGGTTGATTAAGTCATTGCTATTGTGCCAAATGTGTTGGCCTAAATGAGTTATGGGATAATTGTATAATGCCATAGTTGTTGGCTATTATGTTTTATGAAAAGATGTATTTATCTATGTGGGATGGCAAATTAACTTGAGTGATTATGAATGTGATGGATGAGTATAAGTTGTGTAAGCTATGGGAGTGCAAAGAGCTTGGCAAAGCGACCTTGTTCAGTCCACACGGGTAGACACTGCGGGCGTGTGTCTAGGCGTGTGAGACACACGATCAAGCCGGCGTGTGCCCTGGCCGTGTGGAGTCTGCACCTTGAAATTAGAATTTGAATGGTCACACGGTTAAAGCACACGGGCGTGCTGAGGCCGTGTTGAATAAGTCAGAATACTAAGGTATGGCACATGGTTTAAGCCCACAGGCGTGTCAAAACCGTGTGTGATTAGTCAGTGTCGACCACGGGTGAAAGGCACAGACGTGTGATAGGGTACACGGGCGTGTTCCCAAAATAAATGGGCGTGTGCCTTGGCCGTGGGCAAATTGGTAGAATACTGGGTTTTT
The DNA here is from genome assembly GCA_025698515.1 of Gossypium sturtianum. Lineage (NCBI taxonomy): Eukaryota > Viridiplantae > Streptophyta > Magnoliopsida > Malvales > Malvaceae > Gossypium > Gossypium sturtianum. Next base: position 30,252,696 of record CM046948.1, read on the forward strand.
AGACACGGTCCGGGGACATGGGCGTGTGTGTCTATGCACGGGCGTGTCTAATCTTGCACGGGCGTGTGGCCCCTGTTTTAAAGAAAAGTTTCTTTTAACTTGTAAAAGTTTCTGGACGCAAGTTTAAGGCCTCGTAGGCCCACGATATGAATGATTTGACTAAGAAAGAGAAGTTTTTAATTTAGAACAAAATTTTGAAGCCCGAAAGTACATGTTTAAGCAAGTTCAAGCATAGTAATGTCTCGTATCCAGTTTTAGCCTCGAAATCGGGTATGGGGTGTTACATTTAGTGGTATCAGAGCTATGGTTTAGTCAGTTCTAGGACTAACCTAGCGTGAGTAAGAGTCTAGCTATACATGCCATATGTGGACCGTGATAGTGTGATATCTCCCGGCTCTAACGAAATTGTTTTGTTAAGACAGAGAAGATTCTCAACTGAGCTAATTTCAGTAAGTTTGTATGATTTTCAAGTTTCGTGAATATTTTGTTGAACGGCTTGTGATGTTGCTATGTGCACATTATTTCTATGAAAATGTTCAATGATCTGATAAACAAAGAAATCAATGAGATTAAGTATTAGTAAGTCCCGATTGAAGATGAATTTTCTAGGATACTCGATCTACCACTTGAGATAAGGAAGTATGTATAAAATTAAGCCAGGGCATGGCATCGGAAATTGAGCAAGTTATCATGTAAGTCTAAGGCAAGCTTGGCATTGATTCAAGAAGAGATATTCCATGTAAGACCATATCTAGGATATGGCTTTGGCATCAAGTTATGTGGGACGTGATTTAGTATCTTCGGTTATTCATAATAATTTATTGGGCAAAAGAGTAAAGCTTAAATGAGATGGCAAGAAAGTTAGTAGTAAAGTTGATATTATGTCATGCTAGTTAAGGCTGACTAACAAGTAAAATTCATGTTATGAATGATGATGCTGAGATTATGTTTATTATAGTAAAGCATACTGATCTATGTGATCGAGTGTTACAGGTACTTTGTTTACCTTATAAGCATGAGACTAGTAAGTGCCATGATGCATGTGAAAAGCAGTAAGAGTAAGTAAGCACTTGCGATTTGTGATGCCATTGTTTACGATAAATATGTTCACATGATTAAAGACTGAAAAGTTCGATTTAGTAAAATGCAGGATATGAGTACGGTCGTTCAACGATAAAAAGATGAGTAAGACTATGTTTGGAACATGGCATCGACCGTATTATGAGGGTCAGTGTAAGACCATGTTTGGAACATGGCATCGACCGTATTATGAGGGTCAGTGTAAGACCATGTTTGGAACATGGCATCGACCGTATTATGAGTGCCAGTGTAAGACCGTGTTTGGAACGTGGCATCGGCATTAAGACAAGAGCTGGTGTAAGACCATATCTGGGATATGGCATCAATATTGACATGCGTTCCATGTAAGACCGTATCAGGGATATGGCATTGGTATTGGTATGAGATTTCATGTAAGACCATAGCGAGGCTATGGCATCGTGATAACATATAAAGAAGTAGCTAGACTATGCTGTCATGATACGAGTAAGACCATAGTTGGACTATGGCAATCAGGTAGACGACGTACTCAAATCCGTACAACATTCATTAATTGATAAGCGATTGTAAGAGAAAGTAGAGTTAAATTGAGTAAGTTTACATGTGATTAATGCAGTATTTATGTTAGCACTTTAAGAATGCCTTGTATCACATTGATACATGATACTCTATTAGATAGAGTAATCGTTGTTGAACATGAGGTTGAAGTCCTAGGGGACTATAATGAAAAGGCTATCATTGAGATATGAAATAGATAAGGTCCCATATGAGACCATGTTAGAGGCATGGCCTCGATGATCGAGTTGAAGTTCCGTATAAAACCATATTTGTAATATGGCATCGGTAATGAATATGAGAATCGTGTAAGACCATGTTCAGAATATGGCATCGATACTTGATGTAGAAGTCCATATAAGACCACCTCAGGGATGTGGCATTGGTTTCGTACCTACGTGAATGACGATGACTATGCGTCTTTGATTATCCTTAGTAATCAATGGGTCTAATAGATGAGTATAGAGTATGGCACGGTATGTGCTTAATAAAGGCAATTGTAAGAAAGTATGTCTGAATGCTTTAACGATTGTATTGATTATACAATGTTAAGAGCAAAGAAAAATTTAGCCTAGGCTATTTGACTCAAATGAGTAGGAAGCCTAAGGTTTATAATTATCAAGATCTTCTTAAATTGATGTTCATTAATAAAAGGAATTGTTAAGGAGTTTTGAGGACGGAAATGGTTAAAGAAACAACGTTTGAATTGTGAGAGTGTTCGATTATGATAACCATAGTTGTATGGGTCTTAATGATCTCTCTCTAAGTGTTATGTGTTAATATCTTTTGCCTTTCAGGGGCGATGTAGTTGTTTATCTCACGAATCGAGATCGTGTGAGAATGTTACCTGATTGTGTAATCAGACAAAATGGTTTTCGATTTAGTTAATTGAAATCGACCTTCCTTTATCTCCTCGTAACCTTATTCGGGTACTTGAGGAGGAAGTTAGTGACGGTTCAGGTATAAGGAGTGAAAGCATGAGTTTCACGCTGTGTGATGAGTTTTCGGCAAGCCAAATAGAGTTAATGAATCCGATAAAGATGTCCCTGCTATCGTGAGATATAACAATAGTAAAGGTTTTAGATTAGCATAGCAAGAGAAACTCAGATGAGAGTGTGCTGGAAAGATGTTTTCAGTGTGGAGAAAAGAATAGATTAATGAATTAAGATATTATTCTAGTTCTATGTATATTCACACATGAACCAATAAAAAGAATAAATTTCTGTGTGTTCGTGAGTAGAGAGCAGGATACAAAGATATGCTCATAGAAAGGTTCAAACCGTGATGGTTGAGTTGAAAGTTATAAAGGGAACTACTAATTGAAAGTTCTAGTAACTGAGTTCAGTTTGAATCGAGAGGAAGAGTTGGCGGTGGTGATCTAGAGGCGAACACTTTTGTGTCTGTGTTATGAGTTAGGTATTATGTATTGATCCATGGGATCGTCGATGTGTATTTTCTAAATTTCTAATGATGAAAGAGTAGCATACGCTACAGGAGATTTTGAAAATGAAATAGTGAAACGGCTAGAGCTAATACAATGACGGGTATAATTATTATAATACTTTCAGATAGTAGACATAGTACAGATGTCTGAATGAATGATCCATGTTAGACGATACGAGTTAGTTACTCGGTTGATCTTAGTTGGTAATACCCTAATTTCAGCAAGGTCAATGTCTAGAGCGAGTCTTCCTTTCAGAACAAAAGGGTTCAGAAGTGAGTTAGTAAATGGTATTTTAAATAAGCTCTGAATGAGTTTATTGAGGTGATAAAATTCAGGTTGGATAAGATTTCCGTTGTCAATGTTTCCTCGAGATAGAATTTGAGTGATGATGAGTCCAAAACTTATACAGAAGTTTTGGTATGGAATTCAGTAGTGGCATATCTTCTAATGCAAGAATAAGGAAATACAGTTATGCACATAAATGTTTTGACAATAGAGTACATTTCACGATATGATTGAGATTATGGTCAGAAATAGTTGACCACTAAAAGCTGAGTTTTCAAAGCGTATAAGTCAAGGCTATTACAGTCGGTGAATGCTTTAATGAGAAAGTAAGATAAAACCTTATAGATTTCAAATTTAATTTGACAAGATTCCCAAAGAGGGGGATGTCATTCGAATTATAGTAAATCAACCAGTGAAGATCCGAACGATCATTTGGTCATGTGCAGAATTCCAAATTTGTGGATTTCTGGATATAGTATATGCCCCAGGGGAAGAATAACCTAGGTTTCAAGTTACGTTTCGATCTTATGTATCACAGCTAAAGAGTTATTGGTAAGAGAAACTTGAGGATAAGTGGATTCATGATTTTGAAGAGTTTATGGAAACGTTTTGAGAATGATAATAGCAACTCCACTTTGATAAGATTTTTGTGACGGAAATCCCTAAGGGGGAGAATTATAATGACTTCGATTTAGGGGCTAGTCGAACGATGATCTCAAATCAATAATTCGAGGTTAGAGAAAATTATTTTCATGATATGTTACGTGTTATGACATGTTTATGAGGATGCATGAAAATTTTGGTGCCTTAATTTTAGCAATTTCTAGCTAAATTGTGAAAAAGGACTAAATCGCATAAAGTGCGAAAGTTCTATTTTATTTGCTAGAGGCACCAAATAGCTATGGTTTATAAATTGGGGGTACAAAATGTGCAATTTGGCCCTGTTTAAGTGGCTTGGCCGGTCAAAGAAGCTAAAGGGGACAAGAGCAATTAATGTGGACATGTTAGGTGACTAAAAAGAAATAAAATAAGGTGAAATAAGCCAAGCTATCATCTTTTTATTTCTTCTCTTCCTCCACCAAAAATAGCAGCCGTGGGAGGGGTTTTTGAAGCTTAAAATTTTAGCAAGCAATTCTCCACTCAAGTAAGTGATTTTGATGATCTTTCTTGATAAAAATTGTACTTTTGGAGTCCCCGAAGCTTAAGCTTTCTAAAGAGGGGACTAGTTTGCAATATGGTTGAAATTCTAGGGACTTGCCATGAGAGAGTTTATGTTGTTTTATGATTTTTTATGAAAGAAAATGAATGATAGGATGATGAGAAACAACTTTTGTGAAAGGTGTTGTCATGAAAACACCTAATTGGGACTAAAATGCAAAAGTTGTAATTTGTTCATTAAGGCAAGAAATTGTTGGAATTGAGAATAGTTTTAAGAGGATTAAATGTTTAGCTAGGCTTGTTTAACAAGAAAATGTGATGAAAATTTATTTACGAGCCTAGGGGCAAAATCATAATTTTGCCAAAATGTAGGGGTAAAATGGTCATTTTTGCCTAAGTAGAAATTATGTTGTAATTCGATTATTAAGTGATTAAATGAGTAAATTTAATTGTTCTAGATCAAAGAAAATGAGTTTCGGACCTAGAATGGATGAAAAGAGAAATGTGGGCAAAAAGTCATTTTCGGCTCTTTCGACATCGAGGTAAGTTCGTGTGCGATTGTTGCAACTATGTACGAGTTACTTTAATATTCCAATGTTGTATGGAAAGTAGATTTACACTATGAAACGTATGAAATATCCTTAATGAGATGTTAAGAGAATTGGATCTGAGAGTAATGGAAAATGTATATAGAATGACACGATGATGGTTAAAGTCTCGAGTAAGACCATATTTGATTATGGCCTTGGTGTAAGAGTTCGTATAAGACCATGTCAAGGACATGGCATCGATATGTTATTATGTGTGAGACCCTATTAGGGTATGTTGTCAATGGGAACTATGTGTATGAGACTCGAGAGAGTTAGTTAACAATTTGAAGGTAGGTGGTTGTACCACGAGAAGTACAAGTAAATGTTAGAACTAAATTGAGATGAATTCAATATCTGATGAACCCCTAGTGGGATAGGTGTTATTATTGCACCTTAGTTGCATGAGATAGATTTGTTGATGTATTGTGTGGATGCTAATAAGAATCGTAGAAAGTTAAGTGAGAATGATAATGAATGAAGAGGTTTACAGATAAACGTTTGAATTAGAGAAAATGTGTGTGGATACGTATTTGTGAATGTATATTATCGGTGGGCTGTGTGCGTTACCACCTGATATATTATTAATTGATGGGCTGTGTGCGATACCATCAACTATATTATTATCGGTGGTGTGTGCGTTACCACCAGATTAATTAGTGTCGATGGTGCGTAATGCGATACTATCGCTTATAAATGATTGGTGAGCTAAGTGCAAAATCACCATTAGTATAACTGATTGGTGGGCTGAGTGCGATACCACCCTATAAGAGATTCAGTGGTGGGCTAAGTGTGTAGCCACCGAGAGATTGGTAGTATGGATGGTTTATTGAGAATACATGATGTGTTGTTTTATATGATCTTGTGATGATCAGTGCAGGATGTATGCTAATTAAACGAGTGAATTGGCTTGTGGCATGGTAAGTTAATGAATGCGAGCATTAAGCCTGAGATATGGTTAGAATGTAGTAAGAGACGAAACGAGTAAGCATTATGAATGATTGAATAGGTAACTGTGAGTTCAAAAGTAAAACTCATTCTAATACCTTGTGATTGAGTATAAGCATATGAATATTAATAGTTGATTCTTAATTGCATATAAACTTACTAAGCTTTATTGCTTACTTCTCTTCTTTTTCCCATCTCTTATAGGATATTTTATCTAGCTCGGGTTGGAGGCCGTCGGAGATGTTTTCACACTATCGATGAGACACTTGGTATGAGGTATCAAGTCATTATGAGTCATGGCATGTATAGGGCTAGAACATGAGGTTGATTAAGTCATTGTTATTGTGTCAAATGTGTTGGCCTAAATGAGTTATGGGATAATTGTATAATGCCATAGTTGTTGGCTATTATGTTTTATGAAAAGATTTATTTATCTATGTGGGATGGCAAATTAACTTGAGTGATTATTAATGTGATGGATGAGTATAAGTTGTGTAAGCTATGGGAGTGCAAAGAGCTTGGCAAACAGCCTTGTTCGGTCCACGGGTGAGACTGCGGGCGTGTGTCTAGGCGTGTGAGACACACGATCAAGCCGGGGCGTGTGCCACTGGCCGTGTGGAGTCCGCACCTTGAAATTAGAATTTGAATGGTCGCGGTAAAAAGCACTGCAGGCGTCTTTGAGGCCGTGTTGAATAAGTCAGAATACTAAGGTATGACACATGGTTTAAGCCCACGGGCGTGTCAAAATCGTGTGTGATTAGTCAGTGTCGACCACGAGTGAAAGGCACGGACGCGTGATAGAGTACACGGGCGTGTTCCCAAAATACATGGGCGTGTGCCTTGGCCGTGGGCAAATTGGCGAGAATCGGGTTTTTAGGCACGGTCCGGGGACATGGGCGTGTGTGTCTATGCACGGGCGTGTCTAATCTTGCACGACGTGTGGCCCCTGTTTTAAAGAAAAGTTTCTTTTAACTTGTAAAAGTTTCCGGACGCAAGTTTAAGGCCTCGTACGCCTACGATATGAATGATTTGACTAAGAAAGAGAAGTTTTTAATTTAGAATGAAATTTTGTAGCCCGAAAGTACATGTTTAAGCAAGTTCAAGCATAGTAATGTCTCGTATCTGATTTTAGCCTCGGAATCGGGTATGGGGTGTTACAAAGCGCGCCCTTGAGAAAGCGCTTTGTGCCACATCAGCACAAAACCTTGTTGACGAGGACGCGCGCTTTCTATCGATGTGGCACAAAGCGCTTTCTCAGAGGGCGCTTTTGTCCTCCTTCCCGATTGCTTTTTCATTTGTTTTTAGTGTTAGGGTATGAGGTTTTAGGGTTTTAGGGCTAGGGTTTAGGATTTTTAGGGTTTTTGGGTTTAGGGGTTTTAAGGGAAAATTAATGGACTAGATTATAGGGTTAATTAGGGTTTAGTAAAAATATGTTTAGTGTTTTGGGGAAAATATATTAGCAAAATAAAAATTATTTGAATTTTTTTGTGATTTGTATCGGCAAAATAATTTTGAGAAGACGTTTACGAACAAATAGTGCCGAAAGCGCTTCAAGCGGGATCTTGTCGTCGGCAAAATCGAAAGGAGCTCCCACGTAGGCGCTCTTTTGCTACACGATGTAGTCTTGGTAAAATAATTTTGAGAAGGCATTTACGAACAAATAGTGCCCAAAACGCTTCAAGCGAGGATGCATTGTCAAGAAATCTTGAAAAGAGCTCCCACGTGGGCGCTCTTTTTGCTCTGATGAGTCTCGGTTAAATAATTTTGAGAAGGCGTTTCGAACAAATAGTGCCCAAAACGCTTCAAGTAGGATACATTGTCGGCAAGAAGAGTGCGAAAAGAGCTCCCACGTGGACGCTCTTTTGCTACAGTAGTCTTCGGTTAAATAATTTTGAGAAGACGTTTCTGAATAAATAGTGCCCAAAACGCTTCAAGCAGGATGCACTGTCAGCAAGAGTACTGAAAAGAGCTTCCACGTGGATGCTCTTTTGCTACAGTAGTATCTGGCAATCCTTAAACTATGAATCAGCCAAATTTTATTCTCAGGTTGCATAACAGAAATTGAGGCAAAAGAAAAATAGAAACCGAAAATGAGTGAACGTATTAATGCAATTATTTACTACGATGGTGAGGTTTGTGACACCGAAAATGGTGTTGTTTTTTTATCGGAGAACACAACGCGACTGGGTTTTAATCGGAACATAGATTTGATAGAACTTCGTAAAAGAATTAGGCGTAAAATTTTCGGAACAACGCCAATGAAAGTTTAGTCTATTAAGTATAGATTTTGCGCTTCGGTTGATCCGTTGAGATATGACACATTCGACATCAAAGGTCCTCGGAGCTTTGAGGCAATGGTGGAGACTCATCTTGCCAGTGGATCACCCTATCTTGAGGTATATGTACAATTTTCATCGCCAAGTGATCTTTCTTCGACCTCAACATCTCTCTGTGTGTGAGGGGAATACACCCCAAGCCCGAGCACTCTGTTAGTGGGAGGCGGACTACTGAAGTGCCCGTGTTTGGTGGTAGTATGGAAAACATAACCCCTACACGACACTCGGTTGGTGGATGGGACATGCATATCCTTCCTTCGATGTCCGATGATAGAAATACGTATTGGGGAACGTCATCAACTTCTCGTAGTTGGCAATCCACATATGATTGGGAACGTTATGAAAGATGTTTAAGGAGGGATAATGTACTCCCCACGACATCCACCGGCGAGGGGCCCTCGTTCGTTGCAGATTATGGTGGGTCGGATGATGAGTCCGATGTGGATCCACCTCGAGAGCCCTGGCCCGATGGTGCAGAAGTTGCATTATTTTCTAAACCGGAGCCTATTCCAACCGTACCCTAAAATGTTGAGGGCGGTTCAGATGAAGAAGAAGAAGATCTGCTATTCAGGGCGTACTCGCCTCCAGCCCACATGCATAATGTCGATCTATCTCAAGACGATGCATTGAAGTTTCCTGAACTACCACACCAGACGCGTGACCGTACAAGTTCGTCGTTGAATTCGGGCGAATTAGAAGTTGGTAAAGAGTTTTCCAACAAGGATGCTTTTCTTGGTGCATTGAAACAATACAGCATCAATAACGGGGTTAACTACAACGTGGTTAAATCCATGCTCGATAAGTATGAGGCGAAGTGTGCAGTGCAAGACGGTACATGTTCATGGAAAATCATGGCCTCGTTGAGGAAAAGGACAGGCTTGTGGGAGATCAAAAAGTACAAAGGTCCACATACATGTCTTGCCGGTACAGTATCACTATGTGTTCAATGTTTTTGAATAATACTAATATTACGTAATGTTGCATTATTTAACGTACTTCGTTGACAGGTGTTTCACAAGATCATCCAAAGATGGATTCAGAGATGTTGGCTGACTTAATAATACCGACGGTGAAGGCCAATCCCAAGACTACAGTGCCAGCCTTAATTGGCAATATTCGTAGCCAATTGGGGTACACGCCCTCTTACCAAAAGACTTAGATAGCCAACCAGAAGGCGTTGGAAAAGTTGCATGGTCAGTGGGACGCTTCATATAATGAAGTGTGGCAGTGGTGTCAGGTGCTGGAGAGATATGTCCCAGGCAGCATAACAGACCTTGAAATGAAACCGGCGTACTACAACGATCGATTGCTCCGTGGATGCGCAGTATTCAAGCGTCTTTTCTGGACATTTAAGCAATGCCGAGACGCATTTATATACTGCAAGCCATTGGTACAAATTAACGGTACCTTTATGTATGGTAGATATACGCATCGGCTATTGCTAGCTGTGGCACAGGACGGCAGTGGGAGAATCCTTTCAATTGCGTTTGCAATAACACCGGGGGAGTCAGCTGATGACTGGGATTTCTTCCTATTTAGGTTAAGGAGGCATGTCTTCCCCCAACCTGATATATGCGTTATATCGAATCGGGGCCTTGGAATACTAGCCGTAATAGAGCGACAGGGAAGCCTGCGGTATTGCACACACCATCGATATTGCCTAAGGCATGTTGCGTCCAACTACCACGGGCAACATCGATCTACAAGTCAACGACGGCAAGTGACCAATATGGGTATGTAGTATCTATTAATATAATTTCGTTTGTAATATTCAATTTATTCTTAATTGAAGAGTGGTATGTAATATTCGCTATCAACTTATATTGGCAGGGTACGAGATCAATAAGGACCGGTTTCACGAGATGTTGGCGAGTTTGCGCTCAGTTAACGAAGAAGGCGCAAACTACCTACGCAATATTCCTTTCGAACAGTGGACACAAACATACGACGGTAGCCTACGATATGGTCATATGACCTCAAACCTGTCAGAATGCATAAATTCTATTCTAAAAGGAACGCGTCATTTGCCGATAACATCGGTTGTGTGAGAGACATATTTTCGTTTAGTGGCACTATTTTTGAAGCGAGCAGCGAGTTATAAAGGCCAAATGCAGGGAGGCCATGTATGGTGCGCGAATGTATTGCGAGAAATTAACAAGGCGGAGACACGGGCCAACACCATGCACACAGTGTGTCACGACCGCGACAACCTATGGTTTCGTGTGACGAAGTTTGACAGACCAAACCAAGGTATTGTTGGCGGGCAATATCGTGTACACTTGAGATTCCGACAGTTGCTCTAATAGAAGTCGTATATCTTTAAGTTCGGTAGGTATTCCAACATAACTCGTCGAATGGTTCCACCTAATTAAATAAATTTTTAGCATACAATTATACTTTAAATTTACGTAATAATTGTAAAATATAATATTAAATTTACCTCGATATGAGTGGGAATGTATATGGGTGGTTAACTCGAGGACATAAAAATGAAAATCGAAACCGTGCCCATGACTGCAGTAGTGATAGGAAACCTCCGATTTTCGCTTTACTCAGCCGCGTTGCCCCGCACATCTCCCGATACAATTTTGATAGCACGACAGACCCCCAACTCAATTCACCGGCTGCTCTAAAATCAACGAGTTTTTGACCATCTCTCGTGTACGAGGTTTCGTGACAGTCGGCATCGAGATAGCCTCCAATCATCTCAAGAATGTATGCCCGAGCATACCATATTCTTTCTATTTCGGTCGAACCATTATTCGGCTCCGGGAATGTGTCTCGTAAGTAGCCCATCTCGATCCGACCACCGTAAATGTTATCCGGAATAGCACCCAAAAGCTCGTAGCATACGGCGGCCCAATCGCCAGAAGTTGCGAACCCGGTGACTACGTACCCATCCACCGGCAATCCTAATTGTAAATGCACGTCTTCCAGAGTGATAGTACACTCTCCGCATGGAAGATGGAAAGTGTGCGTCTCGGGTCTCCACCTCTCTATCAACGCACTGATTAACTTCGGCTCTAACTTGCACCTTCGGCCTATCGTGGTCACGTGCCAAAAACCCACCTCCCGCAGGTAATTCTCGATCAACAGCGATGACGGACCAGGCATATTGCGAATATAGCATTGCAGCACCCGATCAACAGACTGTTTAAAAAATTATAAAATAAATTTTAATTAAAATTGTATAAACCTAAAAAATATTAAATAGTATTGAAAAATTAAAATTAAAACTTATCATTTACATTTGATCAACGGAGATGTCTTTATCGTCGAGACGAATTAATTCCCCGGCCATTGGTAATACGATCGAATATTTTAAAATTTATCAAAAAAATATATTTCAAAAAATTAAAAAGAAGGGCTTTTTTATAAATATTAAAGGACTATTGTGAAATTTGAGAGGAAGTTTCAAGGAATTTAAGAGAAATTTGAGAAGAAAGTTGAGAGAAAAATGAATAAGGAATTTGTTGTGAAAAAAATAAAAGGGTGGGGGGTTTTTATAGGTTTTTTTTTTTACCGTTGGAGGCCCAACGGTCAAAAAACATTTGACTGTTGCAGCAGGAAAGCGTGCCCTTGAGGAAGCGCTTTGTACCACATCAGCAAAGCGCGTCCTTGTCAGCGTGTTTTGTGCTGATGTGGCACAAAGCGCTTTCTCAAGGGCGCGCTTTCCTGCTGCATCCCCCCAAAACGCGCTGACGTGGACGCGTTTTGGGGGGAAATGGCCCTTTTCCGTAAATAATGCAAATTTCAGCCCATTTTCGTAATTTTTTTTATTTTGGTATATTTTGGTAAATTACCCGAAATATTGACTTGAGAAAAATGGTTAATTTGATGAATTCCGAGTTAAGGGACTAAATTGCAAAAATTATAAAAGTTTAGGGTAATTGTGTAAATTTTAAAAAATAAAAGGGTATTAATTGTAAAATGGATTGAAATGTGAAATGTAAGCTGATAATTGAGAAATTTTATATTTTAAATCAAGATCCTATAAATACTCGTGGGAAAGGAAAAATCACATAATAGTCCTTGAACTTCTGCAACTACTACAATTCAATCCAGGTAAGTTTGTACGGTTTAAAATTTAACATCTATATGATTGGTTGAATAGTATAACATGATACAATATATATTCAATTGTTGATAATGAATGATTATTTTAGATTTGTTATTGAATTTGATGTTCGGATTGGATTGAACGCGGGATAGAGTACATTCGTGGTATGGCGTGTTGTGGGGGATTGGAGTGGAGAGGACTTTGGAGAGATGTATATATTTATTTCCCAAGTAAATTGAGGTTCAGCGTTTGTTGCGAACTCTTGTGTTATACTCTCTGTTTGGCGTGTTTCGATTGGACTAGCTCTTGTGAGCATTTGGTGTGTTTTTGAGGGATTGGCTCGTATGAGCATTTGACGTGTTATGGTTGGATTGACAATGTGCTCCTATCTGTAAGTCATTATTTGAATTGAAAATCTCAGTAAGATAATTTGTTTAATGAATTTGATGGATTTGCTACACATTTGAGTATTAAATTGAATGTATGTGATTTATTGGTTGAGATTCTGGATGATAGGGAACCTTCATGGTTGAATTGATATTGTTTGAATTGTTGTATTTATTTCTGTAAGATCTATCGTTTAGATATGTCAAACTTACTAAGCTTCATTGAGCTTACTTGCGTTATTTAATTCTTGTAGATACTCGGAAGGTTGGACGATCGGATCGGCACTCAAGTCACACTATCCAGCATAACTCGGTAGTTTTTGGAACATTTATTCCATATTATATGTCATGTAATAGGTTTGAATGTTGATACTAATGTTTTGGATATGTCAATAGTTAATTATAAACTTGGTTGTATAAGTTGTTTTGGTTGATACCTTTTTGGTACTTTTAATGTCTTAATAATATGTGTTAAAGTGGCTATGTGATGCATGTTAGAATGACCAAATTAATAGGTGATGAATTGATTATAACATAACTAAGATATGGTATGTTTGAGATGGTATTGAATTAGATGTTAGCTTTGAGTAAGTGATAAGTTGTGTTTAAAGATTTGTTTTCATATAAAATTTTATATACTTGTGGTACCAATGAGGGTACATTGGTTAGGCACTTAATAGGTTGATTTGGTATGTTTTTGGCTTGATTAATGTCACTTTGAATAGGTGTTTTGGTTGGTAAATGGTTTACTTAGGACCCAAGTAAGCTTGAAATGGTAAACTTGTTGTTGAAGGTTCATTTTAGGTCTACACCGCCTGAGACACGGGTGTGGGTTTCAGCCGTGCGACACGGTCGTGTGTCCCTTGTAGATTTAAGGCTCACAAGTCAAGTAGTTACACAGCCTAACACACGGCCTGGTACACGGGCGTGTGAAGCTATTTCGAGTGTTACACGGCCTAGCACACGGGTGTGTGGCTTGGCCATGTGACCTAACTTAGAGAGTTACACGTGCGAGGACACGAGCTGGGACACGGCCATGTATCCCTATTTCAAAGGTTACATGGCCTGAGTCACGAGCGTGTGTTTCAGTCGTGTGAGGCACACGGCCGTGTGACCCCCGCAGTTCAAATTTTCTAACTTTTTCTTAAAATTTCCAAATGTTTTTTATTTAGTCCCGGATTGTTTCTATAGTATTTTTAGGGCCTCGAGGGCTTGATTAAGGGACGTTATGAATGTATTGAATGAAATTAAATTATGTTTGCATTGATGTATGAATTGATTGGTTCACTATTCTGTTTGTACGGTAATGCTCCGTAACCCTATTCCAGCAACAGATATGGGTTAGGGGTGTTACATTCTTAGAGATAGAAAAATAAGTAAATTGTACCTAAGTCAGAAGGGGTACATTGAGAAAGTTCTTTGCAGGTTTAATATGCAGAGTGCTAAGCCTTTAGTACTCCTTTAGCAGCCCATTTCAGGCTTTCATCGGCTTTGTCTCCACAATCAGATGATGAGATTGAGTACATGTCACATGTTCCATATTCTAATGCAGTGGGATCTCTCATGTATGCTATGATTTATTCATGTCCAGATTTATCATATGCAATCAGTACAGTTAGCAGATACATGGCGAATCCCGGTAAAGAACACTAGAAAACAGTTCAATGGATTTTAAGATACTTACGAGGTACTACTGATGTTTGCTTACAGCTTGGAAGAACTAAAGATGGAGTCATTGGGTATGTTGATGTTGATTTTGTTGGAGACCTTGATAGAAGAAGATCTCCTACAGGTTGTGTCTTTACAATCGGAAGTTGTGCAATCAGTTGGAAAGCCACTTTGCAAACTACAATCACTTTGTCTACCACTGAAGCTGAGTACATAGCGATTACTGAGGCTTGTAAAGAAGTCATTTGGTTGAAGGGACTCTTTAGTGAACTCAATGAAGACCTTCAAATTAGTACAGTATTTTGTGACAGTCAAAGTGTCATATTCCTTGCAAAAGACCAAATGTTTCATGAGAGAACAAAGCACATTGATATTCGGTATCATTTTGTTCATGATATTATTGCTCGTGGTGATATTGTTGTGAGCAAAATTAGTACTCATGAAAATCCTGCAGATATGACGACTAAGTCATTTCCCATAACCAAGTTTGAGCATTACTTAAACTTGGCTCAAACTTGGTTGGTGTTCATTGTTGAAGTTAAACCCTTAAGGGGTTTTATGGAAGAGGCGAAGAACTTGTTCGTTGAGAATTCGCAATGAAGAACTTGTTCATTGAGAATTCGTGTCAAGGTGGAGATTGTTAGAATTGAGTGACCCGAATGCTTATTAAAATAAGATACAGTGGTAAAATAAAATAAAAGTAAAATCCATATAGAACTACACTTCTTTTATTTTATTTTAGAATAAGGTTTTTCAACCTTATTACACTCCATCTATTTGATATTGATTAGAATAAGGTGTTTCAACCTTACTACACTCCTTCTATTAGAATATGGTTTTACAAGCCTATAAATAGACATAGTCTACTCCTCTTGTATTCATTCAAATTCGACTTAGTGAATTATCTTCTCCTCTTCCCGTGGTTTCTTTTCCCGAAAGTGTTTCCATGTAAAATCTGTATGTTCTTTAGTTTTTCTTTCTCTTTTCTTTGCGATACATTGTCATTATCGACATTCTATTTTTCACAATTATTGAGGAAAAGAAATTCCATGCTAGCAAATGATTTTGATTAATTGTCCATGTGTATGGATTTAATTGGCTTAAACTGCCACATTGGATTTTTTTAACAAAAATTGTCAAAGGGCTAATTTTAGTGACCGAATGAAAGTAAAGAGAGTAAAGTGACCAAAAAAATTAGTAAAATGGTTAAAGTGAGAATTTTTTTTTAGCACGTGAGTCGAAATTGGTATTAAGTGTTTTTCTAATTATTATTATAATTATATTTTCATAAAACAAAAATATTTTTATTATTATTTAGTATTATAATTTTATAATTTTTAGGTAATTTGCAACTTGAAAGTAATTAATTACATCAAAAATCAAATGTTGATCAAAGATTATGCTGATGAGGATGATAGATTGAAGAAGAAGATTAAAATAAAATTTTAATTTTTTTTATGTTATTACTATTTATTTTTATTAAGATTTAATTTTAATTAAAAAGCTGAAGTTTTTTAAATTGTTTTTAATTTATTTCATTTTTGTTTTATAATACGATGAGATGATTTAATAATTTCAATAATTGTTTCACTTGCGAAAATATTATAAAAATTTTAAAAAAAATAGCGATAATCTTATCCCAATCAGATAGGTTGATTTTGAACAAGTTTTATAAAGTTTAAGTTGATTATATTAGATACAATTTGAATTTATATTTTAATTAATAACATTTTTATTTGGTTTTAAATTAGAAAAAAATTAAATATAAAATGTTAAAATAGTTTTTAATGTTAAAACTAAAAAAAAAGTAAATTTAGTGTTTCAAAATTAAATTAAAAAATTAATAGCTAGTTTGATAATTTCAATATATTAAAATAATAATTAATTTTATCTATTATTAATGTACCCGTTCAAATTAAATCAAAATCTAATCTTAGTTCTCAAAATACTTTTTTATTTTTTGAAATTTAATCTTTAAGATTTTTATGTAGATTTTCAATATAGAGATGCTCTTTTACCTTTATTCAAATTCATAATAAGTGTTAAAATAATTCATCCTCAATTACTCTTTCATTATATTTTAAACTATTCAATTTAATTAATAAGTAATATCTTATTTTTATTTAAACTGATAATAATTCTATTAACGGACTATAAAAACCCAAAAAGAGGCATACACAAAAATATATTATATATATTAGTTATTTTTATAATGATTACAAAGTTAAAAATATGTTATCAAATAATGAAAACATAAATGCGTATATTCACGTGCAACGCACAATAAAAAAAATTAGTATATATAAAAATACAATTTTAAAGAAACTTTTAAACTGACCAATATAGTTTTTGTTGTTTACTGTATTACTAAATTTGTGGTTACAAATATTTTTTATTATTTATAAGATTTATCTTATTTATAAATAATAATTTTAATTTTATCAAAATATTTGATTAAATAAATTTAATTGATAAAAAAATTTATCATACTTATAAATAAGAATTATGATTTTACTAAAAAAAATTTGTTAAATGAAAATTTTGAATTTCATATTGAATTACTTTATATTCAAATTATTATGTTACCATTAACAAAAAAAGAAAAAAAATATTAGAAAATTTTAATTATTTATGTAATAAGTAACTCAATATTTCAAATATAAAATTTTATAAATAATACATTTATACCATCGAATATAATATATCATATCTACGAGCTATTATGCTCAATTTATTAACTATTAAAAAATAAAAATAGAATAATGTTTATTAAAATAATAAATGGATTTTTATTTTTTTAGCAGTTATTATTTTGATTATATTGATTTTTTCTTGAATTATGAATAATGTTTTTTTTTTTTTGCATTAACTAAATGAAATAAAATTACAGTGTAGGCTTTTTTATACATATAATATAAAATAATATATTAAATTCAAAATTGGGTTACATGTTGGATTAATTACCAAAATAGTATAGATGGGATGGTGGAGGGTGGTGCATAGGCGGCACCACCCTTATTTTCTGACAACTATCCTAAACAGTTAAAAAAAAAAAAAACAATATCTGAATAGGTGAAGCCTTGTTGATAGGCGGTACCTAAATATCGGGTTTAGTATCTACCTGCTTTTATATACGAGTATAGTATGTATTTGGGGGTGGTGCCATATTAATAGGCGGCACCAGTGACCCCTCTTTGACAGGCGGTACCAATGACCCCTATTTAATAGGCGGCACCGGAGAATAAGCAGATTTGGGGGACCTTATAACCATGGTTCCCCTTTGTAGTTTTAAAAACGGAGAAGTAGTTTTAAAAAAAAAAGGAAAGCAGAAGAGAAGAAGAGAGGGAGAAGAAAGAAGGTAAAAAAAAAAAAATAGTAGAGAATATTAAAGGAAAGAAAGCTAAAAGAAAGAAAGGGGAAGCAAAAAAAGAAAAGAAAAGAAAAGATGGTAGAGAAGAGGAAGGTGAAAGTATGTTTGAATAGAAGCGATTAGAAATTATTATAAATTATTTCGTAACTAATTTGTTTAGTTTGATATTTATTGTGATTTGTTATAAATGTAATTTTTTATGTTGTTTTTTTAATTATTTTAAAGTTAATTTTTTAGTAATTATTATAAATTAATTTTTAGTTAGTGATGACTCTAGAGGAAAATAGATAAATACTGAAATTTGAAAAAAAAAACTTATTTTCTGTGATAGATATTGGAAGAAATGGCAATAAATCTGATATTACCTGATGAGATAACAATTTCAGCACAAAGGGAGAAAGTTGATAGGATGATTAGAGAAGTGCAAGATTATAGAATGAAACCAGAAGAAGACATCGTTCAACACATTAGTACCGTAAATCAGAAGATGCAAGAAGTGTTATGGAAGTGTCATGAACTGATTAGAAAGAATAAAGTGCAATATTTGACCCTTAGAGGGTCATTAATATAACAGGAGCATCAAATGATTTTAGACCAACTTTGGAAGACATTGGTACCACGAACCTATTGAAATATAGTTATATACTACGTGAAGTTTATAAGCTATTATGGAGCAAGGAAAATAGTGAGATAAAGTGTAACGCCCTAAAATTTTGAGAATTTTATTGTGAGAATATGCAATAATTAAGTCTTTGTATCTGTGGTTCTGTGCTCTGCTTTTGTGATTAGGGTCTAGAGTTCAAGTCGCGTCGTTAAGAGTTTTATCATTTTAGAATAACCCCTATTCATGCATTAGTGTAATTTTGTGTGAACCTATGTTAAGAGTGAGCCTAATGGTTCACTGGTTAAGCATTTGTCTGTATTCTGTCTGGTTCCGAGTTTGAATCCTAGTGTATGCGTTAAGAATATTTTGCTTATGCGTTAAGAATATTTTGCTAACTGTCAGATTTTTGGTTGGAAGTTAAATGAATTAAAATCTACGTTTCTTCTTCATTTCCTCACTCTTTTTTTTTCTTTTCTTTCTTTATTTCTCCTTTTCTCCTTTTCTTCTTCTGCTTCTTTTCGTTTGTCGTATTATCAATCCTATTCCTTGTTACTTCGTAGCATCTGCTTAGACTCGTATTTTGCCTGTTACTGTTGTCGGTAAATTGTTTCGAAAAACTCTGTGAATTGGTTGTTGTTCTTTTGCCATGAAATTGGTTTTGCGATTAGCGACGGGATTTTTCTGTTTGCACATTAATTTTTGGCCTTAGAAGGAAGCCTCGAGAACGATGGTCCCTCTAACGTTCGTAATTCATGAATTTCATTTGGACGCGAAGGTAATGGCTAAATGGAATTGGGATTTTGTTAAAGTGTGTCGATGTCACGTTAAAACTTAGTATCGATGATGATCTATCGTTAATTGACTGTTAACTGTCTGTTTTAGGCGTTAGAGAATCCCTACGTTGTTTCTACTTCGAAAGTTACTTCAGGTGCGTGCCGAAAACCTTAATTTTGCGAGTTTCGGTCACCGAAAATGGTGGCTATTGAAGCCACACGGCTAGGCACACGGGTGTGTGTCTAGGCCGTGTGGGTTGTGTAACTCACTGTTCATCAATTTGGAGCCACACAGACGTGTGTCTAGGCCGTGTGGGTTGTGTAACTCACTGTTCATCGATTTGGAGCCACACAAACATGTGTCCAGGCTGTGTATGGCCATGTTAGTGTAGGGTTCACACGGGAAAATGATGCAGGCGTGTGTCTAGGCCGTGTAACTCACTGTTTGTGACTTAGGACTACACGGACAGGCACCCAGGCGTGTGTCCAAGCCATGTGAGTCACATGGGCGTGTGTCCAAGCCGTGTGAGTCACACGGGCAAGGACATGGGCGTGTGTCCAGGCCGTGTAAATCTCTGTTTACATTTTAGAACAATACGGGTAGAGGACATAGGCGTGTGCCCAGGCCGTCTGGCATATAAAAAGGGCCCGAAACCCTTTTTGACGCCGTAAATGTTGCCTAAGACTAATATTGACTTCCTCATTGTATGAATTATCTGAATTTGACTGAACGAGTACTCTCTGATACTTTATGACAGACGTATGAATACCATAACTATATGTGTACTGTAATACTCAATCCGTTATTGAACTGTGTTATCTACTTGTGAAACAATTTAAAATAACTGAATACATATTATGGATTTCTATACTCTGCATCTGTATGGGTTGGGATTTCGTGAAGAAGGATGTATTCTGCTCTAAATTGGTGGCTAAGCCACCATGTGTATAATTTTGATTCTAGCGCTTCGTCGCATTACAATCTAACGGCTAAGCTGCGCTTCTGTAAACGTGTCAGACAAACACTCCCTGGTGTGTAGGGTTGGCTGGGCATTGAACGCCCTTAACGGTGTGTTAGGATGGCCAAAGATGTTTTGTAGCAGATGGGGGTTAGGAATATCTGCATCTGAATCTGATATGTTCTGTATATGAAACTGAAATTGTTTTTACATTTTTAATTAATTTGTCTCGAATCTGGACTAGAAATGCTTCTGTTACCAAATCGAACTTTTGAATTCCAAAACTATTTGATAAATGTGTTTTAGTTTAACAAACTTCTTTATGCACTGAGTTCACAACTCACTCTATTATTAATTGGATTTTAGGTGGTTCTTAGTCTTGAACGGGTCAGCACCGCGGGAGCTCGGTTAAGCTTCTATCTTTCTTCTAAATATTGCTATTAGGGATTTTGATATTCTAAGATATATGATGTTTGGAAAAGATTGTATACTCGCTTAATTACTATATTGGGTATTATATGTTAAATGGTTTATTCTGACTGTGATATAAATGTGGTGTTTTAGTATCGTTGATGTAACTCACTGGACTTGGTTTAGACGTCTAGGCCGGGTTTAGGGTGTTACATAAAGTGTAGGTTCGCAAAAGCTGATTGTGAAGCAAAATGTCTTTGACATGCCATGGATGGATAAATTATTTGTTAGGAAATTACCAAGAGAATTTATAAATTCAATACCCATTATAGAGATGGAAGAGAAAAAAGATCTTGAGGAATTTCCAAATTGGATTGTAGAAGATGAATTTGAAGAGAATTTAAAATTTAATATAGAGAATTTCCTGGAGGAAGATACAGAATTGGAGATGGAAGAAAACGTAGAAATGAGTTTAAGTGGTTAAATCTGAAGATAAAGTAAAAGTTAGAGACTAGAAAATATGAAAAAGAAATTAGTAAATATGGTTGTATGTACAAAATGAGAACTTAATGTTGATATAATACGGAGCTTATGAATGAAAAGTTTTACATATTGATATAATGTTGGTCTTTCTTTTTACAATTTTTTTTATTAAAGTAATTTTTTTGCTATTCGAAATTGTATTGAGAATTTTTATTTCTTTTTTAACAGATTTAGTATTGAAGATGGATGATCAGTTTTTAGTATGCGTTTATTTCGATGGAGTAATTTTGAAAACAATAGTTGGATTTAAATTTGAATGTTGCCAACAAATAGCAATGAGATTTAATAGAAATGTCTCGATTGATGATATGAAGGAAATGATTGGTGCAAAAATTGTTAGACGTTGTGGGAGAAGGATCTCGAAAATTTTCTACAAGTTTTCATTTTCGAAAGATCCCATCAAATTCACCGAGATGGAACTTGTAGACGATAAAGACGTGGAGACAATGGTCGCTCTTTATTGTGGGAATCAGAGCGACCAAAATGCACCGATTCAGTTATTTGCTGAGTTAGCTGATATGAACCTAACTGAAGATCCCACTCCATTAAGTAAAGAACATAGAGCTTAAGAGTCATGTATGGTGGTTCCAATATCGTATGTTAATAGTCAATCGACTATATGCAGGATCGACATCGATCTTAATGCTACACCCAAGACTGATGCGATTGGTGATGATGGATGCGATAGTAGTGATCCTTCTAATCACGTGGTCGATAATAAGAGTGATCCCGATATGGATGAGGTCTCGAATGATATTGACGACGAAGGCGTGAATGATGATAAAAATGTTAACGCGTCTTCAGTCGGGAACAAAATTTGATGTGTTGTGATACACAATAATCCTGGGGCACACATGTCGCTCATAGACCCCGATGCGGCGTATGCAGTCGAGTTTCTAGAGTATCTTGATATACTACATGCTCACCAGCTTGCCGTAGATTCCAATCCTGAGAAGTTGTTTGTGGGCTAGAAATATGAAAAGAAGGAAGAGTGCGTATTTACCATTAAGCGGTTACAAAACCGCTGTGTCTAAACCGATGTTATATATTATGGAATGTTTTAGGTCAACGGAAGGCTGAAATTGGTGGGTACGAGCCACATTTATCCAGAAGTCACAAATGTGGGAGATACAAAAATTTATTGGGTCTCACATATGCACTTCAACACGTATGACAGAAAATCACCGGACACTTGATTCCAAAACTATCTGTACATCTATCATGCCAATGGTGAAGGACATGCTGACCATTAAAGTTTCGGTATTGATTGACGAAATACAAGCACGATTCCAGTATCGAGTATCATACCAAAAAGCATGAATAGCTAAACAGATGGCAATGGAGCAATTGTAAAGAGATTTTGATGCGTCGTACAATAAGCTACAGGGGTGGATAGCCGCTATGAGGGAGTAAGTGCAGGGGACTATCATTCAGTTGGAGACGACTTTATGACAGTCCAGATGACCAACTACAACCGGGAAAAATTTTTTTCCAATGGATGTTCTGAATGTTTAATCCATATATGCGAGCATTTCCCCACTGCAAACTATTTGTGCAAGTAGATGAGACCTGGCTATACGACAAATATAAGTAAATCCTACTTATTGCGGTTGCTTAAGACGAGAACAAGAACGTGCTTCCGATAGCATTTTCCATTGCAGACAAGAAGAACATGGAATCATGGGATTTCTTCCTCACGAACCTACGGAGGTATGTTGTTAGTGATGATAATATCTGCATCATTCTCGATAGAGTGAAGGGAATAATTACCGCCATTAGATGTTCCGGTGTACCATGGAGATTCATTTACTGCATCCGGTACATCATGCCAAACTTCCACTGAGAGTATAAGAACGTAGACTGGTGGAGACAAATTGTGCAAATGGGTAAAGATGACCTTATCTTTTTAATATACGTTTTAATGTTTTAACTCGAGATTGTAACTAATCTTTTCTTAATACATACACAGCGTACGAGCTAGAGCCACACCTTTTCTGGCAAAGGATGATAGACTTGAGAGTGACATGGAAGGTGAAACGAACACATCTTTTCGAAAGCTGTTGGGTACCATGGAGCCATGGTAATGGACTCAAAGTTTCGATGAGGGGTTTCGCTATGGTCATATGACCACCAGCTTGGCAGAAGGGGTTAACTCTGTGTTGAGGAAAACACGACATCTTCTGATTTCATCTATGTTCTATAGGCTAGTTAGCTTGATGCCAAGAATGAGACAGCAGCAAGTCAATCAGATGGAAGCGAGACACGTGTTTTTTTGAAGATGTTAAGGATGCAATGGTTGCGAACCATTAGAGGGCGAGATCGATGAATGTAGAAGTATATTCACGACATTTTGAAACGTTTCGAGTTACGGAGACCATCGATCATCGATCTGGTATACCATCAAGGTCCAACGAAGTTGATCTTTGAAACATACGGTGCGATTGCAGGAGGTTCCAGACACTTCATTATCCCTGTGTGCATGTTATAGCAGCCTATGCTCGTGTCATTTAAATTTACAAAGTTTGTATTTTTGCATTTATATTTTACTACAATTAAATAAATACAAACTTGACTATTTAAATTACAGAAACCCCTAAAATTGATGGTTTGATGGTGTGGTCCTAGGGGTATATTTTTGTGGTGGTCGGTGTTCACGTTGCGGGTGATTGCGGCGATCAACATTCTCCTCACCCGAACCTGGGGGTGTGCTAAACATAGTTGAAAAATCATAAGCCCCAAACGTCGTCGATGATATTGGGCTGGGAGGAGTGGAGTACTACAGTAGTAATGGGCTGAAGATATTAAACGTCATCTTTGATCTCGAATCAGGTATATCAAAACTGGATTTGAAAAACTATGAATGATATCTGTGGCTTAACAAGCCCGGGAATAGTCATCGAACCCCAAGTTCAAATGATAAGAGCTATACCCAAACTGTGTATGAGACTGCTCGGGTTCGGGCTCTAGCTCGAACTCTGGCTAAGGTTCGGGCGAGGGCTTTGGCTCGGGTGCAGGAGGCGTATGTGGGAAAGAATAATCGTATGCCCCAAGTCGGTGCATGTGCCGGGGGACTACAATCGATTGCCCACCAAATAAATATGGTTTTCCCATATCGGAGTACCACTGTATGTATGCTAACGAGGGCTGCAAATCGAAAGAAATATCTATCTGAAGTCCCCACGCCATTCGGTTGTCCCACACTGCAATATATTGTTGATGCACTACCGCCCAATTATTTCTGTGTTTTCCTCTCTTGTTAATCTCGTGGATCTTCCCCAATTGCATTGGCAGAGCCGAGATATACTGTATGCAACCGAACTGCTGGAGTACTAGATCTCCGTTATATCACTCCGATGCGTTAATGCACCACAAATGTAAGTGAATGTGGGTAGACGAAGGAATAACAGCCGCAATTTTTGGCAAGGAATAGGGCATCTAGATGAACTACAAAATTAATAACATGGTTAAATTCTAACACGATTCAAGTAAGATATACAAAGTAATTACATGTCACGAATATTGGAATAGTTTACCCCTTCCCCGGCATGTTATTCAATCATCAGACGGGATATTGGAACCGTGTATGACCTCCCGATACCCGAATTGGTACTCCATCTACAAAAATAAATAACTTGTTAGAATAATATCATTAGAAAAAAAATTGTCACCTATTCACGAGTGGAAAAACATATGTTTGGTGACTAACCGATGCCAAGAATGGAATCCGGTAAAGAGCCCAAGACTATAGCAATATGAGGCATCCGCCTATGTCCACGACAGAAGGCTTTGTCACCTGAAAAAGCTCGCAATACAACATAGCCAGTACTGCGGAACCCAAACTATACAAACAGACATTATGCAAATCAATTAACAGGGGTAAGTACATCAAATGGATCTTATTGTTATTTGCATCTAGCATGAGTACACCCATATAATGTGCATAATGCACGCTCGAGCGGCACACATCACCTCCCGCTCAGTGGCATTAATCGGTAAATGCTCAAAATTTGCATTCAGCCATGAAAACCTCAAACCTATAAATTTCGACTCAGCATCACCAAGCGAGACTCCTAGTAGGTTATCACAAAGGGCGGCTAGCTCAAAGATTATACTTACACCCGTTACCGCACTCCCGTCGATTGGGAGCTCAAGTTGTAGTGCAACATCCTCCAGAGTGTTAATGCACTCCCCACGCGGCAAATGAAAAGTGTGGGTCTCCGGGCACCACCGTTCCATCAAAGCGGATATTAAGTCGTACCGCAAATCAAACGTCTGGATCAATGTCGCTGACCCGAATTCGGCTAACTCCAAGTATGACATTAGTCATTCATCCGATAAATATCCTAAACCATTCACATGACCCCTTAATGCGTGGTACGGGCCCTGGTACTATTAAATTATAGAAATAGTTAATATAACATAATTTAATTCCGTAAATGATGTGGAACTTTTTATAAGGGAACCTGTGAGTAACAAATAACAATTTATTACCATCTTTTTAACTGTGTTTGATATGTGATCATCGTTATTAATTAAAGAACCCATTTCGATATCTGCAATTTTAAAACAAAGAATTCAATTAGTTTGTTGCAAAAAAACACATTTCGATAATTAATTTATAGTTGGGTATTTTTATCCCACTAATAGAAAAAATATTATTAAAATACAGATATGTGACACCCTAACACAGAGTTGCAAATAGCACATTTTGATAATTTATTTTTAAGGTGGTCCATTTTAAATATTTATCAAAATACCTAAATGTGATACAATAAATTTTACAATAAATACAGTACAAAAATTTAATTACAAAAATACTAAACAATTTGTCTACATCACATTTTTTGTTATACTATTGCAGTATATAATTAACAAAATAAAAATATCTCATAAAGTTTAACTCAATGGTCTCATCTTTTATCTACCTACATATAAAACAAAAAATTTATGTTAAAATAATAGATACTATCAAAACAAGTAAACCTAGTTTGGTTGGACTATATGTTGTTATGTGCATCTAATAATAAACCAAAAAAAAAAAATACATGTCCATAAAAAAATATAACAGAAACATCTTTAATTCCAACTAAATGGACCCATCTTTTACCTACATAAAAACAAAAAAACAAAAAAATTTATGTTGAAACAACATAAACTATCTCAACATAATAAACCTAATGGGACTAATGTTGTTATTTGAATCTAATAAAAAACATAAAAAAAAATTACATTAGACTTTAAAAATCAAAGAGAAACATACCTGCATACTTTCCAAAATAAATCAAACAACCTTCCTTTTTTACTGAAATAATACCTTACAAAAAAAATTTTAAAAATAGTATCAAAATCTGAATTATAACATTTCTAAAATAAATAAATAAATAGAAAAATAACATTTATGACCTATAAAAAACCCTAAACTAATCAAATAATGTATAAATACTAAACAAAAATACATTAATTCCTCTTTTTTTAACCCTTTACAAATAATGTATAAACCCTAAATAAATAATTTTATTAAACCCTCTACAAAAATACCTTAATTTCTTTTTTTCAAACCCTAAACAAACAAAATCCACAAATTTTGTTCTTAACCCCCAGCTAATCCTAAACCCTCCCTAAACTAATCCCAAATCCCTTTTTTCATTAACCCTAAACTTCTTCTTTGCTTTTCTTCTCTTCTATTCTTGACTCCACCACAAATCATCTACTTTTTCTTCCTTCTTCCCTTCTATATTCCGCTACTTTTTATTCTCTCCTTTTTTCCCCCTTCGTTCTCTTCTTCTTCTTTGGTCTGTTTTCTTTTCCTTTTTTTTTTCCATTTTGGGGACCATTATAAGGTCCCAAACAACATTTAATATCCATTTTCATGAGACCCTTAAGGGTCTTGTCCCATCGGCAGGCGCAACTAAGCAGCAAAAGAGTCCCATCCATGCTAGACCGGTGCTGCCTGTTAGATAGGCACAACCACTGCTGATGCCGCCTGTCAGACAGGCTTCACTAGGCCCTCCTCGGGCTGTATGGACCACGGGTTAAAACGGGTTTAAAATGGGTGGGGTGTATTTTTTGTTTGGGTGCCGCCTGCTAGATTCCCAGCATTGATTAAATTTTTTTTTCATATGAGAAAACTGAAACTGTCAGTTTTAGGGTGGTGGTGCCGCCTATGCACCACCTTCCACCACCCCATCTATACCATTTTGGTAATTAATCCAACATGTAACCCATTTTCGAATTTAATATATTATTTTATATTATCTGTGTAAAAAAGCCTTATAGTGTACATTGAATATGGTCTATAATTTTTAATATTATTAAAAAATATAAATCTATAAATGTTCTAATTATCCTTTACTTTACATAAATTACAATAATTAAAAATGTATTATTTTAAAAAATTATTTAAAAATCTAGCTCATAACATCACGTGCAATGCAGGTGACATTAAGAATAAAAAATAATTTATGTATTGTTATTATGTTTATTAGTTATTATTTGAGTAATGTTGATTTATATTAACTATATAAATTAAAGCTATATTGTACATTGAATATGATATTATGATTTCAATGATTTAAATATTATTTAAAAAAATATTTATCTACAAATGTTTTAATTATGTTCTATAATATTGATTATTACTTTACACTAATTACAATAAATAAAAATGCTTTATTCAAAAAAAACTATTATATTTGTGTGAAGCTAGTTATATTCTTGGAATTCGAATCTTTAGGGATCGAAAGAATAAAATGATAGATCTATCACAAACTTCATACATCGATAAGGTACTGGAACGTTTTGCAATGACCGATGCAAAGTCAGATGCTCAGCTAACTGCATCAGGTTTTCATCTTTCTTTAGATGATTGTCCTAAGACAGCGGAAGAAAGTGAGCATATGAGTAAGGTTCCATATGCTTCGGCAGTTGGAAGTCTTATGTATGCGATGTTTTGCACACGTCCAAATATATGTTTTGCAGTAGGAATGGTTAGTTGATATCAGGCGAATTCTGGTCTCAGGCATTGGCAAGTTGTAAAGCATATATTATGGTATCTTAAAAGAACCAGGGATTATATGCTTGTGTATTCTGGGGAGAAACTTACTCCTATTGGATACACAGACTCAGACTTCCAAACCTATAAGATTCGAGGAAATCGACATCGGGAAATGTATTCGTTCTAGGCCATGGAGCCATAGTATGGAGAAGTGTAAAACAAACTTGCACTGCTAACTCTATTATGGAAGCCGAGTATATGGTTGCTTCTGAGGCAACGAAGAAACAATATGGCTTTGAAATTTTTTAATCGAACTTGAATTCATTCCTGGTATGAAAAAAGCTATAACACTATATCGTGATAACAGTGCTGCAATAGTTAATACCAAGGAAATGAGAAGTCACAAGAGAACGAAACACATTAATCGGAAGTATCACTTAATACGTGAGGTAGTAGCTGAAGAAATTGTAGATGTAGTAAAAGTAGCTTCTAAAGATAACCTTGTGGATCCGTTTACTAAGACTCTTATAACTAGGAGTTTTAATAAACACGTCGAGGATATGGGAATGCAAAACATGACACATTTACTTCACTAGGGCAAGTGGGAGATTGTTGGGAAATATGTTATATTGTAGTAAACATGTAATTATTTTCTATGTATTTGAAAAATAAATAAATAAATTTCACATTTCACTATTATGTCTTTTGTATTTTTATCTTTCATATTTTGTATGCATAGAGAAACTGTGACAAGAAAATATTAGCTCATTGATTGTCTAAGTTCAAACTGATGATAAGTGGCATTGTAAGAATATTTACATTGCGAGAAAGACAACTTACTTCAGTAGATAATCTAAACGAGTCCGTAATCTCGTAAAAGAATCAAAGTAAGCATTTGATTCAAATACTGAGAAAGATTATTATGTCGTCTACAATTCCAATTAAGGAGATGACTAGTCTTGGCTATCAGATCAGTTGACTCCACGGGTAGAGACATAGATGTATTCATTGACAGAATGATACATTGGACTGGACCCAAGATGAATTAATTCTAAATCTGTTTGTGAATTAATTCACTTGTGACGTTCATGGTGTGATTTACCTAAATCCTGAGTTAGTCACTGACCATGTGTATGCAACTCATGTGCTTTGATATAAGTGGAGGCTTATGCTTTAAAGATGATTGAGCCCATAGCCGGTATGTTAGGTACATGACTTGTGTATGGCATGGCTTTACTAGCAATAGTGGAATTCATAGCTCAATTAAAGAGTTAATGATATCCTCTCATTGGCATTGTGTGGATTGATAAATATGAAACATGGTCACAAGTTACTTGTTCTTGAACGAGTAATTTATCACATTCATTTGTTGGCAGTGATCATATTAATCATTAAGAAGACATAATGGTGACAATGAGACAAAATAGGATTGTATTGAGTGAACAGATTTAACTCAAATGAATCAATGATATCATATAAGGGTAACACACACATGACGAGGTCATTGGACAAAGCAGTTGGATGAATTGCTTTCGTAAAGAGTAAACAATAAGGAGTTTTTAATCATGGTACTTCTTGTGGACTGCCTTCATGATTAAGTAATTGCAAATTATCGAAATGATGCTTCTGGACATAATTACAATCACTAAAGCCTAATTGTATATGTCTGATTGGTCCCTCTGCTATCTTAACAAAAGCTCGATCGAACTGCATTTGAATCAGAAGAAAATTCTACGACTTTAGGAATAATTTAATTGGGTCGATTTATTCGATGTTGAATTAAATTAGGTGATTGTGAGAATTGTTCAACTAGAGAATTTGATTAAAGAATTTTCTTGAAAAATTAATTTGGAAAACCTAAGTAATTTTTGGAAAAATTAATTTTGATCAAGTAAAATTAAATTAATCAAATTAATTAAAATTAATGATATTTTTGAAAATTAATTTTCAAGTCAGATAATTGACCTAATTGGTAATTGAATTTGAAAATTAGACCTGAGATCGTAAATTAGGCCCAGGAGAGCAAAACCGAGACCAAGACCCAAAAATTGGTCGAACCGGGCCTGATATGTGAAACCGAGTCGACGGTCCAATCGGTGGCTATATCTGATTGGTTAGGTTGTCTCTGGCCCGGACCGAACTGACAAAAATCAAACCAGCTCAGGGTGCCGGTGACTGCAACGACGACATTTCGGTGGCTGAAAAATGGTCGACGTCAGTGGGTCTTCGGTGGTTGAGCAGTGGAAGAATTATACTCCTACTAGGACTCTACCAGAGAATTTGATTTCAGATTAACTATTCCAAAAATAATATTATTCTAATAGATTTAATATTAAATTTAATTTAATACTTATCTTAATAGTATTTTATTAATTTATTATTAAAGTGATTATCTTACTATTAAATTTAATTTAATGTTTATCTTATAGATAAATATTTTATTAATTTAATAGATTTAATATTAAATTTAATCTAATATTTATCTTGATAAGCACTATATTAATTTAATATTAAAGATATTAAGTTTGATCATAGTTGAACTCTCTAGACTCTCCCTATATTATTTTTCACACTTGAATTCAAGAGAGTTATAGAGTGAAAATTCTATGAAGAAATTATTTCAAAAAATTTCTAGAGATATTTTCCTTATTTACAACTTGACTAAAAAATTTAGAGAAATTGCGAAATTACCCCACTGGTATTTTTTGTGAAAATTTTTCTGATTCGAAGCAAGCCCATACTCGGCAAACGTACACTTGAGGATAGTGGAGAAAACTACTCGGTCGAAGCGTTCATCCTAAATGAATCGAAAATGTACAAATTTGATCAAGTGTTTATTACTTTAGATATCACAATCAAGTTCTTGTTTTAGAAATTTTTTTTAAAACTTTGGTTTTTTCCTAAATTTATTTTCTGCTGCGTTTTTCAAATCCAATTTTCCAACAGCGACATGATCAATTAAGAGACATTGAGGCATCTCATATTGCGGAGTTAATTGACAGTGTTGAACTTGAAATTGGAAAAGGGAAAAATCAAGTTGGTACTCTCCAACGTCCAGGCAATACCCGATGGGGATCTCATTTAGCTTCTCTCAATAGCTTAATGAGGATGTTCGATTTCGTCCATGTTATATTACAAGATATCATCAAGTCCGGCAACCTTACTTAAAAGATTGAAGTTGATGGAATATATGATGCAATGACAACCGTTGAATTTGTTTTCATATTGTATTTCATGATTGAGATGCTTGGAATCACTGATGATCTTCGTCAAGCATTGCAATATAAATTGCAAGGTATACTAAACGCGATGCAACTGGTGTCATAAACTAAAACGCTTCTCCAAAAATTCAGAGAACATGGATGGGATCCTTTGTTTGAGAAAGTGAATTTATTTTGTAAAGATCATGAGATAAAAATCCCTAATTTAAGTGCTCCTTACAAAGCTGGTCGAGGTCGGTTTCCCATCTAGAGAGATAACCTCACAATTGAGCATCACTATCAATTTGATATATTCATTGCTGGTATCAATTCATTGCTAACAAAAATGAATTCTTGCTTTAATGACGAGGTAGTGGAGTTAATTGCTCTTAGCCCCGCTTTGGATCCATGCGAAAAGTATAAAGCTTTTCGGATGGAAGATATCTGCAAGCTTATGAATGATTTTTATCCGGACGATTTTACAGAGCAAGAAAAGCTACACATGAAGATTCATTTGGAGCATTTTCAACTTGATGCTCATTAAAGAATGGAGTTGCAGAAAGCTTCTATAGTTGCCGAGTTGTGTCAAGTTCTATAAGACAAATAAGTCGAGTATTTATCATCTTCTTGATAGAATTATTCGTCTTGTGCTAACTCTTCCCATGTCTATTGCAACGACCGAACGAGCATTTTCAGGCATGAAAATTTTGAAGACAAGGCTTCGCAACAAAATGAAGGATGATTTTTTTTTTCAACTTACTTGGTGGCATACATAAAAAAAGAGATTACTCTAGAATTTTCAACAGATTCTATCATTGATGAGTTCGATCTTATGAAAAAGTGGAAGGTGCAATTTAGAATGCCTAGTATTGAGAAATAAGACTAAGCCCAATTTTTTTAATTTAATTTTTGGAATTATATTGTGTTTTATGAAGTTTTTAGTATAGTATTAGTTATTCTTTCTTTACATATTGAAAATAAATATTTAATTTTATATAGTGAGATTTTTTCCTTTTAATTTTTTTACAGTTAAATCGTTCATGCTTTTTAAAAAATATTAAATTGATTTGTTTGATAAGAAAAAAAAAGTATCCGAGAAGAATTGACACTTTTTTATGTTAAAAAAGGTCGTTTGGATTTAGAAGTTTCGCCCCCCTTAGAGTAAATTCCTAGAGTCGTCCCTGTATATAACAATGCACATTTGTTCAGAGTTTATATATAATTTTCATATTTATCCCTTTTGAAACAAAAAATAGAGAAATGAACAATCCAAATAAATAATACCAAATGTAAAATTGTCTTTTTATTTAAAATTTGTTTAGAAATAATAAAAAAAATTGCTTCAAAATAGCATTTATATGCTTCAAACCTAAAGGGTAAGTGGGCATTCTCGAAATCATTGAGATTGAAGTATCTTTCGTATCAATTTTACAATTTATAAGGATTAATTTTTTTTAGGGATTGTGACTAGGTTTAAGGTTCAAATCCAAATCCTCCCTTTAAAATATAATTTACCTTACCATTTTTTGATTAATATTTCTCATAATTCTTAACAATATCAACAAATACAATTTTATTAACTTAAAAGAGTTTGGTAATTAGATATCATTCCCCCCGAAACCTAGTTACTAATGGAAAAGAGTGAGCAAGCCTTACTTGGGTTGTTAATTTTGACTAACCTTTCATGCAGTTGATATTATTTCATGAACTGCTCCATCTTTGCCTATTTGGTTTAGATTTTTTATTCTGCACTGTTTACCTATTAAGATTTTCCCAAAAAAGTAAGCTAGTAAAGGGTCTTTTATAGATTTTATAAATCAATCAGCTTCTTCTCTTTCCTTCTTTCCTCATCCTCTGTTCATTTTGATTGCCAAAAAAAGGAAAAATCATTCACTTCATAAAATCACCAGGGACCAAGACTGCCAAAGAAATTAAGATTGTAGCTTAAAACGTACATCATCAACCCTGTGAGACATTCTGACAAACATGTGTTGTGCACAGAAGTCCTCTCGATCTCCAATAATGCCAACCCAAATTGGTAGGAATAAATGACTACTTGGGTTTAGGTGCCAGGGATCCGAAGTCTTTACGAGGCAATAACTATAAACAACAAAGAAATGATCAAAACTTGGTTAAGAACTGATGTAAAAAGGAGAAGCGAAGGCTAACCGTCCAAAAAGCTTTGCCTTCCACAAGACCATAAGGAACAGCTCCGAAATTCCTCGAATCCTTTGTGTTATATATGTTATCTCCTTCTACCCAAACATGCCCTTTTGGAACCTATATATTCACAAATCATTTTCATTCTTTGAATATACAAAAGTGGAAATCCAAGAAAATATACACTACCACAATAGTATTGCATTTATAACTGTTTTTGGGGTCGACGACGTAGGTGACTTGATCACCTTCCATTCCGACCAGCCGTTTGCAGACAACCCTCCTAGGATTCTCAGGCGACCGAAAGAAGACAACGTCACCAGGTCGAAGTTTTCCAGTTCGGGTCGAAATGCGCTCCATCAACAACACATTGCCTGTTATGCCCAAGGTTGGAAGCATGCTAGGACCATAAGTCTTTAGAGTTCCGTCATTGCCGCCGCCGCCCAAAATTCATAAAAGTAAAATTAAAACCCATAAATGAAAACATGAAATGATGATTGATAAGCTTGTTTTTATGGGGGATAGTTGAAAGATTTCTTACTACAACGGTAGTGCCGAGATATTTGTGGGTAACATAAAGCAAACAGAGGCCTCTCGCTATAGGGATAACCCTGCTGCTCCATTCTCCCATTCTTCTCACTTTTTCCAACCAATTTAGATTCTGGGTTTTCAAACATGGTAGTGACTTAATCAACGATAATGAAATGTTTGTGGGCTTTGAAATAGGAAGAATCCAACATTGATCCATTTATCCTGCTTTGGGCTTTATTACGTTGTTTTGTTTCAATCTTGGTTTGAGAAGTAGGATACATCAAGAAATCCCAGTATTCCTGGAACTGGTAAATCTTCTTTATGAGAGAGGATTACAAGTCTAAAGATGCAATAGCTTCGGTTTTTTCTGCCATGATCCGTAATTTTTTTTTTTTTTTTGAAATTACGGCTTAAAATATTCTAAAACCACTCTAATTATAGTTGAAGCATCAAATCAGTTTCAAGTATTAAAACAAAAATTTACTAATTTTTTAAAAAATTAAATGTTTTTTTAATTTTAATTTATATTTATATATTTTAAAACTTTATAAAAGAATTTTTTTAAAAACTTTTTTGAATTATTTATATATTGAATATAATTTTTTAACATTTTTAATCAATATAATATATAATATTAAAAAAAAAAACATATGTTCTAATAACACCACATGGATGGTCAACATTAATCAATGTCAGTTAACACTTAACAACAGTCAACGGTCGATTAATATCTGATTAAGGGTGAATCAAAATCAAATCTATTTTTTAAATTTAAATTTAACTTTTTATTTTAAATAAATTTAATTGCCACATGGCACAATTTGATTGCTTTGCAGCTAAATGCGACCGAGCCAAATAACAAATTGATAAATTAATACTAATCCTAGACAAAAAAAAAAAATGAAACGAAAAAGGGCAGTCCAAGTTGTTCAGAAACCGTGGGTCAAACCAGAATCAATTGAAGATAGGATTTGGTGATAACAGAAGCAAATCTGAATAGGTTGTCAGATTCCTTGGACCATAGCTTAATCTGGCTTTATTATTGCAAATCAGTCGCAATAAATTCTGCAAAATTCAGAAAACCATGGATTACATTAGATTGTTTGAGTCTAATTGTATGTGTTTACTGTGATATTAATGATAGAGATGGAAACTACCTACCATGTGCTAGCATAAAATTAGACATTATCCTTTTGGCACCAAGTACAAAATCCCAACCCATCCTTCCATTGGCATTTTTCGTTCAACTTGCCATAATGGTGCTACCGCCATTACCTACTTTTACACATTCAACATTTGCTGCTGAGTCAACTAAGCATTTACTAGTTGGAAGAGTGGAGCTTCCCGGATTCCCACGTCACGTTCTAGATTCCCATTGATTACACTCACTAAACGACATTATCATTACCATCTCCCCCTTGTATTAATCCGCACTTCCGCTGGTAGGTGGGTCAGTCAAGTGTTCAGACTTGAAATCCTCTCTCCTTCTTAGCTTCCGAACATAGGTGGGGTTTGCACTTTGTACGTATCTTTTCACTGTCAAGGACAATTCAGTTTGTTTATCATATTCTGGATTGAGTTAAAAGGTCAATGATATGACACTCATTTTGGCTTCCAGGGATCAAAGATTGGTTGAAATTTGCATATAAGCCTGACTTTGAATCCAAATTCATCATCAGTTACGATAGTTCCTTTCAAAGCAGCTTCAGCATTATCATTACCTTAGCTAGCAGTGATGTCAAAATGTGTCAGTTTAATCATTGTTATAGTTTGTTCTGTTTTACTTACCGTGCTGCATGCCGAACCAAGCTTGGAAGTTGAAGTTGAGGCGCTTCAGGCATTCAAAAGATCTGTCACTCATGACCCTTTAGGAGCACTTGCAGATTGGACGGTGGCTAATCATCACTGCAACTGGTCTGGCATTGCCTGTGACCCTTCCTCGAGTCGAGTCATTTCAATCTCCCTGCTTGATAAGCAGCTTAAAGGGGAGATATCTCCGTTCCTTGGAAACCTTTCAAGCCTCCAAGTTCTTGATTTGACTTTAAATTCATTCTCAGGTCATATACCACCTCAACTAGGACTATGCTCCCAGCTTACTCAACTAATTCTTTACTATAATTCTCTGTCGGGTCCAATCCCACCAGAAATAGGTAACCTTAGAAATCTGCAGATGCTGGACTTAGGTGATAATTCTTTGAATGGAAGCATCCCTGATAGCATTTGCAACTGCACTTCCTTGTTAGCTCTCGGTATCATTTACAACAATCTCACAGGGACAATCCCAAAAGACATAGGAAACCTAGTTAATCTTCAAATGTTGGTAGCATATAGAAACAATTTGGTAGGTCCAATACCTGTTTCCATTGGCATGTTGGGAGTGTTGCAATCTTTAGACCTAAGTGAAAACCGTC
Organism: Gossypium sturtianum; assembly: GCA_025698515.1. Taxonomy (NCBI): domain Eukaryota; kingdom Viridiplantae; phylum Streptophyta; class Magnoliopsida; order Malvales; family Malvaceae; genus Gossypium; species Gossypium sturtianum. The sequence continues at coordinate 30,289,138 of CM046948.1, forward strand.
TGTCTGGAGTAATACCTCCTGAAATAGGGAACTTGTCAAGTTTAGAATATCTTCAGCTGTTTAATAACTCACTCACGGGAGAAATTCCATCTCAACTAGGTCATTGTAGGTCACTTCTTGCCCTTGAACTCTACACCAACAAGTTCATAGGAGCCATTCCTCACGAGCTTGGAAATCTGGTTCAGTTACAGACTTTAAGATTGTATGGAAACAAGTTGAATTCCACGATTCCTCCTTCCTTATTCCAATTGAAATCATTAACCCATTTAGGACTCTCAGAGAATGAGTTGATTGGAACTGTATCAGATGAGGTTGGATCTTTGACCTCGTTACAAGTACTGACCCTGCATTCCAATAAGCTCAAGGGGGAGATTCCTTCATCAATAACCAACTTGACAAATTTGACATATTTGTCAATGAGCTACAATTCCCTCACAGGAAGACTTCCACAAAATCTTGGATTGCTTTACAATCTAAAGAACTTGAGCCTGGAAGTCAATCATCTTGAGGGATCAATTCCCCCAAGCATTGCCAATTGTACCCATCTAATGTATATATCTTTGGGGTTTAATAGGATAACTGGGAAAATTCCTTCAGGTTTAGGACAGTTGCCAAATTTAACACGTCTATCCGTAGGGCCAAATAGGATGTCAGGTGAAATTCCTGATGACCTCTTCAACTGCTCAAATCTTCGTCTCCTAAGTATAGCTGAAAACAATTTCACTGGATTGTTAAAACCAGATATCGGCAAACTCTATAATCTCCAGGTTTTGAAAGCTTCTTTCAATTCATTTGTAGGGTCAATTCCACCAGGGATTGGCAATTTAAGCCAACTCATGACCTTGACCCTTGCAGGAAATGGTTTCACAGGCCGAATTCCACCAGAAATATCAAAAGCCTCTCTCCTTCAGGGCCTCTCATTGCATGACAACGCTCTGGAAGGTGCCCTACCTGAGAGACTATTTGAACTGAAGCAGCTAACTTATCTAGACTTGCAGCACAACAAGATAACAGGTCCCATTCCAGATGCTGTCTCAGAGCTTGAGTTTCTTACATATCTCAACCTCAACAACAACAAGCTCAATGGGTCCATTCCAAATAGAATGGACCGTCTATATCGACTTTCAACATTGGATCTCTCTCACAACCATCTCAGTGGATCAATTCCCAAGTCCATGTTTGCAGGGATGAAAATGATGCAACTGTATCTGAACTTCTCCTACAATTTCTTAGATGGACGTATTCCAGATGAGCTAGGGATGCTGGAAATGGCACAAGCCATTGACATCTCAAACAATAACATTTCAGGAGTCATTCCTACGACACTTAGAGGCTGCAGAAATTTGTTTTCTCTAGATCTTTCAGGAAATAAACTTTCTGGTATCATCTCTGCTGACGCTTTTGCTCAATCGGATATGCTTAGAAGCTTGAACCTTTCAAGAAATAAATTAGATGGTGAAATTCCGGAGAACTTGGCAAAATTGAAGCATCTAAGCTCACTAGACCTGTCCCAGAATCAACTTCGGGGTCATATTCCTGAAAGCTTCACCAATAGTTCCAGCTTGAGGCATCTAAATCTTTCATTCAATCAACTTGAAGGCCATGTTCCCGAGAATGGCATATTCAAAACTATCAACATGTCAAGTTTGGTAGGAAATAGAGCTCTCTGTGGAAACACATTTCTCGGGTCGTGCAGCAAGAGAAGTTCAAATCGGTTTTCGAAAAAGGCAATAATAATTCTCAGCATACTTGGATCTGTTTCTGTAGTGCTGACCCTAGTGCTAGCCATTTCATTCCTCCTTTGGCGTGCCAAAGAGAGTAACCCTGTCAAGTTGGAAAATCCAGAAACAGAGTTTACAGCAGCAGTTCTAAGAAGGTTTGATAAAGAGGAGTTAGAAAATGCTACAAGCTCCTTCAGCAAAGATAACATTATTGGAGCAAGCAGTTTGAGTACCGTGTATAAGGGTCAGCTGGAAGATGGCCAGCTGATAGCAGTAAAAAAATTAAATCTGCATCAGTTCTCCAAAGAATCTGATAAGAGCTTTTACAGAGAAGTCAAAAACTTGAGCCGTTTAAGGCACAAGAATCTGGTCAAGGTACTTGGGTATGCATGGGAAAGTGAGAAGCTGAAGGCTGTAATTCTTCAATACATGGAGAATGGAAGTTTAGAGAGTGTTATACATGGCTCCATGATGGATCTTCATATCTGGACATTATCTAAGAGAATTGATCTTTGCATTTCAGTTGCTAGTGCATTGGATTACTTGCATTCTGGTTATGATTTCCCCATTGTGCACTGTGATTTGAAACCTTCCAATATACTTCTGGATGGTGATTGGGTCGCACATGTAAGTGACTTTGGAACAGCTCGCATGCTGGATGTCCATCTCCATGACGGAAGTAGCCTTTCTTCAACATCAGCATTTGAAGGCACTATTGGCTACTTGGCACCAGGTAATCTTCAATTGCTCCAACTTATTAAGCACTCATCCATTTCTCTTATGTGCCAGAAAAATTTCCAAACCTGCAATATTTTCAATAAGCATCTTGAGAAAAGATATGGTCTCCCATGTTGCATGTAGTCTAGTTTCAACTATTCTAACACTAGAATTCCTTCATATCTTTGAATGGATCAAGTGATAATCAAATGACCATGCTTAAACAATTACATGCTTATAAACTTGCTAAGTTTCTAATGAACATCATCAGATTTCGAAACCTGAATTACTGAGACATTACTCTGCCCTCATTCAGAATTTGCATACATGAGGAATGTCACAACTAAAGTGGATGTGTTCAGCTTCGGCATAGTAGTCATGGAGTTCCTAACAAAACAAAGACCAACTGGACTAATGGAAGAGGACGGACTGCCAGTCAGTCTCCGTCAACGAGTTGAGAAATCCCTTGCTACTGGAACCAAAGGAGTCCTTCAAGTTTTGGATCCTCTGCTAGCTTCAAATGATTCCAATAAACAAATGGAAGCAGTGGAAGAACTTTTCAAGCTAGCCTTGTTTTGTACCTCCCCTAATCCTGAGGAAAGACCCAACATGAACAAGGTTTTGTCTATCCTTTCGAAGCTAAAAGCAAATAACTATGAAAATGAGGCCATAATCTCATGAAGAATTGAGCACCCTGCTGTGTTGGAGAAGCATAACTGCAGACTCCATTCGATTCTAATGTATTGGAAGGATAAATATATGTAATAGCAGTTACTCTTCACAAGTGAGAAATGAAAAAGATTGCATCTTTGTTTTTGTCTTTAGGTTTTTGGCAATTAACCAATTAAAAGTATATATATCAGCAAATCTAAATAAATGTACAAACTTATATATATCATGTACATAAATTTTTGGTGATTAACCAATCAAAAGTATATATAAAAGCAAGTCCAAGCAAAATGTACAAGTATAAATCAGCTAGTCCAAAACAAAAGAAAGTATTTTTATATTACCATTACCTTCTGACATTAAATGGTGATATGCAAAAGAAGAAAATCCATTGAATAAGAATCCTAGTAATGTCTCAGACTGTCAGTCTTTAGGTGGGTCAATCTTTAAAAATTCATCTATAATTGAAGGAAACTCCAGGGTTTGAAACCCAGAATCATCAGCACTCTCAAAAGCAGCTTTAGCCATAAGCAAGAAAGCCAACCTCAATGGCTCACTACCATTCCTGGAGAAATATCTAATCCAACCTTCCAGTCTTTCCACTTCTTTGTCACACTTTGGCCCTTTAACACCAACAATCTTCTCATAAAATCCACACTCACATCCACAAGAATTCCCTCCACCAACAACAGTTTTGTGCTTCTCTCTTTTCTGGGTTTCTCCCAGATTATCCGATGAACCCAAAAGCTGCATCAAATATTCGATATCATCAGTGTCATTGCTTGTTGTGGGGGAATGTGGGGGATTAATCTGAGGTTGGGTTTCATTTGTAGAAAGGGACTGAGGCGAAGAAGAGATGAAAGCTTGAGGGGGTTCGCTGTTGGTTATGTTGGTGTTGTAAGGGTGGGTTAAGTGCAGGTAAAGTGGGGTGCTTAAAGATTGAGTAGGGACATGGGGTTGTCCTGAATCTGGTTGGTTTTCTTCTAGTTTCAATCTTTTTTCAACCTGTAAGAATTTGAGGATACGAATTCAGATAATATAAAAAGGCATGCACATATTTGTATGTAGGCATATACGATTGAATAATGAATACCTGTTTGAGAGATGAGAAGAAATTGCAGTGTAGAGATGGCGGTCGCATTATGCAAGTTTCTTTGTTCCTTTCTTTTTTCCGGCCGGATGCAAGCTTGGTTTCTAACTCCCTTGCTATGCGCCTTCGCTTTCCAAATCACTGATTTTAACTACATATTTTTTCAATAATTTATTCAATTAAATAATAATTAATTTTAAATTAAAATTAAATTTTGGATAATATTATGAGTTATTTTAAAAAATTTGCATGTGACTATTTATTTTTAATATTTTATTATAGACACTTGTGAAATTTAAAAATTTTATTCACAACGTATCAAATGGTATTACCAACACCATAATTAAAATCTTTCCAAAAGCATTACAGATTTTGAGAATTTACAAATAAAAGTACACCAACGGCAACCAACTAAAAACATGCGATGAAACAAGTGATAATCCTGGAAGTTTTCTCCATTTCTTGAGCTTTTCGAACGAAATTACAGACATAAAATTCACATTATGCTCTCTCATTGATTTGCAACAATTTTAAACCACACCCACAACAAAAAGCATCACACACAAATCATTCTCTAGCCTCACTTTCCGGGGACAAAATTGGTGGCATAAGCCCAGGCATTGTTGTTGACAGGGTCGGCAAGATGGTCGGCCAAGTTCTCCAATGGTCCCTTTCCGGTCACTATGGCTTGGACGAAGAACCCGAACATGGAGAACATAGCCAATCTCCCATTTTTGATCTCCTTGACCTTGAGCTCAGCAAATGCCTCTGGGTCATCAGCGAGACCCAATGGATCAAAACTACCACCTGGATACAATGGGTCAGTCACCTCACCAAGAGGGCCACCAGCAATACGATAACCCTCCACAGCTCCCATCAATATTACTTGGCATGCCCAGATGGCCAAGATGCTTTGAGCGTGGATCAAGCTTGGGTTGCCCAAGTAGTCAAGTCCACCCTCGCTGAAGATCTGAGATCCAGCCTTGAACCACACGGCCTCGCCGAACTTGACTCCATTCCTAGCCAAAAGCTCAGGGAAAACACATCCCAGAGCTCCCAACATGGCCCATCTGCAGTGGATGACTTCTAGCTCACGGTTCCTAGCAAAGGTCTCTGGGTCAGCTGAAAGTCCAGCAGTGTCCCAACCGTAGTCACCAGGGAACTCTCCGGTCAAGTAGGATGGAGGCTCACCGGAGAGTGGACCCAAGTACAAAACTCTGTCAGGGCCGTACCATGGGCTTCCAGAGGCAGCAGGCTTGGTGGCAGTTTTCCTCATGGAAACACGCCCATTGCCCTGGATTTCAGGAGTGGAAGGAGAGAACTTGACAGCCTTTCCGGCAAAGGATGGGGAAGAGAGGGCCATTGTTGCCGCGGCCATTGTGATTGTGAAGTGAGAACTTTCTTGGGTGATGGAAGTTTTTGAGAATAATAGAAAGAATGCAAATACTCAAGGTTTATATAGGGAGTTTTGGGGGTAGAGATTCCGTAATCCCCTCCTTATCTATGCAGTATCTCTCATTTCATTGGGTGCTGAAGATTTTTATATTGTTCTTGCAGAGAAAGGATTGTATGAAACAGTGACGCCACGTCATCTGCATTCCTTTCCAATAGATTTATGCCATATCAGCATTTTAATCTTGAATTTCAGATTTTCATCCCGAAAAAATTAAATCCAAATTAAAATCGAAATTCGAGATAATCATCGACGACGCAAGATAAATCTATTGAAAAGTGATCATGATACGACGTGCAGATCACTATTTCATACAATCCTTTCTCTGTTCTTGCATGCCCGCGTGGCACTCTTTCACTCCACACATTCACTTAAGCATCTCCTGGCAAATGTTTCGGAAAATTCTGTAATTCATTAGATTTGAATGCACAGTTTGACTCGTATTAAATTAACAGCCCTTCCACAATTTTCATGAGAAATACATTCATTTCCAAAGAGAAACTGAAGTTTGTGATGTTGAAATCATGGCAGCATAATAAAAATTACAAGAGCTTGAGTGGCTCATAAGATATAAAACATCTCTGCAGAAGAAAATTCTTGTTTTTGCAGCTGCATCTAAACACTTTGAAGTTGATAAGATTTAAGTTTATGGAGCAATTATGGCATCACATAAAAACTATAGTTTATTTAAATTACTTCCATATAATTTTCATTAATTTCAAGTTGTTTTTTATATTTGCAAGTTCATGCTGCTTTTTTTTCCGGTTATCCCACCAAGAAGGGACGATTTAATTACTATAATTTGTTTCTGTTGCACTTAAGCCCATAGATACCTGTCCAGTTCAGATCAAGGTTTGAATATCCTTGAATGGATACAGAAAGTTACAGATATTAATTCCATCTTGTCGTGCAAATAAGAGTTGGATGTTTGTTCCAAATGGATATGGGGCTATCCGGTATCACAAGTGGCCTAATATCATTGGAGCAACAAGAAGCACTTAGAATTGGTAGAGATTGTTCACCCAAATTATCCTACGTCTGATAAGTGGGGCTAAAGGTGCCAAGTAGACTTTGCAAAATCGAACTTCCTAAATGTTGCAAACCAATGGGAATTGAGATATGGATATCCTAAGATAAGGACCCCTTTTCCTTGCAAAATTATTAATAACCCCATCCCACCGAGCCCAACTACCACACCACCCCTCAGTTGAAGTTCCTTTCATTGCTTAACACTTTCAATTGTACAATGGCAGCAGCAACCATGGCTCTTTCTTCCCCATCCTTTGCCGGAAAGGCTGTCAAGTTCTCTCCTTTTACTCCTGAAATCCAAGGCAATGGGCGTGTTTCCATGAGGAAAACTGCCACCAAGCCTGCAGCCTCTGGAAGCCCATGGTACGGCCCTGATAGAGTTTTGTACTTGGGTCCACTCTCCGGTGAGCCTCCATCCTACTTGACCGGAGAGTTCCCTGGTGACTACGGTTGGGACACTGCTGGACTTTCAGCTGACCCAGAGACCTTTGCTAGGAACCGTGAGCTAGAAGTCATCCACTGCAGATGGGCCATGTTGGGAGCTCTGGGATGTGTTTTCCCTGAGCTTCTAGCCAGGAACGGAGTTAAGTTCGGCGAGGCAGTATGGTTCAAGGCTGGATCCCAAATATTCAGCGAGGGTGGGCTTGACTACTTGGGGAACCCAAGCTTGATCCACGCTCAAAGCATCTTGGCCATCTGGGCATGCCAAGTAATATTGATGGGAGCTGTGGAGGGTTACCGTATTGCTGGTGGCCCTCTTGGTGAGGTGACTGACCCATTGTATCCAGGTGGTAGTTTTGATCCATTGGGTCTTGCTGATGACCCAGAGGCATTCGCTGAGCTCAAGGTCAAGGAGATCAAAAACGGCCGATTGGCTATGTTCTCCATGTTCGGGTTCTTTGTCCAAGCCATAGTGACCGGAAAGGGGCCATTGGAGAACTTGGCTGACCACCTTGCCGACCCTGTCAACAACAACGCCTGGGCTTATGCCACCAACTTCGTCCCCGGAAAGTGAGCCTAGCGATTAAGAATGATTAGTCAGTGCTTTTATGTTTTCCTGTGGGTGTGATGTAAATTTGTTGCAAATCAACGAGAGCATAATGTCCCTTCAAGTTCAAACCCTGAATTGTCCATTTCCTCTCTGACAAAGCTTTTAATTTACATGCACATGTAATTTCGTTGAAAAAGCTTAAGAAATGGAGAAAAACAGTAGTTGATTCCAGTATTACCACTTGTTTAGTTGCATGTTTTGAATTAAATGGGCCTCCAGTGACCGAGAATGAGATTATGGCCAATCCAGACATGGCTTTATCAACTTCAATTCATCTCTCACCAATTCATGCAACGTTTATATTTTTTATCAATATAGTTTTTGTTGCCTTTTTTTTTTTAGTTTAATTTGATAATTAACTTTTTAATTTTTTTTTTATAATTTTTAGTCATTTGTTGACATGACATAAAATAAATAGTATCATATCAACATGAAGTACACATATAATGTCACATGGGTTGCCATGCCAACATCGCTAAAAATTAATGTTTTAGTTAGCACTTCTATTAAAAAAACAGTTTGACTCTTTTTGAAAGGTTAATTGTTAAATTTAGTTCAAAAATGAATAACGGTCAAATTGATAAAAGATATAAACGTTGAAGGTTAAATTTATCATTACTTTTATTATATAAATAAATAAATTTTAGGCTTAATGCCCCTTTTGCCCCCTTACTATAGCTAAATTGTCACTTTGGTACTTGCACTATTTTTATCAGTTTGGCCCTTATACTTTATTTTTATTAGTTTGGCCCCTGTTGTTTCATTTTGTAGTCCCCATTGCCCCATCCAATTTCCCGTTAAAAAACACTAATCCAACCAATGACACATTGAAACGTGTTAAGATTGAAAAAGTAAAAATTTATTTAAAAATTAAAAAAGAAAACCATTAAAATATAAGATATAAAAAATCTGAACCAAAAAAAACTTAAAATTTAGAAAATAATAATAAAAATCATAATCTATTTTTGAAAATTATAAAAAAATTATTTTAAAATTATAAGTATGTAAAACTTCAAAAAAAGAATTTTAAAAATCATAAAATTTAAAAAAAAAATTGTTTTGAATTTTAGGGTTTTTTTTTTTAAATGTTAAGAGTTTCGTGAAAGTTTTAAAGAATTTTATGGTTTTTTTACTAAAAAACACTCAAAACACCTTAAAATATAAAAAAATTAATAAAAATTGCAAAAAAAGTATTAAAATTTTCAAAAACATAGCATAAAATTCTTTAAAATTTTGAGATTTTCTATAAAAAAAACCTAAATTGCAAACAAATGATTATTTTTAAAATTTATGGAAAATTTTAGTTTTTTTTTTAAATTTCCCATACTTATAATTTTAATTTTTTTAGAATTTTCCAAGTTTCATGGTTTTTGAGGGGTTTTTTCTTTGTATTTTTATTTTTTAAAAATATTTTCTGATTTTTTTAAAAAATTATAAGTATTTTTTACTTTCCTTGTGATAATGTGTCATTGGTTGACTTCAACCTTTTTAATAAAAATTTGGATTAAGGGTAACTATATACAAAATGAAAATACAAAAACTTAGCTGATAAAAAAATACAAATATTAAAGTAATGATTTAACTATATTATATAAGCCAAAAATAAATTTTAAAATAACAATCATAACAATTATTGTGAGCTGCAATTTCAATCTCCTTGAAAAAAAAGTAAACTATACAGATAATTACCTAATTATAAAAAAAATTATTTTAAGCATTTAAAATAAAAAGTTTACAATTTAAGTATTTATGTTATATAGTTCGATCATTTTGATTTAATCGACAAACTGACGTGACAGTTAAAAAATAATATAATAACAAATTTAATTCTTAACTTTTACATATTATGTCAATATAGTCATAATTTTAAAAAATTAACCCTCAAAATTTACAAATAATCTCAATTTTATCCTAAGTTTAAAAAAATAAAAATACATAAATATTTTAAAAAATTAATAATACGTTTAAAATTTATATTAATATTAAATAAAATAAAAATCTGCCAGGACTGTCCCCACCGTCCCTCAAATTTTTTGTTGAAAAGAGTCTTACAAATTCAAGTAGCTGTCTAATTGATGAAATCTCCATTGAAGGAAAAGGTAAATTTCCCTTTAGTGATTAAAGCTTTCTAATGTAAAAAAGAAGGTTTAGTAAAGCAGGAACTCTTGCCTGTGTTTATATACACCCACCCATACCCACTCGTCTCACGGGAAAAGACCATTGAAATTAAAAGTGTGGGATGTTTTGCAGACTTTTAAGGAGCATCTCTAACCAGTCGTTGAAAATTGATTCAGCGCTAGACATGAAGAAATTCTAAGTGACCCCAAAAAGTTGTGCTACCATCCATCTAACCAGGGCTGCATGCTCAACAATAATACCTAGATTTTTCAAAAATTTAGAATCTAGTTCTTGTGCTTGTATTTCTAGGAATTTAGTTTCTCTATTTATTAAATTTCAAAATTCAGGTTCAACTGTTAATTTTTTTTAGTTAAATTTGTTTTTTTGATATTTTGAAATAAAAAAAATTCAGGTTCAACTGTTGTTTAGCTCGAATACATCTTTTTTGGACAGGGCTATGGTTCACTCAATGTTAGGGGTGGATGTCTTAATTGAGTAGGGTCGGGTCTTCCATCATTTATCAATTGTAATAAAAAAAAGGAAGTGTTCAGTTTTATTTAGAGAAGGCTCTGTAAGCATATTTTTTAATTAGAAAATCTGGTTTCTTTCTCGACCAGGTATGGAAGTTGTGCTTAAGACAATTGGACAGGCGCTCCCAATGTATTGAATGAGCATTTTCCTCCTTCCAGTCGGTACATGACTTGGTTTGCAATGGCTTATGAACTCGTATTGATGGGGTTCAAACTCTAGTAATTTGGCACATCTTCATTGGGCATCATGGGATAGACTTTGTACTACAAAAAAGGTGGGTAGTACAGGCTTTTAGGATCTTTACTACTTCAGTTTAGCCATGCTTGGCAAACAAGGTAGGAGGATTCTTTCAAATCCGAACTCCCTTTTAAGTCGTCTCTTCAAACCTAGATACTTTTCCAGAGGTGAGTTTTTTTTTTATGTAAGCGAGGGTACTAACTTGTCTTTTGTTTGGAGTAGCATTTGTCCGCCCAAGTGTTTGCTTGAAAAGGGGTCCCATTGGCCATGTACTTATGGGTTGTTCTTTTGCGGTTCAAGTATGGTCTTTATCTGCTATTACATTTCCATCATTGTCTTTTTCTAACTGCTTCTCTTCGTTGCTACTTGGTGCTGATAGTGCTTTGCTTGGTAGAGTGGTTGTTACTGCTGTTGAATTATGAACTCCATGCAGCCCATGCAACGTCCAAAAGCCACTCAATCTTCATGGCTATGCTGCTGCCTATATTTCATGTGAACTAAGTGCTTCATTCTAGTCTTTTGTAAACCAATGCCATTGTAACTTAGTTTGGTTTATTTTGAACCATGTTAGGTTGATATTTCATGTCATTTTGATGGTGACAAAGCTGATCAAATCAGCAAGATTAAGCTTGCAAGTTTTTTATTTCAAGTTTCCATAAGTTTAAGTGGGATTAGGTATGTTTAGGTAAAGATATGATATGATTTACTTTGACTAAGCTTTTTATATATTGGAAATGTATCTTTAATGAAATATAGTTGTAATTCATTCACACTTAAGCTCCATTTTCCTTAGCTTTCTTTTCTCTCAAAGAATTCTGTCATCTCTCTTTCTTTCTTCTTTAGCAAGTCTCGACACTTGCACTGCAAGTTACAGCCATACACAAGCTGCTATATGCTTCTAACTCCAACAATTGGTATCTAGAGCTTCATTCTTTGAGGACACATTCTGTTGTTAAGATCAATTTGGAATGGCTTCATCAAGCTTCTCACTGCTTTGTGCCTTCGATCTTCAATGGAGAAGGTTTTCAAATATGGCAAGTTAAAATGAAGACCTACCTTCAAGCTCTTGATCTATGGGAGGTTGTGAACACCGATGCTGAACCAGAACCTCTTCGAGCCAACCCAACTGTGGCTCAAATACGACAAAGATGACATCTTTGAGGAGAAGACCAAGAAACATAAAGCCTTGTCATGCATCCAAAATTGTGTCTCGGACATCATTTTTACAAGAATTATGGCCTGTGAGACTCCAAAACAGGCATGGGACAAGCTTAAGGAGGAGTTTCAAGGTACAGAAAGGACTAGGCAGCAACAACTTCTAAACTTGAGGAGAGACTTCGAAAACTTGAAGATGAAAGAGGAAGAGACTGTAAAACAGTACTCAGACAGGATAATGGCTGTTGTAAACAGCATAAGGCTCCTTGGTGAGCAGTTTAGTGAAGCAAGGATAGTGGAGAAGGTGCTTTCAACCTTACCTGAAAGGTATGAAGCAAAAATATCCTCCCTCGAGGACTCCAAGGACCTCTCAAGCATCACATTGACCGAATTAATCAATGCCCTTTATGCTCAAGAGCAAAGAAGGGCAAGCAGGAACGAGGAGCACCAAGAAGGTGCTTTCCAAGCTAAAGCCAGGACTTCCTCATCCAACACTGCCTACAAAGGCAAGAAAAACCGAAAAGCGTGCCTAAGCCGATCGATGTCGCAGGACCAATGATCGCTTTGCAGATTTTGCAAAAAGCCGTGCCATCTCGAAGATAGATGTTTGTTTCTACTGATGCGGTATGCCAACACCTTTGTAAGAAGAAGGGACATGTTGAAAGAGTGTGCAAGGCAAAAGGCGCATCAAGCGGGCTCAACAACAAACTAAGACCGAGGCTCGAGTGGTGAAGGTAGCAATGATCAAGAAGAAGAAGTTTTTCTTTGTGTCATGCTCAAGTGACCCGAGAAAAAGGCTCTAAAATTTGGCTCTCTCGATAGTGGATGTACAAACCACATGTCTCCTAATGAAGCCATCTTTAAAACCTTGGACAAGACCTATTTCAAACCAAGGTTAAAGTTGCAAATGGTCGAGACATCAATGTCAGAGGCAAGGGTGATGTTTTGATATCAACTCCAAAGGGTAACAAGGTGATTTCTAATGTACTACTTGTACCCGATATTGACAAAAACCCGTTGAGCATACCTCAACTCATTGACAAAGGGTATTCACTTGTGTTTAAAGACAAATCGTGTCAAATAATCGATCCATGTGGATCATGCTTCTTGACGATCACTATGGTCGATAAATCCTTTGAGATTGACTGGTCGTAAAGCTCGAATGAAGCCTATACTGCCTCAGAGAATGACTCAAAGAAATGGCACAAAAGGCTCGGCCATGCAAACTTTAAAACAATGGCCAGGATGATTCATGAAGAATTGGTCAAAAACTTCACAAACTCAAAGATGCAATAATGAAGTTTGTGAAGTGTGTCACCTGGAAAACAAGCTAGACTACCCTTTCCTCGAACCAAGCACGGAGAGCAACCGAGAAGCTTCAGCTTGTTCATACAGATGTCTGTGGCCCCATGAAGACAGAATCAATCAGTGGGAACAGGTACTTCATTCTCTTTATCGATGACTATTCAAGATTCCGTTGGATTTATTTTTTAAAACACAAGTCTGAAGTTCGACAAGTGTTCATGAAGTTCAAAGCTCTCATAGAAAACCGAGAGCAGTTGCAAAGTGAAGACCATCAGTCGAGATAATGGGGTGAATACATTTCACTCAATTCCAGCGATTTGTGATGAAGCGGGCATTAAACACCAAACTAACCAATGTGTACACACCTCAAGCAAAATGGAGTGAGTGAAAGAAAAATCAAGCATCATGGATATGGCAAGATGTCCATTGTTTGAGAAGAAAATGCCAAAGTTCATGTGGGCGTAAGAAATTTGTCAACACAGATCTATCTTCAAAATAGACTACCAACAAAGGCCCCGATTTGAATGACACCTTTTGAAGCTTGGTATGGCTTCAAACCCTCTCTTGCTCATCTAAAACTCTTTGGATGTCTATGTTATGTGCAGATTCCATCTCAGAAAGAGGATAAACTTTCAAGGAGAGCCGCCTGTGTGTTTTAGTAGGATATAGCTCAGTTAAAAGGGCTATAGGATCATTGATCCAACAACAAAGAAAGTTCAAGTGAGTAGGGATGTTGTCTTCGATGAAAATGCCTCACTGGAACCGGGATAACAATCAACCAATGGAGACTCATCAAGAGCTTGAAGTGGGGCGATCGTAACTCGAACAAGGTGGTCAAGAGATGGACATTGATGATGTTCAGATTAGAGGACCAGATCATTGATAGATGTTTATGAAAGGGTGAAGTAGCCATCATGGAGCCAACAAGTTTCAAGAGGTCAAGCTCACAAAGGTTGGAAGGTCGCAATGATTGAAGAAATAAAGATGATCGAGAAGAACCAAACTCAGGATTTGGTTGATAGGCCACAAGACGGGAAGGTCATAGGTGTTAAATGGGTGTATCGTGCTAAGCGAGAATGCGGATGGGAGCTTGAATAAGCTCAAGGCAAGGCTGGTTGTCAAGGGATTTAGTCGAAATATGGCACTGGACTACATGGAAACCTTTGCTCCAAAGAGCTGTGCTGCTCGACACCATTAGAATGTTGATTGCTTTAGCAAAGACAAAAGCAATGGTCCATACACCAACTCGATGTCAAGTCGGCATTTCTAAATGGATCGCTTGAAGAGGAGATATACATCGACCAACCTCAAGGCTTTGAAGTGCCAGGCAAAGAACACATGGTTTATAAACTCAATAAGGCCCTATATGGTCTAAAACAAGCTCCCCGAGCTTGGTATGCACGAATCGATAGCTATCTCATCGGTTTGGGATTTCAAAGGAGCATCGGTGAGCCCACATCGTATGTTAAGAAGAATGAAGTGAAACTCGACTTTTATTGTGTCTCTCTATGTCGATGATTTCTTTGGTTACAGGAGGAGACAATATTGTCTTGAAGAATTTCAAGAACAAAATGAAGAAGATGTTGAAATGTCGGACCTCGGGCATATGACTTACTTCCTTGGAATGGAAGTGATCCAAGCTGAATGAGAGATTTTCCTAAGCCAACAAGCATTTGCCAAGAAAATTTTGAACAAGTTTTCCATGGAAAACAAACAAACCAATGAACACACCTATGGTGCTTGAGTTAAAGTTGACAAACCAAGGTAACTATGATGCGGTTGAGGAGTCCACCTACGTAAGTTTGGTGGGATGCCTTCTTTATTTAATGACTACAAGACCGGATATAATGTTTTGCTGTAAGCATGTTATCACGGTTCATGCATTGTTGCAACATGCAACATTTCCAAGCAGGAAAAAGAGTCCGAGATATATCAAAGGAACATTATCCTATGGCTTAAAGTTTAGCACAACCGAAAACTTAAAGCTAGTTGGATACATGCATGATGATTGGGCAGGATCAAAGGATGATTTAAAAGCACTTGAGTTATTGTTTTTCTCTTGGTTCAAGAATGTTTTCTTTGGTGTTTGAAGAAGCAAAACCTTGTAGCCCAATCAAGCAGAAGGTTGAATATGTAGCCACTGCAGCTGCTGTGAATCAAGCCATATGGCTTAGGAAGCTACTCACTGACTTAAACCTGCAGCAAGAGGGAGCAACAGAGATGCTATGTGACAACAAATCGGCTGTTGCAATTGCAAAGAACCCTGTGTTTCATGGACGAACCAAACACTTTAGTATAAA
This sequence comes from Gossypium sturtianum, assembly GCA_025698515.1. NCBI lineage: Eukaryota > Viridiplantae > Streptophyta > Magnoliopsida > Malvales > Malvaceae > Gossypium > Gossypium sturtianum. The sequence continues at coordinate 30,304,514 of CM046948.1, forward strand.
GCTTCATGTGGTGAGGGAGATGGAATAGGCTCGCGAAATTCAACTGGTTCATTGCAATTCAGAAGATCAAATCGCTGACATCTTCACCAAAGCCCTCAAAACAACTAGATTCACTCAATTGAGAAGAAAACTTGGTGTATGCTGCAATGAGTCCAAGGAGGAGTGTTGAATTATGAACTCCATGCAGCCCATCAACGTCTAAAAGCCACTCAATCTTCATGGCTATGCTGCTGCCTATATTTCATGTGAACTAAGTGCTTCATTCTAGTCTTTTGTAAACCAATGCCATTGTAACTTAGTTTGGTTTATTTTGAACCATGTTAGGTTGATATTTCATGTCATTTTGATGGTGACAAAGCTGATCAAATCAGCAAGATTAAGCTTGCAAGTTTTTTATTTCAAGTTTCCATAAGTTTAAGTGGGATTAGGTATGTTTAGGTAAAGATATGATATGATTTACTTTGACTAAGCTTTTTATATATTGGCAATGTATCTTTAATGAAATATAGTTGTAATTCATTCACACTTAAGCTCCATTTTCCTTAGCTTTCTTTTCTATCAAAGAATTCTGTCATCTCTCTTTCTTTCTTCTTCAGCAAGTCTCGACACTTGCACTGCAAGTTACAGCCATACACAAGCTGCTATATGCTTCTAACTCCAACAACTGCTTGGTCTCTCTGATATTTTCATAATTGGTTTCTCTGGTGTATGGACACGGACACAATGCCTCGAATGGGATTTTGCTACTCGCTTGAGCAGCAAGATCGAAGCTCATTGCACTTTAGCCTATCGGCAGGTGCAACCTACTGTTGTTCAAACGGTTGTTGCTCCCGTTGCTAGCTGGTGTCGACCCCAAGTAGTCCATGTCAAGTGCAATGTTGACACTGCTTTTAGTGAGGATGGGCAGTAAGTAGGTTACGGGCTGATTATTAGGGATGAGGAGGGCGCTTTCTTTCACGCAGCCATTGGCCATCTTCCTGTTGTGTCTCGGGCAACAATGGATGAGGTTATGACCATACGGGAGCCTCTTTCTTGGCTCAAATTGGTGTTGGTAATAGAGGTGTTCATGAGCCGGGCCGAGCCGGGTTCGGGCCGGGCTCAACTAAAAAAATTAGGCCCATTCATCGGGCTCGGGCCAGGCCGGGCCCAAAAAATGGGCCTAAATTTTTTCCCAAGCCCGACCCGCATAAAAATACTAAAACCCGGGCCCGGCCCAGCCCGCCCGTATTAAATTTTTATATTATTTTATATAATTAAATATATATATAATACATCAAAAATACTAAAAAAATCAAAATAAATATTTCCCAACAAATTGAAAATAAATTTTAAAAAATATGTAGACTTAAATAACACTAAGATAGATGTAACTTAACAAGCAAATACCTCTAAAATAATAATAAAATTAACAAATGCCTTTAAAATAATAACAAAATTAACAATAAAATAAGTTTTATACAATATTCAATCAATAACGACAAAATAGTAGCAACATAATAGTAATATGGTAGCAAAATAGGAAAAAAACAACAAGAAAATAACATTCAAAAATAAAAAAAATAGCAGATTTTTTTGTCATTTAGTGAATTCGGACCGGGTCGGGCCGGGCCCGGGCCAAAAATACCTTACCCGAGGCCGGCCCATTTTTTAAACAGGCCTTATTTTTTGTCCAAGCCCATTTTTCGGGCTTATATTTTTGCCCAAACCCTCCCAAATTTCGATCGGTTTTGGCCGGCGGACGGCCGCCTACCATGAACACCTCTAGTTGGTAATGCATAAAAAAAAATTCAGATTATTTTCAGTTGCAGAAAATCCTATGCAATTTTTGGAAATTGACACTGCTGTTTTACCATTTTGCCATTCAGAAAACTGTATAAATAGGAGGTCATTCTCGTCATTTTTCACATAACACAACAAGAGAAAAACAAATTCTCTTTGTTCTCTAAATTATGGCATTTTGCGAAATTACACGAGAGCGAAATTCTATCTAAGAGATTGAGTTTTAAGCGGGATCGTCTGTGATCCCTCCGATCTTTCCTGGAAATTGAACCTAGTGTGATTTCGCCGATTTTCTTCCAGTTTATTTTCCAATCAGATTTTCGACCAATTGATTTTTTTTTTCGATTCCTTTCGAGAAAAATAATACCAATTGTGTTTCACCTTCTTTATTCGGGTGTACAAATATTGAGGTAATATGTTAACCTTGAATGGCGATGTCCACTACAAGATTACATCGATCAAGGCGAATTTACTTTTAAGACAGTAGTTCTTCCACGACATAATGATTGCTTTATTTATTTACACTCAGTTTGGTTTCTTATTAGTGCTAACAATTTTATTTTATAGTAGTATATTTCCATAAATTGGTAGGTATGGACAATGTTGTCTTGGAGACTATTTGTCTCGAAGCTTTATGAGCTCTAAACTCTTATGACCGTGGTATTTCTGAGTTTATTCTTCTTATCGATGATTGTATTACGTTGCATTGTGACTTTCATCATCTTTCTTTTCTGTTGGATTCGTAGGAGTGCTAACAAGGTTGTCCATCGTCTTGTTCGGGTAGCATTGTCCCAAGCATGTCCTCATGCTTATGATCCAATTCCTCAGTTCTTAGTATCTTTGCTTCATTTGGATGTTTCTGATCTGGTTCGCGAGGAAAGGCCTTAGGTTGGTTGTATAGGGAGAGCCTGTTGGCTCGGGCTTAGTTTAGCTCTTTTCTAATGAGTTGTCTTTTGTCTTGACTATTTGGTTTTCTAATGAAATACCTCTTTCTCTCAAAAAAAGGAAAAAAAAAAAGTGAAGACTTCAAACACTTCACGGATTAAGGAATGGTTATGTCATAATTTTCTTTTTTCTTTTTTTTATTTTCTAAACTAAAATGAAGTATTATTAAACAAAATGTGTTATAACTTTACTAAATAATTTAGTTTAAATTGGGATCAGTCAAGATATTGTTAAAAAAAATTCAATTCTTCCATCCAAGTTCATTCAGGGTTTAGGGTTTATTATTTTTAAAATAATAAAATATTAAAAAATATAATAATAATTATATATTTTTATATTTAACTTAAAAAAATATTAGTTTCATCATTAAAATATTAATTCAAATCAACTCGAGCCAACCCAAATTAAAAATTATCTTACTTACGTCTATTTTGAGTTAGGTCGAGCTTACCAAATTAAGCGGATAATTCAACCATTAAACAAATTTATAACTACAAATACTCAAATAAATAAATCCAACCACTAACACAATATAATTAATTGTTTTTAATCCTGAAAGGCATGATAATCTATTTGTCCTCCAACTTTATAAAAAAAAAAGTTATTGTAGCTTTCTATTTAATTTTTCGCTTTTTTTAGCTCATAAACTTACATTGTTAGTCAAATCACCCCAAAATGGATGAAAAAGTTAACATTTGTTAGCTTTGTTGGCATGGCATCCACGTGTTTTCCACGTTAGCAGTTAATTATTTTTAACAAATTAAAAAATTAAAAATAATTTTTTATAATTTTTGAATTTTTTATATTTAAAAAATAATTAATTGCTAATGTAACAATCTACATGTATGCCACATCAATAAAGTTAATAGATGTTAACTTTTCTATCCATTTTCGGGTGATTTGATAAATAATACAAATTTAAAAATTAGAAGAAACGAAAAATTAAATGAAAGATTAAAATTACATATATGAAATTATATGTATGAACAAAAAAATCTAAAATTAGATGATAGGAGGGAAAAATTGAATAAATCTATATAATTATGTGAAATAAAAGAATACTGTAACTGATACGAATGAGTGCAGATAAATGGTGAAGAGGATCGTAAAGTTTGTTTAAGTTGCAGATTTGACTTAGGGCTCTAGACGTTCGGAAAGAAATTTGAATTTTAACACAACCTAAAACACAATCAAATCCAAGTCAAATAGAACAAATAAAAAGATAACTAAGATAAATAAATAGAACAATAAATCAAATATTGGAACAATAAAGAAGAAAAATAAAGAAGAGAGATAGAAAAGATAGAACGTGATATGTAGAAATTCTAAGAAGCCTTGGAAACACGAAGAATCCACAACCCCCTTCAAGCAGCTCTAATTTCCCCTCTAAGATAGAAAACTTGGCAAGAAAAAGTTTGAAAATGATCCCCACAATCTGAAAAGATTGTTAAAACTCTTTTAAAAGAAATTTAAGAGAAATTCTTAAAAATAAAAATTCAAAGAGAATTTATTAACTCAAAAGAGAAGTTGAATAATAATAAATTGTGTACAATGTAAAGGCCTATATATAGGCTACCTAAATAAATCTAATAAAAATATTAAGTATTCTGGAACTCTAATTAATCTAAACAATAAGTAGTTTTAAACTAAACTTTCTTGTTAACATAAAACTCCTAAATAACTTAAACTACTTAATAATTATTAAAAATTCGGAATAAAAAAATAATAAGAGTTAGTAAATACAATATTGAGCTCATATATAATAAAAATTAAGCCCAAAACTCGAACTCAAAATGATTTAAACTCGAATTAAAAGCCCGAAACTCGTAATTCTCATCATAATCCCGTTCCGAAATTCTGTCCGTTCAGAAATTTTGCTCGTAATTGTCGTCATAACTTGAGTTTCCAAACTCAAAATTGAGTGATTCAAAGTGCGTTTTGAAGCTAAGAGATAGATCTTTGAACGCCATGAAGACATCTCAACCCAGAAATGTCAGGATCCCATCCAAAAATCCATCGCAAGTCTACTGATTTCCCAAGCTTGAAAACTGGCAGCTTCGGTGAATGGAATTTAAAAAATTCCACCCCATCTGTGCATGTATCATTCCCCCTTTCCTCGAAAAGATTTGTCCTTAAATCTTGTCTTTGATCGAATCTTGATTTGATTTGCTTGGCCTTTAACATTGTTGTTGGCCATTGAGGTAGTGTGAGCCCATCACATCCATGGGTCTGAAATTGGGCATTGATACTTGCATCATTCCCCCTTTCCTCACGAAGATTCGTCCCAGAATTTTTAGTTGCACAAAAAAAAAAAAAAGAGGATTAGAATAAATAACAATAAAATTTTAAAAAATACTTACCTAGGCTTTCTTGTGCGCCAAGACTATCTCCAGGATCAAAGACATTATTTTGATCTTTCAAATAAACTTCGATCATGTATGTCTCCTTTAAAAACAAAGTATCAACACTAAATAAGGAAGTGTTAGGTACATGAGTCTTCAAGTAAAAAAATAACCTATAACTTTATTTGAATATGCATGGTCATCCATAAGAATTTCCAACGATTGGTCAAGAATTTCACATAATTATAAAAATCAAGAAGTTTAATATTATTATGTAAAAATTCATCGTTAAAGGTCAAAATAGAAAATTTTGTTGCAAGAGAAAAATCTATAAAATGCTTTAAAAAACCTATTTAATGCAACAAAATTACTCTTTTTAACCTTTACAAATTTAGATAAACCCATAAAATCAGTTGAACTTTCAAACCAAGGTTTAATGAAATTTGACCAATGAGAAAACATGTTGTAAGGAAATATTTTACAAACAAAATTAGTAGCATAATTATCAAAAACATTTAAGGTATGCCTTCTTAAATTAATTTCTATTGTTTCCTTACATTCGTTACCTTATAACACTTGTGGGGAATTATCAATATTCAACTTACCTTTTTCCCACAAGTAAAATCGTCTATCGGTGGTAGAGTAATATAATTGGAAGTCCATCAATGGATCCTTGAAGTCCTGTAATGAAGAAACACCACTAAACAAATTTGAGTTAGGGTTAGTTAAAACATAATTACTCCTCACTTTTGTATGGGTATTTTCTTGCTTTTATTTTCTTTTTCCTCTTGAGAACTCTCCAATTTTACCTCATATGGATTTTCACTCACCAAATTTGGACCATCAAGTAGACTTTTATCACTCAATGTCTCTTTTCTCTCTGTCTTTTCACATGATTCTTCCTCACTTCCCATATCCCCCTCACAGGTATTATGAATATTCAATTCAGTACAATATATCTCAGTAAGAGAACCTGACGTTTGTATATCATTTAACTCTATAGATTCAAGGAAAAATTTCTCATTATCATATTTTTCTGGTTCACAAAGTTCGTCATCACAAATTGCTTTTCCACTAGAGTAAGAGTCAATAGAAGACACGAAGTCATACTTACTTTCTTCTCTAGTTGGATATTTAATTGGACATTGGAAACCCTCATGATCTTTTGAATTGCACCAATAACATTTCACAACAGATGAGAGATCAGTTGTACTCCTTTCGTTTTGCCATCTCTTCTTAAAGTACTCATCAACTGATCGGTTAACTTGAACATGGTGTCGACATTTCATTTTGACCTCTTTGTAGTAATGAGAAGGAGCGTAACGCTTTCACATCACTTGCTTCAACTCGTCCCTTGTTTCAATTACCCTTTCATAGTTTCTTTGACGATTAATTCCAAGTTGAATACACCAACTCAATGCATAATCTGGAAATCCAAGGGTCTCCAATGAGACTTTTTCCTTTTCCGAGCATTTATAGTAACGAAACATAAGTTCAATTTTTTATTTCCACTCACAATATGCTTCAGGATCATGCTTCCCTCGGAATGGTGGAATGTTGAACTTTGGTTTAGCTACAAAAAGCTAGCCTCGATCAGGAATACCCAAAGTTTCGTCAGTGTGACGATATCCTCGTCTACCATTATTAGAACGAATACGAAGCTATTAATTGTCTCCATAGTCATCATCACTATCACGAGCACGAGATCATTAGTTCGAAGAAGTCTCCAAACGAGCAACAGCTTGAGTTAGCATTTGAATATTATTGGCAAGCTGATTGGCAAGCTGTGATTAATGTTCACTTTTTGTTTTGTTCGAAACTTAGTCAAATTGGTCTCAATTGTATCACGTAACTCGTTCAATTGTTGATGTCGATAATTTACCATCCCCACAATATTCTCAAATGTAACATCTTGTATTTTGTCATCGGATGATGTCTCATCATGGTTTTTACGATTACAAGTGTCATGAGTCATTGTGAAAGCCTGGAAAAACACAACACTCAAAAGAAAATTTAAGCAAACATCACCTTATGCACTCAGAAATAAAATAAAATTATCAATGAGGTAAGAATTTATCTTGTGAGCCTTTTAAAAGTGTCCATATCAATCAACCAGAATGTATTAGAATCAAACTAACAAAGTAAACCTAATAGCACTATGAGTCCAAAAATCGGCTAGACACAAAAGAATTATGTTGCACGGAGGAAGGAATGTGTAACATGCTTTAACCTACTAACACAAGAAACAATAAAGTGTTAGAATGTGTATAGGAACAATAAAAAGGAAAAACAAATGAAAACCTAAAGGCTAAAAGTCAATGAAAATCCTTGAAACCCGAAAATCTGAAAAATTGCGAAGCAACTTGACAAACTTCGTTTGAGGTGTTCCCGATTTCCAAAAATCACAAAAATTAAACTGGAGCTTCCTCAAATATTTTATATTTGATCTGAAAATTTTCGACACAAAATTCAAACCACAAAATATTTTTTTCTTTTTTTCGTATTTTTCAATTTTTTCACTCTTTCGATCACTTTTTTTTGTGGAAAATATTTTTTTATATTCGAAAATATTGCTAAGAAATATTATTTAAAATTTCATATCATTTAAAAAACGTTTACCCTCTAATTTTTTTTTTTTGAAATTTTTCTGGGTAAAAAAATTGTTTTGATGCTGTTTGCTAGAAATCAGTTTATAAGAACAAAGAGAACACCTAAAACACCCAAATCTGATATCAAATGATAAGGAATGAGACGGATGAATACAATATTGGGCTCATATATAATAAAAATTAAGCCCAAAACCCGAACCTAATATGATTTAAACTTGAATTAAAAGCCCGAAGCTCGTAATTCCGGTCATAATCCCGTTTAGAAATTTTGCTCGCGCAGTCTTTGCTAAAACAGTCATAACTTGAGATTTCAAACTCAAAATCGAGTGATTCAAAGTACGTTTCGAAGCTAAGAGATAGACCTTCAAACGCCATGAAGACATCTCAATCTAAAAATGTCATGATTCCATCCAAAAAGTCATCGCAAGTTTGTTGATTTCCCAAGCTTGAAAATTGGCAGCTTCGGTGAATGAAATTTAATAAATTTCACCCTATCCGTGCATGTATCAGTAACAATTAAGGGTGTTCAACCTTCGGTTAAAACCAAATTAACCAACTGAATCGATCTAATTCGACTAATCTATCAGTTAACCGATCTAGTTCGATCAGAGGTCGATTAAAGGTTAATTCGGTTTGAAATCGGGTAATTAACTGAATTAACTGAACTTAATAAATAATATCATATATTATATGTGTTAGGCTATTACTAATTCGGTTAATTCAGATAATTCGGTCAGATAAATATTATCAATTTTTTTATATGTTTTGTACTTGTTTTAACAAAAAAAAATATAAATTTCGATTCAATTAAAGTTTTTAAAAAAATTCGATTCGAATAACGTTTAAATAATACAAAAATTTAATTAATATTAATTCAATTCGGTTCACCATTTTAACACTCCTAATAAGAAAATGAAAGCAATATAATTGTGGGTTCCACTTAAATGTTGTTGTTAAGTGAAGCTTTCAAAAATAAATGCGTATCATCTTCGTACACACTTTCCTCGGTAATAACAAGGGATTCTAATTAATGATGTTGCCACAAATATTCACTTTCTGTCCATTTTAAAATTAAATAAATTAATTGCTTTCAAAATAATTTACTAAAAAATAAAAACTTCCAAAATAATTTACATAAATTAGTTGCTTTCAAAATAATAAAGCTTCCTAATTTTTTTTAAAAAAAACTTAAATTCAAACAATTTCCAATAATTTACTAAAAAATAAAAACAATTAAATAAATATTATATAAAAAGATATAAACTTTTACAAAAAATTCAAAAAACTTTGAAAATTTTCCAACATTTTGATAAAGTACGAAAAAATGAGTAATATATATATATATATATATTTGACATTTTTTGGTAAATGACATAGTATCACTTTTAATTTTAATACTTTTAATAAAAACTTTGTCAAGAAAATGCAAAAGAAGTCTAACCCCCAAAAAAATTAAAAATTTTAAAAATATAAAAAAAAAATTCATAAAACAAATAGACTTTCCAAAAAGATTAATTAATTTTTTGGATTTTTTTTCAAAAATTTGGAAATATTATTTTATTCATTGATTTTCCAATTTTTAATATTTTTATTGAAACTCTTTATTTCCTTTTATTTTGGATATATATTTGGATTTTAGACCATTTTTTTGTATTTTTAAAATTTATTTCTTAAAATATTAAAATATATTTATTATATAATATCAGTAACAAAAAAATTGTCAATTTTTTATTTTGTATTTTTTAAAATTGAAATTATAAATTTTTTGAAATTTTTATAATTTATTATATTTAAATTTTCAATTATTTTTTGGAAAAATAAATTATAAACTTTATTTTTGGATGTTAGAAGATTATTTTGTATTTATTTTAGACAGTTTGAGATTTTTATTTCATTTTTAATAATATTTTTTAGTATTTTGAATTTTTAATAAATTTTAAATCTTCATTTCGAAATTTTGAAAATTTTATTGATTACTTAGGATTATTTCAAATTTTATAATTTTTAAATATTTTTAATATTATATGATATTTTTAGTTCTATTAAATTATTTAAAAATTAACCAATTCTAATTTGGCTTATGCCATGTATGGAAATAGTTATGGAGCAAATTCCGAGAGGGACTAATTTACCAAATTTTAAAATTAGCAAGGTCCTAAGGAGTATATAAACCTACAATATTTTTAATAGCCTACTAATTAAATAACACTTAATTTTAAATTAGGTTTTATTAAATAATAATTACTTTTTTACTTTTTTTAACAAAATATAGATATTGATTTGTGATATTATTGTTTTTAATTATTAAATTGTACATTTATGATATTATTAAATTGATTTGTGACAATTTTTTAAAATATATTATTTAAAAAGGTTTTTACAAGGCAATAGGGAATGAATCCCAAAATATGTTGGTGGTAAACATGTTGGTAATATTATTGTTTTTAATTAAAATTAAATTTATAATAATTACATCATACTTTAAATAAGGAAAAAAATGATGATATATTTCTTTCTTTCTCTTCCTTTTCTTATCTTTTTATCTCTCCTTTTTTTTTTTCCATTCCTTTTTCCTTCCCTTTCCTCCCACCCAAACCAAACAAACAAACAAAAAAAATTGTACTGCGTAACATTTAAGGACCACTTTTATAGAAAAAAAAAAACACTACAATAATTCATATATTTTTGCTTTAATATACATTACAGATGTGTATGTGCCATAAATAATCATTTAAGTAATATAGAAAAGAGATTATTTAAGATATGAAAATTTTTAAAAAATTAATAAATATTGATAAAAAATAAAAATAATATCAAGGAGATTTTTTCAAGATTTGCACTACCCATATAACTCTATTAAATGTTGTTTTTTTTTTTAAAATATTTTTTTGTCTAGTTAACTCGTGATACTAATTTAATTAAAAATTTTAATAATATTCTATTAAATTATGACACGCCAAAGTTTGGGTGAAAAAAAGCTTTATCTGAAAATATATACTTATAAAAGATTTATTTATCAAAAAAATAGGTGAAGTGTAAACAACCTATATATAACATTTCATTAATTTTTGGTTTGAGCCTTGGATATATGGTTCATTTTAAGTATTAATTTTTAGTTGTTTTATTTAAAGATTTATATAAAAATATTTTAAAAAATGTCATTACAATAACATTTATTACCATCTTAAAAAAAGGTTTTTAGGTCATTCATCAACTTAGTCGATGTTTAGTTAACTCGTGGTAATAACTTTATACAGTAAGACATTTAAGTTAGTAAAGATATATAATTATAATTATTTGGTACACTAATGGTGCAGTTTTACACGCTAGTGTAAAATTAAAATATTTTTTTAACATTAATCTCATTCTAGGTTCTTATCATATTGGCTCTTTTTTATACAAGGAAAAGGCGAATAGATATGTAAGTTACATGTTTTGGCGCACTATTGTAATATAGTCCGTCACTTTTCAAAATTTTGGCAAGTTAAGTCCTGGCGCATAATGTACCTGCCCTTTAGAATCTAAGGATTTCATCTTGAGGTGTTTTCCAATTAAAGAAGAGTACGCCAACCAAAGAGTATGGCTTAGAATTTTGACTGAGCACAACGTGCATGTCAAGTGTATGTGAGAGTTTTGGGAGATTAGATCGTTTTTAAGAGCACGTCTGATGAGAGTTTTCGCCAAAGGTATGGTACACCCGGTTTGCTCGAACATTGTGCAATGTGGGTTTTGTAACTTGATTGGGTGGGAGTCAACTGAATGGACTAGGCTGGTCAAACAATATCTGCACCGGATTCTCTTTTATGTTTTTCTCGATTTTGATAAGGCATTAAAGGGACAATTTATGTATGCATATGACATTTGTCAAGATCCACTAAGAGGAACTGAGTATATATATATGGTAAGAAAGGAACATTCAGATGTTTTTCTTTTCTTCTTTTCGTTCTACACTCTGGTTCCTCTTCTTAAGCCTAAGTATTCTCTTCTTCATCGTAAACTGGAAGTTAAGGTTTTTGGAATAGTGGGTGGATGTTTCAACCTCCTGGTAAGTTTGATGGCTTTGCATGTTATGTTTTTGAAAGAGTAAAGATGTTATGAGACATAAAAACAGTAGGATGCGAGTAGGAGGCCCTGTATGGGGGTCGTCTGTATTTGAGATGTTAGTAAACTGTATGTAAATGGGATTTTAATGGAAGTTCCATAATCTTTTAAGCAGTTGCTGCTGCTGGTTCGGGTAGGATCATCGTAACAAAAATTCTGATTTGAAGTGAATGTGACTTCTCAGGTGAGTCCCTAGTCTTGACTCCTACAAATTATTCTAGAAAGTTTCTTCTTATGGTTGATGTCCTAGTAACGATGCATTATTACTTGAGTGATTGTTGAACTGATATTTGTGATCCTTGTATAGTATTTGCATGAGTTTAAGTGAGTGATGTGTTGGATGCATTAGTGCATGTGGTTTTGTGAAGCAACTGTATGTTTGTACATGAAGCATATACTGTGTTGCATGATTGTGTTGATGTGTGTTAATCATGTGAAGAAGTATGATTCTGTTGTGGGTATGAGAAAAATCTACATGAATGTGTACTTATGTTATATGTATGATGCATGATTGAAAATTTTAGAGAAATGGGGGTTGACGGAGTGTCGGGAAATTTTGTGATATGAGATTTGACCCCCGGTGGTGTTCGACGAAGTCCGTTGGGATAGTAAACACGAATTTTAGTGCAAGGAAAGACCATGTCCATGGCATATTTTGAAAAGGACGAATGGTCCACATTTATCTACTTAGGTTTTTACGTGTCCCGGGGAAATGATGCGCAAACCTTACGCGATGATGAGTTTAGGAAAATCCATATCACAAACACATCAATTCATGTGGTGCCTTGGTGGCAACCAAACAAAGCCTTTTTAGGCAAGTTACTTGCGATGCCTTTGTGGCGTATTCTGTAATGTCTTTGTGGCGTATTCTGTAATGCCTTTGTGGCATATTCTGTAATGTATTTGTGGCATATTCTACAATGTATTTGTGGCCTATTCTACAATGCCTTTATGGTGTATTCTGTAACACCCCTAACCCGAAACCGTCGCTGAAATAGGGTTAAGAGGCATTACCGGACAATAGAATTATTTCACAATCCATTTTCTACACGAAGTCAATCATCATCATAATACATCAAACATTAACAATTAGTCCCTTTTTAAGGCGTATAAGACCTTAAACACATGCTAGGAAGGGTTTGGGACTAAACCGGAACATATACAGAAACTTCTCGAAATTTAAAACGTTTCTAGGTTTCAGGGGATACACACCCGTGTGGGAAAACCGTGTGCTTCCCACGGTTGCTGGACACCCCCATGTGTCCTTCCCGTGGTCGAATCTGACCTCACATCCACGGCCACCAAGCACGCCCGTGTGCCTTGGCCGTGGTCTATCTGTTGAAACCACACGGCTACCGTGCACGTGTGCGCGTGCCGTGGCCGTGTACTCTTAGACCATATACTGACTTTCTCACACGGCTACTAACCACGCCCGTGTGTCTTGGCCGTGTGCAATTAGGCTAGCTACTGACTTTTCCCCACGGTCACTAGGCACGCCCGTGTGCCATAACCGTGTGGCTCAAATAGGCCATTTGCAAGGCCAAAATGCCAGCCACATGGGTCAATCCTACAAGCACATTTGAGCATCTATATACACACAATTTGGCAACCAATTTCATGCCCAATAATCATCATATCATCACATAGAATCTCATTTCTAAACATGCCATTTTATACAACCAAATTACATGTAAATCTAGGTATAAATCGTCCATAACCTCACTAAATCACTAAGGCATTAATTCATCATTGAACTCACCATTCATATGCTAATTCATTACCATCATGACATATCAAAATATGCACCAAATACCATATTCACTCATGCACATTACCAACACTTAGCTAGCCACATCACATGGCTATTTACACATCTCAAATATGATTCAAAACAACTAGCCTATACATGCCATATTTCAACTATGTACATCTTTCCCAAAAGTACCAAAATAGATTGTCGATAGTGTGATAGAGAATGCTGACGATCCCCGGATCCGAGCTAGCTTTACTGACACTACAAAGCAGAGAAACAATTCACACAGTAAGCTTTCCAAAGCTTAGTAAGTTCGTAACATAAAACATTATACTAAAACTAACCATCACATAAATTAATTTACCAATAATACCCATATTCAACTATCTCCAAATTCACCAGTCACATAGGTATCATACATACCTTTGCCAACACATAGTTACTATCCAACCATACTACTCAACTGCTCGAATTTGCATTTCGATCAACCTTTACTATTCTTTTAATTTATTCATACATTTACATATTTATATCATCACATAGATAAAAGCACAAATAAGCACATTATCAATCTCTACCACATACTCAAACTTCTATTCATTTAACTCTTAAATCTATCATCAACCACATAGGTTCAAACGTACCTTGATTAACACATAGCTACTCACCCTTCATGCTACTCAAATACTCAATATTACCTCTTGATCTATTCGCACACCTAGTGCCAATCATTTAATCAAAACATAATTGTCACCGCACACTTAGTGCCGTGATGTTAAACCGAACTTATATCGGTATTGCACACACAAGTGCCATTTCGGTAAGTGAACTTATATCCGTATCGCATACACAAGTGCCAATTCGAAGGCAAGCTTCAATCTTTTCGCACACGGTGCTATTCATTTCTGTATCTTTTCTAATTTCGCACACTTAGTGCCTCAACACTCGATCTCATATGTAATACAGTATTAATACAACTCTATACATTTATTCATTTCTCATCACATAGATGTAAATTTAATGACTAGTATTATATTCGAACTTATATCAATATCGCACACACAGTGCTAACCACAAAGCCGAAGTTTATATTATTTCGCACACACAGTGTTAATCATCTCGGTCACATTTCCGAATACGCACATTTAGTGCCACATAACTCGAACTCTCACATAGCATTTACAATTTGATATATCATACCATTCATTTCATAACATTAAACATATTTAATTACACGCATTATGTCCGAACTTACCTCGGACGTCGAAATCCTGAAACGATCGATTAATCGAGTACTTTGTCTTTGCTTCGATCTCGATCCGAACCTCTCTTTTCTTGGTCTATACACATTCAAATTCAATCCATTCAATCACCAAATCATTCATTTTAGTCCAAACACACATATTTAGGGCATTTTATAAAATAGCCCTCACATTTTCACATTTCGACACTTTAGTCCCTAATTCATAAAATCATCAAATACGCACAATTTCATATCACATATACTTAGTCAAATTCTTTTCATGCTAATACAAGCCCATAAATTTCATTTATTTCACATTTTAGTCCCTTAATTTACACTTTTCTCAATTTAGCCCAATTTACTCAATTTCACCAAAAATCCAAATACAAACTACATTAACCCAACACTAAGCTTTCATATTTTACCAACTATCAACACAAAGCTCACATGTTCATCAATGGCACATCTCAAAATCTTCACCAATTCACAAAATTGAAGCATGGGTTTTAAAGAGCAAAAAGCAACGATCACAAAAACATAGAAATTATCAAAAACCGAGCTCAAAACATACCTTAATTAAACCAATTTGCTAGTCGAACCTAACAAGCTTTCTTTCTTTCTTTTTCTTCACTTTCGGTAAGAAGAAGATGATATAATGACTTTTAATTTCTTTTGTCTTTATTATAATAACATTATAATATAATGTTTTAACTTTTATAATTAATATATATTTATAAACTATATATATTAATCATAATGTCACCCACTATCATTATTTTTGGGCAATTTACAACATAAAACCTCTAATTTATAAAGACAACAACAATTAGGCACTTTAACAATCAGCACACAGCTTTTACACTTTACGCGATTAAGTCATTTCTCTTAATTAAACGCACAATCGATAAAATCTTCACACGTAAATTTTCACAGGTTAATTCACATCTTTGTTCACACAAAAATAATATTAAAATATCATTCGACCTCGAATTTGTGGTCTCAAACCCTTTATTCGACTAGGTCTAAACCGGGTTGTTACAACTCTCCCCCCTTAGGGATTTTCGTCCCCGAAAATCTACCAGTAAAAAGGTGTGGATATTGCTTTCTCATAATGTTTTTAGGCTCCCACTTAGCCTCCTCAACTCCGTGTTTGTGCCACAACACTTTCATTTCATTCAGTCTCTTTTATCAAATTAATCCGTGAATCTTATTTTCACATGACTCGATCCAATATAATGGAGCTCGGCATTTTCTACCTTAAAGAGCCTCATATTGCATCTTTCTTTCCCAAAGATAAAGGTAATCCCGACACAAAGTCCATCGTAATCCTTTCCCATTTCCACTCAGGAATCATTATCGGTTGTAAGAATCCGGACGGAACCTGATGTTCAGCTTTAACTTGCTAACAAACTAAATATTTCGACACAAAGTCAGAGATGTCCCGTTGCATACCATGCCACCAATAATACTGTTTCAAATCATTGTACATTTTTGTACTCCCAGGGTGAACAGTTAAACGATTGTTGTAAGCTTCATTCAAAATTAACTGAATCAACTCTGACTTCTTCGGAATACAAATCCGATCTCTAAATCTCAGACAATCATCACTATCAACTCGAAATTCTGAATCAATATTCAATTCACACTGAGTTCATTTAGCCATCATTTCAACATTACTTTTCTGAGGATCACAATTCTAACGTACAAACATCGGCTTTACTTTCAACTCGACCAAACCCATACTATCATCACACAGTTTTATCTGAATACTCATAATTCGCAAAACACATTATGATTTTCGACTCAAGGCATCAGCTACAACATTAGCTTTAACGATGCATCACTATAAATTATAAACTCTTTACCCGATTCAAATTGAACTAACACTGGTGCTTCTGTCAACAACACTTTTTTAACTATTCAAAACTCTGTTGGCACTTTTCTAACCACTCAAATTTAACATTTTTCTGTAGCAACTTTGTCAACGGAGTCGCAATCATCAAGAAGCCTTTCACAAACCATCTATAATATCCCATTAGTCCCTGAGAACTACGGACTTCAAACACATCTCTCGGAGGCTTCTATTCTAAAATAGCAGAGAGTTTACTTGGATCAACTCGTATTCCCATGGTGGCACAATATTCCCAGAAAACCAACCTCACGCAACCAAAATTCACATTTGCTAAACTTAGCATACAATCCCATTTCTCACGCAGAGTTTGTAGCACAATTCTAAAATGCTTGGCATGATGCGTCTCATCACATAAATGAATCAGAATGTCATCAATAACACTACAACAAAACGATCTCAATACGGTCTGAATATACAGTTCATCAAATCCATAAACACTGCAGGAGTATTCGTTAATCCCAAAGGCATAGCTAAGAATTCATAAATCACAGGCACAGATTCAACTTTCTTATAAGTCACTTTTATATCTTATAAGTCACTTTTATATCAATCACATATGTCAAATAAGCTTCGCAACCCCTTCTCACATAGTTCAAAGCTTTCACCGCATATACAACAACCGGTACCCCTTTCATATCATTAGATTCAATTCAAACTATCTCACTGTTCTGACTTCTCAAATCTATACTCTTTCGTTTACAATTCACAATGGCATTATGCAAAGTGAGCCAATCCATACTAAAAATTATATCAAATTTATCGAATGGTAGCATTATCACATTAGCCGGAAAGCATATATCCCGAAACATCAAGGGCAATTCTTGCACACTTTATCCATCAAAACACACTTATCTAAGGGTTCGATATTCTAATTACCAATTCAGTAGACTCAACAGGTAGAGTCTTACTTGATACTAAATTCACACACGCATCGAAATGAGTTGAACCCGGATCTATTAATGCAATCACATCAGTATCAAATAGAGTAAAAGTACCAGTAATGACGCCTGGAGATGATGCTTCCTCTCGTGCACGTATAGCATAAGCTCGGGCAGGTGCTCTCGCCTCTGACCTCACAGCTGTATCAGTAGCCCCTTTTTGACTTCCACTCACATTCTCGACATTTCTGGATGGTCTACCCCTAGCCATCACATTACTCGATCTCACATTCTGAACATTTTCTTCCTCAACTAACTTTGGGCAATCTCGAATGAAATGTTCTCGTGATCCACATTTATAATAAACTCTATTGTTGTATTTGCCCCAGCATTCTCCCACATGTCATCTTCCACACTGTCTACACTCAGGTTTGTTGCTTTTAGCATTTTCAACATTTAATTCAATTTGAGCTTGAGTTCTCAGACCAACACTTAGTCTTGCGTGGTCTTTATACGGATGTTCAAATGAAGTATTTGATCGGTTGCTTGCATCTCTAAATTTCTTTGTCGAAGGCTGAGATAACTTACTCGTCGATCTTTTTCTTTCATCTCGAGCTTCAGAATCGGCTTTCTTCTTTTCTTTACTGAGTTCCTCAGCTTTGCATGCTCTTTCAATTAACACAAAAAAATCATTTATATCAAGTATTCCAACCAACAATTTAATATCTTCATTCAATCCCTCTATGAAGCGTTTGCACATAGTAGCTTCGGTCGAAACGCATTCTCTCGCGTATTGACTCAATCTTACGAATTCTCGCTCATATTCAGTAACGGACAAATGATCTTGTTTTAGTTAAGGGAACTCTTTACGTTTCTGATCAATGAAGCGTTGACTGATGTACTTCTTTCTAAACTCAACTTGAAAGAAATCCCAAGTGATTCTCTCTCTCGGAACCACGAATGTCAATATTTTCCACCAATTATAAGACGTATCTCTCAACAAAGAAACTGCACACTTGATACATTCATCAGGGGTTAATGACATCTCATCAAATACCCGAATTGTGTTCTCAAGCCAAAACTCAGCTCGTTCAGTATCGTCGTCAGCTGTGGCCCTAAACTTTTCGGCCCCATACTTCCGGATCTTATCCACAGGAGGTTTATTCAATCGAATCAGATCTATCACTTGTGGCACAACAGGTACTTGTAGGGGTGGAGGTTGTGGAGCAGCCGAATTCGTTCGAACGAACTCCGAAAACCATTCACTCATCATTCGGAAGAAGGCTTGCTTAGCCTCTCCTCCCTCACTACTATCATTCGGCCTAGATGTGGCCGGCGCTGTCCCTTGAGCGGGAGCAGGCGCGTTACTCTCTACGTCGTCAGCAACTGCTCGATCGGGATCCATTACTATAATAAAACACATTTTCAACTGTCAGTATTCATCACACTATCGCAATTTCATATATGGCATGTATAGCTAGACTCACACACACTACGTTAGTCCAAGAATAGACTAAACCGTAGCTCTGATACCAATAAAATGTAACACCCCTAATCCAAAATCGTCACCGGAATAGGGTTAAGAGGCATTACCAGACAATATAATTATTTTACAATCCATTTACGACACGAAGTCAATCATCATCATAATACATCAAACATTAACAATTAGTCCCTTTTTAAGGCGTATAAGACCTTAAACACATGCTAGGAAGGGTTTGGGACTAAACCGGAACACATACAGAAACTTCTCGAAATTTAAAACTTTTCTAGGTTTCAGGGGATACACGCCCGTGTGGGAAAACCGTGTGCTTCCCACGGTTGCTGGACACCCCCATGTGTCCTTCCCGTGGTCGAATCTGACCTCACATCCACGGCCACCAAGCACGCCCGTGTGCCTTGGCCGTGGTCTATCCTGTTGAAACCACACGGCTACCAGGCACGTCCGTGTGCCGTGGCCGTGTACTCTTAGACCATATACTGACTTTCTCACACGGCTACTAAACACGCCCATGTGTCTTGGTCGTGTGCTATTAGGCTAGCTACTGACTTTGCCCCACGGTCACTAGGCACGCCCGTGTGCCATAACCGTGTGGCTCAAATAGGCCATTTGCAAGGCCAAAATGCCACCCACATGGGTTAATCCTACAAGCACATTTGAGCATCTATATACACATAATTTGGCAACCAATTGCATGCCCAATAATCATCATATCATCACATAGAATCTCATTTCTAAACATGCCATTTTATACAACCAAATTAGATGTAAATCTAGGTATAAATCGTCCATAACCTCACTAAATCACTAAGGCATTAATTCATCATTGAACTCACCATTCATATGCTAATTCGTTACCATCATGACATATCAAAATATGCACCAAATACCATATTCACTCATGCACATTACCAACACTTAGCTAGCCACATCACATGGCTATTTACACATCTCAAATATGATTCAAAACAACTAGCCTATACATGCCATATTTCAACTATGAACATCTTTCCCAAAAGTACCAAAATAGATTGCCGATAGTGTGATAGAGAATGCTGACGATCCCCGGATCCGAGCTAGCTTTTACCGACACGCGCAAAGCGGAGAAACAATTCACACAATAAGCTTTCCAAAGCTTAGTAAGTTAAGTAACATAAAACATTATACTAAAACTAACCATCACATAAATTAATTTACCAATAATACCCACATTCAACTATCTCCAAATTCACCATCACATAGGTATCATACATACCTTTGCCAACACATAGTTACTATCCAACCATACTACTCAAACTGCTCGAATTTGCATTTCGATCAACCTTTACTATTCTTTTAATTTATTCATACATTTACATATTTATATCATCACATAGATAAAAGCACAAATAAGCACATTATCAATCTCTACCACATACTCAAACTTCTATTCATTTAACTCTTAAATCTATCATCAACCACATAGGTTCAAACGTACCTTGATTAACACATAGCTACTCACCCTTCATGCTACTCAAATACTCAATATTACCTCTTGATCTATTCGCACACCTAGTGCCAATCATTTAATCAAAACATAATTGTCACCGCACACTTAGTGCCAGTATGTTAAACCGAACTTATATCGGTATCGCACACACAGTGCCATTTCGGTAAGCTGAACTTATATCTGTATCGCACACACAGTGCCAATTCGGTAAGCCAAAGCTTCAATCTTTTCGCACACACAGTGCTATTCATTTCTGTATCTTTTCTAATTTCGCACACTTAGTGCCTCAACACTCGATCTCATATGTAATAAAGTATTAATACAACTCTATACATTTATTCATTTCTCATCACATAGATGTAAATTTAATGACTAGTATTATATCCGAACTTATATCAATATCGCACACACAGTGCTAACCACAAAGCCGAAGTTTATATTATTTCGCACACACAGTGTTAATCATCTCAGTCACATTTCCAAATACGCACATTTAGTGCCACATAACTCGAACTCTCACATAGCATTTACAATTTGATATATCATACCATTCATTTCATAACATTAAGCATAGTTAATTACACGCATTATGTCCAGACTTACCTCGGACGTCGAAATACCGAAACGATCGATTAATCGAGTACTTTGTCTTTGCTTCGATCTCGATCCGAACCTCTCTTTTGTTTGTATATACACATTCAAATTCAATCCATTCAATCACCAAATCATTCATTTTAGTCCAAACACACATATTTAGGGCATTTTATAAAATAGCCCTCACATTTTCACATTTCGACACTTTAGTCCCTAATTCATAAAATCATCAAATACGCACAATTTCATATCACATATACTTAGCCGAATTCTTTTCATGCTAATACAAGCCCACACATTTCATTTATTTCACATTTTAGTCCTTCAATTTACACTTTTCTCAATTTAGCCCAATTTACTCAATTTCACCAAAAGTCCAAATACAAACTATATTAACCCAACACTAAGCTTTCATATTTTACCAACTATCAACACAAAGCTCACATGTTCATCAATGGCACATCTCAAAATCTTCACCAATTCACAAAATTGAAGCATGGGTTTTAAAGAGCACAAAACAATGATCACAAAAACATAGAAATTATCAAAAACCGAGCTGAAAACATACCTTGATTAAACCAATTCGCTAGCCGAACCTAACAAGCTTTCTTTCTTTCTTTTTCTTCACTTTCGGCAAGAAGAAGATGATATAATGACTTTTAATTTCTTTTGTCTTTATTATAATAACATTATAATATAATGTTTTAACTTTTATAATTAACATATATTTATAAACTATATATATTAATCATAATGTCACCCACTATCATTATTTTTGGGCAATTTACAACATAAACCCTCTAATTTATAAAGACAACAACAATTAGGCACTTTAACAATCAGCACACAGCTTTTACACTTTACGCGATTAAGTCATTTCTCTTAATTAAACGCAGAATCGATAAAATCTTCACACAGAAATTTCACACAGGTCAATTCACATACTGTTCACACAGAAAATAATATTAAAATATCATTCTGACCTCAAATTTGTGGTCTCAAAACCACAGTTCTAACTAGGGTCTAAACCGAGCTGTTACATATTCTGCAATGTCTTTGTGGTAAGTTTTGTATCGCCTAAGTGGCGCGTATCTGTTAGCTCATTTTTGTGGCAAGGTCTTAATTTTTGTTTGAGGAAATATATGAAGGAGTTTTCTCTACAGATACTCGATATATGAATCTGCTATAGTTCCGCTAGAATAGATTATTCGATGTGCTCGAAGTTATGGGTAGTATAAGCGTCCGTCAAGCCAGAGTATTTCCATGATAAGTATAGAGGTTACTTGGTTTCTACAGTACCCACTAAATATGGGTATTCTCTCTATGTAATATAGTGTTCTGGGATTCTATTGAATGTCTTAAAATATTGCATCCACTAGAATTGGTTGTTCTCTGGGTTGATTTAAAGATATAACCTGATCAATATTCTGACAGCTATGGAATTAGTGTATGATTTCACCAGAGATAGGATCTGTTTGTAAACCATTCTGATATGAATATCCAACGTTTTTCTGTACAAGAATTCTCCAAGAAAAATAATTGTTTATATAGTATTCTAGGCAAAACATTAAACGTCTGTTTGAGTAAGAATATGCTGAAAGTAACTTCTGCATGAATATCACTCCGAGGAATGTATCCAGCTTCTACCTTTCTAGAGAGTGAGAAATAAGACCCGCGTTGAGAGGTAAATTCTGCAATCTACCTAATAAGTGAAATGTGTATATGGGGTCAAGTGTAGAGTTCGGCGTGTAGGTATGCGTCTGGTGTTTAGGAAAGTGTCCACCAAAGACTAAAGAGAAATTCAGAATCTTCGAGTTGAGGAATTCTGCAACAAATGTTCAAAGGTAATCTTAGTTAAAATTCACTAAGTTCATTTGAATTTATGAGTGACTGGTTGTGATGCAGGTTTTGAGGTAAAGTTGATATGCTAGTTGTAACACCCCTTACCCGTATTCGACACCGGAACAGGGTACGAGGCATTACCGGACTTAAACTCAAACAATCATACAAAACTGAGACATGAAATTTCACTCAAATTTAAAATTTTTCATTCACATGCATATCATCCCTTATATGGGCCTACGAGGCCCAAAACATGCATCGGGAGTGGTTCGGGACTAAACCGAGAACTTTGGAAACTTTCGAAAAACTTAGAAAAAAATTTTCATAAAAAAGGTCCACACGCCCGTGTGGCATATCACACGCCCGTGCTTCAGGCCGTGTCCAAAATAGGGGACATTCTGTTTATGACGTCAGCAACAAATGGTAGCCACACGGCCAAATCACACGCCCGTGTGCTAGGCCGTGTGGTTGATTTTATTTTCATAATTTTTCATAAATCAGGTGCAGACTTCACACGGTCAGGGAACACGCCCATGTCCTATGGCCGTGTCTCTCACACGACCGAGACATACGCCCGTGTCTCTGCCCGTGTGTTAAATTCTGGACATTCTGTTTTGCAAATTTCAGAAACAGGGAACACACGACCAGTTCACATGCTCATATATCTAGGCCGTGTGTCTACCCGTGTGGACAAAATAAGGCTATTTCCTAGCCTCATTTCTCACCCAAATTGTCCATTTTTCCTGCATTAACACTCACAAATATATTCCAGCCAATTTCAAATAAAATCCATCCCTAACATATATAAAAAACATAAGTATATTAGCCATTCCAATGGCTAAGTTTTATATATCATTCACATACCATCATTTAACTTAGTTAGCCTATACATGCCATTAACCAAAATGAAATTTTCATTTATACCAAAAATCAATGAGTTGATAGTGTGATGATTGCTCCGACCAATTTCCAACCTTCACGAGCTTTGAGCATTATAAAACATGGAAAATAAACCTAGTAAGCATTATATGCTTAGTAAGCTCGTATAACTAAAATTACACTTACCAATCATATTTAACATTTAAAACATATACAAAGCATATATCCATCAATTTAGCAAATTTTCCTAGTCACAAACATTCAATCAACATGTTAGTCACAAATATACCAAAATGCATAGATGAGCTCATCATGCCAGCTGAATGTTTTATCCGTTGAACCATTGAATTCCCGATGGATATTTCAAGTAGTACACTCGAGGTGTAGAATTTTCATCATCCGTCAATTCATATCCAGTGGTACTGTCTAGGTACACTCTCGAGTCACATATCATACAGCAGAATTACCAGTCCAGGCTAAATTCTAGCTGTAGCATATATACTCTAAGGGCTTTGTCAGATTACCAATCCAGGCAAAATCCTTATGTGACAAAGAATTCCCTTTAGAGTCCAATCTGGATTACTAGTCCAAGCTAAATCCAATCAATTAGGATTACCAGTCCAGGCTAAATCCTAATTGAAAACACATATGCTCTGTCGAAACCATTTTTTTTATTTTTGGAAAAATGGGATTGACTTTAAAAATATGGAGTCACCACCGATCTTTTTTTTTTGTTTAGGTGTAATCGGATCACCTCGTAAAATGTTTCATCTTTAAAACTTAATTTTGGCCTGCGAAATAAAAGATGGGTTCGGGAGTCAGTTACGTACGAGGAATAGCTATCACCCTCGTACGCCCAAAATTGGTACCAAATTGATTAAATGATGTCCTAACGTCGAAAATTTGAAAAGTTTTGAAAATGCAATTTCTTTGAAACAGGGTGGAATATTCCAATTTTAAATGTAAGATTCATTCACTCCAAAGTAACAAAATACTACACCCAGTACGTTAGGATGCAATATCTTGAACCCTCAAAGTCGAAATCATCTTATAACTTCAAAATCATGCAATTGAAAAGGGTATTAATTATTTGGTCAAACGAGAAAACCGCAACCCAATACATTATTAGGGCGCAATTTCTCGAATTTCCAAACACCAAATATCACCTTATTTTGAAAATCTTTCGAGTAATCAAAATGTATTTTATTTGATTTGTTTGGGATAAAAAACAACTAAAATTGGCCTATATAACCTAGAATTTGCATCATTATTTGATAATAAGACATAGTGTCAAGCATGGAATTATAATACATGGCAACAATAACATATGAAGGAACAAAATTATATGAAAATACCAAGAAACCAAATTAATACACATACGATGGCAATATATACTTTACAAATATCAACATTAACATTCAAAATCCATAAATTAAAAGAAAAAAAAAGAATACCAAACAAATTGACATAATTCAAATGCGACAAATATATAAAAAAATGAATAACATAAAGGAAAAACCATTTGCAACCCATATTATACGAATTATAAGTTATATATACATAAGTTTGGAAATTACATGTAAAAAGAAAATCAAAATAAACCGTATACAAAAAGGTAAATAGAAATAATATAAGTAATATAGATGCAATAAAACTTAATATAAGTAATTTATGTATGATGAAAGTCTTGAAATGAAAAAAAATATGAATAAGATTGAAGCTTTAAAGAGATATAAGTTATTTAATTAGATTTATAAGAAAAAAAATATACATATAGATAGATTTAAAATAAAATATATACATAAAGTAATAATATATACATATTGAAGAAAAATTTTAATACAAACCTATATACATTTATATGAATAAGTAACGTTTAAAATAGGCAAAAGATAATTTAAAACGAGGTATAATGATATATGTACATACAAATTAAAATGAAAATATATGGATATATAAATATATACATAAAATAATATATACATGAAATGAAAACAATTTTGGTAAAATTTTATATGTAAACATTTATATATGTGACATAATGATGAAAAAATATTTATATTCGATATTATATCAATTTTGAATCATACAACTAAAAGAGAAATTAGAAATAAATTTTTATATTTATGCAAGAAGACAAAAATGTATATAATTAAAGTATATGTAAGTAATTTGAAACATATTAAAATTAGTAAGTTAATTCAAAACAATTTATTAAAAACCAAAAGAAATCGATAAATTTAAAGCAGTCAAAGAATAGAAAAACTCAATTGATTTGAAGATAAAATTAAAAGGTTAATTTATAAACAAACAAAGCCATTAAACAGAAATAAGGATCAAAGTAAAATACATGCCAGTAACCAGGGATTAAAAGTACAAATATTTCAAATTATCAAAACGCAGAGTTGAATCATGAACCAAAATGGAATCAACACAAAATTCTGTGGTAAAATCTAAAAAATGGAATAGAAATAAGACTCGATTGAATAGCATCGCTAAACAAAGGGATCAATAGCGTAATTATTCCCTCAGATCCTTAAACACGCGGGTTTAATAGAGTTTGGATCGGGTCATTGGGTGATCAAACGGATTGCCCTACACGGCGCCGTTTCAAACCAATGAATTTGGCTTTAACGACGTCGTTCAATACATTTTAAAAGACTAAAAAAAACCTAAAACACTCGCTGTAACATCTCGATTTAGGGTCTAGTAGGAATAGTGGTACGAGACCACAAATCCGAAGTAGTAAAATGAGTTTTTAGGTTTAAGATATGTGTGCATGATAGTATGAAAGTTTCATGTAGAAATTTTATGAAATTGTCATTGAATGGTCCATTAGGACCAAATTGCAAAAGTTGCAAAATTTGAGATTCTAGAAGCTTTTAGTATGAAATAGCTTTGGAATATTAATTAGAAGTCCTTAAATAGCAGTTTTCCCAAATTATAAATTTTGGACAAAAATGGACATGAGTTAGTAATATTTGAAAGTTTAGTAAAAAAGGGCATTTTGGTCATTTGGCTTTTTAATGATTAAAAAGGATGAAATAAGTCAAAATTTATGTTCATCTTCTTCAAGCTTGGCCGAAACTTTGAAGAACTCCATAGCTAGGGTTTATTCAATTTTTCAAGCTCATAGTAAGTGCATCCTAGCCCCGTTTTTAATATTCTTCGTATTTTTGGAGTCCTTGTATTATGAATTAGCTATTTATAGCTATAAGTTGAGCTAGAATCCATGTTCATAAATCTACCCATGTATGACATGCTTGTAAAGTGATGTTTTATGAAAGATTATAAGATTTTGATGTTAGATAAACATCTTTTCCTAAATGAATTTCATGAAAAATGCTAGTAAGGACTAGTTTGTAAAACTTGTGAAATTTATCATACAAGATATAAATAGTGAGAATTGATTGTTGCTATAGTTAAGAGAATGAATCAGCTAAGCATGAAGTTCACGAAAGTTGAATAAAAATCACTTTACGAGCCTTGGGGCAAAAGTATAATTATGAGGGAGTTTAGGGGCAAATTGGTAATTTTGTCGAAGTATGAGTTAAGAGTCAATTTAGTCAATGTGTGTATTAAATAAGCTAAATTACTATTATAGATCAAGAAAAACGAAGTCCAGATCGAAACCGAGGCAAGAACAAAGTCGAGGACTAAATTGCATTTCTACATACATTTTGTACATTGAGGTAAGTTTGTATGATTTCTAAGCTTTATGATTAATATCATTGAATTGCTTAGTATGATGTAGAATATATCGTAATTCCATGGGATTTTTGATACTATGCTAAACAAAGAAATCAATGAGATTAAGTATGAGAAAGTCCCGATTGAAGTTGAATTACTTAGGATACTCGATCTATCACATGAGGCAAGGAAGTCCGTATAAGACCAAGCCAAGGCATGGCATCGGCAATCAAGCAAGTTATCATGTAAGACCAAGACAAGTCTTGGCATTGAAGAGTTATTATGAGATGAAGACCCATATAAGCCCAAGCCAAGGCATGGCATTGGTGAGTCTCCATGTAAAGATGTCATGTAAGTCCAAGACAAGTCTTGGCATTGAAAAGCTATCATGAGATAGAGATCCCATGTAAGTCCAAGCCAAGGCATGGCATTGGTGAGTAACAAGGAAGATTTTATGTAAGTCCAAGCCAAGGCTCGACATTAACCCGTTCATTAGTAAAGATACCAAGTAAGACCATGTCAAGACATGGCAATGATAAGTTCCCAATGGAACACCCAAGGAAGACTTCGTGTAAGTCCATGTCAAGACATGGCATCGATACCAAGTTGAGAGATCCCATGTAAGACCATATCTAGGGTATGACTTTGGCATCGAGATATTTGTGAGATGAGATTCAGTATCCTCGGTTATTCATAGTAATTCATCGGGCAAAAGAGTAAAGAATAAATGAGAAAGCAAGAAAGTTAAGCAAGTAAAGCTATCATCAAAGTATGCTAGTCATAGTGAACTAAGAGTATTATTCATGTTATGAATGATAAAGTTAAGATTATGCTTACCTTAACAAAGTATGTTAATATATATGATTAAATGATACAGGTACTTTGTTTACCTTACAAGCACGAGACTAGTAAATACCATGATAAGTGTAAGAATCATTAAGAGTAAGTAAGCTCAAGCATGTGAACTTAGCAATGCCTTTGCTTATGATGAATGAGTATGTTAAATATATATGTTTATATACGTTGTTATATGCATTACATGCAAACTTACTAAGCTAAATGCTTACGTCTTTAATTCTTTCTTTCCATGTAGTCCCGCCAAGCTAATCTCGTGGATCATCGTCATCGGAGCTCAGAGCACACTATCAATCGCTACTTTGGTATAGCCAAGTTGTTTATATTAAGTATGGAATGTATAGGAAGCATTTCATTTTGAGTTATGTTTTAGAATTAGCCAATGTGTTGGCTATCAAGCTTATTATTTTTTTGTATATGGCTAAGTGATTTGCCAAGATTGACTAAGTACGTATGTTTATTGATATCAATGAAGTATGCATCGTTGTCATGTTAGATGTAATACTTGAGTTATTGAATTGAGTATTGGATTGATCTTGATATCAGGGTGGCAATTGGCTTGGAAGATAGCTTCTAGGTGCCCACACGGATAGACACACGGGCGTGTGTCTAGGCCGTGCGTCCCCTACACCTGAGTGTTTTAAGTCAGAATAGACCACGGGCTAATCACACGGCCGTATGTTTAGGCCGTGTGTGACACACGGTTAGCACATGGGCGC
This sequence comes from Gossypium sturtianum, assembly GCA_025698515.1. Taxonomy (NCBI): domain Eukaryota; kingdom Viridiplantae; phylum Streptophyta; class Magnoliopsida; order Malvales; family Malvaceae; genus Gossypium; species Gossypium sturtianum. The sequence goes on from CM046948.1 coordinate 30,333,645, forward strand.
GTGCCTTGGCCGTGTGAAGTCTGCACCTTACACTTGTAAATTGAATTACCACACGGCTGAAGTACACGGGCATGTGTATGGACCGTGTGGATAAGTCAGAATGCTAAAGTTTAGCACACGGGCCAAATCCACGGGCGTGTCAAGGCCGTGTGAAATTAGTTAGTGTCGACCACGGGTGGAAGACACGGGCATGTTTTAGGGGTACACGGGCCTTCCCAAGTCACATGGGCGTGTGACCCCTGTTTCGAGGAAAAGTTCCAGATTGAGTTCCGAAAGTTTCCGGATAGGTGTTTAAGGCCTCGTAGGCCCATGAAACGTATGTTTTGTTTAAGAAAGAGAAGTTTCTATTTCGAAACAAAATTTTACAGCCCGTAAGTACATGTTTCCTTAAGTTCAAGTATGGTAATGTCTCGTATTCAGTCTCAGCCTCGGACTTGGGTATGGGGTGTTTACATTTAGTGGTATTAGAGCTACGGTTTAGTCAGTTCTAGGACTAACGTAGCACGAGCACGAGTCTAGCTATACATGCCATACGTAAGAATGTTTTTATAATGATAGTGTGACGACTCCTGACGACTTAAATTATGTTTATACATATAGTAAATGGATCTCGAAAGAGCTGTAGCGGATGACGTAGAAAGTAACGCGCCAGCTCCCGCTGAAGGGACGGTGCCTAACGAGAATGAGAATAGACCCACTACGGTGAGTTAGAGAGGAGGAGAAGAGGCTAGAGAAGCCTTCCTCCATATGATGAACACGTGGTATACAGAGTTCGTTCGTACGAACCCGAATGCTCAAACCCCTCCACCCCGGCCTATTCCTCAATCTATCCCAGTAGCCCCTCAAATAGTAGAGGTGGTAAGAGGAGAGAAGCCTTCGGTTGATAGGATTAGGAAACATGGGGCAGAAGAATTTCGGGCTAAAAAGGATGATGATCCGAAAAAGGCTGAGTTCTGGTTAGAGAATACCATCAGGGTATTCAATGAATTGTCATGCACGTCTGAGGAATGCATGAAGTGTGTAGTCTCTCTTTTAAGAGATTCTGCTTACCAATGGTGGAACACCTTAGTGTTAGTGGTACCACGAGAAAAGATCATGTGGGAGTTCTTTCAAGAAGAGTTCAGAAAGAAGTATATCAGTCAAAGATTTGTCGATCAGAAGAGAAAAGAATTTCTAGAACTGAAGCAAGGCAAGATGTCCGTAACTGATTATGAGCGTGAGTTTGTACGACCCAGTAAATACGCTCGAGAGTGTGTATCCACCGAGGCCATTATGAGCAAGAGATTCGAAGATGGACTAAATGAGGACATTAAGTTGTTTGTTGCTGTCCTAGAATTAAAAGAATTTGTTGTGTTAGTGGAGCGGGCTTGTAAAGCCAGAAGAGCTAGTAAAAGAGAAGAGAAAATCGAAATAGAGTCTCGTGACTCGAGAAAGAGACGATGGAATAAGTCATTCCAACCCTCTTCTAAGAAGTCAAGAGATTTCTCCACCCGATCGGCTTCATCCACGTGGTTTTCAAGTAGAAAAAGGGTAAACGAAGATTCGGGAAATAAGGCATGCACTACTTTAGTCGCTAGTGTGGGGAACATTCGATCCGATAGACCGGAATGCCTACAGTGCGGTAGACGTCATCTTGGTGAGTGCCGAGCGCATGAAAATGTTTGTTTCAGATGTGGTTCCCAAGACCACTTTATAAAAGATTGCCCCGAGACGATGAAGGAAAGAGAGCACGTAACCCGAGATCCGGGAGTATGGTCGAGGAAGACCGCAGAAGAACCCGGGTAGTGGAGCAAGTGGTAGAGGTAACCTAAAGAGCAGGTTGCGAGACCCGAGGGTAGGGCACTGCAGGACGTATGCCATTCGCGCTCGCGAAGAGGCATCTTCTTACGATGTTATTACGGTACCTTTTCTCTTCATGATATTAAAGTTATTGCTTTAATAGATCCGGATCCACACACTCTTACATTTGCATGAAACTAGTATCCAATATGAGTATGCCTATATAGTCTCTGAATTTGTGATTAAAGTGTCTAATCCATTAGGCCAAAGTGTCTTTGATCGATAAAGTATGTAATGATTGCCCATTAATGATTAGAGGTCATTATTTTAAAGCAAACCTTATGTTGTTACCATTTGATGAGTTTGACATCATTCTTGGTATGGACTGGTTGACCACTCATGATGTAATAGTAAATTGTGGGAAGAAATATATTGAGATGAGACGTGAGAATGGGGACACTCTCCATGTAGTATCAGACGAATAAGGTAGATCGCCGGTAATGATTTCTCATATGACGGCACAGAAATACATAAGAAAAGGGTATGAGGCATATTTGGCCTTTGTGATGAATGATAAAGAAAGCAGAGTTAAAGATTGAGTCGATCACCGATAGTATGTGAGTACTTGGATGTTTTTCCGAGGAATTGCAGTCTACCACCAGTTAGAGAGATTGAGTTCAGCATTGAGCTAGCTCAAGATGCATCGTACCAATATCTATTACTCCTTACAGAATGGCTCCAACGGAGTTGAGAGAGTTGAAGTCACGATTGCAAGACTTGACGGATAAAGGTTTTGCAAGATCAAGTTGTTCTCCATGGGGTGCTCCAGTTTTATTTGTGAAAAAGAAAGATGGCACCATGAGATTGTGCATAGATTACCGTTAGCTTAATAAAGTGACAGTAAAGAACAAGTACCCATTGCCAAGGATCGATGATTTGTTCGATCAATTGAAGGGGGCCACTATGTTCTCTAAGATAGACTTGAGATTTGGGTACTACCAGTTGAGAGTAAAGGATTCAGATGTATCCAAGACCGCTTTTCGAATGAGGTATGGGCATTATGAATTTTTAGTCATGCCCTTTGGATTGACCAATGCTCCTGCGGTATTCATGGACTTAATGAACTGCATCTTCAGGCCATACCTCGACAAGTTTGTAGTCGTTTTTATCGACGACATATTGATTTATTCCCGAGATGGGAATGAGCATGCTGAGCATCTACGAACGGTTTTGCAGACTCTACGAGAAAATCAACTTTATGCCAAGTTCAGTAAAAGTGAATTTTGGCTCAAGGAAGTAGGATTTCTGGGACATATTGTCTTGGGAGATGGAGTCCGAGTAGATCCAAGTAATATTTCGGCCATAATGGACTGGAATCCACCGAGGAATATCTCTGAGATTCGAAGTTTTCTAGGCCTAGCTGGTTATTATAGACGATTCATCAAGGGGTTTTCCATGATTGCAACTCCGATGATGAAATTGTTACAGAAAAATGTGAAGTTTGAGTGGACAGAAAGATGCCAACAAAGTTTCGAGAAACTAAAGGCATTATTGACAGAGGCTCCGGTTTTAGTACAACCCGAGACAGAGAAAGAGTTCGTGATATATAGCGATGCATCCTTAAACGGATTAGGCTGTGTACTTATGCAAGAAGGCAAAGTGATTGCTTATGCCTCAAGACAGCTAAAGCCCCATGAGAAGAATTATCCGACGTACGATTTAGAGTTGGCTGCCATAGTCTTCGCATTGAAGATTTGGAGACACCATTTATATGGTGAAAGATGTCGGATTTTCACCGATCACAAAAGTTTGAAGTACTTGATGACGCAGAAAGAGTTGAACTTAAGGCAGCAGAGATGGTTAGAATTGATAAAAGACTATGAGTTGGTCATTGACTACCATCTCGGAAAGGCGAATGTGGTCGCCGACGCTTTGAGTAGAAAGTCCCTATTTGCATTAAGGGCAATGAATTCGCGGATGACTTTATCCGACGATAGTTCTATTCTAGCTGAGTTGAGAGCTAGACCAATGTTTCTCTAAGAGATCATTGAAGCTCAAAAAGAAGATAGTGAATTGCAAGCCAAGAGAGCTCAGTGCGAGAAAGATGTTGAGTCCGATTTTTAGATTAGTCCCAATGGAAGTTTGATGTTCAAAGATAGAACTTGTGTATCGAGAAAGGAGGTGCTTATTCAAAAAATTTTGCATGAGGCGCATAACGGATGTTTATCTGTACATCCGGGTAGTACCAAGATGTATAATGACTTGAAGCAACAGTATTGGTGGCCAAGAATGAAGAATGATATTTTAGAGTTTGTTTCCAAATGCATGATTTGTCAGCAAGTAAAGGCTGAACACCAAGTACCTTCGGGTTTGCTTCAACCCATTTCGATTCCCGAGTGGAAATGGGACCGTATCACCATGGGTTTTGTAACGGGTTTACCGTTGTCACCAAGCAAGAAAGATGCTGTATGGGTTGTGGTTGACAGACTTACGAAGTCGGCCCATTTCATACCTGTACGAGTAGATTACTCACTCGACAAGTTGGAAAACTTGTATGTTTCAGAAATAGTAAGGCTACATGGAGTTCCTTTGTCAATCATATCGGATAGAGATCCGAGATTCACCTCCAGATTTTAAAAGAAGTTATAAGAGGCCTTGGGTACAAAATTAAGTTTTAGTACAGCTTTTCATCCTCAAACTGACGGTCAGTCAGAGAGGTTAATACAAGTACTCGAAGATATGCTCTGGTGTTGTATTCTTGAATTCCAAGGTAGTTGGGAAAATTTTCTCCCATTAGTAGAATTTGCCTACAATAATAGTTTTGATCGAGCTTGAAGATGGCGCCTATGAGGCTTTATATGGGCGTAAGTGTCGAACGCCTTTATATTGGACTGAACTCAAGGAAAACCAGATTCACAGGGTTGATTTGGTTAGAGAAACCGAACAGAAGGTGAAAGTAATTCGAGAAAGTTTAAAGGCTGCTTCTGATAGACAAAAATCCTACTCGGATTTAAAAAGAAAAGAGATAGAGTATCAGGTCGGAGATAAAGTTTTCTTGAAAGTGTCACCATGGAGAAAGGTTCTCAGATTTGGCCGTAAAGGCAAATTGAGTCCATGTTTTATCGGACCATACGAGAATACTGAGAGAGTTGTGCCGGTAGCTTATCGATTGGCCTTGCCATCAGGGTTAGAAAAGATACATGATGTGTTTCACGTGTCCATGTTGCGACGCTACCGATCAGACCCTTCACATATAATTGCCCCGTCAGAGATAGAGATTCATCCCGACATGATGTATGGTGAAGAACCAGTTAAGATTTTAGCTCGGGAAGTCAAACAGCTAAGAAATAAAAGTATTTCCCTAGTGAAAGTGTGGCAAAGACATGGGATAGAGGAAGCTACGTGGGAACCAGAAGAGAGCATGAGAAACCAATACCCAAACGTATTTGCTGGTAAGATTTTCGAGGATGAAAATTCCTAAGAGGGGGAGAATTGTAACATCCCGATTTAGGGCCTAGTCAGAACAGAGGTGCGGGACCACAAATCTGAAGTAGTAAAATGAGTTTTGAGGTTTAAGATATGTTTGCATGATAGTATGAAAGTTTCATGTAGAAATTTTATGAAATTGTCATTGAATGGTCCACTAGGACCAAATTGCAAAAGTTGCAAAATTTGAGATTCTAGAAGCTTTTAGTATGAAATAGGTTTGGAATATTGATTAGAAGTCCTTAAATAGCAATTTTCCCAAATGATAAATTTTAGACAAAAATGGACATGAGTTAGTAATATTTGAAAGTTTAGTAAAAAGGGCATTTTGGTTATTTGGCTTTTTAATGACTAAAAGGATGAAATAAGTCAAAATTTATGTTCATCTTCTTCAAGCTTGGCTGAAACTTTGAAGAACTCCATAGCTAGGGTTTATTCAATTTTTCAAGCTCATAGTAAGTGCATCCTAGCCCCGTTTTTAATATTCTTCGTATTTTTGGAGTCCTCGTATTATGAATTACCTATTTATAGCTATAAGTTGAGCTAGAATCCATGTTCATAAATCTACCCATGTATGACATTCTTGTAAAGTGATGTTTTATGAAAGATTATGAGAGTTTGATGTTAGATAAACATCTTTTCCTAAATGAATTTCATGAAAAATGCTAGTAAGGACTAGTTTGTAAAAGTTGTGAAATTTGTCATACATGATAGAAATAGTGAGAATTTATTGTTGCTATAGTTAAGAGAATGAATCAGGTAAGCATGAAGTTCACGAAAGTTGAATAAAAATCACTTTACGAGCCTTGGGGCAAAAGTATAATTATGAGGAAGTTTAGGGGCAAAATGGTAATTTTGCCGAAGTATGAGTTAAGAGTCAATTTAGTCAATGTGTGTATTAAATAAGCTAAATTACTATTATAGACCAAGAAAAACGAAGCCCGGATTGAAACCGAGGCAAGAACAAAGTCGAGGACTAAATTGCATTTATACATACATTTTCTATATTGTGGTAAGTTTGTATGATTTCTAAGCTTTATGATTAATATCATTGAATTGCTTAGTATGATGTAGAATATATCGTAATTCCATGAGATTTTTGATGCTATGCTAAACAAAGAAATCAATGAGATTACGTATGAGAAAGTCCCGATTGAAGTTGAATTACTTAGGATACTCGATCTATCACATGAGGCAAGGAAGTCTGTATAAGATCAAGCCAAGGCATGGCATCGGCAATCAAGCAAGTTATCATGTAAGACCAAGACAAGTCTTGGCATTGAAGAGTTATTATGAGATGAAGACCCATATAAGCCCAAGCCAAGGCATGGCATTGGTGAGTCTCCAGGTAAAGATGTCATGTAAGTCCAAGACAAGTCTTGGCATTGAAAAGCTATCATGAGATAGAGATCCCATGTAAGTCCAAGCCAAGGCATGGCATTGGTGAGTAACGAGGAATATTTTATGTAAGTCCAAGCCAAGGCTCGGCATTAACCCATTCATGAGTAAAGATACCAAGTAAGACCATGTCAAGACATGGCAACGGTAAGTTCCCAATGGAACACCCAAGGAAGACTTCGTGTAAGTCCATGTCAAGACATGGCATCGATACCAAGTTGAGAGATCCCATGTAAGACCATATCTAGGGTATGGCTTTGGCATCGAGATATTTGTGAGATGAGATTCAGTATCCTCGGTTATTCATAGTAATTCATCGGGCAAAAGAGTAAAGAATAAATGAGAAAGCAAGAAAGTTAAGCAAGTAAAGCTATCATCAAAGTATGCTAGTCATAGTGAACTAAGAGTATTATTCATGTTATGAATGATGAAGTTAAGATTATGCTTACCTTAACAAAGTATGCTAATCTATATGATTAAGTGATACAGGTACTTTGTTTACCTTACAAGCACGAGACTAGTAAATACCATGATAAGTGTAAGAATCATTAAGAGTAAGTAAGCTCAAGCATGTGAACTTAGCAATGCCTTTGCTTATGATGAATGAGTATGTTAAGTATATATGTTTATATACATTGTTATATGCATTACATGCAAACTTACTAAGCTAAATGCTTACGTCTTTAATTCTTTCTTTCCATGTAGTCCCGCCAAGCTAATCTCGTGGATCATCGTCATCGGAGCTCAGAGCACACTATCAATTGCTATTTTGGTATAGCCAAGTTGTTTATATTAAGTATGGCATGTATAGGAAGCATTTTATTTTGAGTTATATTTTAGAATTAGCCAATGTGTTGGCTATTAAGCTTATTATTCTTTTGTATCTGGCTAAGTGATTTGCCAAGATTGACTAAGTACGTATGTTTATTGATATCAATGAAGTATGCATCGTTGTCATGTTAGATGTAATACTTGAGTTATTGAATTGAGTATTGGATTTATCTTGATATCAGGGTGGCAATTGGCTTGGAAGATAGCCTCTAGGTGCCCACACGGATAGACACACGGGCGTGTGTCTAGGCTGTGCGTCCCTTACACCTGAGTGTTTTAAGTCAAAATAGACCACGGGCTAATCACACGGCCGTGTGTGACACACGGTTAGCACATGGGTGTGTTCCCTGGCCGTGTGAAGTCTGCACCTTGCACTTGTAAATTGAATTACCACACGGCTGATGTACACGGGCGTGTGTATGGACCGTGTGGATAAGTCAGAATGCTAAAGTTTTGCACACGGGCCAAAGCCACGGGCGTGTCAAGGCCGTGTGAAATTAGTCTGTAACACCCTTAACCCGTATTCGTCACCGGATCAGGGTTAAAGGGCATTACTAAACATAACACAAGTCATATCAAATATTTACAACTCAAGCAGACATAATCGAATACATAAAGTGTACTGTGATTACATAACATACGTAACATTTATAAATACATAATATAAGCCATTTAGCCATATTTTCATAGTAGCATATTTCAACAAATAAAATAAAAGAAAATCCTTAACACTTAGCCTAATATACATTTTACCATAAAAAGTAATTCTCCAAGTTGTTTTATTTACTAATTTTTTTGCATTTCACTAGTAAACATCCATCATTACATGACTCAAACATCATCAATTACCACAAGTGTCAACTTATTACATTACAACTTATAAGGCTTCAAAAGATACTTTATATCTAAACAAATAATTTTACTTGTGCATATAAGAACTCACATGACAACCGTACTATAATCCAAGCATGAAATATAAGACATGAAAATCAAATATATACTACTAACACATGTATACTTACTTTACCGATTGTATTTTTTTATAAAGACTTAGCATCATGGCCGAATACCATTAAGGCCATTTTTTTTTGTCCAAAATTTGGCCATTTCACTACCAAATCACATAAATTGAAATGAATACACATGCACCAATACCATTCAAAATCGAATGAGCCATTCAAATACTTATCCATTAATGATACATATTGCCGAATACAAACTTATAAGATAGATTCAAGTTTTTATACTACACAACCAAAAGCAATGTATATCAAAATTCATTCCCTACTTGGTAAACCACTACATAAATTCATTTTCAAGAGTTAGCAAAAATGTATATATATATAACGATTTCATATCAAACATACATATACAAACTTTAATACTTGGCATGATTTATAACACATCCATACCTTTCATTTAAGCAAAACATGCACACTTAACTTGATCATAACTTGCATAACTTAGATTGTTTAATAATAAAACAAGCCATTTTCGCATGGCTTATATACATCAACAAAATGATATTCAAGCATTAAGCTAGCCTATACATGCCTTAAGTTCAAAATATAAACTTTAAAGATACCATAACGAGTCGATAGTGTGGATGACTTCACTGACGATCCTCTGAGCTCGTAGCTTGATCAAAAATCTATAAAACAGAACGATAAACACACAGAGTAAGCTAACTTAGCTTAGTAAGTCTCAAGCAACTTAATATTTCAACTAGATATTCAATTTAATTAAACAAAAGAAATTCTTAGCAATTATGATATAACATAACACATATGTACTATCATAGTCGAATATCAATGTTCATACATAGCGAAGTATTATTCATCGTATACCTAAAATGTAAGACTTATCGAAAATACCTTGATCGATAAATAAAGTCATATGTATTTCCACATACAACCGAATAACATCTTCCATGTACATTTAAAATGGTCTCACATAATTGAATGTATACAAATATATATGTATAACACATGGCCGAACTTATATATATATACATAATTTCTCCTATATGCAAGCAAACCATATCAACTCAATGTCATTTTTAATCACGTATCTTACATACCGAGTACACAAACACATTTCTATCAACTTACGTATTCGATAAATATCCCATATATCATGAACTTGATTCGATACATACCTTTCGGCCGAACACTCAAATTCATAGTAATAAACTTTGGCTTGTTCGAATGCCATCATAACTCAATCATTTCATCCATAAGCATAAGTTCGTATTAACAATCACCGGTATAAAACCTGCTAGGCATAAGCCTGAATTACACACCGGCACCAAGCTTGCTAGACCAGAGGTCCGATATTTATTCACCGGCTATAAGCCTGCTAGACCAGAGGTCCGATATTTATTCACCGGCTATAAGCCTGCTAGGCATAAAGCCCGTTAAATTCACCAGCCCAAGGTTTGCTAGGCTCGAGGCCCGATTAGTAACACCTAAATATATCTCACTTGAATCATTCCACATACCAACTATTTTCTTATAGAAATCTAATCTCATTGTACAAATATTTAAGTACTTTCAACATTCGAATAATTCAACCAAACCACATAATTTCCTTAATCAAATTCGGCAATTGCATGTATAGTCTCAATAATTTCAAGCTTCAGTATTTATAAAATTTCGTAAATAATTTACGACACATATTCACTTAGAGACTTACCTCAGATATCGTCGGACGATAGAGGCTAGCTATTCGTTAACTTTCGCTTTTCCCGATCCAAGTCCGTTTTCTTTGTTCTTGATCTAAACATATTTAATTTAAGCTCATTCAAACACATTTCAATTCAATTTAGTCCTATAACACTTAAATAGACAATTTACCATTTTACCCCTAATGTTACACACTTTTATAATTTAGTCCTATTTGCACAAAACACAAAATACACAAAATTTGATTTCACAACCTAAGGGCCGAATATTCATAGGGGTTATACAAGTCCATTAATTTCATTTATTTTGCATTTTAACCCCTCAAAATTTTATTTTCTCAATTTAGCCCTATTTAGCCAAATTCATCAAAAATTCAAGAACAAAATATGTTTATCAATTACATATCTATCTTTTAACACCATAAAACATCACAAAACTCAACATAACATCAATGGCATTTTACACAAACATCATCAATTCATGAAATTAAGACATGGGTTTTAAAGCTCTCGAAGCAACGATTACAAAAACGTAGAAATTATCGAAAACCGAACAAGAACTAACCTTTAATTTTGCTTATTAATAGCCGAATGTGAGAGAGCTTCAAAAACTTTCTTTCTTTTGCATTTTCGGTGGAAACAATGTATGAATGAATCCCACTATCTTGTTTCTTTTAGTTTAATATTATTATTACTTATAATATAAATATAATATAATATTTTAACTAATAATATAACATAAAATAACATGTTATAAGCCATGTTGCCGTCCACTCATAATAATAATGGACTAATTGTCCTTTAAGGACTTCACTTTAATAAAGCCATCTCAATTTAGCCAATAATCAATTAAGAGGCCACTTTTACCAATTATACAATTTAGTCCTTTTTGTCAAATTAAACACACAAACAGTCAATTTAATTCACAGAAATTTAGCACATACTAATTCACATATCAACGGCACAAAAATAATATTTAAATATTTTTTGGACTCGGATTCGTGGTCCCGAAACCACCGTTTCGATTAGGGTCAAATTCGGACTGTTACAACTCTCCCCCCCTTAAGGATTTTCGTCCCCGAAAATCTTACCGTTAAACAGAGTTGGATATTATTGTCTCATTGAATCCTCAGGCTCCCATGTAGCCTCTTCTATTCCATGATGATTCCATGATACTTTTACTAACGGAATTTTCTTGTTTCTCAACTCTTTCACTTCGCGAGCTAAGATACGGATCGGTTCCTCCTCGTACGACATATCAGATCGGATTTCAATCTCAGACGGGGCAATCACATGCGACGGATCTGATCGGTATTTACGGAGCATTGAGACATGGAACACATTATGAATCTTTTCTAATTCAGAAGGCAACTTCAATCTATAAGCAACAGGCCCAACACGTTCGATGATCTCATACGGTCCGATGAACCTCGGACTTAATTTGCCTTTTCGACCAAATCGAAGTACTTTCTTCTACGGAGAAACTTTCAAAAATACCCGGTCACCGACCTGAAACTCAATGTCTTTACGTTTCAAATCCGCGTATGACCTTTGGCGATCTGATGCTACTTTCAGACTATCTCAGATTACTGCAATTTTCTGTTCAGTCTCTTTAATCAAATCAACCCCGTGTATCTTATTTTCACTGAGCTCGGTCCAGTACAATGGTGTACGACATTTACGTCCGTACAAAGCTTCGTAGGGTGCCATTTTGATACTAGATTGAAAGCTATTATTGTAAGTAAATTCAATCAAAGGTAAGTATCGTTCCCACGTACCTTCAAACTTGAGGACGCAACATCTCAACATATCCTCAAGTATCTGAATGGTTCGTTCAGACTGACCATCTGTCTGCAGATGAAAAGCTGTGCTAAAGTGTAGTTTTGTACCTAAAGCATCTTGCAATTTCTTCCAAAATCGCGACGTGAATCTCAGGTCTCTGTCCGAAACAATGGAAATCGGCACACCATGTAATCTCACAATTTGAGATACATACAACTCAACAAGCTTATCGAGCGAATAGTCCGCATTTAATTGGAACAAAGTGAGTGATTTGGTTAGTCTATCCACTATAACCCTGATCGCATCTTTCTTGCTCGGTGTCGTAGGCAAACCGGATACAAAATCCATAGCAATTCTATCCCATTTCCATTCAGGTATCATGATCGGCTGAAGTAACCCAGAAGGCACCTGATGTTTTGCTTTTACTTGCTGACAAGTTAAGCACTTCGAGACAAATTCAGATATGTCCTGTTTCATACCAGGCCACCAATAAAACCGTTTCAAATCATTATACATTTTCGTGTTACCCGGATGTACTGAAAATCGACTATTATGAGCCTTATTCAACAACATCTGAATCAAATCCACGTTCCTCGGAACACATATTCGGCCTTTGAAGTTTAAACAGTCATTTTCATCAATTCGAAACTCTGACTCTGCATTACTTTCACACTGAACTCGTCTTGCCATCGTATCTTTGTCAACTTTCTGAGCATCACAAATTTGTTGAATAAACAACGGTCTTGCTTTCAATTCGGCTATTATCGAACCATCACCAGACATAACCATATGTGCATTCAACGCACGAAGAGCAAATAATGACTTCTGACTTAAAGCATCTGCAACAACGTTAGCCTTTCCTGGATGATAGTCAATCACAAGCTCGTAATCTTTCAACAGTTCTAACCATCTGCGTTGCCTCAAGTTCAAATCTCTTTGTGTCATCAAATACTTCAAACTCTTGTGATCCGAATAAACATGACATTTCTCACCAAATAGATAATGACGCCAAATCTTTAACGCGAATACAATGGCTGCTAGCTCCAAATCATGTGTCGGATAATTTCTTTCATGTGGCTTCAACTGTCTCGAAGCATAGGCTACTACTTTGCCTTCCTGCATTAAAACGAAACCCAAACCATTCAAAGATGCATCACTATAAACAACAAATTCTTTACCCGATTCAGGTTGAACTAACACTAGAGCCTCGGTCAAAAGAGCTTTCAACTGATCGAAACTTTTCTGACACTTTTCTGACCATTCAAACTTAACATCTTTCTGTAATAGCTTTGTCAACGGGGTAGCTATTATAGAAAAACCTTTCACAAACCGTCAGTAGTAACCGAAGAAGTCCCGTAAAACTTCGAATTTGAAACATTTCTTGGTGGTTTCCAATCAAGTATAGCCGATATTTTATTCGGATCAACCCGAATGCTCGACAATGAAACAACGTGACCTAAAATCGACCTCATTCATCCGAACTCACACTTACTAAACTTTGCATACAATCGCCGATCTCGCAAAATTTGTAGCACCAATCTCGGATGCTCGGCATGCTCGGTTACATCTCCGGAGTAGATCGAATATCATCTATAAACACTACCACAAACCGATCCAAATACTGTCTAAAAATCTGATTCATCAGATCCATAAAAATAGCAGGTGCATTAGTAAGTCCAAAAGGCATAATCAGAAACTCATAACGTCTGTACCTCGTTCGAAAAAGCGATCTTTGGCACATCGTAATCTCGACTACTGCAATCGATAATAGCCCGATCTCAAATCTATCTTTGAAAACACTGAATCCCCTTTCAACTGATCGAACAAATCGTCAATCCGTGGCAACGGGTATTTATTCTTTATAGTTACCTTGTTGAGCTGTCGGTAATCGATGCAGATTCGCATAGTCCCGTCTTTCTTTTTCACAAATAAAACTGGTGCACCCCAAGGAGAGAAGCTTGGTCATGCAAAGCCCCTATCTGTTAACTCTTGCAACTGTGCTTTCAACTCTTTTAAATCTATAGGTGCCATCCGATACGGAGCTATTGAAATTGGAGTCGTCCCTGATACCAATTCAATACCAAACTCTATTTCTCGAACAGGTGGTAACCCCGGTAGTTCTTCAGGAAACACATCTGGGTAATCGCACACAACTGGTACGGATTCAATTTGCTTCTCAGTAACTTTACTATCCAACACATAAGCCAAGTAAGCTTCACACCCTTTTCTCACATACTTATGAGCTAACATCGAGGATATTACTGCTGGTAACCCATTCAAATTGTTAGATTCAATCCGAATAATTTCACCGTTCTGACATCTTAAATCAATGGTCTTTCTTTTGTAATTCACAACAGCATCGTGTAAAGTCAACCAGTCCATTCCCAGAATTATATCGAATTCATCGAAAGGCAACAACATCAAATCAGCTGGAAAGCATGAATCCCGAATCATCAACGGGCAACCTTTACACACTTTGTTGACTAGAACACACCGACCCAAGGGGTTTGATACTCGAATTACAAACTCGTGAGACTCAACAGTGATCTCTCATGGATGCTAATGTTTCACACAGTAAGAATGAGTTGAACCCGGATCAATCAATGCAATCACAGTAGTATCATAAAGAGTGAAAGTACCGGTAATAACATCTGGAGAAGCAGCATCCTCCCGATCGCGAGTAGTATATGCCCTAGCAAGTGCTCGAGCCTCTGATCGAACTGCAGTGTCCTTTGTTCCTCTCTGACTGCCACCTACATTCCCTGAATGTTTGGGTGGTCTGCTTCGTGCTGACGTATTGCTCGGTCTTGTATTCTGAACCGTATTTTGCTCGGCTAGCATCGGGCACTCTCGAATAAAATGATCCGACGATCTACATTTAAAGCAGGACCGATCACGAAATCTACAACTCCCAGAATGTCATTTTCCATAATGCTTGCACTCAGCCCGATTCTGCTGAACATTACCAACACTAACCATCGAAGTGGCTCGGGAACCCACAAGAGGTCGATCTCGTCTAGAGAAATCTGAAGTAGCCTTATGTCGACTGGATTCATATTTAAACTTCTTTGATGCGAAATGACAGGTCTTACTCGATGATCTTTTTCGAATGTCTCTAGCTTCGAACTCGGCTTTTCTTTTCTCTTTTCCAAGCTCTTCGGCTTTGCAAGCTCGTTCGACAAGTACCACGAAATCTTTAATCTCGAGTATGCCGACTATCAATTTAATATCTTCATTCAGACCGTCTTCAAATCTTTTACACATAATGGCTTCAGTTGACACACATTCACGGGCATATCGGCTCAGTCTGACAAATTTTTGTTCATACTCAGTCACAGTCATTCGACCCTGTTTCAATTCAAAAATTCTTTTCATTTCTGATCAATGAATCTCTGACTGATTTACTTTTTACGGAATTCTATCTGAAAGAATTCCCAGGTCACTTTCTCCCTTGAAACCACCGATACTAGTGTATTCCACCAGTGATATGCGGTGTCCCGTAATAAGGATATAGCACACTTCAAGCATTCGTGCGGAGTACATGATACTCATCAAGCACACGGATAGTATTATCAAGCCACATCTCGGCTCGTCAAGCGTCATCATCATCATTAGCTTTAAATTCCTCAGCCCCGTGTTTCCTGATTTTATTAACGGGAGGCCTGCTAGATCTCATCGGATCTATCATCGGAGGTGCTGAAGGTATCGAAGTTGGATTATTCGGGGGTGGAGGTTGTTGTACATCGGATTAGTCCGAATAAATTGGGTAAACCATTCATTCATCATCTGGTAGAAGGCTTGCTTAGCCTCCTCCTCATGGCTACCCAAGATAGGTCGAGAGTCTACCGGCGCTGACCCATGTGCGAGATCAGGCACTACGCTCTCTACATCATCAGCTACGGCTCTGTCAGGATCCATTTACAATATAAAACACAATTTAAATGTCAGAAGTCACCACACTATCGTATTATAAATTTAAGGCATGTATAGCTAGACTCACACGCGCTACGGTAGTCCTAGAATCGATTAAACCGTAAGCTCTAATACCAATAAAAATGTAACACCCTTAACTCGTATTCGTCACCGGATTAGGGTTAAAGGGCATTATTAAACATAACACAAGTCATATCAAATATTTACAACTCAAGCAGACATAATCGAATACATAAAGTGTACTGTGATTACATAACATACGTAACATTTATAAATACATAATATAAGCCATTTAGCCATATTTTCATAGTAGCATATTTCAACAAATAAAAAAAAAAAATCCTTAACACTTAGCCGAATATACATTTTACCATAAAAAGTAATTCTCCAAGTTGATTTATTTACTAATTTTTTTGCATACTAATTTTCGGTGGAAACAATGTATGAATGAATCCCAATATCTTGTTTCTTTTAGTTTAATATTATTATTACTTATAATATAAATATAATATAATATTTTAACTAATAATATAACATAAAATAACATGTTATAAGCCATGTTGCCGTCCACTCATAATAATAATGGACTAATTGTCCTTTAAGGACTTCACTTTAATAAAGCCATCTCAATTTAGCCAATAATCAATTAAGAGGTCACTTTTACCAATTATACAATTTAGTCCTTTTTGTCAAATTAAACACACAAACAGTCAATT
Organism: Gossypium sturtianum; assembly: GCA_025698515.1. NCBI lineage: Eukaryota > Viridiplantae > Streptophyta > Magnoliopsida > Malvales > Malvaceae > Gossypium > Gossypium sturtianum. The sequence continues at coordinate 30,350,253 of CM046948.1, forward strand.
TAATTAACAGAAATTTAGCACATACTAATTCACATATCAACGGCACAAAAAATAATATTTAAATATTTTTCGGACTCAGATTCGTGGTCCCGAAACCACCGTTCTGATTAGGGTCAAATTCGGACTGTTACATAGTCAGTGTCGACCACGGGTGGAAGACACGGGCATGTCTTAGGGGTACACGGGCGTGTCCCAAGTCACATGGGCGTGTGACCCCTGTTTGAGGAAAAGTTCCAGATTGAGTTTCGAAAGTTTCCGGATAGGTGTTTAAGGCCTCGTAGGCCCATGAAACGTATGTTTTGATTAGGAAAGAGAAGTTTCTGTTTTGAAACAAAATTTTACAGCCCGTAAGTACATGTTTCCTTAAGTTCAAGTATGGTAATGTCTCGTATTCAGTCTCAGTCTCGCACTTGGGTATGGGGTGTTACACTCGCACACTTACACCTTCTAAACAGAACAGACACAAAACCTTAAACGCCTCTCTCTTTACTATGCCGAGCGAACTAGATCGACTGCCATTCCGCCACCATGAACGACGAATGGTCGTACGAAAGTTGATTAGGCCTTATTTGAGTACATATCGGAAGGTTTTTAACCTCCTAATCCCTGTTTGAGCTTTGATTATAGTAAAGCAAATAGAGATCCGATAGCGGTACGAATAAACCTTTTCCTTCGTTTTTCTTTTTCTTTGCATGCGAAAGAAACGAAGATGCAAAACAGAAGATAAAAAAATATTTTAGAATATCTAAGAATCACCTTTTTAAAATTTCTTTGTTTGATTTCGTATTTTTTGCGTATCCGTCTGTGTGTAAAAAAAATCAATGTACAATATTCGGCTTTTTTATAGCCAGAAAAAAATGAAATACACATTCTAGTCCTTTTATTGTATTCTCGATCTTCTGTTATTCTCTGTTTTTGTTGCAAGTACAGCTATGGAGGAGGCCATTGCTAGCGCGCGTGTGCGTGATGGCTGCTGGCGTGGATGCACGCGGGGCGCGCGTGGGAGAAGGCTACGGTGCTGGAGGGTTCCAGAAACCTCTAGGGTTTCTGGAAAGCGCTGACAATATTGGGCCATTCGAGTTCGGTTAGGAATTGGGCTAGGTTCGATTTGTAAATTTGGGCTCGGGTCGGGCCGTTTGGTTACTGGACTATTTGTTTTAATTTAATTTGGGCCATCATTTGTAATTTGGATTGATAATGGACTTTTTGTAAATGGACTTTTATTAATGGACTATTATTATTGGTTTTATTTTGTTATTGTTTTTAATTTCATTCTTGGGTTTACTTTGGTTAATAGGCCCAGGCGGATTGGGCCTATTACATGCTCGAGAGTCCATTTCAGAGGATTACCCATCCGGGCTAAATCCATTCTGCAACACAAGTAGTTTTATCAGGGAAATCACATTTATCCATTGGAATTCAATATTCAAACGGATTTTAACCCCTTTTCAATCATTTTACATCATATACATATTTCATGCTTCACAATGTTCATGCTCAATGTACATATAATTCACATATTACATTTCACACAATTCAACAATCAAATCAACACATATTCATGCTTATTTAAGTTATACGAACTTAACTTGATAATTATTCGTATCTACTAATCCGAAACTTTCTCTTTTCCTAGATCTTTCTCTTTGTTTGGTATTTCTGGATCTATATAAATGAATTTAATCATCAATTTAATACTTTTCATATTCAATTGAACCCAATTCACATTCTAGGCAAAAGTACCATTTTGCCCCTAAACTTTTAATTAATTCCAATTTCGTCCCTAGGCTCGGAAATTGAAACTCATGCAATTTAATCCTTATTCCAAGCCTAACCAAAATTCCAATATAACTTCTACAGCACACATGTTCAATAAAATTTAGAATTTTTCCATGAATTTCATCACTTTTCAATTTAGTCCCTAAACATGTTTCCATCAAAAATCACTTTGTAAAAGTTATTCATCTATCAACAACCTTTCAATTTCTACCATAATCTTTCAAATTTCAGCATATTCATCCATGGAAAATTTTCTATACTTTGATATCTATTCAAATTAACCCCCCAAATAGAGAAATTAAGCTTTCCCGATCTCAAAAATATAAAAATTACTAAAAAAGGGACATAGGAACTTACCAATTTATGCTTGGTAAGCTTATTTTCTCTCTCCTAAGGTTTCCATGTATTTTTTATGAAGAAGATGATATAAAATGATATTAAATTCTATTTTAATCTTTATCATCTTATTAACTTTTCTATTTCCAATTTAGTCCTTAACATTTTCTAATTTTTCCATGGATGATTCACCAAAAATATCTACATATTTTTTCATCAATGGTCTAATTACCATTTAAGGACCTCAAGTTTTGAATTCCATAGCTATTTAATCCTTATAGCTACTAGAATCCAAATTTGACATTTCATGCAATTTAGTCCTTTTTGCAATTAGACACGTAATCGATAAAATTTTCCTATCAAAATTTTCATACAATCTTCCTATCATATTACCAATCATTTCATACTGTTAAAATATTTTATCTTTTCGGCTCGAATTTGTGGTTACGAAACCACTATTCCGACTTCACTGAAATTGGGCTGTTACACTAGTAGCGACCGAGCAAGGAATGCTCCAAAGTGGCAGTTTGTGTTAAGATATTATGCATATAGAGAGCACTATAGGGATATGGCAAATTGTATTCTACGCAATATTTGAGTCTGTCTTTAACAAGGTTTTAAGTTTTAATGACTTGTATACCATATTTCAGTTTTGTTGTATTTAATGAGTACTTCTTCTTAATAGTTGTGAAGAAATAAATAAGAAGTTTGTTGTAATAAAGTTACGCCATTTAAAAAAAATTATTAAGTGTTTAAGTCTAGTAGCATCCAATATCTGGATCCGGTAATTTGGGTCAGGTAAATGGTGTTACAACTAAAGTAATAAAGGTAGGCAATTGATGCCAAACCATTCTAAATCTCTTGTGTAAGTTTTATTTGAGCAATTCTTCCAAACTTTTAAACACCAAATCACCCCTGTCTCAATGTATCTTGAGCCTAATAATGTTCTTGTGGTGTTTGGTTTTTAGCTTTGGCGGAGCCAAAAAGCTACAAAGGTGTTAGTTCTTTGTAAGACTTTGTTATCTCTTTTTCTTTTTGTTGTTTTAGTGTGATCATGCGCTTCTTGTCTCAATTCAAGAATGAACACCTTTTCATCAAAAGTTCTAAATACAAATGGAGTGTTGTGCATCATGTAAACATTTTTTAATCTTATGTAATCCTATATACACTTGTAATACAATTTCTCAATGCTTTCAACAAAAAAATGTTTTGTCATTCTATGTCTACTTGCTCCAACTATTATGATTGGTGTTTATTCATTGTTTTGTTAGAATATTACTAATACTAAGATCAACATTTTGCTTGACATATGTAATCATGTTGCTATTTTATCCGACAATTAGTACTTGGAGATTTTCATGGAGCTTGATCTAGTTTAAATGTCATGGCATTAAATAAATATAAGGACTACTATATGATGCTATTGCTAATGGATATACAAGATGAAAAAGACTATGGGCTCAAATTTAGTAGCATTTTATTTAACAACAATAGCATATCAAACAAATATGAGCATTTAGATGATGTGAATTGTATAGCAGAGAGCAATTCAAAAGCTTTCATAGATATGGTGTTTAAAGACTCTAGATTAATTAAAGTAAATTCTTTGGATGCTAACGTATTTGTTTTTGCTAATGATTTCATGAAAGTGAGTGACCAATTTTGTATGTGTACCAAGATAATTTAGGACAATCACATTTTCATGAGATGCCACTTAAATTATAACAAAGGGCAATAAATCGATCACAATTCTAGTGTAAGGTGCAAAATGCTCTAAGAGAAGACAACGTGGAGTTTGATAAGTTATCTAAGGTTGGTATAGATAGAACCAATATATTGTTAGTTGTGTTTTCATACGTCTACAAGTGGTTGTTGTGTATAGTACATAGTTTACAAGTTTTTGAAATTGTTTCAAAGTTTGAAATGGTTTTGTTTTAAAGAGTGTGCTATGGCAACAAATGAAGGGAGAAGGAAGTAAAAAGTCATTGAAGGATGCAACTTCCAGTATGTATATAGAGATACTAACTTTAGTAGTCGATAGTCTTACTAAACATGATTTATTGACACCTCATGATACTCACGGGTTAAAAGATTACCCATCTTTATTCACTAGAATGTTATTAAAGATGTTATCCGTTCTTGAATTTTAATAAAAGCTTTATTCAAAAAACTAAAGTGTGCGATGAGCTTTTCTTATGATAGCAGTCTATAGTTCAATTCTTTACTTTCGTATGCAATAAAATTCTTCAACTCTTTTTTTAATAAAAAAAAAAACATAAACATGTGTAAGATTTTCTTATTTTCTTGACATATTCTATGTTATTTAAAATTTATTTTTTAGACTAATTATAGAATTAATGTTGTTTATTGATTTACACTCAAATTTATGTTGTGTTTGTTTCATTGATAATAATTTTCAAAAAAATGAGTTTAGGAATTGAGAATACAAATATTCAATCCGTTACTATCTCTTTTTAGTTGACTTAATATTTTTACTGTATTTGTTAAAAAAATGTTATACTATAGGTAGCATTTGGATTCCAAAATTTTAATTTTAAAAATTAATGATTTCCAAATTTTTTGTTTGAGAATTAAAATATGTTAAATTCAAGATTTTTTAGATTTCAATTAGCTTTAAGATTTGAAAACATTTGAAAACAATTAGCTTTAAGATTAAAATACGACAGCGTCTTCAGAATTCTACACCTTCACTTGTTTCTCTATCTTATTTGCCTTAGGATTAATTGAAATATCAAACAAGCAAAATAATAAGCTTCTTGGAAATATAATTTAGTGAACGTGTAAACATATGAAAGATATATAAATTTTTTAAGGTGAAATTGAAAATATATATATATATATATATATATAAAAAGTCAAAGCAAGCATTTAACAACAAAATTTTAGTAAGTGGATTGTTTTTCTGGTTTCTCTAAAGTAATTATCCTTTTAATAGATAAAAAGAAAAATAGAAATAAACCTCCTATAGCACATTACCCTTTGAATATAGGATACCAAACAGAAATTATAAATAAATAAGGAATTGGAGATTTTTAAGTTTGGTTAATGAAATTGGAATATGTGAATAAATAAAAACATTGATACCAGGAGTGATGTCTACCTAAAAACATTCGATTACAACTCCACGCCTCTTTGGTAGTGGAACTTTTTAATTTGTACCCAAACTCAGATACGTTAAGAACTACAGAACCTTGCCTATATTCCCAATATTACACGGTGATTACCGATGCCATCTTCCTAAATATTATCTTCCACTTTTTTTTTTTTTTTTTGAACACACATGCAACTAATTTAGTGAAATTTTGCATTTTTTTTAATTTAGTACCTAAAATCTTTTTTATCCAATTTAATATTTGAACTTGACATTTCTTTTTATATTTAAATTTTTTTTAGCCCAATTTAGTACCCGAACTTGATACTTTTTCTTAATTTGATACTTAAGTTTTTCTTCTTTTTTTTAGGTTCAATTTGGTACCTAAATTTATTAAATGTTATACAAATTACGCAAAATACTAACGGTGTTAATTTTTTTTTTTTTGTTATGCTACAAAAATATTGTCAGAAAATTGATGTTTAGAAAAATATGTATTGAGCTATACTTAACGAATTAATACTAAATAAGGAAACAATATTTTTAAAACCCCAAATTAAAAGAAATTCATTATTTTCAATTAATAAAATAATTTAAACTAAAAGTAATTGAACATATAAAATATAAAAAAAAATCATATTATCTGTCACATGTCGATCATACATTGATTATTTTTGTTACCTCGTAAAAAATAACATTGTTAGTATATTGGAGCAATTTGTAAAACATTTGACTAGTATCAAATCAAAAAAAAAAAAAGGGTTAGGTACAAATTAGGAAAAAAGAGTCAAGTTCAAGTATCAAATTGGACTACCAAAAAGATTAGGTACCAAATTGGGGAAAAAATGTAAGTTTAAGTACAAAATTGGACAAAAAAAAGTTTTAAGTATCAAATTAAAAAAAAATTGTCAAGTTGAGGTACTAAATATTATATTAAACCTTTTAATAACTATTGATGTTATATTATGAAATAGAATTAATCTCAAAAACTTTAAAGGAGAAAGCAAAGTATAGGCATAAATACAAGAAATTTAACTTCTTGCTCTAGGATTGATTACCCAATACTAATTATTGACAAATTTGATTTAAAGTTTTCCAGTATCAGAGTTTCGATCATCAAGATAGTGCTGGTAAACATAGGACACAAATCCCCATATGGCCAACAACATGGAAATGACCTTAATTCCAGTCATTGGATCGTGGAAAAACACCATCGCAAACACTGGAACAATGGGTAGTCCTAACGTGCTGATCACATTCGAGAAAAGCGATGACGCTTCGAAGATCAAACCCACCGCACCAATCGAGAAAACTTGCCACCCTACAGCAATCCAAACCAAAACGTTAACGTACGCCGACTTACCCAGTTTAAACCCTTCCATTTCTTCGCCCAGACTCTTCCATTCCCCACTGGCGAAAAGACCCACACTGATCATCAGAGTTGCAGCCGATGACTGGTAGATTATCATGTCCAACACTGCCTTAAATGTTTGTTTCTTGAGAATCTTTTGGAAACAAAGTTGTGTTAGAGACAACATCAATCCATACCCTGCTGAAGCAGCCACCGTGCATACAAATCCGATCACATATTTGGCTCTGGGAACTGGTGTGGAACCTGAGGAATCGTTTTGGAATACGAGGAGGGTGGAAGAGATTGTGAGGAGGACCAAAGAGTTTATTATGAAAGGGGTGAACTTTTGTGAGTTAAAGAAGAAGGAAAACAAGGCATTGAAGGCTAATTGGGAAGCACAAATGAGTGAATAAGTGGAGACCGGGAGATACAAAAGACCAACTGAATACAACAAGCAACCGGCTGCCAAAAGTAGTCCAAGCCCAAAATACATGCCCGAAAGAACTAAAAGAGAGGGTGGGTTGGTTGTAATGTTGCTAGTGTGCGAAGATTTGTAGGATGGAAGGTAATATAAGGGAATGAGGATTGGGAAACCGACGACTTGGACAATGGTTGCTAGCCACTTGCTGTTTCCGCCTTTGTCATAGTACAATCTTCCCAGAAGTGTAGCCACTGACTGACCAGAAAGCAGAAAAAATGTATAGATTGTCATTAGTAGCCACCATTTGTAGGTTCTTTGTTGCGTGATTGTTGTTGACTGGTTTCCATTTGTTTGCTGCTCAACTGAATCTTCATTTAATTTCTCATCCTCAGCTGGTAAACAATCAAATTAACAATTTACATGTTAATTTATAATAGCTAACAAGCATGTATATGTATAGTGAAAAGGTGACTTACACAGGACCTGGAGTTGTATTTCTGGAGCTTCCCCCATGTTTCAAAGTGTAGAGTAGTTGAATGTTCAATCAAAGCTTAAAAGGAGGAGAAACGAAAAGAAAAGAAAGCACATGGCAGTACTGGTAGTAGTGTAGCATATGAATCATAGATAAGATAAGAGGCAACCCTGGATTGCTTCAGGGACTGGGGACTCCACTTGCATTAAAAGTCCTACCAAGAAGAAGCTTGATCTTGGCCCTGGGTGGGCCCATTTTCATTTATTTTTTTTTTTCTTCACCATTTAATTTCAACAACTTGCTCGAAAACTTCACTATCATCGCCCTTCCTCCTCTTGCATTTTTCATGGAAAAGACAAAAATGAAAAAGAAGTGCATTACCAAAACAAAAAAAAGAAAGCATTAACTCAAACCACATTATTGTTTTCTTCTTTTGCCTTTAATTACGACGCGCTTAGCAGTTTTTAGGTGGTTTTATAAAACATTAGTTTCTTCCTTTTTCTTTCTCTTGGTTTTATAGTCCAGTCAATAATAATTGTTCTGATTATTTGATTATATTTATATTTGGTTGTTTTTAATGATGTGGGTTATTGTATAAACTATAGGCTTACATAAACATTACAAGTCTCTTAATTCTTAAATGTTGTGTCGTGGTGTGTTTTGCTTCTTTTGCTCTTCAGTTGGGGAGATAAAGTATTATCCTTTATAGCTTTCTGCCTTTTTCTTTTTCAATCACAATTACGTATAATTAATAACAGCAATAACATTACGATCTTAAAGTATACGAAACAAACATTATTAGTATTGAGTAAACAAACCTGCTTTCTAAGATTTTCTTTTAAGCTTAATTCTCAAATTCATTAAATCAGAAAATGCAATCATTTGAGAAAGTTAACCATTATTTAAGTTCTTGAATTATAATTTTCTATGAAATCTTCTTATAGACAGTTTAAGTGTTGACGTTGAGGATTTAATTGATTTTTTAAAATTATTTAAGCCTGCAAATTATTAAAACGTATAACAAATTTAAGAAATTTAAAATTTATAATAAAAATACTAAAAATATTTCAAAAATGGAAAAAGAATATATAGAAAAATTATAAAAATATAGAAAAAAAAAGTATAAAGTATAAAGTATAATATATTATTAGTATATTAAAAAAATATGAAAGAATTAGAAAATATTATAGAAATTTTAGAAACTATAGAAAAATTAAAAAAAAACTCTAATAGCTATAATAAATTATCAAAATGATAAAAACTTAAAAAAACTTATTAAGAATTATTAAAAATTTATAAAGTTATATTGTTATTTTGAAGGTTTCAATTTTTTCTATTTCGATAATAATGAAATAAGGAGTTTGAAGTGTGATTGTGATTAGATTTGTATCAAGTGTCAAGCACGAGCGGAGCTAGAAAATTTTTTAAAGAGGTCGAAATTAAATTGTAATTTTTACGGTAGTAAAAATATAATTTCACCGTTTTAATAGTTTATATCTTTATAATTTTTAAAGGATTAAATCAATTTTTTTTATCTTTTTTAGGGGGTCAAAGTGCAATTTTACCTTTATTAATTTAAAATTTTAAAAAATTTGAAGGGCCTAAATGAAAATTTTTTCATTTTAGAGGGGTCGGGTCCCCTGCCAGCCCCTCTAGTTACGCCCCTTGTGACACCCCATACCTGACCTAGACGACATGACCAAATTTGGAGAGCTACATCAAATATTTGTCAAAATATAATTTCAAAGTCTTCCAAACTAATGAATATAACAAGCATAACATTTACTCTGAAAATTATCCTTTAGAAAGTTAAATCTCTGGAAAATACTGAAATTAACTAATAGTAATAATAGTTGATAAAAAGTGTGACCGAGCGCCTGATCCACCAACCCGATCATGTCTATGCGTTACTTGTAATTCAGTCAACAAGCAAAATGAATCAATAACTTCAATAAAGAAACAATAAATATATTCAAACAGAGTTAAACTTAAACCAATAAGGTCCCAAATTCAGATTCGAAATCAGATACAGAAGATAATATATTTAATTTAGCAGATCAGAACAAATCGGTCAGGTAACAAATCAGCTCATTCCCAGATACAGAACATATGCAATTTTCCTACTCTCATCCGCTACACACTATCTCCGACCAACCCAACACACCAAATTGAATATTTAATACTTATTCAGCCCTACACACCACATAGTGTCAGTATAACACTTTTCGATAATTGCAGACTAGCTGCCAGATCAAATTACAGATACTGGTGGCTTAGCCACTGATTTAGAATAGATCACTTCCTTCTTTACCTAATTCTCACCCAATGCAGATGCATATTTCAGATGATAGTTAACAAAGATGCTTCATATACAGTTTATGCTCATATAGTATATATCTATTTCATTAACGATTTTCACGATCAATACCATTATAGAGATTCAATATACAATCTCAGATCACAAAATATCAATTTATATGGTTTAATTCAGTTCATACGGACCATCACAGAAGGACTGCATTCGTTTCAAACGACGCTTGTGGCCTAAGGAAAAAAATTCAATTTTTAGTCCACACGCCCTAGATAGTTGGCCCGTGTGGCTCCACACGGCCTGACACACGCCCATGCGTTCACCTGTATGACCTTACTTTCCAAAATAGTGAGTCACACGGCCTGGACACATACCTATGTCTCGACCCATGTGACACACACGCCCGTGTCTGCTGCCCGTGTAGTCCTAATTCATAAACAGTAAGTCACATAGCCTGTACACACACCCGTGTCCTTGGCTCGTGTGATACACACGGCCTGGCACATGCCTGTGTCCCCAACTCGTGTGTCTCTAATTCGTGAACAGTGAGTTACACGGCTTGCCACACGGTTGTGTAGTGCACATGACCTATCACACGATCGTGTGGCATCGACAACCATGTTTCTCGACGTTTAAAATTCATAAAAATTCAGGTTTTCTGTACGTACCTGGTAATAATTTGACGTAGGAACAACACAGAGAAGTCTCAGAACCTAAATTGATCATCCAACAACCCAATAAACAACTAAAACGGTGAAATTCACACAAATCAGCACTTAACTAACTGTGTCAAAACTTCGACATGGAACTTCCAACGAAAACTAACGCTTACCGATGAAACGAAGAAAGTAACCCAAAATAGTACGAGGGGGATCACTACATCCAGTATCAATGCTTAGAACAAAGGAAGTCAAACTATCGTTTAACCCAGAGTTCAAACAATTTAAGTCGAAACCAACTTCGACAGAAACGAACGAATAATCGTTTAACAGAAGTCCTACAGTTAACAGCAGCTCATGCAATTAACATTTCAATCGACAACGGAGAAATGTATACTTACCCGATTACCACACCGAACTCTAACAACAACCCAAAGTAAAGGAAAAGGAAAAAGAACGGTACGGGAGAAAAGCAAAAGGAAAGAAAAATAATTAAAATAATTAACTTTCAAAAAAAATTAGCCAACTAAATCTGCAAGGCATCAAAAATACGTCTCCGCTTCATTTTCGCATAGACTCGAACACAAGATTGGTAAAAGAACAAATGCTTAACCACTGAACCAACAGGCTCAATCTTGACATAGAATTATACAGAATTAAGCTTAAGTCGATAGATCAAGGATAGGGATTCAATCAAAATAAAATAGCAGGATCTTTCAAAATAACGACTCGAACCCTTGACCTTAAACACATAAATGAAACACTTAACCACAGATACAGAGACTTAATTACAACAAAATTCTACAGCCAGCAATCAAATTTTTGGGGCGTTACAACTCTCTCCCCCTAAAAGAAATTTTGTTTACGAAATTACCTGACTCAAACAGATAATGATATTGCTGACAAATGGAATCTTTGGGTTCCCAAGTGGCCTCTCAATGCCATGATTCCGCCATAAAACCTTAACTAGAGGGACGGTTGTCTTCCTCAAGACCTTAACGTCTTGTTCTAGAATCTGAATTGGCTTCTCCTCGAAAGTCAAATCTGGTCACACCTCAACTTCCTCAATAGGAACAATGTGCGACGGATTGGACCGATACCGCCTCAACATAGAAACGTGGAACACATCATGAATTCAATCCAATTCAGGAGGTAATTCTAACTAATAAGCAACAGGTCCGATACGTTTCAAGATACGATAAGGTCCAATGAACATCGGGCTTAACTTGCCCTTTTGCCTAAACTGAAGAACCATTTTTCACGGAGAAACATTCAAAAATACTCGGTCACCCATAGAATACTCAATATCTTGCCTTTTCAAATCCGCATATGATTTCTGTCGATTGGAAGCTGCCTTGAGACGATCTCTAATCAATCTGATCGTATTCTCAATCTTAGATACTAACTCGAGACCTAGAATTCGATGTTCACCTAACTCTGTCCAACATAGTAGGGTACGACACTTACGACCATATAGAGCCTCGTAAGGTGCCATATGTATACTAGACTGGAAGCTGTTGTTTTACGCAAACTCAACCAGTGGTAGATCGTCCTCCTAACTACCTCAGAAATCGATTACATAACTCCGCAACATATCTTCCAGAATTTGAATAACTCACTCAGACTGTCCATCAGTTTGAGGGTGATACGCCGTACTGAAATCTAATCGAGTGCCCAAAGCCTTGTGAAGCTTATTCCAGAATTGATAAGTAAAACACAGATCCCTGTCTAAAATTATCGAGACTAGAATCCCATGCAGTTTTACTATTTTATTAACATAAAGCTTAGCCAGCTTCTGTAATGAGTAATCAGTCTTAACAGGCAAGAAATGAGCAGATTTGGTTAATCGATCAACGATAACTCAAACTAAATCCTTCTTAATAGATGTCAAGGGCAAACCACTAACGAAGTTCATCGACACACACTCCCACTTCCACATGGGAATTTTAACCGGCTGAAGTAAATTAAAAGGCAACTGGTGCTCGGCCTTAACCTTTTGACACGTCAAATAGTGAGATACAAAGATAGTCACCTCTCGTTTTAGACTAAGCCACCAGTAGAGTTCTCGAAAATCTCGATACATTTTATTCCCACCAGGATGCATAGCATAATGACTACTATGCGCCTCTTGTATAATCGATTGCCTTAACTCAACGTCATTAGGCACACAAATTCGACCCCTGAAACACAGAACCCAGTTACTGTTCAACCCAAAATCAGTAGTTTCACCCAATTCAACCAGACACAAATGCTGAACCAAAGACTCATCACTCAACTGTTTAACTAGAATCTGATCAACCCAAGTTGATTTAACCTACAACTCACCTAACAGGCTCCCATCATTGAAAAAAAATCAAACAGGTGAACATCGCTCTCAGATCGGTCATCTCTCTCTGACTAAAAGCATCAGCCACCACATTGGCTTTGTAGGGATGATACTCTATTGTGTAGCCGTAATTCTTAAGAACCTCAACCCATCTATGCTGCCTAAGGTTTAACTCCCTTTGAGTTAACAAATATTTAAGACTTTTTTATCGGTGTAAATGATACAATGCTCACCGTACAGGTAATTCATTCAGATTTTCAGAGCAAATATGACCCTAACCAACTCAAGATCATGCGTAGGTGGTGTGTCATTGAAAGCACCAAATATATCTTATCCCTAAATAACAAAAAAAATTAGTATAAGGGGAGTAAGGTTAAATCCTCATGGACTGGATCGCTACAGCTTCTTGTTCCTCAAAATCCTGGGAGCAGTCGTGCCCAAGAAAAATAGCTGACCTGGGAAAAATATAATAAAAAAATAGAATTAATAATGTGGATGAGTTGAAAGTAAATATATTGAAATTGCAATTGTGAAAAGAAGCAGAGTTGAGAAAAAAAAATGAGTTTTTTGATTTAAGGGATTCCAGCCTCCGATTATCTCAATCCTCCTTTGGCTCAATCATAGACTTTTAGGTAATCTTTCTCATGACCGAATAAGCCAGTTATAGTGGAAGAGGACGCCTACAACCACCAGCTACACTTAGGTTACAGTTTTACGATCTAGAGGAAACTAACTCTAGCCAACCATTACTTTTGTGGGACCGTCTTACACTAGATCATTGTTTCTCAATGGCGCATGCCATGCCATTTTGTCTCTTGGGCTCGAGAACCTCTGACGCAGTAAGTTAATGAACCGACTGTGTAACCTTCCTAAAATATACAAAGCAGTCGCCTTTACACAAGATGAAAAGATACTTTTGGAAGGACGTGGACAAAAGCGTCAGTTCCGTAATACGGAGAAATGATGAATACTAGTTGAAAAGGGTTAAGTGCGGGTTTTAAGCCTCATGAACTCTTTTTAAGGAATCTTGATAACCTTTAGCTAGACGAGTTTAGTTACTCATGTTTTTTGGGGAAAAACAGAAGTTTAATGAAACGGAATTTTATTGGAAAGGAAAAGAAACAAAAGGCTAAGAGCCTTAGGGGGAATGAGTTTTTTTATAGAAGTGATGAGTCAGTATTCATGTCACTCCATCCCCTATTTATAGTACATGAAAAACCCTAATTGGTTCCTATTTAAACTCTAGATGATAATGTTTAAGAGATATAATTTGAAATTAAATCTAAACAATATAATAATAATCCTAAAAATAATCTAAAAAATAGAATTCAAATTTAAACAAAGTTTTATGTCCATAAATCTCTTCTTTGAAAATTTTCCTTATGTCTTCCACACTTTGTAATTTCGGCACCACTTCTTTCTTATTTCGCATGTTAACCCATTTTATCTTCAAATTCACGCCTTTTGCCCTCAAATTTCCTTTTGCCTTCAATTTAGTTCCTACAAGATAAAAAAACCATAAACAACTCAAATTAGTAGGATCATACCCGAAATATATATGTAATTAACACATAAAAGTATGTCATTTTAAAGTATTATCAGTAGGATAGTAACCCTCGTGCGACTTAAGTTGCCGAGACCCATACGCTACGACTTTACCATCTTGCATTAGAACACATCCCAAACCGACGTACGATGTATCAGTATAAACCAAAAACTCCCTACCTGATTCAGGCTTAACTAAAACAGGCGCTTGTGTCATAACAGACTTGAGCTTTTTGAAGCTCGACTGCTGTTCATCAGACTACACAAACGGGGTATTCTTGTGCAATAACTTAGTCAGAGGGGACGCAATTAGAGAAAACCCCTCGACAAACATCCGATAATACCCTGCCAAGCCTAGAAAGCTCCGAAATTTAGACACATTCTTCGACTGTTTTCATTCGACCACAGCCTCAATTTTCTTGGGATCGACCTAGATTGATCTGGATCCCTTCAGCAGTCACAACATGCCTCAGAAAGGAAACTTCATATAACTAGAACTCAGACTTACTAAACTTAGCATATAGTTGTTTTTCATGGAGTGTTTGCAGAACAATACGAAGGTGCTCATCGTGCTCAAACTCAATCTTGGAATAAATCAGAATGTAGTCTATAAAAACTACAACAAAATGATCCAAATACGACTGAAACACCCGATTCATTAAGTCCATAAATGCAGCTGGAGCTCTTCAAACAAAATGGCATAACTAGGAACTCGTAATACCCATAGTGAGTCCTAAAAGCAGTATTGTACACATCAGTCTCCTTAACCTTGAGTTGATAGTACCCAGATTGAATATCAATTTTGGAGAATACCGATGCCTCACGGACATGATCGAATAAATTATCGATCCTTGGTAACGGATACTTATTCTTTACTATCAACTTGTTCAGCTGACAGTAATCTATACATATTCTAATCGAACTGTCTTTCTTCTTGACAAACAAAATTAGTGCTCCCCACAGAGACACACATGACCTAATGAACCCTCGATCAAGAAGTTCCTGAAGTTGAACTTTTAACTCTGCAAGCTTCTTCGGTGCCATGCGATACGGTGTAATGGACACTGGAGCAGTACCCGATAACAATTCTATACCGAATTCAACCTCTCTGTTTGGAGGCACACTAGGTAACTCATTGGGGAAAACATCTAGGAAGTCCCTCACCGTATGAATGTCTTTAATAGAAAGTTTTGCAGAAACAAAATCAGACACAAAAGGAAGGCATGTCTTGCAATCTTTTCGAACTAAGTTTATAGCTACCAGGGCGGAGATTACATTAGAGAGGTAATCTCGACGTTCACTAATCATAACGATCTCGCAATTCCTGTCAGTTTTTAAGGTAACCTTTTTAGAGGCACAATCTAGACTAACCCGATATTCCACGAGCCAATCTATTCCTAAAATTAGATCAAACTCATCAAAAGGAAACTTCATTAAGTTAGCCAGAAATACTACCCTTTGAATCTCTAACGGAACCCGTCTATATATTTTGTCAACCCGAACCAACTAACCCAAGGACTAATCACAAAAACCTCTCTAGCAGTACATTCAATAGAAATACTCAATTTTACAGATACAATACTAGATATATAGATAAGTGTGTAGACCTTATATCAATCAAAGCAAAATATGGAATAGCATGAATAAAGAATGTACCCGCTACAACATTGGCATCAACCCTATCCTCGTAGCGCCGCGTCGCGTACATAAAAGCAAGTTCATGTGCCTCAATCTGGCCTACACTTCTGCCTAGTGATCACTGACCTCGGCCAAAATCATGACCACCCCGACCATACCACGGCCCTTAAATGGCTGTTGCACTACTTTTGGAGGCTGAACATGACCCGAAGTGGCCGCTGATGCAGGAGCTTGCACCTGATTAGTTTACTAGGGGTAGTCTCAAACACGATGTTCCATTGATCCACACTGAAGACAAGCCCTCAACTTTCTCCAGCACTAGCCCGGATGGCGTCTTCCACAGTAGCTACAGGTCTGAACCTCAGTCGCTGCAGCTGGTGCCTCGGTCCTCGGAGGCCCGTCAAATCTAACCCATTTCTTAGTGCGCTGCACAGAACTAGAGGGACCCGAATCCCTATTAACCTTACTTTGACCTCTCTCTCGGTCTTGCCTCTCACGCTTAGTGCGCTTAACTTCTTCCGCTATCTTAGCCTTGTCAACTAAAGTTGTAAATACTCTCTCATTCTAAGGAGCTATTAGGACTCGTAGATCGTAACGTAAACTTTTTTGAAACCTTACACCATTACCATAATTGGATGCCACCAATGCTCGAGCATAGTTGCTTAATCTTAGAAACTCAGCCTCATATTTGTCCACAGACCTCTTACCCTGAATTAGATTCACAAACTTGCATCAGCGAGCCTCTATGTACCTTGCCCCCACGTACTTACTTTGGAAGACATTCTTGAAGTAGTCCCAAGTAATCTGTTCGAGCTGAGGACCCTGCACAATCGTTAACCACCACTAATAGACTTCGTCTTAAAGCAGAGATACAACACCCCTCAATTTCTATACAGAAGTGCAGTTAATGCCGTTCATTATACGCTCAGTGGCCTCTAACCAACACTTAGCCACTGTAGGGGAGACTCCCATAACACCTCTAAATAACTCAGTGCCATTCGACCGGAGTCGCTCGGTAACTGAACCGCGACCCCCAGATCCAGAATGGGTCCCAGAGACCCTCTTCAGCATACATAACATCGCCTGATATAATGCGTCGTCCCCAGCGGTAGGAGTCCAAGACCCAATCTCAGTAGTAGGAGCTCCAACAGTTTCGCTGGTCTCCAAGTTGGGCATACTACCCATAAAGGATGGCTCTGTTTGAGTTCCTCCTTGGCGTCCACGACACCCATGAGAACCACGTCCATGACTACCGCGCGAACTCATAATATCAATTTATCTACAATGCCAGAAGTGCACAGATCAATTTAGAATTATTATCAGATATATTATTTCACAACTCATATCAAAGTCCCGCAATTTTAGTTACTACAGTAGTTTCTAGCTAATAGTATAGCTAAAGTAGGAACACTTACAGGTTCGGCATCAGAACTCGGTCTTTTACAAAATCAGTTATTAAAGTTATTTGAATATGTATTTCTTTTAAAACATAATTTTATTAAAACAATATCTCAGAAAACATAGCTCGAGTGTTCGGAACCTAGCTCTAATACCACTAAATGTAACAACTTATACTCGGCCTAAATGACATGAGCAAATTTGGAGAGCTAAATCAAATATTTGTCCAAATATAATTTCAAAGTCTTCCAAACCAAGGAATTTAACAAACATAACGTTTACACCGAAAATTATAGTTTAGAAAGTCAAATCTCTAGAAAATACTGAAATTAACTAATAGTAATAATAGTTTATAAAAAGTGTGACTGAGCGCCCGATCCGCCAACCCAATCATGTCTATGGGTTACCTATAATTCAGTCAAAATAAAAAATGAATTAATAACTTCAATAAAGAAACAATTATATATTCAAACAGAGTTAAATTTAAATTAATAAGGTCCCAAATTCATATTCGAAATCAGATACATAAGATAATCTATTTAATTTAGCAGATCAAAACAAATCGGTCAGATAACAAGTTAGTTCATTCCCAGATACAAAACAGAAGCAATTTTCCTACCCTCATCCGCTACACACCATCTCCGACCAACCCAACACACCAAATTGAGTATTTAATACTTATCCAGGCTTACACACCACATAGTATCAGTATAACACTTTTCGATAATTACAGACTAGCTGCCAGATCAGATTACAGATACCGGTGGCTTAGTCACTGATTCAGAACAGAACACTTCATTCTTTACCCAATTCCCACCCAATACAGATACAGAGACAGTTAACAATGATGCTTATATGGTCATTCAGATACAATTTATGCTCATAGAATATATCTATGTCGTTAACGATTTTCACGATCAATACCATTATAGAGATTCAGTATACAGTCTCAGATCACAAAATAACAATTTATACGGTTTAATTCAGTTCATATGGACCCCCACAGAAGGCCTGCATTCGTTTCAAACGACACTTGTGGCTCAAGGGAAAAATTCTAATTTTTAGTCCACACGTCCGTGTGGTTTCACACGGCCTGGATAGCTAGCCCGTGTGGTTTCACACGACTTGGATAGCTAGCCCGTGTGCCTCCACACGGCCTAGCACACGCCTATGCATCAGCCCGTGTGACCTTAATTTCCAAAACAGTGAGTTACACGACCTGGACACACGCCAGTGTCTACTGCCCTTGTGGTCCTAATTCATAAACAGTGAGTAAAAATCAAAATTTACATCGTTGCTGAGGATCAAACCCAGATTGTTTGCATGTTAAAATAATTAACTTTTTTTAAAAAAAAAACTAGCCAACTAAATCTGTAAGGCAACAAAAATACGTCTCCGCTTTGTTTCCATAGAGACTTGAACACAAGATCGATAAGGGAATAGATGCTTAACCACTGAACCAGCAGGCTCATTCTTGACATAGAATTACATATAATTAAACTTAAGTTGATAGATCAAGAATAGGGATTCAATCAAAATAAAATAGCA
Organism: Gossypium sturtianum; assembly: GCA_025698515.1. NCBI lineage: Eukaryota > Viridiplantae > Streptophyta > Magnoliopsida > Malvales > Malvaceae > Gossypium > Gossypium sturtianum. The sequence goes on from CM046948.1 coordinate 30,369,149, forward strand.
AGATCTTTCAAAAGAACGACTTGAAATCTTGACCTCGAACACATAAAAGAAGCACTTAATCACAGATATTGAGACCTAATTACGACAAAATTCTACAGCCAACAATCAAATTTTTGGGGCGTTACACCCCTGGTGTCAAGTGAGGGTTTAAGTAACAATGAGTTTAGTGTTTGGTGGGTTAAGGTGAGTCTTTCATCCCAAAAATCAGATTAGTAAGATCGAAGTAGTAGATCGAGTATTTGAGTCAACTATCAGAAACTAGGATCGTAATAAATAATTAAATAAAATATTAAAATAAAAACCACAATTAAAAAAATTTATTTACTTAATTTTTAGAAATTAAAATTTGTTGTTTGAGAATTAATTAAGTTAAAATGGAATTAAATACGAGCTCGAATTTGAAAGTAATGAGTTCTAAATTGAATTGGGGTTGATTTGAAGAAGGGAAGAAATAGGAAGGGGACAAAAGTGCAATAGCCCAATTTTTAAAAATTGATTGGCTATATGAACACCCAACCGTTCCTTAATTTGATTTCTCATTCAAAAAAAATTCTCAAATTTAAATTTGAAATTTTCTCTCAAAATTAACTCATCCTTAGTGATTTTCTAGCTATCCAAACACCTCAACACCTTCCAATTTTAAAAAAAAAATAATTAAATCCTCATCAAATTCGTCATTATCCTTCTCACGTTCAACTTCAAATTAGCTCCAAAAATTGTTGTTTTCTTCAAATTGAGGTAATTTCTTGACTTATTGTGACTAGATTAAGGTTGTTGTTTTTCTAATTTGGAATTTAATTGAGTGTGTTGAGAATTTTTAACATTTAAAGATTTTTAATCAAATCTTGGTTCAACAATGGTGAAATCCGAAATAATGGGTAAGCCTACTATTTTTTATTGATTTCTAACTTATTTTGAACCAAATAGAAGGTATTTGAACTCAATTTTATAGATCGGTATCCAATTTTAATGAATTTTGAGTTTCCCCCTTTTGTGTGTTCATACAAGCTTGATTTTTCAGAAATTTAAAATTCGTGAGATTAGGTAAAATTAAAGGTATATGTTTTTAAAGGTTTATGTTTATAATAATAGGTTAAATAGGATGTTTAGAAACTTAATTAAGGTTTAGGAACAAAAATTGAGTGAGGAAACCTCACATTTTGGCAAAACGAGTTGATTTTCGGTATGAGAAAGTAAGCTTAGAATGGTGATTTTGTTGTTGTTTGTTTGAGTTTATGGCTATTAATAATGTGTTTTTAATGTACTTAATGCCAGACTCGTCGGGAGCTTCTACGAGCAAGGTGAAAGAGAAAGAAAAGCTCATTTGAGATCGTTGTGCGAAAGGTGTCGACTAGGTGAGTGGTTGGAATTGTAGCTTTTAGGCATGATTCCTAAGGTTGAATGGGGGATTAGGTTGGTCTAAACACTTAATCTAATTCTGAGAGAACCCTAAACTATATCCTATTACATATGATGCTTGTATGTTAGGTTGTGAAAAATCATGTGAAATATTTAAGCAAGTGATAGGTGAATTTGGCAGTGTTTGTTAAGTGAACTGCTAAATCTTGCACACTATTATGTTTTAAAGTGATTATGGCTCTTTTGAGCAAGCATGTTAGCACTTGAGAGTGCATATAATGAATTGTGAAAGTGCTATTAACAAGTGAATCTGTGAATAAAACGGTATGTAAATGTGTGTTTAAGTGGATTTGTTGGCATTTTCAACACTTGGAACCATTAGGTATCATTGGCATGCCATAAAATAGTGAGTACTCACCTTTATTGTTTATGATGGAGCATTATTTCCCGAAGATAACGATGGAGGGATAAGGTAAAGTAGAGCATAGCTCTATTCACTGAAGATAGCGTGGTGTGTTTGGAGAGTGTTAGCATTCATGCTACATTTATACGGAGATAGTGCATGACTCTTTGAGTCATATGGAGTGTTTGGAGATTTTCTTATCCAATGCATTACTGATTATATATATGTTCCTTGTCACATTATGCCAATATATCATTATGAGTGTAATGAGATATCTTTGATGCTATACCATGATTTCTTGACTTAGTGTGCTCTCTTCAACTATGTATTTTATGCCTATTGGTTGCAAACTATGAGCACTCACTGAGCTTGAAAAAGCTCATACTCTCTTATGTTTATTTTGTAGAAAAATAGCTTGTGTGAGGAGGGGGTAGTGTGCAAGTGGTGATCCAAAGCAAGGCAATTTTTTGAGTAGGTGACTTGGTTTGAATTTGCAAATAATAGAGGCTATGTGAGACTCATCCATAGAGGGGATTAGACTTTGTTTTGTTTGGATTGTAATAAGACATTATGAACTGTTTAATTGGTTTTTGGGACTTTGGATTGTTTTAGAATGTCACTTGAAATGCTTGAACGAGTATGCATGTTAATGGATGGTATGTATGGTAAATTGGTTGTGGACTTGTAAATGCATGGTAGTATAGATAATTGGATGAAGTGTTGAATCGTATTGTTGTATGTTTTAATGATTGTAAGTAGGGGTGTTCAATCGGTTAACCGAATTAACCGACCATTTTAAACCCTTAACCGTTAACCGAACCGAAATTTTTTTAAAAAAAATTAACCGAACCAAACTTTTTCGGTTAATTCGGTCGGTTAATCGAATTAACCGAAGTTTATATATATATTTTTTATTTTTGGTTAAAATAAGTATAAAACATATAAAAAAATTAATCAACTTAACCGACCGATTAATTTATATTTCCAAAAAATTAACCGAACCGACCTAATACTTATATATTATAATATTATTTATTAAATTCGATTAATTCGGTTAATCGACCGATTTCGAGTCGAATTAACCGTTAATCGAACTTCCAAAAAATTAATAACCGACCCCCGACCGAATTAATTCGGTTAACCGACCAATTAACCAAATTCGGTCGGTTAACCGAATTAATTCATTTTTAAAATTAAATGAGTTTTACTTATCGGTTCTAGTCCTTTCTTCCAATTAATATTTTAAATAATATGCCATAGCATGTATGCATGTTTAAATTTGTGGTTTTACGAATGTTTCGTTTATTTTATGTAAAAAGACATTTTTACCCTTGAATGTCATTTAAATGATTTTGTTAGAAGAGCATGATTTTATGGCTTACGTGTTTAATTTCATTTATTTATTGGTAATTAAGCGTGTACCTATACCATCTGAATGGTGGCTTCTGTGGTATGTTTTGATGGTCGATGAGGAGATGTGATGTTCTGGATTCGAGTCGGGCCCTCCCGACCAGGTTTGGGACACTACATTTGGTAGTATCAGAGCTAAGTTTATAAAAACTAGGTTTGCCAAGTTTGGCAGCACTTGGACCAAGGTTTATTAACTCTCAGGTTTAAAAATATTTTGAAAAAAAATATTAATAAGCCTTAAATTTTAAACACGCCTTTGAATTTTATCAATTTTTCAGTTTGATCTCCCATAACCCGTTAGGATTTTAATTTGATTGATTTGAAGTTTAGGATTCAATCTCCTTCCTCAATTATTCACTTGCATCAAAAGAAATAATTGTATCAAGATTTTTAATTTTTTTTAATTTATCATTTTCAAATTTGAGTTATTTTAAATTTGTGAGTTTGGATTTAAATTATTTAAAGTTTTTATTGGATCATTATGAATTTCGATCTTTTCAAATTTGAATTATTTTGAGCAAGTCTCGACCTCTCTAAAATAGAAAATTTATAAAATTTTAAATTAATAAAGGTAAAATTACACTTTGGCCCTCCCAAAAATGATAAAAATTTGATTTAATCTTTTAAAAATTATAAAGATATATGCTATTAAAATGGTGAAATTGCATTTTTACTATTAACAAAAAATACAATTTAATTTCGAACCCCCAAAAAATTTTCTACCTTCGCCCCTAATTTTGAGTCCAAGTTAAACGAATTCAAAAGTTTTCATTTAAGTCACTAGGCTGTTAAAATCGTTGTTGTATGGCCTTCTCTGTCCATACTGTCTGTACCAATCGAAAGGTCTCCTTCTCCTTCTCTTCTACAGTTTAGTTTTTTTTTTCAATAAAATAACATTGGACGTAACAAATATTCAAACCAAAATCCAAAAGCTTTCTTGTTTAGTCTTCGACATTGGCCATCAGATCAACTTGGATCTAAAGTATGTTATACTCGTCGATGGTACTAATTCACCGTATAAATAATCGAATCGTCGTTTGGAGCTTGAAGTTTGTTAGCCGGACTTTAAAAAAAATTTTGACACATAAATATTTTATATAAAGAAAAATATATCTAAAGAAATAGTTAATTTTTTTTTAAAAAATATTACATATTTATTATTTGATTTTATAAATAAAACATAGATGAATTAAAAATTTTAAAAAAAAACTTGAAAACAATATAATATTAATTATAAACATAAATTTAAAATAAAAAAATTAAAACCACATGAAATAAAAAATACAAATGTGAGTAGGAGAGGAATCGAATTCAGGACTCAAGAACAAAAGCATTAACATTTAATTATCTAACCAAAAACAGTGTAGATAGGTAAATATTATACAATTACTTTTTTCCCCTAAAAATGCAGATATCTTCCCATAATTGCAGAACCTAGCATTTATATATAGTAAAATTACATTAGTTTTTAATATCCTAATAAAATAAAATATAAATTATATTATTTTGCTACCAAAATAACTATAAACTTATGGGTTAAAAAATAAAAATCATTTATAGATTTAAGTTTAAATAACTATATATAAGTTTTTTCATAAATATGATTTATTTATATTTTCATAACAGTAACTATAAACTACAATTTACAATTTAAAATAGAAGTGAAGACATTTAATCAATTAAATAATGAAACTTCATTATGTACTTAGTTAAGTACGCATGCAACCTTGAAAATTTTCAATCAAATATCATTAAAACATATAATAACCTCATTTCAAATACAAATAAATAAATTAAAACAACATCCTTAAATAGCTATGCATGAGAGTTACTCTCACAATCGGAGGGAAAGTTAGGTAGCATTTGGTGCTTCCAATGCAATGGAATTTCTTGGAATATAATTGTTTGGAAATGTGATCCTCAACAAAGTTATTTTACAACATTTAGTATATATTAGAAGATATTCATTAAAATATCAAGAAAGTTACATTATCATTTTTGGTTCAAGAAAGTTTTTTTTTTTTTTTTGAGAAAAATTAGACCGGTATATTGAAGAAAGAAAAGATACAAATGGGCTATCAAAATCCACAAGCCCACCAAAAAACAAAACCTAACTGTGGCAAAAACTTAAACGGTTCCTAAAGAAATAGATGAAAAAACTAAACAGAAATTAAATAAAAAATCCAGTCTGATAACAGGTACAATCCAATCAGCATTTCCGCATTTAATGCATCGATTCCAGTCCCCAGAAAAGCGGTTTCCAAAACCCATTAATTTCCACTTTCCTTTTTACTTCCCACGCAGAGACCCCCTATCAAACAGCCCTCAACCAGGTTCCTTTCTTCTTCGTTGATCCATCTCCAATGATTCTGGCTCAGGGACCCTTCCGATCAGGTAAGTTCGCGATTCTTCTTTCATCGCTTCTCTAGTTAAGTTGTGAGCCATAATATTTGCAGATCTGTTTGCATGTTGAAAGGTTATTTGGTGAAAAAATTGCTTTTGCTGCTGAATGTTCCTTATTATACCCCCAATCACCGATTTATCAGTATTCTCTAAGTTACTTTTTTTTTTATTACTGATACTGTTTCTCATTCGATGATAACTGATATGAACCCAATCTGTTTTCCCAAAAACACTCCTTGGAGGCACGCAAGGGCCTCTTCTGCAAATGAAGTGGCCACCTCCCCGTGGACCTCTGTTTTGAAGGCGATGACCTCCCCCGAAGCATTTCTAGTCACCACCTCTGAGATTGATTTTGCCCGAGAGTCATCAAAAGCGGCGTCGAAATCCAATTTGACAATGGAACCAACTGGTGGGCACCAACCTATAGACTCATGCCTCGTGGTAAAATCCTGACCCCTCCAGTTCCTTAATATATTTGTTTATACATGCAGCAATTTCTGGACCTGTACTTTTCTTTCCCTCATGTAATGCTTTGTTTCTGGCCATCCAGATCGGCCACAAAGAGCAACAAAATACTCGATATTGAATGTTGGAACTGTTCTTGAACACCCAGGTAAGCCACTCCCAATGTGACAAAAATAAATCTGTTAATACCCATTCCAAATTCAAGCTAATCCAAACTTCTCGCAAACATATGCAAAGCTTCATCACTTGATAGAGCCAATTTTGCTAAAGCGTCTGCTATCTGATTAGTCTCTCTAGGGACATATCTCAAAGACCACTTTCCTTCAACGGCAAGAATTTGTTGAATCCTCCTTATTAGAGAGATTTTTGGACCTTCCATCTTCCTATCACTAATAGATATAACATTCTCGAGGTTATCGGATTGAATGATGACATCATCATAACCTTGTTTCTAAAGAAGAATTAAGCCATCCAAAATGCCCTCAAAGCTTAGCAACCGCGACTGAATATTTTCCCTGGAAACGATTATAGCCTAAAATCCAGGTCCTCTTCCAATTACAAATTACTCCACATGCAGTAGAAAAACCAGAATCGGAGTGAACAACACCATCAGTATTAAGATAAACACACATACCGGACTTTGGACGATCGGATCTCTACTGCGTACTAATCTCCAAAGCTTCATTGTGGGTAGAAATAAAATGTTTCGCCCAACAATACGAAACTCTAATGACTTCCTCTGGATTCATAGCTTTTCCTTGGAAGATGAACAAGTTACGACTTTTTCAAATGCGCCACAGGATTATCCCAAAGAAATAGGTCCAAGCTGATTTGCTTAAGTTATTGGTCGTATGGACTTGCAAATTCGAGAATAACCACTCCGAAATATTACCAACAAAAAAAAATCAAATATGATTGGGAGGAATGATTTGATGCCAAATTTCCTTCGCATAGGAACAATCCCTAAGGACATGTAAAATATCCTCAATAATATGACGACAAAGATGGCACGACTCATCTTGCGCAATACCCCTCTAAACCCTTTTAGAATTTGTTACGAGCCTTTGTTTAAGGATTAACCAGATGAACTGTCAAACACGTCGAGGGGCAGGCATTTTCCAAACCGTATTCCAATTACTATCATCCAGATTCCAAGATTCCTCCTTAAGCATCCAATAAGTGATTTTAAATGAGAAAACACCATTCGTAGTCTTAGACCAAGAAAGAGAGTTCAGGCCTGCTAATTCAAAGGGAGGTGGGTCGCTAATGATACGTTGGACGACCTCTTTGGTAACTAAATTCGAAATAAAGCAAGATTCCATACGTCATTCCCCAAAACCATCTCATGAAATTTGCACTCAGTAGATATATTTGCATAACCCGAAATATACTTAATAAGTGGTCCCACATTGGGAACCCAGTTATCTTCCCAACATCGAATGGACTGTCCGTCTCCAATAGACCAGATCATATTATTACACAATAAAGGCCAAACCTTCGCAACATCTTTGCACATAAAGGAACATTTAGTCCTTAGAATGCAATTCGACATGCCTGTCTGAATACCGTACTTAGCTCTAAGAACCTTAACCCATAAGGTTTTAGTCTTAGTGACTAGGCTATAACCAATTTTCATCATGAAGCCTTTATTTTGATCTTCCAATCTCCTAATCCCGAGGCCTCCATGTGATCTCGGTTGACAAATATTATCCCACCCAACTAAGGCCATTTTTCTCTTTCCATCAGAAGCAGCCCAAATGAACTGTCTTACGATCTCTTTATTTGAGTCACAAATACCTTTAAGAACCAAAGTCAATTACATAAGGTAGCTCGGAATAGTCAACAGAACAGTCTTTGCTAAAGTAACCATCCATGCAAAAGAGAGTTTTTTAGCCTCCCAACTAGAAAGACGATTACGAACTCTCTCCATCAGAAAATATAATGTGTTATTAGTAACTCTCTTATGAAAAAGTGGAACTCCCAGATAATGTTCCAAGTCATTAACTTCCTAAAAGCCTAGCAAATTATTGATATCCTCCCTTAAATTCCACTATCGATGGCATCGAATGGAGTCGAACCATGATGCGACCAGGATCGCATCAAAAGGACACGTTGGTTTTCCTAGCATTAACCTTATGTTTGGAGAGCTCACAAAAAATTCCCTAGAAACTCCTTGAGAAGACCATTATGCTTCAAATTAGCTTTGTTGAAAATAACCAGATTATCTGCAAAAAACAAATGTGAGAGATTTAGTCCTGTGCGCGATAACCGAATAGGACACCACTCTCCTGACGAGATAGCCGCATGGAAGCAATGCCTCAACCATTCCATGCAAAGGATGAAAAGATATGAAGAAAGCGGGCAACCTTGATGAATGCCCCTTACTGGCTTGAATTTTGAAGTTGGAACTCCATTCCATAAAACCTACATGGTAGATGTCAAAATAGCATCATAATAACCTGTATTAAGTAAGAAGGAATACCTGCATCTTTGATAGAAGCGTCTACAAAATCCCATTCACTCTGTCATAAGCTTTCTCCAAGTCAATCTTGATTGCCATCCATTGGAGGTTTTTCTTAGTTCCTATCAAGTGTAAGACTTCATGTGCAATGATAACATTATCAATGATGCTTCTCCCTACTATGAATCCAGTTTATTCTTGGCCTATGATTTTTGGAAAAATGATCTTAAACTTGTTCACAATGACCTTCATCACCAGCTTACAACATAGAATAAAGGCTAATGGGTTTGAACTGATAGAAGTTTTCAGGATTCAAAATTTTAGGGATTAAAATAATGAGAGCATTTTTAAACTCCGAATCTATATTCCCACTATCGAAAACCTTTCTGACCCACTCACAGATGGCTCCTTCTAAATTATCCCACTGATTCCGAAAGAACGCTACTTAGAAACTATCACTACCTAGAGCTTTCAAAGGTGCCATGTCAAAAAGAGCAATCTTAACTTCCTCATTTGAAACGGTTTTCCTAAGAAAATTAATGTCTTCTGAAACGAGACTTGGAAAGGCGCTTAGGGGTAAGTTCCCCAAAAGACCTAGAGTCTCCTCGTAAAGATTTTGAAAGAAATTGACCATTTCAGCTTTAAGGGCTTCAGGTTTAAATATCCACTCCCTATTGGAATTACACAAAGCAGTAATTTTGTTAAAGTTCATTCTTTGGATTGTAAGCCTGTGAAAATATTTTGTGTTACGATCTCCCAACTTTAACCACTCGCACCTCGATTTTTGTTTCCAAAGCATCTTCTCATGATGAAGAATTTTCTCAAGCTCCTCTCGAACCTCCAATTCACGTTGAAGAAGATAATTATATCTAGATAAGTCCATAACTCGTTGTAAGTTAGAGAGCTTGTGCAATAACTGTCTCTTCTGGTGATTTATGTTACAGTAAACACATTTGTTCCAATTTTTGAGCTTATCAATAAACCCAACAATCGCACTATTCATGTCACCATCAAAGGTCCAGTTATCCCTCACAAAATCAGAAAAACTCAGATGTTTCATCTAGTCAGCTAAAAACTGAAAATGACACTCATTCAAGGAATTGAGAATAGAACAAAAATTCAGAAGCAGCAGCCTATGGTTAGATTTAATTCTTGGGAGGTGAGTCACCAAGCAGTTCGGGAAATTTTCCATCCAAGCTACATTCCCCACAGCCCTATCCAGTGTCTCAAAAAGATTAACTCGATACCACATAAATGGAGGACTCTGAAGACCCAGATCATGAAGTTGAGCTTTATCCACGAAATCAGCAAAGAACTGACACATATGCCCTTTAACATGACCACCTTTTTTGTCTTCCGAAGAGAGAATGTTATTAAAATCGCCAATGGCCATCCAAGGTTAGTGCCCAATCAGGATACAGAGGCTTAAATCTCTCCACAATACTTTCCTTTTCTATCTGTCAGGACTTCCATACACAAAAGCAATAAAGACAGAATGAAGATAAAGATTGGAACGAATACGAACCAGAATAAATTGGGGATGATTACTAACCACCTCCAAATCAATCGAATTATTCTAGCCTAGCTAGATACCACCAGAAAAACCAACTGCTTCCACTTGATGGGATTTTCCCCAACCCAAAATAATTGCATCAGCTTTAGCCTCCACTGACTCTTGGTTCAAGAAGATTGATTATATTAGGTTTATAATGCTTATGATATTCACGAAAAACTCACAAAAATTTATCACTTGCACACCCTTGCATATTCCATGATAAAACAGAAAAATTCATGATAAAAAATAAAATAGAAAAGAGAAATAATGCTTATCTTATTGATGACCGGTAGAAGAATTCTCCAATCGCTCGCCCTCTTCCATCGACAAATCCTTCGCATAATTACCATCTGGTTCTGACACGATTAGTTCTGCTGCTCGCTTTATGGACTCAACGAAGGGAACTCGAGAATTTTCGGAAGTCTTGAAACGATTCCTTGAGCCCTTTAAAGTTTTGTTTAATTTCCACCCTCATTTTGAACCTGATGCTTTTGCTCCATAACATTTGTTAACCTCTTTGAAACATTGATTTCCAGTCAAAACTACACTACCCTAACCTCCTCACCAATAATTTGAGATTGGGTGCTCTTTTTGAACACTACTGCTGAGTGATTTTTGGTATCCAATAGATTGTCTTTCACCCCCACATCGGCCACTAAATTTTCCTCAAAACTGGGATTAAAGTGCACCACGTGTTCCACATGATTTTCATTAGAAATGGAAGAGCCTAGTTTTACGTTACTTGCGTTAGAAGCACTCAACATATTTGAAACAAAAGCTAAAAATGGGACGGTGTTACCTGATTGTGAGAACTGTTGGGTCTCTCCAGCACTAGGATGTGGCCAGCAATGGTCACTTGAGAGCCTTGAAGAATCTGCTCCACAAATAGCTAGCTGCTGGAAAAATGGGGTTGGAAAACGCAATAGAAAATAAATTTAGGGAAAAACCAGAGTTTTAAATTTTTTTCCAAAACAAGATCTTGGTTGTGATTTCTAAAGTAATAAACACTGAATCAAAATTGTACCTTTTCAATTCGTCTAGAATGAGCACTTTGACCGAGTAGTCTTCGCTGCTATCCTTAAGTTCACGTCTGTCGAGTGTGGGCTTGCTTCGAATAAGAAAATTTTTCACAAAAATTACCAGTGGAGTAATTTTACAATTTCTCTAAACTTTTGGGTCAAGTTGTAAATCAGAAAAATATCTCTAGAAATTTTCTAGAATAATCTCTTCAGAGAATTTTCTCTCTACAACTTTTTCTTAAATTCAAGTGTTTGTTAATAATAACACAAGACTTTCTTTATATAGGGAGAGTTTAGAGAGTTCAACTATGATTAAACTTAATCACTTTAATATTAAATTAATATAATATTTATCAAGATAAATATTATATTAAATATTATATTAATTTAATATTAAATCTTATTAAAATAATAGAATGTTTGTCTATAAGATAAACATTAAATTAAATTTAATATTAAGATAATAACTTTAATATTAAATTAATAAAATACTATTGAGATAAGTATTAAATTAAAATTTAATATTAAACTATTAAAATAATATTATTTTTGGAATAATTAATCTCAAATCAAATTCTCTGGTAAAGTCCCAGTAGGAGTGTAACTATTCTACTGCTCAACCACTGAAGACTAATCGTCGCCGACCACCGGGACACCGCCGTCGCAGCCATCGGCGTCGCAGTATCTGGTGATACAGGTGCGACACCCTTACGGCACCCTAAGCTAGGTTGCCTACTGCCGGTTCGGTCTGGGTCAATGACGACCCGATCGGTCTAGTCCAGCCACCAGTTGGACCGTTGGTCCGGTTTCACATACCGGGTCTAATTCAACTAGTTTTTGGGTTTTGGGCTCTTGGGTCCAATTTACAGTTTCGGGTCTAATTTTCAAGTTTAATTACCCATTGGACCAATTGTCTGACTTGAAAATTAATTTATAAAAATATCATATTAATTTTAATTAATTTGATTAATATAATTTTACTTGATCAAAATTAATTTTCCAAAAATCACTTAGAATTTCCAAATTAATTTTTCAAGAAAATTCTTTAATCAAATTCTCTAGTTAAACAATTCTTACAACCACCTAATTTAATTCCACATTGAATAAATCGACTCAATTAAATTATTCCCAAAGTCGTAGAATTTTATTCTGATTCAAATGCAGTTCGATCGAGCTTTTGTAGACCTAGCAGAGGGACTAATCAGACATATACAATTAGGCTCTAATGATTGCAATTATGTCCAGAAGTATCGTTCCGATAATTCGCAATTACTTAATCATGGAGTCAGTTAATAAGAAGTACCATGATTGAAAACTTCTTATTCTATACTCTTTGCGAAAGCAATTCATCCAACTGTTTTGTCTAATGACCTCGTCATGCGTGTGTTACCCTCATATGATATCCTTGGTTCCTTTGAGTTAAATTCGTTCACTCAATACAATCCTATTTTATCTCATTGTCACTATTGTGTCTTCTTAATGATTAATATGATCACTTTTAACAAATGATTGTGATAAATTGCTCGTTCAAGAACGAGCAACAAGTGGCCACGTTCCATATTTATCAATTCACGCAAATGCCAATGAGAGGATATCATTAACTCTTTAATTGAGCTATGAATTCCACTGTTCCTAGTAAAGTCATGCCATACACAAGTCATGTACCCAACATACCAACTATGGGCTCAATCATCTTTAGAGGATAAGCCTCCACTTATATCAAAGCACATGAGTTGCATACGCATAGTCAGTGACTAACTCAGGATTTAGGTAAATCACACCATGAACGTCACAAGTGAATTAATTTACAAATGGATTCAGAATTAATTCATATTGAGTCCAGTCCAATGTATCATTCTACCAATGAATACATCTATTGTAACAACCCATTTTCGGTGAGATTGGAACAGTAGTTTTGTGACCACAAATTCTAGCCCAAAAATAAAAATTTATTTATTTTATTTTCTTTTATGGTTGGTAATATGATCGGAAGATCACGTGAAAATTTTGATACAAGAATTTTATCGATTGTGTGGTTAATTAGGTAAAGGACTAAATTGCATAAAATGCGAAAGTTGAATTCTAGTAGCTATAAGGATTAAATAGCTATGGAATTCAAAACTAGAGGTACTTATATGGTAATAGACCATTAAGAAAAGTATGTAGATTTTTCTTGGTGACTCATCCATGGAAAAATTAGAAATGACTAGGGACTAAATTGGAAATCAACAAAATTAAAAGATAATAGAAAAATAAAAAGAAATTATCATTTTTTCTATTCATCTTCTTCCCCAATTTTTTTATGGAAACCCTAGGAGAGAGGAAGAGAACTTTTCAAGCTTAGAAATGTATGAAATTAAGTCCCGTTTTTAATGATTTTTATATTTTTAGAATCGGGATAGCCTAATTTTTCTATTTATGGGATTTTTTTGAAAAGATAATAAAGTGTAGAAACTTTGTCATGGATATAAATGCTGGAAATTTGAAATTTATGGTAGAAAATGAAAGATAGTTGATAGATAAACAACTTTAAAAAGTAATTTTTCATGGAAACTTGATTTAGGGACTAAAATGAAAAAAATGGTAAAACCCATGGAAAATTCTGAAATTTGTGAAATGTGTGCTGTAAAAATTGTTATTAAATCTTGGTTAGGCTTGGAAAGAGGACTAGATTGCATGAATTTCATTTTTCGAGCCTAGGGACGAAATTAGAATTTTTGAAAAGAGTAGGGGCAAAATAGTAATTTTGCCTACGATGTAGTAGAATACAAATGTATGTAAAATGTGATGAATTAATAATTAAATTTAATTATATAGACCCGGAAAGACCAACTATGGAATTAGATCGATGGAAACAAAAAGTTTCGGATTAGTTAGAATTCAAACCCGAATAATTGTCAAGGTAAGTTTGTGTAACTTAAATATGTGTATTAAATGCTTGAATTGAATGGTGTGATTGTGTTGGTATGTATGAGATGATATCCATAATGAAATAATCATAAGTGTGAAAGGTGGACAAATTGTCATGTTCCGGGTGAATGTTGAGAATTCGATGGAATAAGGTGATATTCTCGGACGATAATAACATTACACATGTTGTATAAAGGATTTAGCCCGGACGGGTAATCCTAATGTAAGCCTCTTGAGCATATACTATAAATTGGATTTAGCCCGGACGAGTAATCCAAATTAAGCCCCCTAGGGTATGTGCTACGGATAGGATTCAACCTGAACTGGCAATCCGTTTGTGAAAAATGCAGCTCAAGAGTGTGCCTCTTATTATGCGACCTAATGGGTTCTATTGCACATGAAAATACTACTCGAACATCCATCGAAATCTCACCAGTTCAACGGAAAAGACTCTTGAAATATGGAAAGGTAGAATTAATGGAAGTTGTATGTAATGAGCTCATTTATGTTTTACTTGAAATTCATATGAGATTATGTGACTAACTTGTTTTAATAAGTAATTGTGTGTTTAGGTAACTTACCCAAAATTGATGGATTTGTGTTTTATGTATGCTTGTATTAATAAATATAACCAGTAAGTTTATTTCCCGTTATACGAACTTACTAAGCATGAAAATGCTTACCCCGTTTAATTTTCCCTTGTTTTATAGTGCTCGTAAGCTCGCGAAGGTTGGAGGATCGGTCGGAGTATAATCACACTATCCACTATCTCTTTTTTGGTATACTTAGAAATCTCATTTTGGTATAATGGCATGTATAGGCTTAATTAGTCAAATGATGACTTGTAAGTGATGTTTTGTAATCTGGCCATTGGAATGGCTAATAAGGATTTATTTGGTATGTCTAAAAGTTATTCTATGTTCAATGCTTATGTGTTAAGTGTGGATGAATGGTGTATGTTTATCTCGTATATGCATTAAAAGTATGCTTACAGACATGAATTGCATGTGATATTATGCCATGATAGATGTTAATTTAGGCTTGGTTTTAATGCTTGATTTGGCAGATATATTCATGCAAGCATTGGTGTAGGTTGTTGGCAAAATTGGGTGAGAAAATGAAGCTAAGAACTGGCTTCATTTTGTCCACATGGGTAGACACACAGGCGTGTATGACACACAGCCGAGTACATGGGCGTGTAGCCAGGCCGTGTGTTCCTTGCACCTTAAATTCAAGAAAATATAATGCTCAGAATTGAGCACACGGGCAGAGACACGGGCGTGTGTCTCAGCTGTGTGGGAGACACGGCCTAGAACACAGGCGTGTGTCTTGGCCGTGTGAAAACTACACCTAATTCGAATTAAATTAATTATCCACACGGCCTAGCACACGAGCGTGTGGCATGGCCATGTGGCGCAAGTCAGAGAGCACCCTAAATCGAACACGGCCTGTAACACGGGTGTGTCCTAGGGTCACACGGGCGTGTCCCTTGGACCACACGGGCGTGTGAGCCCTGCACCTTAGAAAAAATTTGTAATTTTGTGAAAAATTCTCAGAGGTTCCGATTAAGTCCCGTTTTGATTATAATACTTGTTTTAGGCCTCGATGGCCCATTCAAGGGACAATAAGAAAAATTTGGAGTATGAATGGTATGTTTAATACAAATTGCATGAGAATGTTCGGTGAACTTCGGTAATACTCTGTAACCCTATTCTGGCGACGGATACGGGTTAGGGGCGTTACATTTAGTGGTATCAGAGCTACGGTTTAGCCGATTCTCGGACTAACGTAGCAAGTACGAGTCTTGCTATAAATGCCATTATATAAATCATGATAGTGCAATATCTCTTGACCACTTTTAAATGTATTTTCATATAGTAATGTTTTCCAACCAAGCTCGAGATGAGTCTGAGGAAGCTGAGAGCATTGCTCAAGCTTCTATGCAACGAGCCGCAACCAGTAGTAGTAGGAGGCCTATGTCTGAGGGTCGTGAAGAGGCAAAAGCTGCCTTCTTTGATATGATGGATGAATGGTTTAGTGAATATATGAGAACACGCCTTGCTGTTCAACAACCTCCCCCACCTGCTTTACAACCCGAAGAAACGGCACAAGGTATGTAACACCCCTAACCCAAAAACGTCGCCAGAATAGGGTTAAGAAGCGTTACCGATCAATCAAATCATTACACAACCATTTCACGACACTATATCATTCATCCATCAACTATACTCATTATCAACCATATGGTCCCTTATTGAGGTCTATGAGACCTTAAACAAATGCTAGAATAGGGTCGGGACTAAACCGAACACTTACAAAATTTCTCGTAAATTTAAAACTTTTCAAAGTTTTAGAGGTCACACGCCTTGGTGTGGGGCGGGACGTGTGCCTCCCCATTTGCTAGACACACCCATGTGTCTTGGTCGTGCCAAAACAGAGCTTGTATACTGATTAATCTCCACAGCCACCAGGCACGCTCGTGTGCCAAGGCCGTGTGCTCTTAAGCTAGATACTGACTAATTCACACGGCTACCAGACACGCCCGTATACCCTGGCCGTGTATTCTTATGCTATATACTGACTTAATCACATGGCCATTAGACACGCCCGTGTTCCATGACCGTGTAGGCAAAACAGGCCCTTTGCAAGGCCAATATGCCACCCATGATAGGGTCAATCCTACAAGCAAAGAACCAATTCATTTCATGCACATCTGACAACCTAAGACATATCAAACAAACAACATAATATTTCATTCAATCTAATTTCCATTCATGCCAACTCATATACCAAATTTCATAACTAAAACTCATACATTACCAAGCATGATTCATCCACAAAATCACTAGTTTATAATAGCATCAAATCATCACTAAGCTTACCATTCATAAGACATTTTCATTGCCATCAAGACAAACATAATATGCAAAATATACCAAATCCACACATGCATATTGCCAACATTTATCTAGCCACATCACATGGCTATTTACACATCTCAAACATGTTTCAAAACTACTAGCCTATACATGCCATAATTCAACTATATACATCTTTCCAAAAGTACCAAAATAGATTACCGATAGTGTGATAGAGAATGCTGACGATCCCCAGATCCGAGCTAGCTTTACTGACACTGCAAAGCAGAGAAACAAATCACACAGTAAGCTTTCCAAAGCTTAGTAAGTTCGTAACATACCACATTTAAATCAAACAAACCACCACATAGATTATTTCACATATACATATATATCATACCATCCAAAACTAAAATGCTCATTTAACATTTCATAATCTCATTCATAGATCCATCAACCACATAGGTTCCGAGCGTACCTTAGCCAACACCTAGTAGTCAATTACATTTGCTACTCAATACTCACTTTTCCCTTTCGATCAATTTCCGTCTCTTCTTTGATTCAACCGCACACTTAGTGCCTCGATATTTAGCCAAAGCTTAATTATCATCGCACACATAGTGCATTTATATCCAACCGCTCTTCAATCAGTATCGCACACACAGTGCCAACCACAAAGTCGAAGCTTATATTATTTCGCACACACAGTGCTGATCATCTCGAACTCGTTTCCGAATACGCACACTTAGTGCCACATAACTCAAACTCAACTCTCACATAGCATCCACATTTCAATATCATTATAACATTCATTTCATAGCATTTAACATAACTAGATGTTCATATTATGTCCGAACTTACCTCGGACGTTGAACTATCGAAATGCTCGGTCAATCGAGCACTTTATCTTTGCCTCGATCTCGATCCGAACCTCTCCTCTCTTGGTCTATACACATTCAAATTCAATCCATTCAATCACCAAATCATTCATTTTAGTCCAAACACACATATTTAGGGCATTTTACAAAATAGCCCTCACATTTTCACATTTCGACACTTTAGTCCCTATATCACAAAATCATCAAATTCACACAATTTCTTTTCACACAAGCCTAGCCGAATTTTCCTTGAGTTCATTCAAACCCACACATTTCATTTATTTCACATTTTAGTCCTTGAACTTATCATTTTCACAGTTTAGCCCTAATTAGCTAAATTCACCAAAAGTCCAAGAACAAAACATGTTCATTAAACACATATCTTCCATTTAACACCAATATTCATCACAAAGCTCACCATTTCATCAATGACACATCTCATAAACATCATCAATTCTTCAAATTACAATATGGGCTTGATAGTAGACTAAGCAACAATCTCAAAAACATAAAAATCATTAAAAACCAAAGTCAAAACATACCTTAATTTGGATCAAAGACTAGCCGAATACCCTAGCTCAATTTTTCTTTCTTTTCTTTCTTCAATTTCGGCTACTATGGATGAATATGGCTTATTATTAGCCTTTTGTTTTACTAATATTATGATATTAATCCATTTACAAAAATGACCTTTCATTAAACATATAAAACAATTATATAATAAGGCCATTCATGTCTTTTAACCATCCACTATCTAAATATTGACATATTTACCTTATAAGGCCTCTACATTATAAAGACAACAACACTTAAGTACTTATAAATCAGCACACAGTTTTCACACTTTATGCAATTAAATCCTTTTTCGTAATTCGACACATAGTCGATAAAATTACCATACAGAATTTTCACACAGGCTATATCACATATAATTTACACCAAAAATAATATTAAAATATTATTCCGACCTCAAATTTGTGGTCTCGAAACCACTATTCCAACTAGGGTCTAATTCAGGCTGTTACAGGGTACTGGACCCGTCAGAATTAGTAAGGCTCCGGTTGATAAGATTAGAAAATATGGGGCTGAAGAATTTAGAGCTACAGCTGACAATGATCCAGAGAAGGCTGAGTTCTGGCTGGAAAATACTATTCGGGTTCTCGATAGATTGTCATGTACTCCCGCCGAGTGTTTGAAATGTGTGGTATCCTTGCTAAAAGATACAGCTTACCATTGGTGGAAAACCATATCTTCTGTTGTACCGTGAGAAAATATTACGTGGGAATTCTTCCAAACCGAGTTCAGAAAGAAATGTATTAGCAGAGGTTCCTGGATCAGAAAAAGAAGGAATTTTTAGAACTCAAACAGGGAAATATGACAAGATGGCAGAGTATGAGCGAGAGTTTGTTAGATTGAGCAAGTATGCTCATTGAATGGGTTCGGATTGAAGGGTGATATGTGCAAATGATTTGAATAAGGGCTGAATGAAGACATTAAGTCATTGATTGGGATTCTGAAATTAAGAGAATTTGCGGTATTGGCTGAAAGAGCCCACAAGGCTGAAAAATTAAGCAAAGAGAAGAAGCAAGTCGAAAGAAAAGCTTGGGTTTTGAGTAAAAGATTTATGAGCAAGATGCAATCATCTGCCTCGAAGAAATCAAGAAGTTACCAAGAACGTTCTGTCTTATCAGTGAGATATTTGGGAAAGGAAAGAAGTTCTAAACGCTCTAACCCGATGTCTTCATCTTCGTTAGCAACCAGTGTTGGGAGTGTTGGAAACCTCAAGCCACGATGCAATGTCTGTAACAAATTACATTTTAGAGAGTGCCGGATGAGAAGTGGGGCATGTTTTAAATGTGGTTCTCTCTACCATTTTCTTAAGGACTGCCCAGAAAGAGTTGAGAAAGATGTTGAACAGACCCCGAAGCCGAGTAATCCTGTCGCGAGGGGTAGACCACCCTGGTATCCCAGAAATGCCGGTGGTAGTCGTAGTGCTGCAAAAGACTCAACGGCTAAATCTGAGGCACGAGCTCCGGAAGGACATACACCATACGTGCAAGGGAAGATGCCTCAGCACCAGATGTTATCACTGGTACATTCTCTTTACTTGATACTGATATTATTGCTTTGATTGATCCTTGTTCAACGTATTCATATATATGCACGAAACTTGTGACTATTAAAAATATGATTGTTGAATTCACCGAATTTGTGGTTAAAGTTTCAAACCCATTGGGTCAGCATGTTATGGTGGATCTGTAAGAATTGTTCGTTGATAATAGAGGGTCATTGTTTTCTGGCTAATTTGATGTTATTACCCTTTGATGAATTTGATGTAATATTGGGAATGGATTGGTTAACCCAACATGATGCAGTGGTAAATTGTAAGTATAAATACATTGAATTGAAGTGTCAAAATGGTGAGTTACTTCGGGGTGAATCTAAGAAACTGGATGGGTTATCTAATGTGATTTCAGCAATATCAGCACATAGATATATTAGAAAAGGGTATGAGGCTTATCTTGCTTATGTGCTGGATACCAAAGTGTCTGAGTTGAAAATCCAGTCAGTGCCGATTGTTTGTGAGTTTCCTGAGGTATTTCCAGAAGAATTGCTCGGTTTGCCACCAGCTAGAGAGGTGGAATTTTCTATAGACCTTGTACCAGGGACGGCACCGATATCAATAGCACCATATAGTTAGGCTCTTACTGAATTAAAGGAGTTGAAAGTGCAGCTACAAGAATTAAGTGATAAAGGATTTCCTGGACCCAGCTTTTCATCGTGGGGTGCACCGGTATTGTTTGTAAAGAAGAAAGATGGATCATTGAGACTATGCATCGATTACAGACAGCTTAATAAAGTCACCATAAAGACTATGCATCGTGGGGTGCACAGGGAAGTTAGTTGTTGGTCATGTTCCAGCTCAAGATCAAGTGCCTGATGTGCTTACCAAACCACTTTAAGCTGGATGTTTTACCAAATTCAGAACACAACTTAAAGTTGTCAGCAGATTTCAGTCCTTACAAAGCAGAAGATGGCAGAGGTGGATTAGTTGGGTGAATGTCAAGGAATAAATCATCAACAATTAACTGATAGTTTGTTAAGCTATTAGTAGTTAAAGTAGTTATTTCTGTTAACAAGTTGTTGAAGCAGTTCAGCAAGAAGTCCTGTATAAATACAGTACATTCAATCTCTAGGATGTCATTCTTGAATAATGAAAATCATCTGTTTGGTTTATCGTTTTGCTGCGTTTCTCTACACCCACTAACATATCTTTCCAAGACAAAGATGGCATTAGTGAGGACTCCACAACCATCGCGTCTTATGGATTCACCTCCGATTCCTTGAATCGGACTCTCTTTGTGCTTGGATCTTCAGAAGGATTATCTCCTTCTCCATTCCTGCCACAGGAAGAAATCGAAAAAGGCGAGAGCATATTTTGTACGTAGTTCCAATTATTTTAATTCCATTCCATCATTTTTTAATGTTAAATTATGACACTTAATAGCTATATTTTTAGCCATAGAATTTTTACTGTCCCTAAACCTTCTTTCTATATATATATTTTTAATCTTTCCTGTAAAGCCAACTGCACTCTCTCATTTCATCTCTCAACGATACGTCTCATAACACAATCCCAAATTTTAAAATGCTTATGCCAGGAAGCCATTATCTATCAGAAATTCCCTTTTGATTTCCCGAAATCCAATTTTCTCTTCACCTCTAATCCCACAGTTCATTAATACTGTCCCAGCATTCACATATTTCATTTTCTGGGTGGCACTAAAGACCTTGTTTTTCTTCATTCACTTGCTAATTCTAATCAATGCAAGGTTACAATAACTGATGGTTTGGTCTTGGAGTTGGTTAGGCGAAACCGTTCTGATTGGAAACTAGCTTACGTTTTCTTCTAATGGGTGTCTAAAAAAAGTGGAAATTCACTTGGTTTTGATGTTTGTAATGAAATCCTTGACATTCTTGGAAGAATGCATCGGTTTGAAGAGTTAACTGAGGTGTTCGATAAAATGTCTGAAAGAGGACTTATTGATGAAAGGACTTTTAGGATTTTGGTTAATAGGTATGCTGCTGCACATATGGTGGAGGATGCGATTTGGGTTTTTAATAGGAGGAAATAATTCGAATTCAAGGATGATTTGGTTGCATTTCCAGTTCTTTTAATGTGTTTATGTAGGTATAAGCACCTAGAAACTGCAGAAACTTTATATCAATTGAAAAGGAGAGAGTTTGGCTATGATTTAAAGACAATGAATTTTGTTCTCAATAGATGGTGCGTGTTGGGGAATGTACATGAGGCTAAAAGTTTTTGGAATGACATAATTAAGTCAAAATACAAACCAGATATGTTTACCTACAGAAATTTTATAAATGCATTGACGAAGAAGGGAAAGTTAGGTACTGCGATGAAGTTGTTTCGAGGAATGTGGGAGAAAGGGTGTGATCCTGATGTGGTAATTTGTAATTGTGTCATCGATGCACTGTGCTTCAAGAAGAGGATTCCCGAGGCTTTGGAAGTGTTTAGGGAGATGAAGGAATGTGGTTGTACCCCAAATGTTGCAACATACAACTCGCTTATCAAGCACCTAGGAAAGATTGGGAGGATGGAGAAGGTTTATGAGATCTTGGATGAGATGGAGGAGAAAGAAGGGTGTTCACTGAATAATGTAACTTTCAACTACTTGCTCAAGTTTTCGGAGAAACCGGAGGAAGTTCCTGGTGTTTTGGAAAGGATGGAGAGAAATGGTTGCAGTATGTGCTGTGATACTTACAATTTGATCCTAAGGTTGTATATGAAGTGGGATCATGAAGAGAGAGTTAGACATATGTGGGATGAGATCGGAAAAAGCGGATTGGGACCAGACCGGCGATCTTACACAGTTATGATTTACTGGTTGTATGATAAGGGAAGGGTTGAAGATGCTTTGAGCTATTTTGATGATATGACATCTAAAGGAATAGTGCCAGAACCTAGGACTGAGATTTGGTGAATTCCATGAGGAACAAGTTGAAAGAGCAAGAAGGTGAAAAACAAAAGACAGATCTAGGGATAAATGGAAAATCACCGAGGCTTAGGTCTAAAAAGTTTAAAAAGACCAAAGCTAGGTAATGCTTCCTCTAAAATTATACCATAGTTTTAGTTCTGTGCCAATCCTATATACTATCAATGAAGAAAACCCACAGTTTTCATCTGCAAGCCTTTGCTTATTTATCACTGATCAAGTATTACTTAGGTCTAAAAGGTTTAAAAAGAACATGGACTGAACATATGCACCATGTAAGACTAGTTTTTGAACTCTTGCGGGATAACATGTTGTTCTTAAAGAAATCAAAGTGTTTCTTTGGTGAGTCCCAGGTAACTTATCTTGGTCATGTCATCCATGGTGATGGTGTAGAGGCTGATCATACTAAAATTAAAGCTGCCACTGATTGGCCAACTCTATTGTGGACCTGTAAATCTCTGCCAATTCTAGCTTATCGTCTGTAAGGCTGATAGATGTTTAGATTATCAATCCATTTTCTTGTGAAATGATCGATTGCAATATTTTCAGGGCTTCTTTTTGTAGTGAAACGAGTGGTAGACTTGGTAAACTTGCATGTGTTACAAAATTGAATCTAGAGATCCGCTTCCCAATCTAGACTTGAGCAACCTACTTCCAATCTTCCTCCAAAGTAGTTTCCTAATCTATTTGGCTTTATGTATGCACTTTCTAAAGAATCTGAACTATTAGCCTATGATGCTCTGACTTTTCATTTTTCTTGAAGTATCTATGTCCAACGTATATATTGACCTACTTGTGTCCAACATATATATAGACATCTCTATGGGGATATGACCTGACAATGATCCTTGAAATATATGAAAGAAGTTAGAGAAGATTGAACACACCCGTATCGTGCACTCACACTCTAGTCTCTTGTCCGAGTAATAAAACTATTAGCCCCCATTTAGTTTTTGATGAATTAAAGTGTGGATAGAAAACCTGTCAATACTTGCAGTGTTTGTCCATAATGTTTGTAAATGAGAAACGACCTAGTCTACTTCATTTCTCAAACCCAATTGCTTGTGATTGCATGTATAAATGACACTAGGAGGCTGTTGCTAAGGTTTAAGAATCTGTTTTATGAGTCAGTGTTGGTTGTTTCAAGTTCACTTTAATGTCACTCTGTTTACTGCTTTCTAGTCAGGGGAGAATCCAGGGGGGCTGACAGAGGCCCCGCCCCCTCCCCCCTAAAATGTAAAATTGCTGTATAGGCCCTTGAGATTTTTTTAAAAATTTAAATTAGTCCTAAAATGTAAAATTGCTATATAGGCCCTTGAGATTTTTTATGAAATTTAAATTAGTAAAGGTAAAATTGTACTTTGGCCCACCTTAAAATTATAAAAATTCAATTTAATCCTTTAAAAATTATAAATATATAGACTATAAAAAATTAAAATTTCATCCGGCCCCCCTAAAAAATTATTCTGACTTCGCCCTTGTTTCTAGTATAACTTTTGTAAGCGATTTGTATACTAGTTGTTTGTCTTGAGTATGCATGCAGAAGTTACATATTAGTAGTTACAAACACAGATTTGCTGCTTGATAACAGAGAAATCTTTTCTTTTTCTTTTTCTTTTTTTTTTTATATAGTTTACCATGGTTGCTTTATGCCTATATGATATGCTTTCGAAAACACAGAGCTTGTATGATTAAAGGGAAGCAAATTCATAGCTCTAGTATAATATTTGACACTTTTGATAATATTCCATTTATCTTGTCGGCCTCTAGACTCTAGACCTTCATCTGAACTTTACGTATTCTCTTAACTAAGAACTGCATGGAGCTTGTACAATATGACAATAGGTGCAGTTTCACTCAACATGGACTGCGTTACCAGGGTAGTGTTGCAGCTTCCTGGTATTCCAATTCATTAAACTTAGGCTTGTTATAATTCATAATTTTATGTGAATGATAATCGTATAGCATTATGGTGGCATGATCAGATGAGATGAAGAAAAAGGTGGAAGAAAGGTTTAATGAGCTAGGCAATATGTGTGAATGAGGCAAGCTTGAAGTTGAAGAAGCTTTTGAGCAATTTAAGGAATTCGAGGATCAGATGGTAATGGAATACGGAAAGATGATGAAGCTGAGGTCCCACCAAAATTTGATGAGACGGCTGTACCGGACTTAAAAAAGAACTTGGATGATCCACCTGGTGAGGGACCAATCCTTAGGTGGCAAACTCGGGCGATGTTTGCTCCTGGTGGTGATGCGTGGCATCCCAAAAACAGAAAAAGTAAGGATGTCTGTTACAGTGAAGGAGCTCGGGCTTTCCGCCGGTTAGGAGAGCTTGTTGGAAAGAGATACCATCCAGGCAAAGATGAACTTACAATTCCTAGTGATGAGAGGTAAAGATGAACTTGTTCTTTGCACTTGTGGGTAAATTTATTTGTTTATTCTTCATTTTTAAAGGTTTGACCAGCATATCTTTGGTTATATTAAGGTCATGTGATTGGATTGCTCAAATGATTGGCTTTGCAATCAAAACTGTAACATTTTAGGTAATTTGGAAGCCATTTTTGGATGGAATAATACCAAATGCACTACTTTGCCTCATAAAATCAGTTCCACACATCCATTGCAGGCCACTCATACATGTGCCCATACTCTTCCCACAAACCACGAAAAAAAAAACCTATGCTTCAAACTCATAATGATTTTTTTTTTTCTCAATCGATGTGCATAGTTCGGTAAAATTTAAATTAATTAATTTGATTATAAATCTATTAAAATATTTTTAAAATTTCAATTATTAGTTTATTTGATTCAAAAATAGTTAATTAATTGAATTAACTTACCAACCGAAATTAATAATAATGGAAAAGTATTCAAATCACCTAAGGTTTGATAAAAAAAATACATTGACAACTTTACCCTTCAGTAATTAATTATCATTCTATTTATTTTTGTTATCTTTTATCTTTATATTCAATTAAAAATAATAAAAATCTAATTAATTATAATTGAAGTTACAATTACAATCAAAATTAGAATTACAAGGAATACATCCGACCAACTACAACAAAAAATCAACACTACTAGAATGCAGGGGCGAAGCCAGAGGGGGGCTGGCATGGACCCCGGTCCCCCCTAAAATGTAAAATTATTATTTAGGCCCTTAAATTTTTTTAAAAATTTAAATTAGTAAAGGTAAAATTACACTTTGGCCCCCCTAAAATTATAAAAATTCAATTTAATCCTTTACAAATTATAAAGATATAAACTATAAAAAATTAAAATTTCATCCGGTCCCCCCTAAAAAATTATTCTAGCTTCGCCCCTGCTAGAATGATAACCAAACTATATTCAAATCTAGATAAGAATAAATATGAACTCATATAATTTTCATAAAGTGAAAAAGTGAAGCTCAAACTTAAGATCTTAAAGTTCTCACGTCTTAAACTTGCTATTAAGTTAAGGCCTCATTGGCGATAATTTTTTTTTAAAAGAAAAAGCTATTACTAGTAATCATATTTTGTTTTTGTCACTTTCTAACTTTTTTAAAAAATAATTCTTAGGTGAATACATGTTAAATATTTAAATTTTAATTTAATTATATATATTAACTTTGAGATAAATTTTCTCTTCCTTTATATTTTAATCAATTTCTTTTACATTAGAACTTTTAAAATAATGGTAACTAATTAATTTTACATTAAAATGATTTAACAAATTCTCAAGGTTAATATATGATTGCATTAAATATAAATCAAAATACTCATCTCATCTCATCTCTTAATCATGAGATTAGGGGTTCAATTCTTACCCATAGAATGAAGCACATTTTAGGGTTAACTGTTTATCTCTTTGGAGAGCACTCACGATGATGGATACCTTGATTTTGACTAAAAAAAATTCTTTTTATTTATTGGATATTTCTTTAAATTACCATAACAACATTATAATGTTAAGGGTGAGATCAATCGGTTCAGTTTTTTTTTAACCAGATCGGGGTATTCGATTTTTTTATTTTTCAAATAAAAATCGAACCGATGAACATAAGAAACTAGTTAGTACTAGAACGTACTAAGTCGGTTCGGATTTTGGATTTTCATATTGTTTTTGAGCTTTGAGCTTTTAGACTTTATTTAGAAAAAATTGCCTTTGGATTTGAATTTTTCAATTTTAATTAGATAAAATTATCTTTGTTTTGTGTTTCTTAAAGACTATTTGATAAATTTTATTTTTTTTCAATTATACATAAAATATCAATTAATATATTTATGCTTATTAAAAATCTAATCAAACATTGATTTAATCATTCTCAATTTTCTCTGAATATAGTCAAATATTAAATTATTTGTAATTTACAACTAATGAGAGAAAAAAATAACAAAAGTTTTAACACAGTACATAATAAGTAAAAGAGAGATAAACATTTGAACTCTTGAAATTTTAACAATAATAAATAAGCAATGAATTTGTGAGAGATTGACGTTGAAATTAGGTTTAGGATTTATTTTTATTTTTTATTTAATTATAGAATTTAGAAGAAATGAGTTTTATTTGGGGTTTTAAGTGTTTAAAAAAATATTAGGCTTGTGTAAAATAAAATGGTTTTTCCTTTTAGTGAAGAAAGGGTTTCTGAAACTCGGTCGTCTGTTGATCAGGAAACGAAAAAAGTTAGATTTAAAGATGGTGAAGGGGATGAGGATGTTGATATGTTTGTGGACTTGGAACCGAGGCCAAAGGTATCCTAGAAACATAAGTTGATTGGAACAAGGTTTTCTAACCATGAGGAGGTTAATAGACGTACAAAAGGTGGTAGTGTTAAAAAACTATGGTCAATGGAATCCCAACTATAGAATTCTCAGATCCTATCCAAAAGATCCTTTTTAAAGAAATGGTGACAACGGTTGTGCGAAAGTTACTAGGCGAAATATTGGATACACAGCCCTTCATAATCGGATCAATAGCCTTTGCTGACCATCAAAACCATTTCACCTAATGGACATTGAAAACGGGTATTTTCTGGCAAAATTCCAGTGTATGGAAGATTTTAACAAATTCCTTTCATAAGGACCATGGATTATTTATGATCAATACCTTACTGTGCAGCCATGGACCGAATATTTCGACTCCAAAAAACCTTGCCCGAGTGTGGTTCTGGCATGGATTAGATTACCGGGTCTTCCAGACTTTATGTATAAAAGGAGAATTTTGGTAGCAGTTAGGGGTTTGGTGGGCAAGGTAGCCAAGCTTGATTTCAACGTAGATAGCAAAATTAGAGGTCGTTTTGCTAGAATGGTTGTTTTTGTAACTCTCGATAGACCGTTGGTGTATCGAGTATGGGTGAAAGGAGAATTACAACAGGTAGAATATGAAGCTTTGCCGACCATTTGTTTTTCGTGTGGGAAGTACGGACACTTGAAAGAGATAATGTGGGGGAGTCGAATAATGTGAAGGAAAAAACCAGTGGGACTTTGGGATCGTCTGAGCCAGTTAACGGTAATGAGGATGTGGCGTACGAGCCTTGGATGGTGGTGGAGCGGAGAAATCTGCGGGGGCAGAAAGAAATGCGGAATCAAAGGGATGGGGTTTAAAAAAAAAGGGAAGTTCAGGATCGAGATTTCTGGCCTTAAATGATTTAGAAAATCTGGAGAAAGATAATGGTGTTGTAAATGAGGCGGTGTTGGGGAAATCTGGAGCTAAAATCAGGTGATTTAATAAATCTGTTTCAAATAACTTGGGGAAAGGAACCTCTATTTTAAAGAAAGGAAGTGTTGGGTCTGTGGAAGAGCCAAGAAGTGGGTTGGGTCGGAGCCTGTTAGTAAATGGACCAAGGCTTGGTGGGTCTAGTAGGGAAGGAATAACAATGTTGGACTAGCATTAGGTTGGTGGTGGACTTGGCCCATATAAAAACAGTGCAGGCCATTTAGTTAATAAAAATGGGCTTTTGGCAAGGGAGAATGTTGAATTTGGGGAAAGTAAGGGGGGAGATTAAGACTTGGGCTTGAGGACCGTTGTGAGCACTACTTTGGACATAGCAATTCGGTAGGCTAAGATTGGTTTTTTGTTGACTGTTGGGTCGGGACCTGATATTGTTGGGATTAGTTCAGTTAAAAAATTTTTTGGGGTGGGTCGTGATTATTTCTCACCCAAAAGAGCAACAAAATGAATCAGGCATGGACGTGGCAAATTTAGACGTTAATGGGCAGCTGGGTAATTTATTAAAGGCCCTCTTTAATTGTTTTAATTTTTCTAATGAATCCCCTGTTACCACTACACACTTTAATCCAACCTTTGAAGAATAGGAGGGGACGATGGTGGTCTTAGATGATTCTAAACTTGACCCAAGAAAACACTCAGTTGTTGTCTTCAAGGAAAATGCTAATCCAAATAATGGAGAAGCTTTGGGGGATGATATAATAGACGAGAGTGGAAAAAAAATTCTTTTTTCAAAACTCGGGGTTCAGGTGGTAAAGGCGGTTCGAGCCGAAATGGTAAAACACTCAATCAACCATCCGTAATCTGGGGGACAAGTTTAAATTGGTTGGTACTGCCCGAGTTCCTTTGACCAAATCTTTGAACTCTATGATTGAGTTAATTAATGCTCAACTAGACATGGAAATGGACAAAGGACTAGAGGCTTTAAAAGGAAAGCATACATCAGGGTCGGGGAACTCCAAGCAGTAAGGTTGGTATTAATCCTATTTTTATTTTTTATGGATTTGATAGTTTTCTCTTGGAATTGTCAGGGGTGTGCTAGTTCGAAATTTCCTCGCATTTTTCGTGTGTACATTAGAAAACATAAGCCTGATATTGTTAACTTGCTAGAGACGAGGGCTAATGGCTTTAAAGCAGAAAAGATTATAGCTAGCTTTGGTTTTCATTATTCTCACCAGGTAAAAGCTATCAATTTTTCGAGAGGTATTTGGGTGGGATTGGACTTGATATCTGTTAAGATTATCTGTAGTAATCCCCAATTCATTTGCATTCGGGTTCTGAAAGGAAATTCTACCTTGCTTGTAACAACCCAATTTTAGTGGTGTCGAAAACAGTGGTTTCAGGACCACAATCCAACGAATAAGTGATTATTTTAATATTTATTTAATGTCTATGGGATTATCTTAAGATCGTATTAAATTTTCGTTAAGAAATTTTGAAGTTTAAATGGTTAATTATGTAAAAAAGACTAAATCGTAAAGGTTGCAAAAGTGGGTATCTATTAGTTAAATGGGTTAAATGGCTATGGAAAGGTAAATTGAAGGATGTAGTTGGTAAGTATATCATATTGTATGCTAGTGGATGTGCATGGATAGGTTTTAATGAAATTTTAATAGTTTTAAAAGGTTAATTTGGTAATTTGATAATTATGTTAAAAGGTTAAGTAAATAAAAGATAAAACAAGCTATCATCTTCTTTCTTTTCTCATTTTGGAACTAAAAATTAGCCATTGAAGGGGAGAAAGCTTGGGTTTGAGTTTCTTCTTGCATGGTATGATTTTGTATTCTGTTTTTAATTATTTTTTATGTTTTTGTGATCTTATTAGCTTAATTTAGCTAGCCTGGGGGTTAATTTGCAAAATTGTTAAATGTTGAGGGACTTGCCATGGTTGTTTTTGAATAGGTTTTGAAGTTATTTGATAAATTATTAGTCTTGGTTGTAAAACAAACATGTTTTGTGAAGTGATTTTTGGTGAAAATGTATTTAAGGATTTATTTGTAAAAATAGTAAAATTTCATGGTAATATTATGAAATGATGATTTAAGTGGGTTGATATGAGTCCTTAAGAAATTTGGCTAGCTTGTATGGAGGATTAAAATAGTTAAATTTCAAATTATGAGCTTAAGGACTAAATTGTGAAAAGTTAAAGTATTAGGGGTAATTTCATAATTTTACATAAAAATGAGTTATGGATTGAATTGAATACTTGAAGTACTTAATTGAATGAAATTATCTATTTAGATCAAGATAAACAACAATCGGACTTAAAATCGAGGGAAGGCAAAAGCTTTGGATTAGTTTCAAGTTCTACTTCTATTACTATAATTATCGAGGTAAGTTCGTATGAATTATAACCGTATTTATGTTAGTTAAATTGACTATCTATTATTGTGTGCTAGTTACAAATGAATTTGAATACAGATGTATCAATGCTATGGATAAATGACAAATAAAAAATCCCATTTGAACCTTAAGAATCCTTAGGATACGAATGACATGTCAATAGGGATTTCATGTTTCTGGTGTTGGTCTTAAATGTCCTACTGATGGCTAAGGTCTTGTATTTGTTGTGGATTCTCCACAGCTCGTATGAACAGCATCGTGTAGCTAACATTCCGACCCACAGCTCGTGTGAGTAGACCCATTTCACAGCTCGTGTGAGCACTATGGTAAAGGAAAGGTTACAGTTATATGGAAAGACACTATGTGTGATCATTCCCGAATATCTGATGTAATTCTAGATGGTTCAATGGGTAAGTAAATGAATGACATGGTAAGTACACAATGGGATATTGAATCATGATCTATGAAAAGGCTAATGTAATAAATGATGTGCATATGAAAATCTACTTATATTGTGGTTAAATTCACATGTATCATGGATCAGCATACTAACTTGTGAATTTGATTATGCTTGAATAGGCTTTTTCTAAGCTTATGGCCTCGGTAATGAAATTATGCTTATTCCATAGTTTGTACTAAAGCAATGGTAAGTTATGTTTAAGTTTATACGAGCTTATTAAGCACTAGTTGCTTACGTAGTTACTTTTCTTTGTTTTATAGATTATCAGAAGCTTGATCAGTTGGAAGCTTGTCGGGGATCAATCACACTATCCAGCAACCATTTCAGTAATTTTTGTGTATTTTGGCCAAGTTTATAAATGGCATGAATAGGATCTTTTGTAATGGTAGTATATGAATGAGTTAATGTTTGTTTTGGTATGTATATGCTTATGAAGTTTATGTTTGGTTTGATGGATTTGAAATGCCTTGTTAAGTTTGGTCATTTTGGCCACTTTTAGGAATTTGAAATTCATGGTCTTTGTTGGTATGTTGGTGATGATATGCCAATGTTTGTATATGATGTTATTTGGTAGTTAAGGAACTAGGTTTTGTACTTGGAATATGACAACATTGTCTTGTTTTGGTTAGTGATGTTTTGGTATAAATGTGGTGCCTTTGAATGGCATATTGGTTAGATGAAATAGAACATTTGAAATGGTATGTTTAAGTGTGTTTGAATGATGTTTAAGTCCTTTGAATGTGTGCACAAAGGGAATGGTTGGTTAGGTATGGTTTGGCCTTGAAAAGGCTTGAATTTAGGGTCAATTTATGGATCACACAACCTTGTGACACGCACGGCCTGGCTACACGGCCGTGTGTCATTTGTAAATTCTTATTGTTTTAAGTCAGTGAGTTACACGGCCTAGCACATAGCCTGCGACACGACCATGTGTTGCAAATCAGAGAGTTACACGGTCTGGCACACGGCCTGCGACACGGCCATGTGATCCAACTCAGTGAGTTACACAGGTGAGGACACGGGCTAGGACACGACCGTGTGTCCCTTATTCAATTGTTACACGGCCTGGGCTATGTCACAAAGACTGACCACATGGTCGTGTGACCTCTACTTTCATATTTTTCAATATTTTCCCAAATTTTCTATTTTTGATTCAAAATAGTCCCGAATTGCTTCTAAGTTATTTTTAGGGCCTCGAAGGTTCGATTTAGGGACCAAATGCATAAGTTTGATTGGTTTTTAATAAGATTAAATTATTTAATGTTATTTTGTTAAATGTTTTTCGATTGTTCGGTAATGCTCTGTAACAGTCCGGTTTAGACCCTAGTTGAAATAGTGGTTTCGGGACCACAAATCCGAGTCAGAAAAATATTTTAATATTATTTTCCATGCCTACAGTAGGTGATTAAGCATGTGTGAAAGTTTCGTGAATTAATTTTATTGTTTGTGTGCTTAATTTGAGAAAAGGGCTAAATCGCATAAAATGTAAAAGTGGCATTCTATTTGTTAATGTGCGAAATTGTTATGATTTGATTTATTATAAGTCCTTAAAAGGTTATTCTGCCATTATTAAGTTAGTGGACAATTATGTCCATGATTTAAATGTTTTTCATTAATGTTTCATTAAGGGTAAAAATAGAAATAGATAATTATTATGATTATTAATAAAACAAACATGAAAATAGATGATTATCATCTTTGTTTGCACCGAACATTGAAAGAAAAAGAAGGGTTTAAAGCTTTGTTACATTCGGCACTTGCAAGTCTTGATTAAGGTATGATAGTTGTCCGATTTTTGATAATTTTTACGTTTTTGTGATCGTTGCTTTGTGTTCTATCAAGCCCATGTTTTAATTTTAGAATTTGATGAATACTTTGAGATGTGCCATGTTGATGATGAAATATGAAAGATATGTGATAGATTAACATGTTTTGTCTTTGAATTTTTGATGAATTTGAGTAATTTGGGCTAAATTGAGAAAATAATATTATGAGGGACTAAAACGTAAAATTTATGAAATTTATGGACTTGTATGAACATGAGGAATATTCGACCAAGCATGGGAATATTGAAATTTTGTGAAATTTGTGAATTTATGAAATAGGGACTTAAATGTCAAAATATGAAAATGTGAGGGCTAATTTGTAAAATGCCCTAAATGCGTGTTTTTGGATTGAATTGAATGATTTGGTGAATAAAAGAGTTAAATTTGAATATGTATAGATCAAGAACCAAAGAAGACGGATTTAGATCGGGGAAAGTCGAAAGTGGTTGATCAGTCGTTTCTGTCTGTTCATATCCGTACGAGGTAAGTCTATATACAAATAAATGTATTTGAATTAATTTATTCATGTTAAATGAAATTAAATTGTGATGAATAACTATGGAAGATGTACATGTGAAATCTGAGAAAGCTTCGATAATGTAACAACGTCCGAAAAGTCCCGTGTGAACCTTAGGAATAGTTAGGATGCGTATGTCATGACATAGGGTTCCGATATGTGATATCGTGTAAGACCACGTCTGGGACGTTGGCATCGATTTAAGAATTACGTGTAAGACCATGTCTGAGACATTGGCATCGTACATGACTTCGTGTAAGACACTGTCTGGGACAGTGGCATCGATATTTGATTACATGTAAGACCACATCTAGGACGTTGGCATTGTACGAGAATTCTGAGTTATCCGAGTATCCTATTTGATTCCGATTGGTTCAACGGGCATTCTGAGAATCGAATGACTATGTGAAATGTGTATCCGATACAGGTATGTTTGACGAGTATGCAAAGTTTGAGTATGTAAAGTAAGTATATGTGAATTTGAAGATTTGTGATATATGTATGATTTAATGAGATAAGATGTGATATAAACCAAATGTACTATGTTCAAATGAAATACATGGATGTGTTGTAACAGCTCGATTTTGGGGTTAGTCAGAACAGTGGTTTCGGAACCACAAATCCGAGGCCGAAGAAATTATTTAATATTATTTTGTGTTATAGCATGATTATATGAGTGCATGAAAATTTTGGTGAATTAATTTTAGTGATTGCATGCTTAATTTTGAAAAAGGACTAAATCGCATTAAGTGCGAAAGTTTTGTTCTATAAGCTAAAGGTGTCAAATAGCTATAGAAACTTAAATTGGAGGTCCTTAATGTGCAATTAGGCCCTTAGGAAAGAGTTGGCCAGCCATAGGGGACAAGAAAATACAAATTGGTCAAAGTTGGTGGAAATTAGGTGACTTAAATTGATGTAATAAAATAAAATAAGAAAAAGTTATCATCTTTTTCACTCTCTCTTCTTCTCCACCGATTCTTACCCAAGGAAATGGCTATGGAAGCTTAAAAATTTCAGCAACTTCTAACTCTCACAAGTAAGTGATTTTAATGGTCATTTTTGATGATTTTTGTATTTTTTGAACCCTTGTAGCTTAATCTAGCTAATGAGGGGACTATTTTGCAAAATGGT
Organism: Gossypium sturtianum; assembly: GCA_025698515.1. Lineage (NCBI taxonomy): Eukaryota > Viridiplantae > Streptophyta > Magnoliopsida > Malvales > Malvaceae > Gossypium > Gossypium sturtianum. The sequence continues at coordinate 30,403,874 of CM046948.1, forward strand.
TTAAAGTCTAGGGTTTTGCCATGAGAATATTCATGTTGTTTGCTGCATTTTTATGGAAGAAAATGAATCTTGGTTGTTAAATAAACAACTTTTGTTAAGTGATTTTCATGAAAACACCTAAAATGGACCATTTTGTAAAAGTTGTAAAATAGGTAGTAAAAGTGTGAAATAATGGATAATGTGGGTGCTATAAGCATGAAAAAGGTTCGGCTATGCATGGGTAGTAAAGAAATTGAACACATTTCATTTAACGAGCCTAGGGGTAAAAGTGTAAATATGACAGTTTAGGGGTAAAAATGTAATTTTACCAAAAATGTGAAATTGGGCTAATTTGAATAGCATGATGAATAAATAAATTAGATGTGTTTTTATAGATCAAGGAAGATGAGATTTGGAATTAGATCGGGGGAAAAGCAAGATAATCGAGTAATTGACTTATTTCGTCGTTTCATACCGAGGTAAGTTCGTATGTTAATCATAAATGTTTATTTGATAAATTGATGAATAATTTGTGAATTTAATTATAATATTTACTGTAAAATGAAAATCTGATGTTCGAGACTAGCAAACGCAAAGTTGAACACTTTCGTTCGATACTAAAAGATGAACTGACGGAAAAGACCATGAATGAGTCGTGGCAAAGTGTGACTAAGTGAAATCGTGTAAGACCATAGTTAGACTATGGCATCGAGATATGGTTCTATGTGAGATTGTGGAATAAAATAGCTATGGTCACATGTGTAGTACTAAGTGCAGGCTACTATGTGCACCGGATAGCATCTGTTATTATTGGTGGGCTGTGTGCGATACCACCGTGCATCTGTTAATATTGGTGGGCTGTGTGCGATACCACCGTGAATCTGTTATTATTGGTGGGCTGTGTGCGATACCACCGTGCATCTGTTAATATTGGTGGGCTGTATGCGATACCACTATGAATCTGTTATTATTGGTGGGCTGTGTGCGAAACCACCGTGTATCTGTTATTATGGGTGGGCTATGTGCGAAACCACCGTGTATCCGTAATTACTCCGAAGTGTTCATCGGGAAAATTCGACTAAGTGGAATTTCATGTGAGCAATGAATTCGATATGTGATGAATTTTGGTGAGGATTAAACCAAGTAAGTGAAGTGATAAAGTTTTGTATTATTCATGCTAATCAAATTATGTTATTGAATGTGAGCATATTGTTATGATGTTTCATGAAAGAGTGAAATTTGAAATAAAACAGTTTTGGACAGCAGCAGTTGTGTAACTTTGAAAAATTACGAAAAATGGTGAAAATCGATTTTGAGGTTGAATGAGATATGAAATTAAAGCTTATTGAGTCTATTTCTACATAAAAGAAACAGAATAAGCAAAAGAATTTCATATGGTGAGATAATTGGATTTTAGTGAGACAGGGTCAGAATGATTTCGGAATCCCCTATTCTGAATTTGGAAATTCATTAAAAATTATAAAAAATTAATCATTGGATAAAATTTATATTATTGAAATTATTAATGATTATATTTTCAAGAGAAAAAAACGGGAATATCATCCGAGTTCTGTACAACAAGATAATTAATTTTTAGTAAAGAGGGGTTGGAACTGTCGGACAGCGAAACAGGGGAGACTTTAAAGAATAAAATGTACCGATTGGCTAAACCAAAAATTCTGGAAATTTTATGGTAAAAATATATGTGAGTCTAGTTTCATGGAAATTTAGCGGATCTTAATTTAGAGTCTCGTAGCTCCAGATAAAAATAATTTAGTGACTGTATTTCGAGTAAACAACTCAAGATGAACATAAATAAATTTTGAAATTTTATGCAATAATGATGGTATTATCTTGAGAGCTTATAATGAGGATTGTTAAAAGCATGGTAATCAATTGTTTATTATTTACATACGTACTTACTAAGCTTTATAGCTTACTCCGTTGTTTTCTGTGTTTATAATGTACTCAGGTTAGCTCGGGTTGGAAGTCACTGGAGAACCTATCACATTATTGAGCTTACAATTTAGGTATCGATGATTTTATACTTAAGGTTATGGCATGTATAGGAAACTTGGTCATGTGTATATGTTACTATGGGTTGTCCTAGAATAATGACCCATGATATTCGGAGTTCATTGTTGTATCAAGCCATTTAATGTGGCCAATGAATTGGTTATGCTATAAACTCATGATGACGCATTCCATGGTTGAGTAAATTGTATGCTATGACTTGTTACGTGTGTGTGGTGGATGTTTTGGTAGCTTTAATATGTCATGAAATGTGTCATTCAAGTTATACTCAAGTATGGATAGGGTAGGGTAGAAATTGGCTTGGAAAATAGTCATCTTCTTGACCACACAGGCAGAGACACGGCCGTGTGTCTCAGCCGTGTGGAGGACATGATCTAGCACACGGGTGTGTGACTTGGTTGTGTGATCCAAAACGAATGATAACGTCATAAATAGAGAGTTACACGGGCGGAGGAAACGGGCGTGTCCTGGGCCACACGGGTGGGTGTGACCACACGGCTTGCCCACACGGGCGTGTGACTCTCCAAAACAAGGAAATTTTCTAAATGTTCCAATAGTTTTAAAAGTTCTCATTTTAGTCCTGAATCGCTCCCAAAGCATGTTTTGGGCCTCGTAGGCCCATTTTAGGGACTTGATGATATAAGATAAAAATTTTAAATTTTAAACGAAAATTTATGCCTTGAATTTGTTCAGTTGCAAGTGTTATTGTCCGTGCGCCTGTGTACTGCTGCAGCGTTGAACACGGGTAAGGGGTGTTACATTTAGTGGTATCAGAGCTATGGTTTAGTAGGTTCCCGGACTAACCTAGCATGAGTAAGAGTCTAGCTATACATGCCATATGTGGACCGTGATAGTGTGATATCTCCAGGTTCTAACGAAATTGTTCTGTTGAGACAGAGGTGCTTTCCAACTGAGCTATTTTCGAAAATGCTGACATTGACACTGAGATATTTGAAAATTTGTTTGTGATTCTGTATGACCATAGCTGGGCTATGGCATTTTGATTCTGTGTAAGACCATGTCTGGGACATGGCATCGATGTGAGACTTTGTGTAAGACCATAGTTGGACTATGGCATCAAGTGAACGACGTACTCAAACCCGTAAGGCGTTCTCTAATTTGACAAATGTCGGTAAGTAAAACGAAAGCCAAGTGTTGGAATTTAATTAGATATTAATATTGAGCTCGAGTAAGTAAATTCATTGTGTGAAATTATGGATAACAGAAAACATTCGTATAATAAATAGATGTGTTAATTTGCTTGGAATGAACTATGTGATTATGATGGTGTTACATTAGTGATGAATGCTAAGTCATATGTATGTATTTATGAGAGTTAAGTTAGAGGCTTTACGACCTCACCCCCTTACCAGTGTTGCTTTATGACGAAATTTTACGAGAATCATGTTGAATAAGTTTATAAGTGTGAACTAAAGAGTTGATGGTGAAATAATTAGTAATGCAAGCGAGTTGAGTATAGTGTGACAAATGAAATCGGTTTTAAAAGAAATATCAGATTGTTTTAAGGATTATACGGATTATGCAATGTCACGGTTAAAGAAAAAGTTAAATTTGATGAGACAAAATATTCAGGTATGATACCTAAAGAATGTATGTATTAACTGGAAGTTCTTCTGAAATGATTTCTGTAGCAATGGAATAATGTTTGAATTGTAAAGATAGTTGATTACGGTGATTATAGTCGAATGGTTTATGACGATTTCTTCTGAGTACCTTTATCTACTCTCAGAGGTATATATGACTGTATGTTTCAGATGAAATTCTTATTGTATGAAAACGTTAACTAAATATACTAATCGACGAAAGCATGGTTGGTCTGTTTGGGCTATGTTTGGCATTGTTCCATCTTACCCTGGTATTCTATCTCTCTTTTGTTAAAGAAAAATTGGTGATAGAATTCAGGTGATGATAGTATTCTATTTCTACCGGCTATTGTCTGCTTAGTATACTGGGGATTATATAGCTTTGGTCACAGTTGATTACAGTGCCGATGTAACACCCCTTACCCGTTTTCAAGTCGGAACAGGGTTTGAGGCATTACGTAACTAATCTTGCTTAAACATCTCGAATAGGGTTATAAAATTTCGTTTAAACCCATCACTTGCACATACTCGGCCTAGAAGGCCCTAACATATTTCTGAGAGGTATCGAAACTATTCCGGGAACTTTTACGAGTTCGAGAAACTTTTCAACGAAACAGGGGCCACACGCCCGTGTGGGTCTAGGGACACGCCCGTGTGCCCCTAAGACATGCCCGTGTCTTCCACCCGTGGTCGACACTGACTAATTTCACACGGCCTTGACTCGCTCGTGGCCCTGGCCCGTGTGCCAAACCTTGGCATTCTGACTTATCCATACGGCCTATACACACGCCTGTGTGCTTCAGCCGTGTGGCGGTTTAAATCCCAAGTGCAAGGTGCAGACTTCACATGCCCTGGGCATACGCCCGTGTGCTAGCCGTGCCTCCCACACGGTCTAGACACACGCTCGTGTGTCTACCTATGTGGACAATTAGCAGGCTATCTACCAAGCCCTTGCCACTCTACATTGCACAGATACATACACCATTGCCGAATCTTCCCATTTCATCAATTATAAATCTTAAATTATCACATTTAAACTATAAAATAAAGTATTCATCCCATACACGAGAGAGAACTAACTCTGGTAATTACAAACGACTTAAGCCATCATCTATGGCTATACAAAACCAAACCATAAACTCTCTTAGGCCAACACAATTTGGCTACATCAATTAGGACTTAATCAACTTAAAAAAAAATCCCTATACATGCCATAACTCACAAGGACTTAAAACCTCATACCAAGCGTTTGCTCGATAGTGTGAAACATCTCCGGCGGTCTCTAACCCGAGCTAGTTAAATTAACCTATAAGAGATGAGAAAGGAAGAGGAGTAAGCAATAATGCTTAGTAAGTTCATATGCACATAACAATCAACTATTGATATTCATCGATTATACTCAACCACAAGGTATTATAATGAGTTTTACTCTTAAACTCATGGTTACTTACTCAACCATTTTTGAGACTTACTCATTCTGCCTCTTACCACATTCTAACCATGCCACAAGCTAATTTCTCACGTTAACTTGCATACATCCCTGCACTTGTCACCACATGATCTCATAAAACAATACATCAAACATTTTCAATAAGTCACTCATACTACAATCTCTCGGTGGTTTCGCACTTAGCCTACCCTCAATTTCCAATAGGGTGGTATCGCTCATAGCCCACCATTTACAATTTAAGGTGGTATCGCACATAGCCCACCATTATTATACATTCACGGATATTTATCCACATACATTTCTCTATTTCAAATGTCTATCCGGGAACATCCTCACACATTATCATTCTTACTTAGCTTTCTATAATAATCATTCGCATTCACACAATGCATTAATAATTATAACTTATGCAACCAAGGTGCATCATTTACACATACCCACTATGGGTTTATCATTTACTGAATTCCTCTCAATTTAGTTCTAACACATACATGTACCTCTCGTGGTGCAACCACATTCATTCTCATTCTCAACATACTTGTTGAATCACTCAAATCGTTAAATAACACTATTGAGTCTCGTACACATAATGTCACATTGACATCATACCCCCGACAGGGTCTTTTATGAATTAACGTATTGATGCCATATCCCCGACATGGTCTTATACGAAATCCCACACCGAGGCCATATTCTAAATATGGTCTTACACGGGGCCTTAATTACCATCGTATCATGATTTTTGCATTTCGACCATTCATGGATTAAATTAAGACTTTCATTTCTTGACATCACAACAAAACGTATTTAACGTATACATGGAGGCAACAACCAATCTATATAACATCAAAAATTAAAAATACTTCACTTGGAGTTGTACAATTTAACACATGAACTTACCTCGATACCGAAAAGGGTCGAAAGGGACATATATGTCCACATTTCTCTTTTCTCCCGTTCTAGGTCTGAATCTCGTTTTCTTCGATCTAGAACAATAAAATATACTCATTTTATCACCACACTAATCAATACACTTTAAAAATTCTAATTTGGCAAAATTACTATTTTTCCCTTGGACTTTGGCAAAATTAAGATTTTGCCCCTAGGCTCGTAAATAAATTTTTATCACATTTTCTTATTAAACAAGCCTAGTTGAATATTTAATCCTCTTACAACTATTCACATTTCCAACTATTTCATGCATTAATGAACAATTTACCATATTTGCATCTTAGTCCTAATTTGGTGTTTTCATGACAACACCTTTCACAAAAGTTGTTTCTCATCTTCCTAACATCATTTTCTTCCACAAAAAACTCAGCAACCAACATAAACTCTCTCATGGTAAGTCCTTAGACTTTCAACCATAATGCAAATTAGTCCCCTCATTAGCTAGCTTAAGCTTTGGGGACTCCAAAAGTACAAAAATCATTAAGAAAAACCTCAAATATCACTTACTTGCTAGGGAATATGTTGGATGAAAGTTTTGAGCTCCAAAACCCTTGTTTCTCTTCAATTTTTGGTGGATGAAGGTGGAGGAATAGTGAAAATATGATAACATCTTTATTCATCTTAATTTATTCATTTCTATCACCTAATATCCACTAAATTTGACCAACTTTAAAATCTTGTCTCCCTAGCTCCTATATGGCCGGCCATCACTAATTCAATGTCCTAATATCACTTTAAGGACCTCCAATTTATAATCCTTAGCTAATTGGCACCTCTAGCAATTCAAATAGAACTTTCACACTTTATGCGATTTAGTCCTTTTTCGCAATTAAGCCCTCAATCGCTAAAATTAAAGCACCAAAATTCTCATGCCTCTTTATAAACATATTATAACACATAAAATAATATCAAAATAATTTTATCCAACCTCGGATTAGTGATCCCGAGATCATTTGTTCGACTAGCCCTAAATCCCAAGTCACATATTACAGAAGAAAAATGCTTTATTCGGATTTTCTCCGAGATATAATTTATCCATGATTAAGATGTCGGCCTTATTATGGCACTATGGTTTTAATCCATGTGATGGTTGTGGCTTCAGGATGGTTCAAAGCTTCGTTGGTTAATAATTGAAAAGTCATAATTTGACAGTCAAGATTGATTCAGATGTCTAGTTTGATTAGATTATTTGCTTGAAAGATTATTTGAATTATTTTCAATTGTGCTGAATAGTAAGCAACATTAATTATTTGATAAGTAATGTAACCTTTTGATGACCATAAAAATTTAAAACATTTGATGTTTCTAAGAGATCTGAATTTGGGACTGCTAAGATGGCTTGAACTGTCGAAAGCTTTTGAGTCAGTGATTGATTATTATCCATAGAAAACGATTACAGTCACGGATGTTCTGAGTAGGATACCTATGTGTACTTTGCGAGTGATGATTATTCAATTGATTATATCGGATGATGGATAGTCGTTAGCTAAGTTAGAAACTAAATTGTGTGTATTCATCGAATTTACGAAGCCCAGAAATGTGTCAATGAATCACAAGTTAAAAAGGGGTCAAAGTAAATTGACTCCTGATTTAGAATTTCAAATTAGAACCGATGGTTATTCGTTGTTTCGGGATAGAGTTTGTGTATTAAGAAACCCTGAGATTATAAAACAATTATCTGTTCATTCGGGGAGTACTAAGATGTACGATAATATGAGATGATTGTTCTAGCGAATGAGTATGAAACATGATACCTCTAACTATATGTCCAGATGTCTGAATTATCAACAGGTTAAAACTGATTATCAAGTACCTTCAGGACTGTTACAGTCTGTGTTATTATTTGAGTGGTGAGAAAATAAAATTTCAAAGGATTTTGTGTAAAAGGAAGATGATGTTTGAATTATTGTTGATCGTGTGGAGAAGTGTGCACATTTTATCTCGGTATGTACAGATTACTCTTTTGATAGATTGAATTATACATGTCAGAGACTTTTAGATCAATCAGCATGCTAAATTCTAATATTTCTGATAGTTAACCTGAAAGGGAATTTTAGATTCTCGAGGAAATGTTTCGTTGTGGCGCTTTAGAATTTGAAAGCGAATGAGAAAAACAATTACCATTAATTGAGTTGTGTGTAATAATAATCTTTTAGTGCGCGTAAAGACGGCCTTGTATGGAGTGTGTATGGTTACAATTACCAAACTCGGTTGACACTTGATCGAGCTTTGTGAGAAAAGATCCACGGGATTCATTTCATCAGGGAATTTGAGCAGAAAGTGAAAGTAACTCATAACAATTAGAGGAAATTTCAGATTGACAGAAAATATATACAGACTTGATACGTAAAATCGTTGAATTTAAGACAGTGAACTAAATGTTTATGATAGTATAGTTGTGGAAATAGAAATTTTCGATTTAGTTATAAAGAAAAGTTGGAATTTAGTTTGATTTGATGAAAAGTGAAGAACGGATCAAAATATTAGCTTGCGAGGTCAAAGAATGGAGAATCCGGGGTTATGTGAGAAATTGATAAGGCATTGAGAAAACGAATCTCAAATCTAGATTCTGGTAAGATTTTCGGGGACGAAAATCCCTAAGGGGGGAGAATTGTAACAGCCTGATTTTGGGGTTAGTCGGAAAAGTGGTTTCGGAACCACAAATTTGAGGTCGAAGAAATTATTTAATATTATTTTATGTGTTATAGCATGATTATATGAGTGCATGAAAATTTTGGTGAGTTAATTTTAGTGATTGCATGCTTAATTTTGAAAAATGACTAAATCGCATTAAGTGCGAAAGTTTTGTTCTATAAGCTAAAGGTGTCAAATAGATATAGAACCTTAAATTAGAGGTCCTTAATGTGCAATTAGGCCCTTAGGAAAGAGTTGGCCAGCCATAGGGGACAAGAAAATACAAATTGGTCAAAGTTGGTGGAAATTAGGTGACTTAAATTAATGTAATAAAATAAAATAAGAAAAAGTTATCATCTTTTTCACTATCTCTTCTTCTCCACCGATTCATACCCAAGGAAATGGCTATGGAATCTTGAAAATTTCAGTAACTTCTAACTCTCACAAGTAAGTGATTTTGATGGTCATTTTTGATGGTCATTTTTGTATTTTTGGAACCCTTGTAGCTTAATCTAGCTAATGAGGGGACTATTTTGCAAAATGGTTTAAAGTCTAGGGTTTTCCATGAGAATATTCATGTTGTTTGCTGCATTTTTATGGAAGAAAATGAATCCTGGTTGTTAAATAAACAACTTTTGTTAAGTGATTTTCATGAAAACACCAAAAATAGACCATTTTGTAAAAGTTGTAAAATAGGTAGTAAAGGTGTGAAATAATGGAAAATGTGGGCTGCTATAAGCATGAAAAAGGTTCGGATATGCATGGGTAGTAAAGAAATTGAACACATTTCATTTAACGAGCCTAGGGGCAAAAGTGTAAATATGATAGTTTAGGGGTAAAAATGTAATTTTACCAAAAATGTGAAATTGGGCTAATTTAAATAGCATGATGAATAAATAAATTAAATGTGTTGTTATAGATCAAGGAATATGAGATTTGGAATTAGATCGGGGGAAAAGCAAGATAATCGAGTAATTGACTTATTTCGTCGTTTCATATCGAGGTAAGTTCGTATGTTAATCATAAATGTTTATTTGATAAATTGATGAATAATTTGTGAATTTAATTATAATATTTGCTGTAAAATGAAAATCTGATGTTCGAGACTAGCGAACGCAAAGTTGAACACTTTCGTTCGGTACTAAAAGATGAATTGACGGAAAAGACCATGAATGAGTCGTGGCAAAGTGTGACTAAGTGAAATCGTGTAAGACCATAGTTAGACTATGGCATCGAGATATGGTTCTATGTGAGATTGTGGAATAAAATAGCTATGGTCACATGTGTAGTACTAAGTGCAGGCTACTATGTACACCGGATAGCATCTGTTATTATTGGTGGGCTGTGTGCGATCCCACAGTGAATCTGTTATTATTGGTGGGCTGTGTGCGATACCACCATGCATCTGTTAATATTGGTGGGCTGTGTGCGATACCACCGTGAATCTATTATTATTGGTGGGCTGTATTCGAAACCACCGTGTATCTGTTATTATGTGTGGGCTATGTGCGAAACCACCGTGTATCCGTAATTACTCTGAAGTGTTCATCGGGAAAATTCGACTAAGTGGAATTTCATGTGAGCAATGAATTCGATTTGTGATGAATTTTAGTGAGGATTAAAACGAGTAAGTGAAGTGATAAAGTTTTGTATTATTCATGCTAATGAAATTATGTTATTGAATGTGAGCATATTGTTATGATGTTTCATGAAAGAGTGAAATTTGAAATAAAAGCAGTTTTTGATATAAAGAAGTTAGTTGTGTAACTTTGAAAAATTACCAAAAATGGTGGAAATCGATTTTGAGGTTGAATGAGATATGAAATTAAAGCTTATTGAGTCTATTTCTACATAAAAGAAACATAATAAGCAAAAAAATTTCATATTGTGAGATAATTGGATTTTAGTGAGACAGGGTTAGAATGATTTTGGAATCCCCTATTCTGACTTGGGAATTTCATTAAAAATTGTAAAAAAATAATCATGGTTTAAAAATTATATGCTTGAAATTATTAATGAGTATATTTTTAAGATAAACAAACGAAAATATCATCCGAGTTCTGTACAACGAGATAATTAATTTTTAGTGAAGAGGGCCGGAACTGTCAGACAGCAAAATAGGGGAGACTTTAAAGAATAAACTGTACTGATTGGCCAAACCAAAAATTCTGGAAATTTTATGGTAAGAAGATATGTGAGTCTAGTTTTAGGGAAATTTAGTGTATTTTAATTTGGAGTTTTGTAGCTTCGGATAAAAATAATTTAGTGACTGTAACTCGAGTAAACAACTCAAGATGAACATAAATAAATTTTGAAATTTTATGCAATAATGATGGTACTATATTGAGAGCTTATAACGAGGATTGTTAAAAGCATGGTAATCAATTGCTTATTATTTACATACGTACTTACTAAGCTTTATAGCTTACTCCGCTGTTTTCCGTGTTTATAATGTACTCAAGTTAGCTCAGGTTGGAAGTCACCAGAGAACCTATCACACTATTGAGCTTACAATTTATGTATCGATGATTTATACTTAAGGTTATGGCATAGGAAACTTGGTCATGTGTATATGTTACTATGGGTTGTCCTAGAATAATGACCCATGATATTCGGAGTTCATTGTTGTATCAAGCCATTTAATGTGGCCAATGAATTGATTATGCTATAAACTCATGATGACGCATTCCATGGTTGAGTAAATTGTATGCTATGACTTGTTACGTGTGTGTGGTGGATGTTTTGGTAGCTTTAATATGTCATTAAATGTGTCATTCAAGTTATACTCAAGTATGGGTAGGATAGGGTAGAAATTGGCTTGGAAAATAGTCATCTTCTTGACCATACAGGCAGAGACACGGCCCTGTGTCTCAGCCGTGTGGAGGACACGATCTAGCACACGGGTGTGTGACTTGGTCGTGTGATCCAAAACGAATGATGACGTCATAAACAGAGAGTTACACGGGTGGAGGAAACGGGCGTGTCCTGGGCCACACGGGTGGGTGTGACCACACGGCTTGCCCACACGGGCGTGTGACTCTCCAAAACAAGGAAATTTTCTAAATGTTCCAATAGTTTTAAAAGTTCTCGTTTTAGTCCTGAATCGCTCCCAAAGCATGTTTTGGGCCTCGTAGGCCCATTTTAGGGACTTGATGATATAAGATAAAAGTTTTAAATTCTAAACAAAAATTTATGCCTTGAATTTGTTCAGTTGCAAGTGTTATTTTCCGATAACGCCTCGTACTCTATTTCGGCGTTGAACACGGGTAAGGGGTGTTACATTTAGTGGTATCAGAGCTATGGTTTAGTAGGTTCTCAGACTAACCTAGCATGAGTAAGAGTCTAGCTATACATGCCATATGTGGTTGGTTGGTTGGTTGGTTGGTAAGCAAGTGGTCGGACTAACCAAATGTACTATGTTTAAATGAAATACACGGATGTGTGGTTGGTTGGTAAGCAAGTGGTTGGAACAATTGAGTCAAAGGAGATATATGAACTTGCAATTATGTTATGCTATAGATTATGTGAATGAAATGGTTATAAATGTTTATTATGATAAGTTTATTTGTTTATGACTTACTAAGCTTTTGAAAGCTTACTTTGTGCGTGTTTACATTATTTTATAGATTATCAAAGCTACAGAAGGCTCGGGGATCATCGAGGATCATCATAACACTATCAAACTATATTTTGGTACCTTTTGAATATGAACATAGCTTAGTATGGCATTTATAGGCTAGTAGTAATAGATTATGTTTTGATATGTAAATATAAGCCATGTGATATGGCTTGATAATGGGTGTGAATATGGTAACTTTTAATCTATGTTTGGTGATGCAAAGTTGGTATATTTATGATAAAAAGTTAATATGTTTAATATGCTTGTGAATGGTTAGAAAAGATGATCATTATTGGTATGATTTGGTTGTTTTTGAGAGTATGAAATGTGTTTGTTTGTGCTTGTAGGATTGACAATAAAATGAGAGGCAAATTATCCTTGCAAATGACCTATATTTGCCCACACGGTTGAGTACACGGGCGTGTGCCTCGACCGTGTCCCTCAAGTTTGTATTTTGAACCAATTCAGACTCGCACACGGGCTGGACACACGAGCGTGTGACTGGCCGTGTGAAAAAAGTCAGTGTCGACCACGGGTTAAGCACACGGGCGTGTCTTCAGCCGTGTGGACAAGTCAGTATGTATGCCCTGTTTTGCCACGGCTTGGACTGCGCTGGGTGTGTGCGAGGTCGTGTGAGGCACACGGCCTGCCCACACGGGCGTGTGACCTCTGTAACTTTGAAAAATGTTTGATTTTTGGAAAAATTTTGTATGAGCTCGGTTTAGTCCTGACCCCTTTCCAATGCATGTTTAAGGTCTCGTAAACCATTATAAGGGACTCTATGTATATGATTTGCTATGATATGATGATGGTGTATAGTTATGTTTGTGAAATAATCTTAAAAGTTTCGATATGTCCGGTAATGCCTCTTAACCCTATTTCGGCGATGGTCTTGGGTTAGGGGTGTTACATTTTATTGGTATCAGAGCTACGGTTTAGTAGATTCTAAAACTAACGTAGCGTGTGATAGTCTAGCTATACATGCCATATATACGAACTGTGATAGTGTGATGAATCCTGATATATAAAATGTGTTTTTTCGTATAGTAAATGGATCTTTAAAAAGCTGTAGCTGACGATGTTGAAAGTAATGCGCCTGCTCCCGCTCAAGGGACAGCGCCATCTGATTCTAGACCGGCCACTAGCGGCCAGAAAGGAGAGGCTAAACAAGCCTTCTTTCAAATGATGAATGAGTGGTTCACTCAATATATTAGAACAAACCCGGCTATTTCACAACCTCTACCCCTACCCAATCCTCCTCAGACTTCTGTTGTACCTCCGGTTACGAATATGAATCTGTTAAATAAGCCTCCGATTGATAAAATCCGTAAATATGGGGCTGAAGAGTTTAGGGCCACTAGTGAGGATGATGCTGAGAGAGTTGAGTTTTGGCTCGAGAATACAATCCGAGTGTTTGATGAAGTGTCTTGTACTCCTGAGGAATGTGTGAAATGTGTTGTCTCTTTGCTAAGAGATGCAGCTTATCAGCGGTGGAAAACTTTGACTTCTGTGGTTCCAAAAGAAGGAGTTACCTAGGATTTCTTTCAGTCTGAATTTCGAAAGAAATATATCAGTCGGAGATTTATAGATCAAAAACGAAAAGAATTTCTTGAACTCAAACAGGGTCGTATGTCTATCACAGAATACGAACGAGAATTCGTGAGATTAAGTCAATATGCACGAGAATGTGTTTTGACTGAAGCAATAATGTGTAAAAGGTTTGAAGATGGCCTAAATGAAGATATCCGTTTGTTAGTTGGAATTCTGGAAATAAAAGAATTTGTTGTGCTTGTTAATCGAGCGTGTAAAGCTGAGGCACTCGTGAAAGATAAAAGAAAAGTTGAGTTAGAAGCTAGAGATGTGAGAAAGAGATTCTCAAGTAAATCATTTCAGTCTGCATCGAAGAAATTTAGAGATGAGTATAGTCGTTCAAAGTTTAATGTGGGACATTTGAACAGAGATCGAGTTAGATCGCAGTCGAATTTCAAAGCTCCAGTTACTTCAATAGCTAGTGTTGGAAATGTCTAATCTGAGCGACCTGAATGTAGACATTATGGTAAAAGACATCTGGGTGATTGTACACTGAATGACCGAGTTTGTTTTAAATGTGGATCATTAGATCATTTTATTCGAGATTTTTTTAAGTCTGTTAACAAGAGATTGTACAGAATCTGAAGTCAGATAATACTTCAGCTAGGGGTAGACTTTCTAGAAACACAAGAAATGTGAGTGGTAGCCAGAGAGCTACGAAGATACGATTTGCGAGATCTCAAGCTAGAGCACACGCGGAGCTTACGCCATTCGAGCTCGTGAGGAAGCTTCGTCTCCAGATGTTATTACTGGTATATTTACTCTTTATGATACTTCTGTGATTGCATTAATAGATCCAGGGTCTACTCATTCGTATGTATGCATGGACTTAGTATCCAATAAGACTTTGCTTGTAGAGTCTACTGAATTTGTAATTAAAGTATCGAACCCCTTAGGTAAAAGTGTTTTAGTTGAAAAAGTATGCAAGAATTGTCTGTTGATGTTTCGAGATATTTATTTTCCGACTGATCTAATGCTGTTACCTTTTGATGAGTTTGATATAATTTTGGGTATGGATTGGCTAAAATTACATGATGCTGTTGTGAACTGCAAATGAAAAACTATTGATTTGAGATGTCAGGATGATGAAATAGTTCGAGTAGAATCAAATTATTTGAATGGGTTTCAGGCTGTGATAACAGTGATAAAAGCTCAGAGTTATGTGAAAAAGGGATATGAAGCTTATTTTGCTTATGTGATTGATTCGAAAGTGATTGAAAAGAAAGTTGAATCTGTGCCAGTTGTTTGTGAGTTCTCTGACGTGTTTCCTGAAGAACTACCGGGATTACCTCCGATACGAGAAGTTGAGTTTGGTATTGAATTAGTGCCGGGAACGAATCCTATCTCAATAGCTCTGTATAGAATGACACTGACAGAATTGAAAGAATTAAAGTCTCAGTTGCAAGAGTTGTCTGATAGAGGATTTGCAAGACCGAGTTTCTCACCTTGGGGTGCTCCTGTTCTATTTGTGAAAAAGAACGATGGCACGATGAGAATGTGCATTGATTACCGTTAGTTAAACAAAGTGACTATTAAGAACAAATATCCTTTGCCCAGAATTGATGATTTGTTTGATCAGCTGAAAGGAGCCACCGTGTTTTCAAAGATAGATCTGAGATCGGGATATTATCAGTTGCGAGTAAAAGATTCAGACATTCCGAAAACTACTTTTAGAACGAGGTACGGGCATTATGAGTTTTTAGTTATGCCTTTCGGATTAACAAATGCTCATGCTGTCTTTATGGATTTGATGAACAAAATTTTTAGACCGTACTTAGATCGATTTGTTGTTGTATTCATTAATGACATTTTGATTTATTCATGTGATGAAGTTGAGCATGCTGAACATATGAGAATTTGCTACAAACTTTGCGAGATAAGCAATTGTATGCAAAGTTTAGTGAATGTGAGTTCTGGTTGCGCGAAGTTGGCTTTTTGGGACATATTGTATCAGCATCTGGTATACGAGTTGATCCGAGCAAAATTTCAGCTATTTTAGAGTGGAAGCCTCTGAAAAATGTGTCTGAAGTTCGCAGTTTTCTGGGACTTGCTGGTTATTATCGACGATTTGTGAAAGGTTTTTCTATGATTGCAACCCCGATGACGCGACTACTTCAGAAAGATGTTAAGTTCGAGTGGTCAGAAAAGTGCCAGAAAAGTTTCGATCAGTTAAAAGTTTTGTTGACTGAAGCTCCAGTGCTAGTACAACCAGAATCCGGTGAAGAATTTGTGATATATAGTGATGCATCTTTGAATGGTTTGTGTTGTGTTTTGATGCAGGAAGGCAAAGTCATAACTTATGCCTCGAGACAGTTAAAGCCACACGAAAAGAACTATCCGACACATGATTTGGAATTGGCAGCTATTGTTTTTGCATTAAAGATATGGCGCCACTATCTGTTTGGTGAAAAATGTCATGTATATTCCGATCATAAAAGTTTAAAATATTTGATGACTCAGAAAGATCTGAATTTACTATAGCAAAAATGGTTAGAGTTGTTAAAAGATTACGAGCTTGTGATTGATTACCATCCGGGAAAGGCTAATGTTGTTGTTGATGCTCTAAGTCAGAAATCGTTGTTGGCCTTACGAGCGATGAATACTCAGTTAGCCCTATCTGATGATGGTTTATTAGTAGATGAGTTGAAAGCGAAACCGTTATTTATTCAGCAAATTTTTTAGGCTCAGAAAGTTGATAATGAATTGATAGCAAAACGGGCTCAATGTGATGTGAATATTGATTCAGAGTTTTGGGTTGATACTGAAGGTTGTTTGAGGTTCAAATATCGAATATGTGTTCCGAGAA
Organism: Gossypium sturtianum; assembly: GCA_025698515.1. Classification (NCBI taxonomy): domain Eukaryota; kingdom Viridiplantae; phylum Streptophyta; class Magnoliopsida; order Malvales; family Malvaceae; genus Gossypium; species Gossypium sturtianum. The sequence goes on from CM046948.1 coordinate 30,420,541, forward strand.
ATTCAGAGTTGATTCAGATGATTTTGAAATAAGCTCATAGTAGTCAGTTATCTGTTCACCCGGGTAGTACAAAAATGTATAATGATTTGAAACAGCTCTACCGGTGGTCTGGTATGAAACGAGATATCTCTGATTTTGTTTTGAGATGTCTGATCTGTCAGCAAGTCAAAGCTGAGCATCAGGTACCTTCTGGGTTACTTCAGCCGATCAGGATACCTGAGTGGAAATGGGACAGAGTCACAATAGATTTTGTATCAAGTTTGCCTTTTTCGCTAAGTAAGAAAGATGCAATCTGGGTTATTATAGATAGATTGACTAAATCAGCTCATTTTATTCCGGTTCGTACGGATTATTCACTTGATAAACTTGTTGAGTTGTATATTTCTCAGATTGTGAGATTACATGGAGTGCCTATTTCTATTGTCTCGGATAAAGATCTGAGGTTCACATTGCGGTTTTGGAAGAAACTGCAAGATGCACTAGGTACAAAACTATACTTTAGCACAGCTTTCCATCCGCAGACAGATGGTCAGTCTGAACGAATCATTCAGATACTTGAGGATATGTTAAGATGTTGCATTCTTGAGTTTGAAGGTACTTGGGAACGATACTTGCCACTGATTGAATTTGCATATAATAATAGCTTTCAATCAAGTATAAAAATGGCATCTTATGAGGCTTTGTATGGTCGCAAATGTCGAACACCATTGTATTGGACTGAGCTCAGTGAGAATAAGATACACGGGGTCGATTTGATCAAAGAGACTGAACAGAAAGTGAAAGTGATTCGCGATAGTCTGAAAGCCGCGTTAGACCGTCAGAAGTCGTACGCAGACTTGAAACGTAAAGATATTGAGTTTCAGATCAGGGATAAAGTGTTCTTGAAAGTTTCACCGTGGAAGAAAATACTCCAATTCAATCGTAAAGGCAAATTGAGTCCGAGATTTATCGGGCCGTAGGAAATTAGTGAGTGTACTAAACCTGTTGCGTATAGATTGTTGTTACCACCGGAGCTGGAAAAGATTCATAATGTATTTCATGTATCAATGCTTCGACGATACAAATCTAATCATTCAGATACTTGAGGATATGTTAAGATGTTGCATTCTTGTGTTTGAAGGTACTTGGGAACGATACTTGCCACTGATTGAATTTGCATATAATAATAGCTTTCAATCGAGTATAAAATGGCACCTTATGAGGCTTTGTATGGTCGTAAATGTCGAACACCATTGTATTGGACTGAGCTCAGTGAGAATAAGATACACGGGGTCGATTTGATCAAAGAGACTGAACAAAAAGTGAAAGTGAGTCGCGATAGTCTAAAAGCCGTGTCAGACCGTCAGAAGTCGTACGCAGACTTGAAACGTAAAGATATTGAGTTTCAGATCAGGGACAAAGTGTTCTTGAAAGTTTCACCGTGGAAGAAAATACTCCGATTCAATCGTAAAGGCAAATTGAGTCCGAGATTTATCGGGCCGTATGAAATTAGTGAGCGTATTGAACCTGTTGCGTATAGATTGTTGTTACCACTGGAGCTAGAAAAGATTCATAATGTATTTCATGTATCAATGCTTCGACGATACAGATTTAATCCTTTGCATGTAATTTCTCCGCCTGAAATAGAAATTCAATCTGATATGACTTATGAAGAAGAACCGATTCGTATCTTAGCTCGCGAAGTTAAAGAATTGCGAAATAAGAAAATTCAGTTAGTAAAAGTAATGTGGCATCGACATGGTGTTGAAGAGGCTACGTGGGAGCCCGAAGATACTATGAGACAACAATATTCGAATCTGTTCAACAGTAAGATTTTCGGGGACGAAAATCCCTAAGGGGGAGAATTGTAATAGTTCGGTTTAGACCCTAGTCGGAATAGTGGTTTCGGGACCACAAATCTGAGTCAAAAAAATATTTTAATATTATTTTCCGTGCCTACAGTAGGTGATTAAGCATGTGTGAAAGTTTCGTGAATTAATTTTATTGTTTGTGTGCTTAATTTGAGAAAAAGGTTAAATCGCGTAAAATGTAAAAGTGGCATTCTATTTGTTAATGTGCTAAATTATTATGATTTGATTTATTATAAGTCCTTAAAAGGTTATTATGCCATTATTAAGTTAGTGGACAATTATGTCCATGATTTAAATGTTTTTCATTAATGTTTCATTAAGGGTAAAAATGGAAATAGATAATTATTATGATTATTAATAAAACAAACATGAAAATAGATGATTATCATCTTTGTTTGCACCGAAAATTGAACGAAAAAAAGGGTTTAAAGCTTTGTTACATTTGACACTTGCAAGTCTTGATTAAGGTATGATAGTTGTTCAGTTTTTGATAATTTTTACGTTTTTGTGATCGTTGCTTTGTGTTCTATCAAGCCCATGTTTTAATTTTGGAATTTGATGAATATTTTGAGATGTGCCATTGATGAATGCTTGAGCTTAGTGATGGTTGACGATGAAATATGAAAGATATGTGATAGATTAACATGTTTTGTCTTTGAATTTTTTATGAATTTGAGTAATTTGGGCTAAATTGAGAAAATAATATTATGAGGGACTAAAATGTAAAATTTATGAAATGTATGGACTTGTATGAACATGAGGAATATTCGGCCAAGCATGGGAATATTGAAATTTTGTGAAATTTTTGAATTTATGAAATAGGGACTTAAATGTCAAAATATGAAAATGTGAGGGCTAATTTGTAAAATGCCCTAAATGTGTGTTTTTGGATTGAATTGAATGATTTGGTGAATAAAAGAGTTAAATTTTAATATGTATAGATCAAGAACCAAAGAAGACGGATTTAGATCGGGGAAAGTCGAAAGTGGTTGATTAGTCATTTCTGTCTGTTCATATCCGTACGAGGTAAGTCTATATACAAATAAATGTATTTGAATTAATTTATTCATGTTATATGAAATTAAATTGTGATGAATAACTATGAAAGATGTACATGTGAAATCTGAGAAAGCTTCGATAATGTATCAACGTCCGAAAAGTCCCGTGTGAACCTTAGGAATAGTTAGGATACATATGTCATGACATAGGGTTCCGATATGTAATATCGTGTAAGACCACGTCTGGGACGTTGGCATCGATTTAAGAATTACGTGTAAGACCAAGTCTGGGACATTGGAATCGTACATGACTTCATGTAAGACCTTGTCTGGGACAGTGGCATCGATATTTGATTACATGTAAGACCACGTCTGGGACGTTGGCATTGTACGAGAATTCTGAGTTATCCGAGTATCATATTTGATTCCGATTGGTTCAACGGGCATTCTGAGAATCAAATGACTATGTGAAATGTGTATCCGATACAGGTATGTTTGACGAGTATGCAAAGTTTGAGTATGAAAAGTAAGTATAAGTGAATTTGAAGATTTGTGATATATGTATGATTTAATGAGATAAGATGTGATATAAACCAAATGTACTATGTTCAAATGAAATACATGGATGTGTGGTTGGTTGGTAAGCAAGTGGTTGGAACAATTGAGTCAAAGGAGATATATGAATTTGCAATTATGTTATGCTATAGATTATGTGAATGAAATGGTTATAAATGTTTATTATGATAAGTTTATTTGTATATGGCTTACTAAGCTTTTGAAAGCTTACTTTGTGTGTGTTTACATTGTTTTATAGATTATCAAAGCTACAGAAGGCTCGGGGATCGTCGAGGATCATCATCACACTATCAAACTATATTTTGCTACCTTTTGAATATGAACATAGCTTAGTATGGCATGTATAGGCTAGTAGTAATTGATTATGTTTTGATATGTAAATATAAGCCATGTGATATGGCTTGATAATGGGTGTGAATATGGTAACTTTTAATCTATGTTTGGTGATGCAAAGTTGGTATATTTATGATAAAAAGTTAATATGTTTAATATGCTTGTGAATGGTTAGAAAAGATGAACATTATTGGTATGATTTGGTTGTTTTTGAGAGTATGAAATGTGTTTGTTTGTGCTTGTAGGATTGACCATAAAATGAGTGGCAAATTGGCCTTGAAAATGGCCTATATTTGCCCACACGGTTGAGTACTCGGGCGTGTGTCTCAACCGTGTCCCTCAAGTTTGTATTTCGAACCAAGTCAGACTCGCACACGGACTGGACACATGGGCGTGTGACTGGCCGTGTGAAATAAGTCAGTGTCGACCACGGGTTAAGCACACATGAGTGTCTTCAACCATGTGGACAAGTTAGTATGTATGCTCTGTTTTGCCACGGCTTGGACACACGGGTGTGTCTGAGGCCGTGTGAGGCACACGGCCTGCCCACATGGGCGTGTGACCTCTGTAACTTTGAAAAATGTTTGATTTTCAAAAAAAATTTGTATGAGCTCGGTTTAGTCCCAACCCCTTTCCAATGCATGTTTAAGGTCTCGTAGACCATTATAAGGGACTCTATGTATATGATTTGCTATGATATGATGATGATGTATAGTTATGTTTGTGAAATAATCTTAAAAGTTTCGATATGTCCGGTAATGCCTCTTAACCCTATTCCGGCGATGGTCTCGGGTTAGGGGTGTTACATGCTCCGTAACCTTAATCTGGTGACGGAGACGGGTTTGGGGTGTTACATTATCTGTTCATATTGTTTTTGTCTATGGAAGCCTGGATAGGCAGAAAAGGAGGAAGCTATGGGAAAGCCTTAAGTCTATTGTTCTGACAATCAATATTCCTTGGGTAGTTATTGGTGATTTTAATGCAATGCTAGCTTCTACTGACAAGAAAAGAGGGCATAAGGGTAGGAAATATTGTTCGCTTTTCAATGATTTTATTGAGATGGCTAATTTGCAGAATTTGGGGTTTAAAGGACCGGATTTCATGTGGCATAGAGGGGACATGTATGAAGGATTGGATAGGTCCATTGGTAATGATACTTGGTTAAGAACTTTTCCGTACAGTTTTGTCACCCACCTGTATGAAGGATTGGATAGGGCAATCGGTAATGATACTTGGTTAAGAACTTTTCCGTACAGTTTTGTCACCCACCTTTCGAGGATCAAGTTAGATATTAGACCGTTGCTTCTCTCTCTTAAGCTGGATGTTAATTTGCCTAAAGGACGCCCTTTCAGATTTCTGGCTGGTTGGGTAGAGTATCCTAGTTTTCCAAATTTTGTCAAGGAGAAGTGGTGTTTGAAAGGTAACATGGTCGAAGCTTTGAATATATTCATCCGTAATATTAAAGAATGGAATAATTCAGTTTACGACTTTATTGGAATCCGTAAAAGGAAGCTGATGTAGGAACTATCCGATTTTCAAAGGGCATTGGAAAGATCTGATTCAGAGTATTTAAGTCTTATGTAATTACAGACTCGGGAGAAATTGGAGTGTGTTCTTCATCACGAAGTTTAACACCCCTTACCCGTCTTCAAGCCGGGACAGGGTTCGAGGCATTACCTAACTAATCTTGCTTAAACATCTCAAATAGGGTTACAAAGTCTCGTTTAAACCCATCACTTACTTATACTTGGCCTAAGAGGCCCTAAACATACTTTCGAGAGGTATTGGGACTATTCCGGGGACATTTACACGTTCGAGAAACTTTTCAACAAAAGCAGGGTTACACCCTGCGTGTGAGTCTAGGACACGCCGTGTGGTGTGCCCTAAGACATGCCCGTGTCTACCACCCATGGTCGAACCGACTAATTTCACGGGGCCTTGACACGCCCGTGGCCTTGGCCCGTGTGCCAAACCTTGGCATTCGACTAATCCACACGCCCACACACACGCCCGTGTGTTTCAACCGTGTGGCGATTTAAATTCCAAGTGCATGGTGCGGACTTCACACGGCACTGGGCACACGCCCATGTGCTAGCGTGGTCGTGCTCACACGGTCTAGACACACGCCTGTGTGTCTACCCATGTAGAAAATTAGAAGGCTATCTACCAAGCCCTTTGCCACCCTACATTGTAAACATACATACTTCAATTCCATTCAACGTAATTCATGACCCAAAGACACATCTAAATACTCAATTCAACATTCATACACAAGGGTATACACTTCAACAAAATCACTTTCATTAAACAAAAGAATTTGCCAAGTATTTGCCTAACTTAAGGCCATTTACAAAATGACTTTAGTAACATACATAGCCAACACTTTGGCTAAAAATTACAACTTAACAAAATAATCGAGTCCTATACATGCAATACTCAAAATAAGTCTAAATTGTTATACCAAAGTGATGTCGATAGTGTGATTTCTGAACTTCTACGTCCAGATCCTCAAGTTATTTTGGCAATACTACAAGGAAGAAGGGCAATGAAAGGGGTAAGCATAAAGCTTTGTAAGTTTGCATGAATATAAATAGAAACAATAAGCTCATAAAATAATCCATCCATGTTATTAACTAACCATACACAAGTCATAGGCATCTTGCCATACTTACTCACAATTGCCCTTATTTAGCACATACCATGCCATATGTCGTAAACGTTTCTTCGTGACTCATTCACGAGTACCTGTATTCACTCATTCGTATGACTTTAGTGCAAATCTCATTTCTACTTCTAAACTCATCTACTTATCCCTTTAATCACTAGGGATAGTCAAAGACGTATATTCAACGTCGTTCATGTAGAGAAGAAGCCAATGCCACATCCCCGAGGTGGTCTTACATGGAGTTACTTCTAAATGCCAATGCCATATCTCGGATATGGTCTTATATGGACTTTCACATCAATTATCGATGCCACATCCTGAATGTGGTCTTAACGAGTTTCTTATTTTTTTTCGAAGCCATATCCCGGATATGGTCTTATACGGGATCTTGACTTGGTGCCGAGGCCATGTCCCGGACATGGTCTTATACGGGACTTTATTTGATTCACATCTCGATGATAGCAATCCCATATTCATTATAGTCCACTAGGACTTCAAAATCATACTTAACATCAATATCTCATTTCAATAAAGTATCATACATCAATGTGATACCAAGCATTTTCGATTATGCTAACATAAATATTTCATTAATCACATACAAACTTACCTCGATTTCAAAATGAGCTAGCTCGACGATTTAGTTCGAGACTTTATTCTTTCCCCGATCGAGGCAGATCCTCGGTTCTTCTTGCTCTATAACAACAATTTAGCTCATTTTAATCATCTCATTAATAAAGCATTTCAATAATCATGCTTAGGCAAAATTACTATTTTGCCCCTAGACTTTGGCAAATTGACCATTTTGCCCCTAGGCTCGGAAATAAATTCTAATCACATTTCTACCTTCAACAAGCCTAGGTGAACATTTAATACTGTTATAGCTATCATCAAAACTCAACATTTCACATATTTACTACAATTTTGTAACCTTTTCATCAAGGTCCAAATTAGGTGTTTTCAAGACAACACCTTTCACAAAAGTTGTTCATCCAACAACTAAGACTCATTTTCTTCCATAAAAATGCAGAAAATAGCAATGAAAGCTCTCATGGTAAAACTCTAAACTTTTCATCATATTGAACAATACTCCTCTCATTTGAAAGCTTAAGTTCTAATGGTCTTAAAAGTACAATTATCATAAAGAAAAATCATCAAAATCACTTATTAGAATGGAGGAGAGCTTGTTGAAAATTGCGAGCTTTCAAACCCCTATTTTGCTTGCAAATTTCGGTGGAGAAAGATGGAGAGAAAGATGATATTTTCTCTTTCTTTATTCTAATAATAAACTAGTCAAACAAGTCACCAACTATTAACTACTTTGACCAATTTTTTGTCCATCTTTGTCTCCTATGCTAGTCCATGGCCGACCAAGCATATATTGGGGGTCTAATTGACTTTTAAAGACCTCCAATTTACATTCTAAGGCTATTTGGTACCTTTATCTTATAGAATGGAACTTTCGTACTTTATGCGATTTAGTCCTTTTTCGCGACTAAACGTGAAATCGCTAAAATTAAAGCACCAAAATTCTCATGCACATATACTATCATGCTCCGACTCATAATATAACATGAAAATAAATTTCTCAAGTCTCAGATTAGTGACCCCGAGATCACTATTCCGACTAGCCCCTAAATCGGGCTGTTACACGAAGAATTGATGTGGAAGTAGAAAGTTAGGTGTGATTGGCTCCAATTTGGGGATTAGAACACTAACTTCTTTCACTCTCGTACGATTCAGAGAAGGAAGCACAACAAAATTTTAGCTTTGAAAAATGAAGATGGTGAATGTGTCTTCAAGGATGAGGTTCTACAGTCTGAGGCAATTAAGTTCTTTCAGAAATTATATGGTGAGATTCTGGATCGCATGACAGCATTACCAGCTAACTCCTTCCCTAAACTTGATCTTAATGATGTCCTGTTCTTAATCGGAAGAACTTCAGGAAGCAGCTCTTGCTTGCCCCGTCCACTCTTCGGCAGCACAACGTCCTATGATGGCTAAGAATGACTGCTTTCGACTTCCTGTCCTTTGCGCAGTTGAACCCTTATTCACGCCTAAGGATCTCTCTTACTTTTTCTTCGTCGTTTGTAAGGTCCCCTTCATCGGTTTTTATAGATAGACTAGGCTAGGGCTGGCTAACAGCTCGTGATTATTTTCTCCTCTTTTAGGGGGTTTATCTAGTACAAGTTTGAATTTGAATTTGAACAGTTGTACAAAAAATGCTGACTTGGTCTTCTCGATAAAGTTTGAATTTGAATTTGAACAGCTGTACCAAAAATGCTGACTTGGTCTTCCCGGTACTGCCATGACATCTGTGCTGGCAAACTGTCTGCACTTTGCCATGACAAAACTTCACTCCTTTATTTCCTCGATCCAAAACTTGTTCCTACCACATCAACACAAAAAAACTCCACCACAAGCGATTAAAATCACCTATTTCCACTACAGTCCAAGTCCTAATTCAATATTAAAAATGCTCACTAAAATGTCCTAAAATGCAAAAAAATGTACTTAAGTACAAGCAATTAGCTAGGTCTAAAGGTATGAAATATAGCTCTTTTCAAGAGTTATCATTTCCCAACTAAAAAAGTGTAAAACCTACAAAAGAAGAAATAAACAAAAAAGTTAAAGTAACAAGAAGAAGGATTTCAAAGAAATTTGAGAAGATTTGAAAAAGAGGTTGAGAGAAAATAGAGAGGGGAAGAGTTTTTAGGGATTTAGAATGAAAGATTTGGGGGGGAAATGAGAAGCATGGGGGGTTTTGTGGTGTTTAGAATCTTAAAAAGCATGCAAAACACGTGGGTCACGACACCTGAAACTGGGTATCGCGTGACCCGACTTGCGTATCGCGATATCCAAGGGTGGCTATCGCGATATCCCTTATTTTTGGACCCCTCTCCTTCGAATCTGTCGGAGGAATCACGATACCAAGGGGTGGGTATCGTGATACCACTGTGTAAAAAAAAATTTTTTTACTTTTGAAATTTCAGGGGTATCGCGATCCCAGGTAGTGGATATCGCGATACCTTGAAGATTTTTGGCCCCTCTATGAAACTGTTAGAGGAATTGCGATATCCCCCTTAGATATCGCGATTCCACTGAGCTACCTCCAAAAAATCTACAAAATCATCAATTTTCATCTCAAACCTCAAAAATCTGACCTACCAAGTTTAAATTAAACAAATACAAACTAAAATCCTAAGCTAAATGCATAAAAAAATAGAGTCCATGCTCAAAACATCTAATTATTTACAAAATTTCAATTCTTTTTCCATAGACGGAAAATTAAAAATCCAACTTCGGACGGTTAGTCACACCACTAAAATGAAATTTCCATAAAGTCCAAGAAACCTTAACCCTTCATTTGTTCATCAGAAGGTTAATCAGAGCATTCTTCAGCAAATTCAAAAGTTGATTCCACCTAGACTCGGGATGTTTCCCTATATTCCTTTCGAACCATTTTTCATCTGACTCCATTTCACCCATTTGCATTCCTTGAAGGATACTTAATGATGGAATCACAAAGTCAACTTTTGTTGAGTTCTCTTCCTTCCGTTGAACGTCTACTTGTAGAAAATTGTCTTTTATTGGTTCATGATGAGGAATCTTTTCTATGATTTTCTAGAAATGTGACGACTCCTCCATAATTATCTCCTCCAGCTTCTACTTTAGGGACTAAATTACAAGAAATGTAAATTAGATGGACTATCTAGCAAATGACTAATTGGGATTGGTTGACTTTGATGTGGTTCACCAAATCTCGGACTAGGGACATAAATCGCATAAATTACCAAGTGACTCCATTTTATCTTTCGATCTCAATTTTACCGACTTAGACGAGTTAGGTCCGGTTTATCTTTCGATCTCGTCGGTTAATCCGAGACTAACAAACAGGTGCGCGACAAGATTACCTTCTAGTCTCACTTTATCTTAATATTCCCTTAGGGGCGTCACTATCTAAGTTCTTAGTTCTATTCAAATTAGTCCAATTTGTTACGATTTAGTCCTTTATCCAAAGATTTTAGTTATCCACATCTCTATCAACCAACCTTCTTAAGGGTTTAGCTACACATGTTCAAAGTCAAGAAAATAAACATAACAAGGGAAAACAAAGCAACCATGAAAGTAAAGCTTGAGAAAATTTTGAAAGTTAAGATTTTTATGCAAAAAAACTTAAATAACATGAAACCAAAAGAATTTAACAAAGAAATCTAAAATGAATAAGCTTTAACAAATTTGAAGTAAAATAAACGGAAATACATTAAATTAAAGCTTAAAGAGTCTTGAAAGCAAAGTACACGAACTGGAAATGTAAATAAACCTTAGTTACAGTGTTAACTAACATAAAAAACAAATCAAGAACAAGAACTAAATGCAGAAAAATAAACTCTAATCTAAGGTAGAAAAAGAAAAAAATAAAAACCCTAGAAAAGTGCAGAGAAAAACTAAAGAAAGCCAAATGAAAACTAAACCTAAAACTAAGCTTAATGTGTCTCTCTCCTCCTTAGCAATTTTTGGCTATTTTGAAGGGTGTTCTGATGACTTTTTGATGCCAAAATTGCCCTTACATGGGCCTTGTGTGATTGGTGATTCGGGTTGACAAAGGTTGCCCTTTTTGTCCAAGTTTGTCCCTCTGACGAAGACTATATCGCGATACCTAGAAGAGGATATCGTGATATATCTCAGGAAGTATTTAACTTGAGGGTCTTCCTTGAGAAGTGGGTATCGCGATTCCCCAAGGAGGATGTCGCGATACCACTGAAGGGTCTCCTTAGTCTTCTATACTGCCGAAGGTATCACGATTCTAAGGGTTGGATATCGCGATACGCTTGCCCTAGATGTTGTTCTCGCTCGTTTTCGACCTCCGACACGTCCCTCCATCACTCAAAACACGTTAGACCTCCCAATGGCACTATCGGCCAATTTTTGTAAAGAAAAAAGAGACAAAAACGAGAGATTTTCACTTATTACCCGAAAAATATAAAAATATGAAAATAATGTAAAACTAAGCTAAAAACTTTATTTTTCTCAAGAAAAAAACTCTTTAAGTGTGTCGAAAAAGCCTAATTTGCCACATCGATTTGTGGCAGATCAGTAGTGATAGACTTCATCACGGCTGTCGATGTAAAGTTAGCTAGACCATTGGATTTGGGGGAGCTCAACTAAAAATAGAGAGTCTCCCCCTTAGTTGTAAATGATCTATTGTATCCATTGTATTCCATTCTTTTGTAGTGAATACTAAATTGAAAGCATTTACTCAAACACCTCTCGTGCATTGTTTTTCTACGGCTATTCTATTCTTATGAGCATTCTTTTAGCTTAAGTTATTTTTACTATATAAATTGGTACATTGGAGGAATTCTGCGAGAAACCTCACATTGCGGGAGTTAGGCTGACTTAGGCGCATTTAAAAACAAAGGAATCACCTAAGGCTGCACGGATTGCAAAACTGAAAGTCTAGCCCCGTGATAATAGCGGGTGGTATCAATATGGTTTTCACTAAGCTACATTACATTATTGGAATTTAGAACGTTATTTCATTAATGTCGGGTATAAAGTAAGGTATAATAATAAATTTAATCATTATTTTCTATTAATTTGGTATTTATTTTTAAAAAAGTTAAATTTGGCTTTATGCTTTTAAAAAAGAGTGGAATTTGATTATCAACAAATGAATTATTGTTTATTTAAAAAACATATTCTCTAAAACATTAAATTTTTAAAACATAGTATCTCACATGAGAATTCTCATGTACTTCATGTTAATTTTCTTTTGAATTTTGAATTTTGAATTTTTTTATATTTTTTATATTTTATTTAAAATTTGTTAACGTGACATATAAAGCAAATAGTGATATGTCAGCATGAAGTATATGTGAGCTGCTACACAGGTTGCCACACAAACATCGTTAAAAAATTAATGCTTTTGTCAACATTTTCGTTAAAAAAACAATTTAACTCTTTTCAAAAAGTTAATAATCAAATTTAGCTTAAAAAAAATAAGAACCAAATTAAAAGAATGTAAACATCAAGGGTTAAATTTGATATTATACCATAAAATAAATTTAATCCCTATCATTTTTTATTTTTATTTTTTTGTCTAGGATGCAAAAATGCTAGCAAATTAGGCCATCCAAGCCCCTTTCACTATTTAAATCAAAGCAAAACATATGAAGTTGAAGGAGTGACAAATGCTATATGAAGACAAGAATGGCGGTAGATACTGTTGGTATTATTAGTCATGAGGATCAGGTTTGAAATTACACTTAGCTTTTACCTTGATTTATTTTTCCATGGATTAACTTATGCTATTGTCCTTTTTATTACTATTTTATAAGACTTGGGAAGCTATACTTCGCACCTTGGCAGTTATTTTGCATTTGGCAAACATTGAATTTCCCTCGTTTGTAGGCTTTCGTATAAAGTAATTTTAAAATTTGAGATTAATGTCTTCCCTTTAATGAATCTACAAATTATAATCATTTGGTTCGTTCTAGCGATATGCAAATTGGTATTTGTAGATGGTCCATCCTAAAAGATAAGCTTTCAATATTATCTTGTTTTAGTCATACAACTTTAATATAAATGAAGTAACAACTAACATTTTTAGAAGTGTTCAATATCACATGTGTTGAGAAAACCAACTGATTCTTGGATGTTTTCGCAATTTAAAGGCAATAATTCCATTTGGAACTTGATTGTGGAACACCTAATAATTGGCATGGAGGTTTTGTGTTTACTATGTACCATGTAGCTTGCACATTGGGAATGCAAATGTAGTTCAAAGTTGATCTATTCAATACTTTGCAACTTGCATATTGATTTAATAGTCTAAAGGGATTGGTTTTTAAGAGAGTTCACTCTTTACGGTATTATGTTAGATCATGGAAATTGTACAACAATTTTGATGCAGGTTCATTAAATTTCTCAAAATATGGTATTGAATATGTTCATGGGATTCCCTTTGTATCGAGCAGAGCATGGAAAGAAAGATTGAAGAGGCCCCCAAGCTGCTGCTTTTCTTTTTTTACAGTAAAGGATCTACTAAGAGATATTGCTTAAAATGAAATTTGAAATAAAGTGTCACCCCGTACACCAAACTCGGAAGATAATCAAATGTAGAGTGCCACATCCATCATTGAGGTGACTAAAACGATCAAACAAATTTAATTACTAGGAAGAAACCAACAATTATTAATTTTTACAAGCATGGTCTAATATGCATGATCAATGCAGCCATATAAGCCTAATATAATGATTTGGGGTGAAGCATAATCAAACATGAAATCAGGTTACGATTTTTAGGTCAAAATATCAAAACAGGAAAGTAAATCTTGAGAGTTGGGGCAACCCTTGGAGCATTAAATTTGAAACTAACCACACTCTTGAGACTTGGAGTACAAGTCTCGATACTTGTTCATCAATCTACAAAAATAGATCAAAACTTTGAATGAATCTTGAGACTTGAATCTAGAAGTACAGAAAAAATACCATTTAAGGTCATTATAACATATTCCTAATTGGTTCTAAATATGTTTCTCAAACATACAATCAAAACTATGCAAACATATTAGGGATACTGAAATTACACATTAAATCAAAATTTGAGCATACGAGTAAAATACAAAAACTTAACATCAATTGTGTAACATAGAAATATCAACATAAATCCATTACAAAGATATCCAAAATAGGTTCAAAGTACCAACATATACCAAAATGCTTTAGAACAAGGTTTAAACTGGAAAACTTCAACAAAGGCAATGGTAGACTTCTTCTCTTAGTACATGCTATAGTGTACGAAAAGTAAAAAGCTTTATAAAATCAAAGAATGTATCTAAGATTTCTTCTTGAATGCTAATCTAACTCCAAAAACCTCAACGAATCGAAATACCTATACACGAAATAAGAACATCCGCACTCTAAACTTTTCATTAAGTTCAGCGATGCTTAACCAAAACCAATAACTTCATATATGATCATAAGTCAAAAAGCATATTAAATAGCTCAAATTAAGGTAAGAACACGATTGAATATGCATGTAATCAATAACATCCACAAGATAAACACACTATAAGTAATTCAAGATCTGTAAGTATATACAAATTCAAATATATTTGAACTTTTAATATATCAAATTTATAACTCCAAGGTTAACACTATAAAATCCATTGTTATGTCTTTGAACTCTATCACGTTCAATCCCAACAAGAGAATGGAAAAAAGAAAAGATGGTGATGTGGGGTAGGCATCAGCAGCAGCCAGGGCTGCCAACTCTTTTCCCACTTTCCTGGCGGGGTAGTCGGCAATGGTCATATATTGTGCCACGTCTAACCTAATATTTCCAATAAAAAAATATAAATAGTTTCTAAAGTTTGAACATCTGACTCTTTTTTTTTTTTAATATTTCGTCTCATTTGGGCTCCTTAATTTCTTTCATCTTCCGTTTCTGGTATTTTTCGCTGACTTCACCTCCATGCTCCCTTTTAGCGCGTCCCTCCACGCTCCTTTTTTTTTCTCCCTTTTGATTTTTTTTATTCCCGTATCCAGGATGGAAATATACCCATACCACACACGCATACATTACGTTCAGAGAGAACTGCTTAAATAAAAACATATCACTTACTCACTTGAAAATTTAAATCTGGATAAATTCTATGAGTGAACAATTTTAAACCACTAGACCAATCACGAAAATCCTTTTACGGTTTAATTGGACATTGTCATAAGTATATAAGTCTTTTTTATCTTTTAAGATTAAATTATTTTTTTTAATATTAAAATTTATTAAAATTAAACTATAATTATTAAAATACAATCTAATATTGCATTAGCAAAATTATATATATAAAAGTTAATCATGTAAATTTCTAACTTTAAACTGATGAACAAGTTGATTTGGATTACAATTAATCCCACTATTTTCAATTTTTTATCAAGCTAAATTGGCCAAAAAAAATCCTTAATTAAAGTCTTCACTTTTGATCAAAATTACCTAGAAACAATAATTTTATGGTAATTATTATGGTGTGAGAGTGGATCTTTTCTCATAATGTAGTTTTAAATGTGGCCCATGTCTCATTTCTTTTATTTTAAATAACAATAAAATTAGTAAGGAAGAAAAAGAAATAAAACAAAAGAGGGGAAGTCAGAATTGAATAGGAGGGGCTAAAAATGTGTGGCAGAGGCAAAGGTTGATGAGATTGAGAGTGAGTTAGTAGTAGGGAATAGGGATAGCAAATAGTTCCTTCCCAATCCATACAAAGTAGCTATAACCCACTTTTTGCTCCTTTCATTGGGGAGGAATGTGTTTTTGTCAACCTTCTTTATAAAGCGGCGATCAAATCCAAGCTTCAAACTTCTTTTTTGAAGGGGCGACCGCCTAACCCTCCCCTCCTTGGTATGAATTTTTTATATTATATATATATATATATATATATGTAACTCAAAACAACGTCAAAGAGACGTCATGAGATGAAACCCTGAAATTCCAAAAACCAAATGTTTTAAGATCTGTTTGGTTCTCGATGTGGGATCATGAATTTAGAAACTTTCACTGCCCTACAGACCACACCTGTAGTAGGGTTTCATTATCAGCAGCAGATCCGTGTTCATACATGAGGTTGAACTTCACTGACTCTTTACAAAGTCCCATCGGCTATGGTCGCTCACTTGAAAAAGCCCTTGCTTTTTCACATTCATCGTCCTCTCAACCACCGTTTTCTTCAGTTGGTGCCACTCCTAATTCTTGCATTTCTTATTCCTCCACTCAAGATGATTCAGACAAGAGTAACAAAGAATCTCAGCTCAAGGAGCTAGAAGATGGGAGTGAAAGCTCTAAGAAAGGGTAACCAAGTTTTTCTCCTTTTCCTCCTATCTCTAAGGTTTGGAGGTGCAGTGATATATATGTCAATTCCAATTATATAAATTTATGACAATTTGATTCATTGTTAAGAAAATTTTGATATTTAAACTCAAAACTTATATATATATATATATATATATATAAAAAGTATACATTCTCGTTATTTTGATTGAAAAATATGTTATGCATGCATGTATATGTGATATAATCATCCTCTATTAATTCTACCAGCTAATTTTAAAGTGTTTGGTTACTTTCTTTTTATATGTTTTATGATAATAATAAATACTAATATTTTTTACACAACACCTTTCTAAATTTTAAATACAAGTATAAAAGGCTTTTGAGCTATTGAAACCTAAATAACATACCTGTATGGGTGTGACTAAATCAAATAACATCATGAGTTTGTCTTTTTATAAATTATTAATTAATATAATAGCATATTTGTAATTCTCTTTCAATGTATAAAGAAAATATGATTAGATCCATTAATTTGGTTTTTGGTTGTATTTTGTTGTATCTTACACTAACAGGAACAAATTAGCAAACAAGAAACGAGAGAAGAAGCACAAAGAAACTCGATTTGCTTTCATGACTAAGAGTGAAGTTGATCTCCTTGAAGATGGGTACAGATGGCGTAAATATGGACAAAAAGCTGTCAAGAATAGCCCTTACCCAAGGTTTTACTTATTTTCCCCTTAATTTATAACCAAACATATGTGTATATATTGTAAACATTTTCAGATTTTATGTTGCAGAAGTTATTACAGGTGCACAACTCAGAAGTGTAGGGTAAAGAAAAGAGTTGAGAGGTCATTCCAGGATCCATCAATGGTGATCACAACATATGAAGGCCAACATAAGCACCCGCTTCCCACAACAGTAAAGCGGCCAATGTTATTCCCATCTTTCATGTTGAGGCCATCGCCACCACCACCGAGGAGGCGGCATGAATTGTTTACGCGGATGCCTGGTGACATGAATAATTACCAAGCTGCGGCTGGTGCAGATTCATTAATGTTTGCGAAAAACTTTAGCCCTTTTCGGCAGGTTCCTGACAACGGACTTCTCCAAGACATGGTTCCTTCTGCGTTCCTTAAGCACGAACCATATGAACAATGAATCTCTGCTCTCCACTATACTACCCCTCTCTCTATATATAATTTGATACTTTTGATAATATCAGCTTATCTTGACTTCTCTAGAGCCTAAGTGTAAGAGGATTTCAATTCAGACTGGTAATACTGGAGTAAAGTCGCATTTATAATTATGGTTGTTTCTCATGATCCTGGATGGACATATTAATCAAAAGTTCAAGACCAGCAAAGGATGATAAAACATTTGTAAGCGACCATAGGGCCTTGGAGGGATTGTTCGCCTAGCACATAATGTTGGTCCTATTATCACATTCTGTGACAAGTCCCCATTTCAAAGCGCCGAAAGATAGAATGGCTTCTTTGGCTTCGAAAAGCTTTAGCCAACATTAGATCAACAACCCTAACAACTTTTGAAAAACAATCACAAGTGTCTTACCATTTCCATTCCAGAGGATGCCACTAGTAACCTAAAGGCCCATAACAAATTCATCAACGTTAAAACTTGAGGAATCTAAGCTTCAGAGAGAGCCACATCTTCAGATTCTTTGGAGTACAAAAACCCTCCAAAGCCCCAAACAAACCAGTTGTTGAAAATGAAGCTTTTTATCATCTAGCACTCGCTGACAACTCAGTAAAAACACAAAAACTTAAAAAGGGATGAAGAATAAACTGAGATGAATGAATCTCATATCAGAATTACTTATCATTGAATAATCTCAAATAGTGTATTTATACAAGTCTTAAGAGCTTAACTCCTAACAATAGAAATTTAACAATATGTAAAACCGAAAAACTAATCTTGAACTGACTCCGTAAGTAACAATTGAATCTTGAAGTGACTCCTAATCAATTCCTTATCATTCCCCATCTTCCCAAACTTTGAGGTGTTAGATCTAATGGCCTAAGTATATTCTTTGTATACTTGAATTTTTCAAACAAATTGTTTAATAAAATATCTAATAAACCATAATTTATACATATTTTAACCCCATTCTTAGCTTATTTTTGGATGAGTTTTCATTAAATTTGATGAATTCGATGCTCCTAATCCTTTAACTTTATGTTTTACACTCAAGAGAGCTTAGGGAGTCGAAAAGAACGAGAAACGGGCCAAAAAGGGACAAAATGGGCCTATCTTAGAATTCAACACGGCTGGGCCATTGGACACGGCCAGGTGTTTCAAGCGAGGATCAAACACGGCTGGAATGTCGCTGCAGGCGGACACACGCCGCAGTGTGGTGAGCAGGAGCGAGCACGGCCTAAGTCTATCGAACACGGGCGTGTCCCTGCCGTATCAAAGATTAATTCTATCTGAAAAAAGGTTACTTGTGGGCAAAGAAAGACGTTCCAAAGCCTATATAAACACCTTAAGGGGTGACCTAAAGTAGGACGCGAAGTAGAACGCAGAAAGTACTTGAAGACAGCCATCGAAAGCAGCTCGGAGGAAGGATCTCCATCAAGACTGAAGATCTCCCATCAAGTTCTTTAGAAGTTTTTGGGTTTTCCTATGTTTTGTTGTTTTTCGTATTTTGAGATGTTTCCTTCTATCAGTATGAACTAAATCCCTTAAATACCTAAGGGGATGAAACCTATGACAGATCTTATTATTATTTGATTTATGAGATAAATACTTGTTCTTATTCTTAACTGTGAGTTCTTATTCTTGTTTTGATAATTCAGGTTATTGATTCAAGTCGAATGTGCTTATTCAGTGGAGCAAAAGTCCTTGTTAAGAATAGATCAACATGATTAAGAGGAGTTGATTGCAACCTTAGAGATAGGGCGACGAAAATCTACCGGATTAGAGTCAAATCTAATAAGAGAATCAATAGATCGAGTTAATGCGATAATAGGGGTTTTAATTAGAAAGAGATTTCAATTAATCAACCTAGAGTCAGTTGTTTTTAGTCTCGAGAGAGATATTAACATAAATCAGGGATTTCTACGGATTAAGTCAAGTGAATAAATCATATGAATCAAAAGTAATAAGTGAAGTCTAGGTGGATTCTTCCTTAGGTATTGCCTCCATCACATAAGTTGTCTAAAAGTATTTTCCTAATTCATTCTTTGTCGTGTTTTAATTAATTGGTTTTAGTTTAAAAGAAATCACTCCAATACTTAGGCTAAATAATAAAAAGATAGTAATTACTAGTACTCTTGGTCCTTGTGGATACGATATTACCGGTCTTACCATAACTATAATATTAAACGATAGGTGCGCATGTCTTTATTGTGTTCATAGTTAGTTTTAGACACATCAAGTTTTTGGCGCCGTTGCCGGGGACTAAGATATTAGGAACGCTAAATTTTTATTACTTTAGCCATTTTATTTACTTTTATTTGCAATTTATTTTTTATTTCTATTCACTAATTTTTTTTTCTTTGCTTCTAGCAGGAACTTTTAGTTTATGACTAGAAGGAACCCGTCAGGACCATTACTTTTTGACAGTGAGATTGAAAGTACAGCTCGCAGAAACCAAAGAGAAATAAGGTGAAGTCTACAATACATAAAAGAAGAGCAAGAAGACGAAACTAACACTACTGAAGAGATGGCTGATAATAATCCGCTACCTCCTGTGGTTGCCGCAAATCCGGTGAATCAAAATCATGCTCCTCGTACTATGTATGATTATGCTAAACCTAATTTAACAGGAATCGAATCAAGTATTGTTAGACCTGCTATTGCTGCAAATAATTTTGAACTAAAACCTAACACTATACAGATGATTCAGCAATTTATTCAGTTTGATGGTTTGCAGGATGAGGATCCAAACAATCACTCGGCAAATTTTCTGGAGTTTTGCGATACTTTCAAAATTAATGGCGTTTCTGATGATGCCATTCGCCTTTGGTTGTTTCCCTTTTTGTTGAGGAACAAGGCTAAACAGTGGTTGAACTCGTTACCACGAGGATCAATCACTATATGGGACCAAATGACCGAAAAATTTTTACTTAAATATTTTCCGCCGGCTAAAACGACTAAGTTGAGGAATGATACCCCTCTTCTTTTGTGTAGATGGATTTAGAGACACTTTACGATGCATGTGAGAGATACAAGGATTTACTAAGAAGGTGCCCTCACCATGGGTTACCTTTGTGGCTACAGGTTCAAACCTTTTACAATGGTGTGAACCCCTCAACTAGGCAGTTGATTGATTCAGCCACCGGTGGAACCCTAAATAACAAGACCCCTGAAGCGGCTTATGAGTTTATAGAGGAGATGGCACTGAATAATTATCAGTGACAAGTTATGAGGACAAAGCCAACAAAAGCCGCCAGTGTTTTCAACCTCGACGCAGTGACCATGCTATCAAGCCAGGTAGAACTGTTAAATAAAAAGATTGATGGTCTGTGTGGTTCTTCGCAGGTACATCCAATAATGCAGTGCGATACAAATGGAGGAGGGTCGAATAATACAGAATATCTACCCTACAACCCTGGCATAGAAAACGAACAGATGAACTATATGGGTAACAATTCTAGACCTCAAAATAACCCTTATAGTAACACTTACAATCCAGGTTGGAGGAACCACCCAAACTTCTCATGGGGTGGCCAAGGAAATCAGAGACAACAACCCCCTCCAGGCTTTCAACAGCAACCCTACCCACAAGAAAAAAAGCCGAACCTTGAGGAGATGCTAACAAAATTTATCGCGGTGTCAGAAACTCGTTTCCAAAATACCGAAACAGCACTCAAAAATCAGCAAGCATCGATTCAAGGGCTCGAGAACCAATTAGGACAACTTGCTAAGCTCATATCTGAACGACCACAAGGCAGCTTGCCAAGCAACACTGAAACTAACCCAAAGGAGCAAATGCATGCCATTACTGCTCACGGTAGTGAAGGGTTAGATGAACCAAAATTGAGGCAAGAGAATGTTGTAGAAGAAGGTAAGGTTGAGATAAGCCATGAAAAACCAAAACTGGTAAGTACAGAATACCAACCTCGTGTGCCATATCCCAATGCGACAAAGAAAGACCGCACAGATGAATAATTCAGTAAATTTCTTAAACTCTTAAAAAATTACATATTAACTTACCGTTTATTGAAGCTCTTTCGCAGATGCCCAATTCAAAAAAAAAATTAAAAGAGCTTTTGACAAACAAACAAAAGTTAGACGAGGCGTCGCATGTGGAGCTAAATGCAGTGTGCTCAGAAATCTTACAAAATAGACTACCACAAAAGTTAAAAGATCCAGGGAGTTTTACGATTCCTTGCTTAATTGGTGGTTTATCTATTAATAATGCTTTAGCAGATTTAGGGGCCAGCATAAATGTTACGCCTTATAAAATGTTTAAACAGCTAGGTCTTGGGAAACCCAAACGAACTAGGATGAGCATTGAACTGGCTGATAAAACTATTAGAGTTCCTAGGGGTATAATCGAAGATGTACTAGTAAAAATTGATAAATTCATATTCCCAGTAGACTTTGTTGTTTTAGACATGGATGAGGACAATAATGTTCCTTTAATTTTAGGAAGACTCTTTTTAGCAACTGCTAAAACTAGAATTGATGTTGGTACAAGTGAACTCACACTTCGTGTAGGTGACGAAACAATCACTCTTCAGGCTCTTGACTCGGCTAGGACATCGAGTAATAAAGGTGAGAACATAAATTATATTAATGACCATTTGGTTCAACATTCTTTTCAGGAAGCACCACGAAATTGCACAACTGAGCCATATTCTAGACCTCGTGCCAACAAAGAAATAACTCATGGGAAGCGAAGGCTTCAGATCGATAAACTAGACGAGTGGAAGACACATGCTAAGGAGAAACCAAGAACACACGAAGCAAAACTGAGGCAACTCCATAACGAACCTAAAGACGAAACAAACTACTTCGAAGTTGGAGACCGAGTTCTAATGGATAATATAGATCCTCGTGTTGCCACTTCTGAACCTAATAGAATAACTCCTTTCACGGTACTTAATACTTTCCCATACGGTACAGTCGAGGTAACTCATTCTCAATTTTGCACCTTCGAGGTAAATCGTACTCGTCTAAAACCGTATTTTAATACAATTGATAGCAAGAATGAGGAGTTTCAACTCCTCAAACCACCATGATTATGCGAATGAAAGGTAAGTCTAGCTTAAGACTTTAAACGAGCGCTTCTCGGGAGGCAACCCGAGCACTAACCCCTTTAATTTTCATAATTTTGATTTTTAGCACCTAACTAAAAACTAACCAAATTAATAAAGCGTAGGTTTCCCTACCACACGGCCTTGCACACGGGCATGGCCGTGGCCGTGTGGACACCACGAATACGTACATCGGCGTGGCAGAGACCGTGCGAACCAAGGACGATAATTTTTCTAAAACACGGGTTGCGATAAAATGCCACGGCCGTGCGATACGGCCGTGGTCGACACTGAGAAAGTAACACGGGTGTGCGACACGCCCGTGTCCGTAGGCCGTGGTCGATACTGATTACTCAACATGGGTGTGGAAATGTCTACACAGGCGTGGGAGAAACGAACGAGGCACCACACGACCATGCGACACGGCCGTGTGACCTAACACCTGTGGGGCACGGGCGTGGGCAGCGGCCAGATGCCACGATTTCTATTTAAACCCCCTTCTTCTATTCACTTTCTTCCCCAATTTTTCTTCTCCCAAACCCTAGCCATCACACCCATTTCTTTCCCCATTATCTCCTCCCTTCATTTTCCTTTCCCCCTTTCCCTTATTCCTTCTTTACACCACCACACCAACCACCATCCTTACACCATGACCAATACTAGCGACAAGACCAAAGTCACCATCTCCGTGTCGAAAAAGAGAAAGGCTCCTAGCACGGTCTCCCCATGCGCGACCACTCCACATAAGTTCATGCCGGCCGCTTCATTAATTCGACAAGACAAGGACCTTTGAGTCCATTTATTTTTTCTTTTTCTCTTATTTTCATTTTTAAATTCTTTCCTTTTATCTTTCTCGTCTTTAATTTATATTATTATATCTTGATTTCTTTAATTTAGGTTCAAGGGGCTATTAAGGAACGACCCCACCACCACCTGAGTATCCACCACCCCTGCCCAACTTTACACCGTTTCTTTTCTTTGACCCATCCAAAATTCAGGAAGTTTCACTTCTCTCCCTCTCTTATGATTTTCTTACTATATTGTCACTATTTATCTTTGTAAATTGAGGACAATGTACATCCTAAGTGTAGGGAGGTGTCAACAATACTGAATTATGCCTTGATTCTCAAGTGACTTTCTCATATTACTATTAGAATGAAACTTCTATTGATGTATGATTTTCATTGATATGTTTCGGATTAAGTCATAGGTAATTGTGCATTGATGGTTTAAACTTTAAGACATTAGAGAATAAAGCATGATAAGTCTATTTTCAGAATTAAAAATTTTAGGTTGTTTCCCTAAATTTAAATATTACTTTGAAGTTTGAAATTTACAAGGTTGACACCAAAAATAATAATTTTTGTGAGATTTTGAGCCTTTTAGAGCATATTCTTTTCTTGCTCACTTTATTGATTATGAGTGTGTCAATATTGATTTGTTATTCTAGAACTTGCTTCGATTATGCATGTCAAGACCACACCTTTGATTTGATATACTGATATGATAAAGGCACATAGGTTTTAACCCACTTATTCCATTAAAAGCCTACCTTCATGATTAACCCCTAGTGAACCCCTTTGAAGCCTAATCAACCAGTTCTTGATATACCACTAATATTAACTCGAAACCTAGTTATTTGATTTGTTGTCCCCATTTTTCTTGACTCCCCTTTTATCGAGATTTGATTTGATCAGTTGCCTAACTACATTCTTTATTTCAGTGGTTAAATTTATCTTATATCATGTACTTGTTCTTATTCAAAAAAAAAGTTGGAAATTTATTCATTATTAGTCCTTTGTTATTTGAGCTTAAGCAGTTAATTTTACATTTTGAGAAGAAGCTCGTGTTATTAGTGATAAGTTTTCAATTGATGTAATTATTCAGTGTTAGTCCATTTTCCTAGTTAGGTGAACTGTCAATTCGATCTTGATTTTAACCCTCCTTTTTAGCCTTTATCCACACCTTTAACCCAAGGCCCGTTACAACCCTTTTTAAAGACCTTTTGATTTGTGTATCATCTCATTTTATAGTGGTGGAGATTTGATTTTCATGCAAGCCTATGGTAATGACTTTTCATGTTTGACTTTTGAGTGCTTAATTTTTGAACCTTAAACACTTTGAGTGATTTGAGTGAATCTTTAGTGAGGATGTCAATACTTGTCGGTTTTGAATCAAAGGTAATTATTTAGGTAAGAGGAAACACCTATGTTTTCATGCTATAAAAATCTATGACTTAGATTGTTTGAATCTCTAGGACTCTTCTAGTTAAATTATAAATGTATAAATTATCTGTGAATTACGATGAGACATTATTGATGAGAGTTATGAATTAAGGAAGTTAATTCTTATTGTGAGTTGAGGATTTTGCTTGAGGACAAGCAAAGGCTTAAGTGTGGGGATATTTGATAAACCATAATTTATACATATTTTAACCCCATGCTTAGCTTATTTTTGAATGAGTTTTCATTAGATTTGATGAATTCGATGCTCCTAATCCTTTAATTTCATGTTTTACACTCAGGAGAGCTTAGGGAGTCGAAAAGAACGAGAAACAGGCCAAAAAGGGACAAAATGGGCCTATCTTAGAATTCAACACAGCCTGGGCCATTGGACACGGCCGTGTGTTACGAGCAAGATCAAACATGGCTTGGAATGTCGCACACGGGCAGACCACACGGCCGTGTGTGGTGAGCAGGAGTGAGCACGGCCTAAGGCTATCAAACACGAGCGTGTCCCTGCCGTATCAAAGATTAATTCTATCCAGAAAAGGTTACTTGTGGGCAAAGAAAGACGTTCCAAAGCCTATATAAACACCCTAGGGGGTGACCTAAAGTAGGACGCGAAGTAGAACGCAGAAAATACTCGAAGACAGCCATCGGAAGCAGCTCGGAGGAAGGATCTCCATCAAGACTGAAGATCTCCCATCAAGTTCTTTAGAAGTTTTTGGGTTTTCCTATGTTTTGTTGTTTTTCGTATTTTGAGATGTTTCCTTCTATCAGTATGAACTAAATCCCTTAAATACCTAAGGGGATGAAACCTATGATAGATCTTATTATTATTTGATTTATGAGATAAATACTTGTTCTTATTCTTAATTGTGAGTTCTTATTCTTGTTTTGATAATTCAGGTTATTGATTCAAGTCGAATGTGCTTATTCAGTGAAGCAAAAGTCCCTGTTAAGAGTAGATCAACATGATTAAGTGGAGTTGATTGCAACCCTAGAGATAGGGCGACGAAAATCTGCCGGATTTGAGTCATATCTAATAAGGGAATCCATAGATCGAGTTAATGTGATAATAGGGGTTTTAATTAGAAAGAGATTTCAATTAATCAACCTAGAGTCAGTTATTTTTAGTCTCGAGAGAGATATTAACATAAATCAGGGATTTCTACGGATTAAGTCAAGTGAATAAATCATATGAATAAAAGTAATAAGTGAAGTCTAGGTGGATTCTTCCTTAGGTATTGCCTCCATCACATAAGTTGTCTAAAAGTATTTTCCTAATTCATTCTTTGTCGTGTTTTAATTAATTGGTTTTAGTTTAAAAGAAATCACTCCAAAACTTAGGCTAAATAATAAAAAGATAGTAATTACTAGTACTATTGGTCCTTGTGGATACGATATTACCGGTCTTACCATAACTTTACTATTAAATGATAGGTGCGCTTGCCTTTATTGTGTTCATAGTTAGTTTTAGACACATCAATATCTATGGGTACGCAAAGCAAAATGGAAGAAAATATTGACTCATTGATTATCTAACATTTAACAAATACTAAACGGTATTACGTGGTTGGATCGTAATACAAAAAGACTTCTTGAATTAGCAAATTATCTAAATACGTCATTAGTCTAATAAAAAATGAGTAAGCCGATTAAAATGTTAATATGTCGTCTATCAAGTCTAATTGTGGAGATACTTTGTCTTAAGCATTAGTGCAGATGATTCCCACAAAATAGAGACATAAATGTGACTAACTCGACTGAAAATACATCGAACATGACTCAAGTAGAATAGATCATATATTCATTTATGGATTTATTCACTTGTGACGTTCATAGTGTGGCATACCTTAATCTTGAGTGGATGATGAATTATATATACGTGACCTGCATACTTTGATGTAAGTAAAAGCTTGAGTTCAAATAGATAAGGAACCAAAAGCTAGTGTGTTGGATATACAACTTCTGCGGTATATGTCACACCCCGAATATGGCTTATCCGAATAAAAGGTACGCAGACGTGAAGTTGTCTATTCTGGTAAACTTTGGTAGTTAGTCCACCAATTTATAAGCTTTTGACGAACAAAAATTTTGGCGAATTGAGTATCTGCCCATGGAAGTATATCAAGGTTTAGTTTATGACGTGTTCTTTCATAAAAGAAAGAATTCGACAAGAAAAAGTAAGTCTTATGTAGGTTACCCTCAAAAGGTATAGTATGCCTAGTTTGTTCAAGCATTGTGAAGAATAGGTTTTGGTAACTAGATCTGGTTAGAAACCAATTGAACTGACTGGTCAAATAGCTTATGGACAGCACTTTCATTTATGTTTCTTTCGAAATCTGTAGGCCATTAGGAAGGACAAATTCTGAAATTTCATGACACTTGTCAAATTCCACTGAGTAGGGTGAGGTCATATATATGTGTGTAAAAGGTTCTGAGAAATGTTCTTTTTTTTCTTCAACATTACTTTCTGATTTTTTTCTTAAAGTTTAAATATCATCTCTACCACATTAAACTGGAGGCTAAGGATTCTTGGGAATAAACAGAGGATGTTTCATCTCCTAGTAAGTCTGATAACTTTGCATGTTAAAATAAAGGATGCTATAAACTATATGGGCGTTGATGCTGTTAGTTCGCGAAAAATGTTCAGAATTGAGGACTTTGACCTATAGCAAGGTGAGTCTCAAGTGAGTCCCTAACATCAACTCCTACAAATCCTTCTAGATAGTTCTCATGTGATAGATATTCCAGAAATGGTGTATGAATACTTGTCTGACTATTGAAAATATGTATGTAATCTTGGTATAGCATCCTTATGAGTCGAGTATGTGATGAATTGTATGTATGGGTGCATGTGGCTCTATGATGTATTGTGTGTGTGTGTGCGCGCGCGCATGCTTAGGATGTATACTAAGATACATGATCGTGTTGATGCATATGAAACGTGTTTTGAAGTATGATTTGGTTAAGAAAATGAGTTTAGCATACCTAAATGTGTATGTATGTTAGATATGCGATGTGTGTTTAAAAAGGTTATGTGATGTGAGTTTTGACACCGCGGTGGTATTCGATGAAGTCCGTCAGGACAGTAAGCATGAATTTTGATATGACTGATCTGAAGAAAGTCCATGGCCATGACACATTCTGAAAAGTGGCGGATGAGCCGCATTTATCAACTGGGGTATTTCTGCATGTCCTAAGAAAATGAGGAGCAAACCTCACGCGATGTGAGTTTAGGCAAATCTATATCGTAAACATGACAATTCATGGGGTGCTTGGGTGGTGTTCTGTTAGCCTTTATGGTGTATTCTGATTTGGCCTTTGTGGCGTATTCTGATTTGACCCTTGTGGCAATCTGTTAGCCTTTGTGATGTATTTTGCTTGATCCTTATGGCGTATACTGATAAGTCTATGATAATGATACGATCTGTTTGAAGTTATTTTGGTTTGAATAGTTCTATGATACAATCAAATGAATCTGTGTGTTCAAAGAGGTTATCCACCGTGAGCATCTGTCAATTTTGAATATTGACGTATTCTCAGTGATAAGAGATATTCAAATGTTCACCGGTCTAATATTTTCGATGATATATACGCTTGGGAAATCTTAGTTGTTAGTATCCACCATATTTGAATAGCATCATGTTTCGACTCTAGAATTATCTAATATTTACACCATTTGTCTATTTGAGTATCGTTGTGCTTTGTGACAAGAGTTGTAAGGAATATTTCTGAGAGAGCTATTAGTTCATTATCTATATAAGTTGTATTGGGTATTGAAATAGATAATGACTTGGTTGGTATACTGATGGTAATCAAATCCATATGGGTATTTACCAAAAGTGTAAATATTCGCTAGTGAACAGTGTCTGTGAATATCTATTTTGGGATAATCGTTGTAAGTTGTTTAAATAGAGAAGAATAGGTAATATCATTTGGTACGATCTAAAATTAGCCAATGAGTCAAGTTAAGGATGATTCGTTAAGAAAAGTAAGTGGCGTCTAAGTATGTAATTACATAACTGACGATAGGAAGGTATCTGCCAAAGAAAAATATGGGAAAATCCAAATATTCAATATGAAGAATTCAGCAAGAAAGGTTAAAAGGTATGTTGTGTCTAAACTCACTAAATTCCTATGAACTTACAAATGTTATGTTTATGTTTTAGGTGTTGCTTTGTAAGTGAGTTCGCCAGGAGGGACAACGCCATGAATGAGCTAGAAAAGCGGCGAATGGGGATACTATGCATACAGTGAACATTTTTGGAAAACTGGCGTCTAGTAGACTTACGCTTTAAAGAGCCTATTTTTATAAACCTTGTGTTGTATTAAGTTGTGACCAATTTGATGTAATATTCTATTTTAATTTTAAACTCTTCTTTATACTTCTTTAATAGTGATCTTCTTTTATAAAATGTTAGGAAATATGTGTAACAGCCCACCCGATGGACTCCGTAATTGGTTATTGATTGACATATAGATGGTAAATTAAGGATAGATTTGAGTAAGTAAAGTGTTTGTACTAGCTAAGTATAGAATTCTGTGTAATTCGTCATTCGGTGAACTTCTAGTTTTGGCGAGCTCTGGGTTTGGCGGACTCTTCTGTTAAGTATCCGCCCACCCAAATGCTTTAGATGAAATCGTTAAGTTTGTAGTTGTTTAGATTTATTTATCATTTTAATGTATAATGATTTGGTTAGTTAATTTGAGATTTAATTAGAACAGAACTAGACTACTATAGATGGTAATACCTAAATTTTGTTAAGTGTACTTAATCATGGGAATGAAAAGTGTTAGTGGAATTATCTGGGTTTTTCCACTAATCCTTGTCTTTGTTGCTTAAGTATATAAGGATAGCGATGATCTTTCTGAAAACCTTTATGTCTTCTTCTTCTTTTGTGATTTCCTCTTAAAGTTTCTGAAAACCTAAGTTTAGAAAACTTCATCAGAGTGAAGGTTCGCAGTATCTAGTTAACTTCCACGTTAGTACTAGCTCACTAGTAATTACTGATGAACCCTTAGGTTATCATTGAAGTCATTTACGTGTGTTTAGTACTACATGCATAGATAACAGAATGATGTGAGAGGAAGGAAACCTCCTGTTTCTGAATTTTGTGCTATCGGTTCTTGCATGCATGTTAAGATTTGATATATTGATGATCTGGTATGTTTAATTATCTTTCTCTCAAAAAGCTAACGAGGGTCCAAGCGATAAAGGCAAATGACTTACTTTGTAGACTTATTCTAAAATTTTTGGTGAGTTCCTTCTTACTTTCATGTGTTGTAAAATTCTTCATTATATTATTCGTGTAAGGTAAGTAATCCTCCTTTATAATGTATAAATGGTGTACGTGTGGTTAATGGTCATTCAGTGTCATCAGTCTGAGTTCAGTTTGTTTTTGAAATGAAGTGAGTGCCATCCTTCATGTCTAAGCCACTACCATCTGCTTTGGATATGCGAATTATGATCTGGTATGTAGTAATAGAGAAGAGGAGATATGTTTGTGTAGCCTCCGGTAAGGCAACTATTTTGCAAATCGGACTGACAGATCACGATAAAACATTCTACTCAGAATGAAAATGATATGATGAGTTAAGGGGGAGTATGTTTGTGAATGAGGCTGTATAATATTCTTCTGATTCTAAATTCTGGGTATGTGGTTGGCATGAAGGTGGGTTGTCTGAGTTGTGTTAAATTGGCGTACAGTATATGCTCATGTGTTAAGTAAGTTGGCGTACGAAATCTGTCTATGTTCTGGATATGTTATTGGGCATATTGTGACTATCATGTGTAAGCCCCTCTAAAAGGTTCAGTTGTATTGTAAGTAAAGATATGTATAATGTCTCTTTGGAACTCTCTAATTTTGTATGAACTTACTCGGTTATCTTTTCCTTCTCAGACTTGTTGACTGAACGAAGATTGTTTGTTAGAAGGATTACGCCAGAGTGTTGCTGCTATTGTAAGCTGACAATTTTATTCTATATCATGCATGACTCTTGGGGGTGGCTTATATTTGTATTTTGGAAATGATCTGTATTAAGAACTTCTATTTTGACAATACTTTGTTTTTACGGGATTTTATTTAAATATTAATACTTGGATTTGAATTATTATATTTTGTTCAATGAAATTTACTTAATAAAAACTTATATGCCAAGTTGTTTGTATGTTACCTTAAACTACTAATGATGGCAATCAACTATAGTAAGCAACAACCATTATATGTTTTATATCTATAACTTTGTAAAATTTTATAAAGCTTCCGCCAAATGCTTTGAAGTTGGTCTGATTTTAGTTGTGACACATCATACTCGGATCCAATTATCGGGTCGGGTTGGCGTGTTACAATATGTTTAATGTCATGAGCTCAAGTTGACTGTTTTGAAATTTTGCTAAGTTATGCGAAGTAACACCCAAGATTCAGATCCTGTGAAATGGGGTCAGGTTGAGGGTGTTATAAGTTGGTATCGGAGATTTTGGTTGAGCCAATCTTCTGGCAGATAAGTGAGTCAACTCTGTATGCATAGTACATCGAGCCTGGCTTAGTCCCTCAGGTATGTTGAAATTTATACTTATGTGAAATATGTTTTTTATGTTAGTAAGTATTAAGGTGATAAGAAAGATAGTGGAGGAATAAAAAGATTAATTCATTAAAAGGATCTGAAGGATATTACAAAAAGAGAAAAATACAAGACAGAATGAAAAAAGAGTTTTAGTCTCCTCTCTCGATGCGTTAGTTTGTGGCCTCTGTAAGGATATTTTCTATGGAAGGATGATCTTTAGGATCTTGTTCCGCATCTGTTGAGTCATCTTCATTGTCTTCAACTTCGGGCATGGTAGGAATGAAAAAATCAACTGATTGTTTCCATTCTCTCTGAAAGGTTTCCTAATCTTCGTCCTCAGGATGGTAAACATTAAAGTTAAGTGACTCGGTAGAGGTGTCCCTAAAGCAGTTGAATTCTACCCAATTGAGATCAAGAGGACCTGTAGCCACTTGGGTCTACAGAATCAGGTTGAACCTCCATTTTGGCAAAGCCTCATTAAGGCTCCTTTTCATGTCCTCCTGATATTTTCTGAAAGCTTCCTCGTTGGATTGGCGTAGACTTTCCAACTTTGCTTTATGGTGTTCTTCTTGAGCTTTGAGTTTTTCCTTCCAAGTGGATTCTTTTTCCTTCAGTTGATTGACTTCCTCTTTTGATTGCTTGCACTAAGTCTGTGCCTATTTATATTTACCCTTCAAAGCCGTGACACGGACATCAAGCCTTCTAATCAAGTTGTTAGATTCTTGATGATCTTGGCGTAATTTAGCCATAGAGTCCTCGTCAGTTTTCACAACTTTCCCCAAATTGAAAATCTTATCATTGTATTGATTGCTGCATCTTGGAGGACCCAACTCTAAAGTTCATGCTCTACAGATAAGGCTTATAAAGCCTTTTCTAAAAGGGAAAATGGAGACGCATCAAGATTGGAAGAAAGGTAAGAGGTAAGAGCCTTTTTTAACTGCTGGGGCACTGAGTTTTGTTGCTGCTGAAAAATTAAACTCAATGAGATAGAAGGTGGTCTTGACTTCTATAGGTCACGCCATGGGAAAAATCATTCTACTTCATTAGAAGGAGCATCGTATGGTAGATTGCCAAGAGAAACTACTGATTGAATTAGGGGTATTGCTTTTGTTGGATTCTCTATCAATAGAGGATCATAAATATGAATTGGGGAGTCTACTTTGTAGACGGGCTCCATTGGTGGCATTGGAACTTCAGGTAAGGCAAAAACTAGAGAAGTACGAGTGACTGTAAGGGCAGGCTCTTTTTCAGATATATGTCATGTTAAGGGAGGACATTCACTACTTCCGGTCTCTTGGGTACTTTCCTCTAATCTGGGCCTCTTATTAGTTTTCTTTGTTGTTGTTTTTCTTGATGGAGCAACAGTAGTCTTTTCCTTTGTTTGAGCTCCATTAAGAATGGTTGTAATGTCCATGCTCTAAGCTGAGGCAAGCGCAATGCGTGAATGTGAGGAAGACCCTACACCAGCAACATGAGAATTAGTATTGTCTGAAGAGGAAGTAGAAGCTGTAACAGGATTACTTAAAATGTTCCAGTTGCATGGCCGAAGACCACAAATGTTGTAAAAGTAGAAAGGATGTTCTCTTATACCCTCTACTAATACATGTGCTAATTCATCATCTGCGTTGTAAGGCCAAGCAATAGAAGCAGAAGACATGTTGAAATCGTCCAAGCAAATTATAGAATCATTTGGTTGGCAACCATTTAGGCTTAAATCCTGTAAAAAAATGGAATACGTTTCTAACTAAAACAACCTCCACAAAATTAAGTACACGCCCCATTCTTTGTCATTTATATTACTTCAAAGCAATTTGAGAATCTATTAGCTGATACTGTGCACAGATACTCTCTAGAGGAAGGGACTATCGTGTTACCTTTAGTTGGTAATTTTTTTGGAAAACACCCAACAATGGTGGCTCATTATGCATACAGAAATCGATATAGAACGCCACCAGCGTCCACCAAGATAGGGCTAATAACTACCCTGGTGCAATGTCGTATTCATTTAGCACCATACAAAAGAAGGGGGTTGAGTGGTAGATGAAAACCAGGCTCCAAAAAAATCAAGGGTAAGATAAAACCTACGAGGTTATCGCTTAGATGACATCCTCGAGGTCGCTGGAAGTCATAAGAAAAAATTGGGTGGTGGATACCCTAGACTCCTATATATCAGTGCATTTCTCCTGGTAGTGCTATAGCCGTACATCGCATCTGCTATACCCAGTGGAGTATCATCAGGACCTTAGGGTTCAAATGGGATTGGATTTTTAGGGATAACGTTTCGATTAACTTGGCCTCGACCCCTCTATCTGGTGGTTGTTCTAACCATGTTAAGTGAAAGAAAATAAAAGGAAAGAAAAAGAAGGAAAACAAACGTTACCTTTAAGAAAGATGAAGACTGAAGATGAAGAGAGCAAAAAAGAAATTAGGGTTTCAGTTGATTCAGAAAAGTGTTTGAAAGAGTATCTAAGCATCTGTTTTATTGAGAAACAAATGTGTGCAAGAATTTGAATTCGTGGTAACTGTTCAGATTTTCTAGTATAAATTGGACATCTATCTCAAAGTAAGTTATGCAACGTTTAAAATTATGCAAGTAACCGCTAAGTCTTGAATCCACCCATTTGAATCAAACTGTTAGTATTCCATCCAGTAGTGGATTCCTATGGTTTATGCCTTTGAAAAGAAATTTCTATAAGTGAAAAGAATAGTTCACCAAACTAGTGGTACGATCTTGGCGCGAAAAATTAGTTTCATTTGTGTAATAGAATTGTTCCAAGTTGGAAAATTTTTTAGGACAAAATTTCATTAAAGGGGAGAGTTGTCACACCCCGAATCTGGCTGATCCGAATAGAAGGCACGTAGACACGAAGTTGTCTATTCTGGCGCACTTTGGTAGTTAGTTCGCCAATTTATAAGCTTTTGACAAACAAAATTTTTGGCAAATTAAGCATCTGCCCATGGAAGTATATCAAGATTTAATTCTTGACATGTTCTTTAATAAAAGAAAGAATTCGACAAAAGAAAAGTAAGCCTTATGTAGGTTACCGTCAAAAGGTATAGTATGCCTAGTTTGTTCAAGCACTGTGAAAAACAGGTTTTGGTAACTAGATCTGGTTAGAAACCAATTGAACTGACTGGTCAAATAGCTTATGGACAGGACTCTCATTTATGTTTCTTTCGAAATCTATAGGCCATTAGGAGGGACAAATTCTAAAATTTCATGACACTTATCAAGTTCCACTAAGTAGGGTGAGGTTATATATATGTGTGTGTGAAGGGTCTTGAGAAAGGTTCTTCTTTTCTTCAACATTACTTTCTAATTCTTTTCTTAAAGTTTAAATATCATCTCTACCACATTAAACTGGAAGCTAAGGATTCTTGGGAATAAACAGAGGATGTTTCATCTCCTGGTAAGTTTGATAACTTTGCATGTTAAAATAGAGGATGCTATAAAGTATATGGGTGTTGATGCTGCTAGTTCGCTAAAGATGTTTAGAATTGAGGACTTTGACCTACAGCAATATGAGTCTCAAGTGAGTCCTTAACATCGACTCCTACAAATCCTTCTAGATAGTTTTCGTGTGATAGATGTTCCAAAAATGGAGTATGAATACTTGTCTGACTGTTGAAAATATGTATGTAATCTTGGTATAGTATCCTTATGAGTCAAGTATGTAATGAATTGTATGTATGGGTGCATGTGACTCTGTGATGTAACACCCATAATCCAATTTTGTCACTGGATTTAAGGTTACGGCGTATTACTGTACTTTATAGAACAATCAAAAACAGATAGCATCAAGTTGTCAAATTAATTAACAGAATTTCATAATAATTCAAACCAGAGTAATACATACATTTACGAATATTAAATCAAGCCTATGATGCCTTAAAATTAATTTAGAAACAATTAGGGAACAATTTGAAACAAATAAGAAAGTTTAGGGAAAAATTGAAATTTTTCAAAACATGGGTCACACGGCCGTGTGGTGCAGGAACATGGCCATGTGGTCAACCGTGTGACAGACCATGCACCTTTCGAAATAAATCCACATGGTCGTGTCGCAAGCTGTGTGATAGCCCGTGTAGCATTCGAAATACCCTCACATGGCCGTGTCGCAGACCGTGTGTCAGCCCATGTGAAAATTGCACCTAACACGTTCAGGGCACACGCCCGTATGGTTTCCCCGTGTGTGACACATAGCCGTGTGACAACCCGTGTCCCAGGCCGTGAGTACCCAAAAATGATCCAAAACATACTTAATTCACATCCAAATGCTTAGGTACCTAAACCAATTCTCAACACATAATTATAATACTTTAAAATGCATTTCAATGACACCCAAAACATGCCAAAACAATCATCCTAAGGTCTAACCAATGTGTCACCAACGACACCATATTTCAAGTACTTACAAAATTCATTTTCTTAACTAAGTATACAAGCTACAAGCACATTCAAATAACTTATTTTCTATCCCAAAATGCTATACCAAAATTCAAGCCAAACTTACCATCTCATGCCCAACCTCTTGTACTTTACCATAGAATCAAGTATGTACATCTCACTTAATTACTTATATCACATCATCATATGCACATTAACAGCAACACCAAAAAGTACGTAAGAACCTTTGCAAACATAATCAATTTCTCCTATTACATGTCATATAAGCCAAATAGAATCCAAAATATACCAAACGATTCCTGGATAGTGTGATTCTTCAAGTTGATCCGACCGCCCGATTATCCACAAGACGTTATCTACAAGGAAGCAAGACAAATACACAAGTAAGCTTTTATAAAGCTTAGTAAGTTCATCAATAGAACGATAAATCTTTCCGAATTTAAACACAACAAATCAAATAAAAAGATTAAAGAATAAAGTTCCTGTCACAATTCAAATCATATTCCAAGTTATCGTTTAGTAAGGTCTCCAATCACCAATATCCAGTATGAATTGTTACACCGGCCCGAAGCCTGCTAGGCATTAAGCCCGATAGATAAACCGGCATGAAGCCTGCTAGGCACAAGGCCCGATACATTACAGTACATCGGCATAAAGCCTACTAGGCTCAAAGACCGATTCAATACACTCAATACATTTCAATTCAACTATTGACCTCCGTTAAATCAAACATTAAATAATCACGAAACACTACAATTACTGAAGCAAAACAAGTGTTAAGGAAATTATCTATAACATACTTATGTAAACGAACTTACAGTACCGATTTACAATAATCGTTCAGAGTATCTCAATCAGTAATCGACGTTATATCAATTCATTATTTCCATTTTCAATTACACACATCAATGCAGTCCAACACTATGCAATTAGGTTCATATAATACATTTTAAAATGTACTAAAATTAAACTGAACAAACTTACCTAACTAAACTGCAACAATGACAAAGGTACAAGGACTACTCAGTAACTTCTCTATGCCTCGATTTTTAACCCATTCTTGATCTAGAATAAAAATTTCATTCAATTAACTAATTCCATCAGTAAAATTAACTCTTTTTATGCAATTAAGTCCTTTTAGACATTTTTATAAAATTGTCCCCAACATTTTACTTTTTATGCAATTTAGTCCCTAAGTCCAAATCATGCAATTTAACCATTTTCAATTGAATTCAAGCTTAGCTGAATTGTTTGGGACCTTATTACAACCCATATTTACTATTATTTCATATCAAGTCCTCATAATTTTACCCCTTTAACATTTTAGTCCTTTAACATTAAAATTAACAAAAACTACTTCACAAAATAGTCCTATTTAACAACCAAGCTTAATAACTTATCAATAAACTTCAAGAACAACTCAAACTCATTAATGGCATAATCCAACATATTTGAAAATTTTACAAATTGCTAAAAACGGGCGAGATTTACTCACCAAATCGAGGAATTAAAGCTTGGTTGAAGCCTCCCAAGCCTTAACAATGGAGTTTTAGCTTCCTCTAGAAGAAACTAGGAAAAAGATAACTCAATTCATATCTTTTTATGTATTATAATACATTATAGTTTACTATTTACAAATTTACCCTTTTAAAACAAATAAAATCTCATAATTTCAAGCCCATTACCGTCCACTTGATACACACATGGTATATTTACTTACTAGATCCCTTACTTTACCTTCAATTTTTTCATTTAGTACCTTTAATTAATAGAAATCAAATTTTTCAGCTTTTACGATTTAGTCCTTTTTATTTAATTAACTATCTAAACGATAAAATTTTATAACAGCCCAGTTTTAGCTAAATTGGAACAATGGTTTCGGAACCACAAATTTGAAGTCAGAAAAATATTTTAATATTATTTTTGGTGTTTACAGTATGTGAATTGATATGTGTGAAAGTTTCGTGTGAAAATTTTATCGTTTATGTGCTCGATTTTATAAAAGGACTTAATCGCGTAAAATGTAAAAGTGGCATGCTATTTGTTAAAGTGCTATATTGTTATGGCTTTTATAATGTGGGGTCCTTAAAGTGAAATTTGACCATTTAATATTATCATGGACGGTAGTGGACAACCATTATATGGTTTTCATATTATTATTTTAAGGTTAATATGGTAAATGTATAATAAAATGTAATTAAATAAAATAAAACTTAAAATGGCCATTATTATCATCTTTTTGGTCGATTGATAAGTAGAAAAGAAGCCATGGATGAAGCCTTTAAGTTCGGCACCTAGGGAGCTTGATTCGGGTATGTGTTTTGATCGGTTTTTTGATAATTTTTATGTTTTTGAGATCGTTGCTTCATTTACGAGTTAGCCCATGCTTTAATTTTAAATATTTGATGATGAATTTGAGATTTTACATTTTTTATAATGTGATGAATTTGTTGTTTGATGATGAAAAATAAATCTTTGTTAATAGATTATTATGTTTAATTAAGTGATTTTTGATAAAAATGTGTATTAAGGATTAAATTGTGAAATTTGTAAATTGAGGGGTCAAATTGTGAATTAAATTGAATAAATGGGCTGCTAAGGACCTAAGGTAAATTCGGCCTAACATGGGTTTTTTGAAATTTTGAGTAATTTGTGTTATTTTGAAATATGGACTAAATTGTGAAAATGTGAAATGTTAGGGGCTAAAATGAAAATTGCCTAAATTATGTATTTTTGGATGAATTTGAGTGAATGTGTTATTAAACAAATAAAATTTGAATTAATTTAGATCAAGAGAGAAAGAAATCGGATTTGGATCGGGGGAAATCAAAAGTTGTCGAATAGCCGTTCCGGTCCGTTCGTCTCCGTATGAGGTAAGTTCATAAGTAAATAATTGTTGTTAAATTCATATCAAAATGTATTTAATTGTTCCGAATTGAATTTTAGTAACTATATATGTGTATGCTGAATTGATATAAGTATGGGAGAAGTAACTACGAGCTTGAAACGATCGAATTACGACGTCTGAAAGCCCCGTACGAACCATAAAAATAGTTAGGATACATATGTCATGACATAAGATTTCGATATGTGATTTCGTGTAAGACCACGTCTGGGACATTGGCATCGATTTGAGATTTACGTGTAAGACCATGTTTGGGACATTGGCATCGTATACGATTTCGTGTAAGACCTTGTCTGGGATAGTGGCATCGATATTTGATTACATGTAAGACCTCATCTGGGACGTTGGCATTGTACGATCTTTTCGAGCTATCCGAGTATCCTTATTGATTTCGAATGGTTCAATGGGGAATGTTGAGTTAAGATCGAATGTGAAATCGAGCTAAATAGTTCAGGTACGTGTGAAGTTAAATGTTCATGAAAATAAGGTAAGTATAGTACTTGAGATGATGATATGAACTATGCATGTTAATGGTGTGATCATTATGTACATGAGATTGTTCATACTCGGCCAAGTTGAAATAATAATGCTAATGTTCATTTGATAATTTATTTGCTTATGACTTACTAAGCTATTTAAGCTTACTCTGTGTGTGTGTGTTTGTTCGTTGTTTTATAGATTTTGGAAAGCTAGTTACGAGCTCGGGGATCATCAAGGAAGTCCGTCACACTATCGATCGTTATTTTGGTATTTTTAAAAGCTTGAATTATGAACTTATGGCATGTATAGGCTAGCATATGTTTTGGTTGGTTTTGAAATTGTAAATATAAAGCCATGCGAAAATGGCTAGAAATGATGCTTATGTTTATGCAGTTTTGATCATGATATAAGTTCATGTTGGGATTTATGTTTCATGGTACTTATGTGTGGTGTGCTTGATATATGAATCGGTTTTATGTAATGAATTGGTTGATGTATGTATTTGAGTTGTGGTTTATTGTTGAATTGTTAAAGATGTATATGTTTTATCTTGTGAATTGGCTTAGAAATAGAAAAGAGTGCACACTCATGTTCAGTTAGAAATGGATAATTTGATTATATATATATAAACAGGTATATGACATGTTGTATATGTCTTGGTATTTGATGGTCAATTTGGTTAGTTTAAGGTTAGATTTTATTTATGTGTATAATGTGATAGACAAATTAATAGTAGTATGGCCACATTAATTCGGTTATTTATTAGTGAAAATTTGCTATGTCTAGGTATGCATTCGGTTATAAAATAGGATGATTTGGTTTGATCACATGATTATGTTATAAGCATGTTTCGTTGGTTATATGATTAATTATTAAGTGATTTAATAAGCATGTTTATATTCGGCTAGTAATAGGTAAGACCAATAAATATATGCCTATGATGTCATTGGTTGTGAATTGATCATTCTATTAAGGATAGGAAATGGCATAATTTAGCTTATGATTGAATGGCAAAATTTGTACCATTTATGTGGTTAACCTTGTTGGCCGAATAGACAAGGAATGAATTTAGAAAGCATGTGTAATTTTGGCATGATGCATAGCTCTTGAAATTTTGGTATGTTTGATTCAGAAAATGTATTTAGGAAATGGCTAATATTAGTCAAATGAGTAGTGCATGAATTGGGTATAGTTTTATATGGTAACTTGCTAGCCGAATAGAGGATAAAATGAATGGCAATGTGTGCACATGATCATGCTTGAATGATTCATTTCGATGTGGTTAAATGCGCATAAGATTTCAATGTTTAATGAAATATGCTTGATCATAATATGGAGTTGTTAATGACGCATTTGCTTATGGACATTAAGCCGTGTATAAGCATATACAGAACTATGAAG
The DNA here is from genome assembly GCA_025698515.1 of Gossypium sturtianum. Taxonomy (NCBI): domain Eukaryota; kingdom Viridiplantae; phylum Streptophyta; class Magnoliopsida; order Malvales; family Malvaceae; genus Gossypium; species Gossypium sturtianum. Next base: position 30,461,005 of record CM046948.1, read on the forward strand.
TAAAGTGTTTAAATTATGTTAGGTATTCGAATAATATTAAGGTGATGTGCATATGATTCGAGTTATGTGTTTTGTAAAGCATGTATATATATTGTATAGCTTTGAGGCGTGTTTATTTGTTTGAAAATATGATTATATACATGGTATGGATTCGGGTAAATTTTGAGGTATGATTCGTATTTGTAATATGAGTAATAATGTATGTTTAATATTTAATTAGCTATATGCTTTATATATATGAATATGACTTGTGTGAATGTTCGAATCTGCACTTGTGTTCGGTGATACCTCGTGACCCTAATCCGGCGACGGATATGGGTTAGGGGTGTTACAAATTTCATAACCAAATTTTAACATGACACTAATGACCACATAAATATTAAATAATTACAGATCGACATGTCAGAGTTGTGGCCCTGAAACCATTATTTTCAACAATACTGAAAAATAGACTAATTAGTAATTCATTAATTAATTAGGATTTAAGTGCAATTTACCCCAATTTAGAGAATTCCACATCATTCCTACCATTTGACCATTTAATGAGGGTCTGATTACCTAATTGGTCCTTCAATTATTTTAAATTCCTACTAAACAAACTTTATTTCAATTTAACCTTAAACTAATTAGGACTTAATGAATAAATAACCCAAAAGTTAGTTGATTTAATCATGTCACCACCGCTTGGACTTTTTGACCATGGTTTAATCACCATTTTGGTCCCTATAGTATTTTAAATATATAGTAATTCAATTTTGCCTCTTTTACAATTTCATCATTTTACCTTTATTTACTATCAAATTATTAAAAATTTTCGGATTAGACTTCAATACACCTATGATACGATTCTATAAATATTTAATAAAAATATTTACGACCTTAAATTACAGAAACAAGGTCCCAATACTTCATTTTCATAAACCACTTGATTTTTGAATCGAACCACTTATACTAACTTTTAGTTCAATTAGTTAAAATTCCTCAAATCCAAATTCAATATAAAAATTATTATTGTCTTATATAATTTAAATATTAATTATACGAATTTACTCATCGGATTTGTGGTCCCGAAACTACTGTTTCTGACAGCACTGAAAAGTGGGTTGTTACATAGGATGTACATCGAGATACATGATCGTGTTGATGCGTATGAAACGTGTTTTGAAGTATGATTTGGTTAAGAAAATGAGTTTAGCATACCTAAATGTGTATGTATGTTAGATATATGATATATGTATGATAAGGTTATGTGATGTGAGTTTTGACATCGCGATGGTATTCGATGAAGTCCATCGAGATAGTAAACACGAATTTCAGTACGACTGATCTGAAGAAAGTCCATGACGATAGCACATTCTGAAAAAGGGTGGATGAGCAGCATTTATCGACTAGTATTTCTGCGTGTCCCAAGGCAATGAGGGGCAAACCTCACGCAATGTGAGTTTAGGCAAATCCATATCGTAAACACGACAATTCATGGAGTGTCTGGGTGGCATTCTGTTAGCCTTTGTGGCGTATTCTGATTTGCCCTTGTGAAAAATATAACGTCGGTAATGACAAATATATCGCAAAGAAAAGAGAAACAAAAATAAAGAACACACAGATTTTACGTGGAAACCCTTTGGAAAAAAACCACGAGCGAGAGGAGAAGAAAATTCACTATGTCGAATTCGAATCTATTTACAAGAGGAATAGACTATGTCTATTTATAGGCTTGTAAAGCCATATTCTAATAGGAGTGTAGTAAGATTGAAACTCCTTATTCTAATCAATATCCAATAGATGGAGTTTAATAAGGTTTAAAAACCTTATTTAAAATAAAATAAAAGAAGTGTAGTTCTATAGGATTCTTCTTTTATTTTATTTTACCATTGTATTTTATTTAAATAAGGATTTGGGTCACTTAATTCTAACAATCTCCACCTTGACACGAATTCTAAATAAACAAGTTCTTCATCGCGAACTCTCAACAAACAAGTTCTCCACCTCTTCCATAAAACCCCTTAAGGGTTTAACTTCAACAATGAACACCAACCAAGTCTAAGCAATGCTCAAACTTGGTTATAGGAAGTGACTTAGTCATCATATCTGCAGGATTTTCATGAGTACTAATTTTGCTCACAATAATATCACCACGAGCAATAATATCACGAACAAAATGATACCGAACATCAATGTGTTTTGTTCTCTCATGAAACATTTGATCTTTTGTAAGGAAGATGGCACTGATCGCCGCAAAAATCTGTGTCTTTGATTTGAAGGTCTTCATTGAGCTCACTAAAGAGTCCCTTCAACCAAATAGCTTCTTTACAAGCCTCAGTAATCGCCATGTACTCAGCTTCAGTGGTAGACAAAGCGACTGTAGTTTGCAAAGTAGCTTTCCAACTGATTGCACAACCTCCGATTGTAAAGACATAACCAGTGAGAGATCTTCTTCTATCAAGGTCTCCAGCAAAATCAGCATCAACATACCCAATGACTCCATCTCTAGTTCTTCCAAACTGTAAGCAAACATCAGTAGTACCTCGTAAGTATCTTAAAATCCACTGAACTGCTTTCCAATGTTCTTTACCGGGATTCGCCATGTATCTGCTAACTGCACTGACTGCATATGATAAATCTGGACGTGAACAAACCATAGCATACATGAGAGATCCCACTGCACTAGAGTATGGAACATGTGACATGTACTCAATCTCATCATCTGATTGTGGAGACAAAGCCGATGAAAGCTTAAAATGGGCTGCTAAAGGAGTACTAATGGAGCTTAGCACTCTACATATTGAACTCCGCAAATAACTTTCTCAATATACCCTTCCGACTTAGGTACAATTTACTTGATTTTCTATCTCTAAGAATCTCCATACCAAGTATCTTCTTTCTTTGGTCCCAAATCTTTCATCTCAAATTCTTCACTTAGTTGGGCTTTGAACTTTCTTATCTCTCCTTTATCTTTTCTTTGCTATCAACATGTCATCAACATAAAAAGTAGATACACAAAAGAACCATCCTGTTTTTCTTAAAGTAAACACAATTTATCAAAACTACTTCTTTTAAAATCATGAGAAGTCATAAAGGAATCAAACCTCTTGTACCCTTTGTCTTGGTACTGTTTCAAACCGTAAAGGGACTTTTTTCAGCAAGCAAACATAGTCCTCTTTTTCTCGAGATCGTAAAACCCTCTGGTTGTTGCATGTAAATATCTTCTTCAAGTTCTCCATGCAAAAATGCAGTTTTTACATCTAACTGCTCAAGCTCCAAATCATGCATAGCCACAATACCAAGCAAAGCTCGAATCGAACTATACTTCACAACTGGGGAGAACACATCTGTGAAGTCCACTCCTGGAATTTGACTGTAACCTTTTGCAACAAGCCTTGCTTTATATCTGGGTTCTTCAACTCCTGGAGTCCCTTCTTTCTTTTTAAACACCCATTTACAGCGAACAACCTTTTTACCTTTAGGAAGTTTCACAAGATCCCATGTTTTGTTTTTATGGAGTGATTCCACCTCCTCTTGCATAGAAAACATCCACTTTTCTGAGTCTTCACAACTAACCGCCTCAGAATAATTAGACGGCTCTTGGTTTGCATCTATATCTTCGGCCACATTTAAAGCATAAGCAACTAGATCAGCCTCGGCATACTTCTTTGGAGGTTTAATTTCTCTTCTAGTTCTATTTTTGGCGATAGAGTATTGTGGTGAAGAAGCAACTCTATTCTCAATTTTTGTACTGACTTGAGGAGTCGACTCTATATTAATCTGATGCTCCACCTGCTTTTGATTTTCTTTATTGTAAGAGTCTTTAAGAGATAAGTTAGGTAGCATAGCAGTTTCATCAAAAGCAACATCTCTGCTAATCACAACTTTTCTATTTTCAGGACACCATAACTTATACCCTTTTACACCAGCTTTATAACCAAGAAAAACACATTTAATGGATCTCGGTTCCAATTTTCCATTATCAACATGAGCATACGCAGGACACCCAAAGATCTTTAAATCAGAATAATTAGCAGGATTACCAGACCATACCTCTTGTGGAGTCTTTTTCTCAATGGCAATGGATGGAGATCGGTTGATTAAAAAACATGCAGTAGAGGCTGCTTCAGCCCAAAACAAATTTGGTAAGTTGGCATTTGACAACATACATCGAACTTTCTCCATGATCGTTCTGTTCATTCATTCTGCAACACCGTTTTGTTGTGGAGTATGACGAACTGTCAAGTGTCTCACGATCCCTTCTGACTTGCACAGTTTATTAAACTCATCAGAACAAAACTCTAAGCCATTGTCTGTGCGGAGGTGTTTTATTTGTTTTCCCGTCTGTTTTTCAATCATAGTTTTCCAAGACTTAAATGCGGAAAACACATCGCTTTTCTGCTTCAGGAAGAATGCCCAAACTTTTCTGGAAAAATCATCAATAAAAGTTAGCATATAATTAGCTCCACCTCTTGAAGGCACTCTTGATGGCCCCCATAGATCAGAATGAATATACTCCAACGTTCCCTTCATCTTATGGATTCCTCTGGTGAATCGAACTCTCTTTTGCTTCCCAAAAACGCAGTGCTCACAGAACTTCAGTTTGCAAATTCCTTGCCCATCAAGAAGTCCTCTTTTGCTCAATTCTGCCATGCCATTCTCACTCATATGCCCTAGGCGCATATGCCAAAGTTTAGTAATATCATCATCTGACAAGGAAGAGGAAGCGATATTTGCATCACCAATAATGATAGAGAACCCTCGCAAAACATATAACTTGGCAGTCTTTCTCTGCCCTTTCATCACAACGAGGGAACCTTTAGAAATCTTCAAAATCCCACTTTCAGTTGTGTATTTGTACCCTTTTGAGTCAAGAGTACTTAACGAAATTAAATTTCTCTTCAATTCTGGAACATGTCGTACGTCACTAAGTGTTCTGACAACTCCGTCAAACATCTTAACTTTAATTGTTCCAACACCTGCGATCTTACACGAAGCATTATTTCCCATCAAAATAACACCTTCAGACATTGTTTCGCAAGTTGTAAACCAATCCCGATTGGGACTCATGTGGAAGGTGCAGCCTGAATCAAGTATCCACTCCTCGCTCACTTTAGAATTGTTGACAGAAGCGACTAGAAGTTCACCATAGCTGTTGTCTTCTACAACATCAGCTTCACCAGAATTTTTCAGTTGTTTTCCTTTGATTCGCAGCCTCCTTTTAATCTTGTTCGTAGTTTATAACACTCAGATTTAATGTGCCCTTTCTTCTTTGAAGTTACAAGTTTTACCTCTGTTTGAAGACTTGATCTACCCTTAGATTTATCGCGAGGATTCCGTTCCTGTGTCCTTCCACGATCATCATCAGCATTCCGATCTTGTCTCCCACGATGCTTCATCTTATCATACGAGGTCAAAGAATCATAAACCTCATCAACTGTGAGAGACTCACGGCTATATAAAATCGTGTCTCTGAAGGTTGAATAAGACGGGGGCAACAAATAAAGTAGAATCAACCCTAGATCTTCCTTATCATACTGAACCTCCATGGCCTCCAAGTTTGAGAGAATTTCTTTAAACACTGTTAAGTGTTCGTGCACAGACGCACCTTCCTCCAAACGATAAGCATAAAGACGTTGCTTCATATGCAACTTACTGGTTAGAGTTTTCGACATACATATTTGTTCTAGCCTCTTCCATAATGTCCCGGCGGTATTCTCCTTCATCACATACTGCAAAATTTCGTTAGACAAATGCAGATGTAACTGTGTTAACGCTTTTCGATCCTTGCGCTTCTTATCTTCCTCCGTCAATGTCGAAGGCATCTTATTTATCCCTAGCAAGGCTTCCTCTAAATCCATTTGTGCAAGAACTTCCTGCATCTTTATCTGCCACAACGCGAATCTGGTGTTGCGATCCAACAGCGAAATTTCATACTTCAAGGATGCCATTACCGTGATCGAGATGAAAAAACCTGGAAGCTCTGATACCAATTTGTGAAAAATATAACGTCGGTAATGACAAATATATCGCAAAGAAAAGAGAAACAAAAATAAAGAAAACACAGATATTACGTGGAAACCCTTTCGAGAAAAAAACCACGGGCAGAGGAGAAGAAAATTCACTATGTCGAATTCGAATCTATTTACAAGAGGAATAGACTATGTCTATTTATAGGCTTGTAAAGCCATATTCTAATAGGAGTGTAGTAAGATTGAAACTCCTTATTCTAATCAATATCCAATAGATGGAGTTTAATAAGGTTTAAAAAACCTGATTTAAAATAAAATAAAAGAAGTATAGTTCTATAGGGATTCTTCTTTTATTTTATTTTACCATTGTATTTTATTTAAATAAGGATTCGGGTCACTTAATTCTAACAGCCCTTGTGGCAATCTGTTAGCCTTTGTGGCGTATTCTGCTTGAAACTTGTGCTGTATATTGAAAAGTCTATGATAAGGATATGATCAGTTTGAAATTATTTTGGTTTGAATAGTTCTATGATACAATTGAATGAATCTGTGTGTTCAAAGAGGTTATCCACCGTGAGCATCTGTCAGTTTTGAATATGAATGTATTCTCAATGATAAGAGATATTCAAATGTTCATCGGTCTAATATCGTCAGTGATATGTACGGTTGGGAAATCTGAGTTGTTAGTATCCACCATATCTGTATAGCATCATGTTTCAACTCTAGAATTATCTAATATTTGCGCCATCTGTCTATTTGAGTATCATTGTACTTTGTGACAAGAGTTGTAAGGAATATTTCTGAGCTAGCTATTAGTTCATTATCTGTATAAGTTGTGTTGGAGATTGAAATAGATAATGATTTAGTTGGTATACTAATGGTAATCAACTCCGTATGGATATCTTCCAAAAGTGTAAATATTCGCTAGTGAACAGTATATGTGAATATCTATTTTGGGATAATCGTTGTAAGTTGTTTGAATAGAGAAGAAGAAGTAGTATCATCTAGTATGATCTAAAGTCAACCAATGTGTCAAGTTAAGGATGATTCGTTAAGAAAATTAAGGGGCGTCTAAGTATGTAACTACATAACTGACGATGGGAAAGTATCTATCAAAGACAGATGTGGGTAAATCCAAATATTCAAGATGAAGAATTCAGCAAGAAAGGTTAAACGGTATGTTGTGTCTAAATTCACTAAGTTCCTCTGAACTTGCGAATGTTATGTTTATGTTTCAGGTGTTGCTTTGTAAGTGAATCGCCAGGAGGGACAACGCGATGAATGAGCCAGAGAAGCGGCGAACGGGGATACTATGCATACAATGAACATTTTTGAAAAACCGGTGTCTAGTGAACTTACGCTTTAAAGAGCCTATTTTTATAATCCTTGTGTTGTATTAAATTGTGATCAATTTGATGTAATATTTTATTTTAATTTTAAATACTTCTCTATGTTTCTTTAATAGTGACATTTTTTTATAAAATATTAGGAAATATGTTTAATGTCATGAGTTCAAGTTGATTGTTTTGAAATTTTGCTAAGTTATGCAAAGTAACACCTAAGATTCAGATCCTGTGAAATTGGGTCAGGTTGAGGGTGTTACAATATAACATTATTCACAATATTAGAACTCATAGCCCAACTAATGGGTAAATGATATCCTCTTATTAGCATTACATAATAGATGAAAAGTAAATGTAGTCATAGGTCATTTGTCTTTATGATGAATAACTTAATTACTATTTGTAGTAATTGACTTTTCATGAAGGAAGATGTAATAGTATGAGACAAAATAGGATCATATTGAGAGAACGAATTTATCACAAAAAATTAAAGATATCTTATAAGGGTAACACACTTATGATAAGGTCATTAGACGAACACCTATTAAATAGCTTTCATAATAGTATGTAATTAGGGAGAGCTCAATCACAACACTATAGTGGAATGACTTTACGACTAAATGAGTTTATAATTAATAGGCGAAAAGCTGGAATTTATTTATAAATTATTTGAGCTCTAATTATATATATTCAATCAGTCCCTTCACTAGCTCGTTGAAACTAGAAATGAATTATATGTAGAACCAAGTGAATAACAATAAATGGAAATGATAAAGTTAGAGAAATGTGTTCCATTTATAAATGAATTGTTTTCTCAATAAGTATAGAAATTACTTGAGAATTAATTTAAGGTTTTCAAATTATTATTTAATTAATTATAATGAAAAAATTGAATTTTGTAAATTAATTAAATTAATTAGTCATTATAAATCCGTTGAATTAGGAAATTAAATATATTTCCTCAAAAATTCTTTTATGGTAAAGTTGTCATGATTTTAACAGAATTAGAATCGAGTTGAGAAAAATATTTAATTGAGAAATTAATTTAGTTAATTTAATTAATTAATACTTATTTTGAGAAGTAGAAAACAAATTTGAGTTAGATTAATTAAATTCCTCTTATGAGTATGTAAGGGGCGACAACCCTAGTAACATTATCTAGGGTGTGCCGCTTATCTCCTCTATTAGTTAGAGTAGGAGTGTTTCTATTAAATAAATATTATTTATAAATGGCTTGTTCAACAAGGTCTCTCCTTTTAAATAGATGGCACCGATTGACTTAAAAGAAGAAGTTTTGATATATCGTTTTCCACCAAAAAGTAGTGATAATCTATTAATTAAAAATAAATTTTATTTTTTGGGAATTACGATATTTATCAGTTTCTATTAAGAGAATTACTTTCTTACTGAAAGTAATAATATCGTTTCTTGCTCTGTGTTTGGTTCTTGTTGCTCGAGCCTACACTCGGTTCAATTCGAGGTATGAGAATAGCAGAGAAGATCATTTGTTGAAAGCTAAGACCAACTCAAATCTATCTCGCACAAAACATAGGTATCATTCGGTAAAAAAAATTATTGTTGTAAATATCACATACCAACTCTGTTTTGAAAATTTTTAATCTTCTGCTATAATTTTAAATTGTTTTCTTAACCAAATTTTTCTAACATAAGGTACTCTAAACATGATCATCATCGTGGCACAACACATACCATTAACTTGTCACAAAACTTGAGAAAGAAAGGGGCTGACAATGACTTTATAAGAGTGTCAACAACTTGATACCAATGACAAGTTTGCCTTGAGCAACTCGTTCTTAACGTGTTTGAACTTAGAATGCATCACTGGATTTGTAGAGACTGCCACTGCAATTGAGCTATCAAACCAAGAATGAGAAATCATAAGACCAAGGCTAAACCATTTGATATTGCCCGAAAACAACTTAAGGTCCTTCAAACAATACTAGTGTATAATCCTCCACTGACTTACATTTTGCTAGATAATAATCATTCTTCAAATCCATAAATCAATTTTCATAGAGCCATCATTCCAATGTGTATTAAACCCAACCCTTCTGCCAAGTAACTTGATGATGAACATCTTAGCATCCTCTTTTTGACCAAAGACTGAACCCTATCAATAGGAATTTCATCCACAACATCAATAGTCACATCTCCTTCAAGTAAATTGATATCATCATCTTCCTCAATTCTTTCTTTATGGAAATTCTCTCTCTAAGAGTTCAACAATTTGTCATTAAAAGAAAATTTTCACCTTTCAGTGGATCCAAGGCCATACCACTAGACTTGCTCAAGTGGGAGGGTTTGGACAAAAATGTAGGCCCGAAAAATGGGTTTGGGCAAAAAAACGAGGCCCATTTTTTAAACAGGTCAAACATTGGGTAAGGTTTTTTCGACCAGGGCTTGGCCCAGCCCGAATTATATACTAATTATAAACCATGTGTCTTGCCTTTCTATTTGGCAATGAGCAAAACACGAATTTATAAACAATATGTTCTCTCTAGACCATGAGAACCCTTTGATAACATTAAGCATCTCAATCCGGAAGCCTGATTCACAGAAAAATAGATTTGTTTAAGCTGAAAAATCATTTTTCTATCAAGCTCAAGCAATTTCACACAGGAAATCACCTTGTAAAAACTTGATTTGTGATGCAGAACATTTTGCATAGTTCAATCTACACTCATGCCAATAACCATGTGGATCAGCCGGTGGTGGAGCTATGCTAGATTGAATCTGATATCAATGAGCAAATTTATTCATCTATTTTGTTAATCACGCCTTGCAGATTTCAAATAAAGCACATAGCAGTATGCCTTATGATCATCTCCTAGTTTACAGACAAGGTATTACCTGCCATGAATCATATGCCGCATTGAGAATAAATAGTGGAGTTCGGCTGTTGCTGATTAGGTTTTGAGGAAAGAAGAACTGAAAGAAGCAAGGTCCGGTCAAGTGACTGATCGAGCAAGAGAATATATTTGTCTTAATTACTCAAATTATATTGGTCAGAAAGAAATCAAGAGAAGAGATATACTGAAGTTGGAGCACGATGGATGGTGCATATGCATGGCAGGTTATGTTGCACACCCTGTTTGATGAACAAGAAGATTCGAGCATTTAATAATCAAAATTATGTGAAGTCATAATAATTGATAACTTTTTCCTTTCTTATATTTTTTATTTATTATGTGTCCATATGTGGTTTTCATCAAATCTTTTCGCATCAATAGGGAAATGATGAAAGGGAATATATATATATATATAAAAATTTGATAACACAAACTAGGTATTATCTATCCGCATGTGTAAAACACAATTATCAATATCAAACCTGCATGCCCACCGCACCGTTGTATTCTTTCTCGAGTAAGGTTTGTTGTTTTAATATTTGTTTTTATGTTTTTAAATGTATTTAATATATTATATTTTAAAAATTATTTATTTAATAAAATAATCTAAAAAAATTAATACAGGTGGGCCGAGCTCGAGCTTAACTATCATATTTTAGGCCGGACTTAAACAAATTTTTAAATCCATATTTGGAACCGAACCCAAACCTAAAAAATAAACTTAAAATTTTATTAAAATCTGACTCGAACTATGATCACCTCTACGTACCACCTTCGTCCGGCAAATCATCCTTCCATAATCGCACCTTTTCAGATGCCCAACCACCCATCAATCTCGAGGTTTGGACTGCCCCCCCAGTGCCTCACCAATGCTTGCTTGAGAGAGATTCATGCCAAAGAAAATTCCTTCATTAAATTCTTCAGCTCTTTATTTCAATAAAATTTATTTGAAGTTCTAAACTATATTTTAATTTGTAAAAGAATAGTTTACATGTTAATTTCAAATTAATCTATCTACAAATTAAATGTGCATGGCAATTTGCAATTATATACCTACAAACACTACAACGATGTTTTTCCACTTTTACAATTTATCTAGTTCCCACCTGTTCAAAAATTTCAAGAAATTTTATACCTGTTCCATACAAATAATAATAAAGAGAGAAAAACCTTCTCTGTTGTTATTTTTGTTCGGCCTTTCACCAATGTTTATTAAACGAGATTGGTGGTCGAATCAATCAAGTCATCGATTCACTGGTTCAATTGATTCGATTAAAAAATTATTAAAAATTTCATTTCAACCAATTTTTTAGTCAACTCATACCGATTCCTTATCTAATCAGTTCAAAACCACTCTCCAGATCGATACTCCAACAAATTCTCAGTCCAACCGATTCGATTCAAAGAACGCTACCTTTCACCAAAACAGAAGATAAAAACGCGGAGGTGACTAAGATACGGGTAAGAATAAACGCAATTTGTTTACATCCACAAATCTCTTTTGTACAAAATTCATTTTCATAAAAAAATGGGCATCAACATTTACTTTTACATAGGGAACTCATCCAATCCAACCAACCACCTAAATAGAACATATATTCGGACATACTCATAAGGTGCTTATCCAACCACCTAAACTAAACATACCCATATTGTACACATGTATTCCGCTAAGGTAACATAGGCCCACCACTCAACAAGCGCCGGACTTAGTCCGACCAACAAAAGGGTTTTATCCACTAGTCAAGTTGGTGAATGATGCATCCCAGGATTGTCTTACCGAGTTTCTAACCCTAAAACCAAAAGAAAGAACTACACCGGGAAGGTAGACGGTTCATCTATGGAATAAGACATTATGGGATGAGCAAGAGGACCAAGTCAACATGCATGAAGATTCGAATAAACCGTCATTGTTGCTTGCCTTGATTTCTAACCACTGCCATTTCTGCAGTTGATGATTCAATGTCATCCATGACTGTCCATGCCACCTTCGCCGTATCATAACGATGATTATAAGCAAGGGTACTTGCAGATTAATGATGATGCTCCATAAGATCCGCAAGAGTTATCTTCCCACAGTTGCCAGCATCTAGCCTATCGAACTTCTCACTGATCTGCATAATGTCTTTTTCTGATACCTTCCCCATCTCCTTGAGCTTGTATATCACAAACTCGGATTTGCTGGACATATAAACCAACATTAAATTCAATGGGAAATGAACAGAAAGCAACAACATTGAGAATAAAAATGGAATTTGAGAAAGATTAGGAAATTTAGACCAAGACAGATATCAGCATAAAAATTACCAAGACCATTTTAAGTAATAGAATGTTTTGAGGATAATGCAACATGGCAAAACAAAACAATATAGAGTATCCAATTCGAAAAAAATCTAGTTAAATGATGTAACACCTTAAGGACTTCAATCATTGTGACATTATCAAAGCCTCCTAGGATGTTGCACTCAAGTCGGTAAAGCAGAAAAGAACCAGATAGAGAATCAGAAGAATTATGAGCTTACAACTGGAAACACCTTAATGAACCACTGAATCAATTACAAGTAATGGATAAAAGAAGGAAAGTACCCCTATTAGATGCATCCAGAAGCAACTATGTACTGCACTTGATAATAATAACCTACACCCATGTACACCATACATCTGAGGTAATTCATAAAATGTAGTCCATAAGACACAGATAAACCACACTGAACCCAAAAAGTAGCAGTATGACTGAGAAGCAGTATAATTTAATTGCTTTAGTTTGTCCTCAATAAAGTATATCAAAGTCCCTCATATATAAAGATACAGTTCTGTAGTCTAATCAAAGCTTCAAACATTATAGCTATGTTACTAGGACATGGGTGAGTGTCAGACAAAGGTGTGTTCACTTTTGTTATTTCAAAATCTTCCCATGTATTTGGGCATATCCCCACACTCATGTTCGAAGATATCTCAGGTATAGGCATTGAACACAGGTACTCAAAAAGAAAAATGGAAAGTCAGAGAAACATAGGGATGCATATTAAATACAACTCAAATACGGTACTTAATCCCAATTTTCTGGGATTGGCTTCTTTTTTTTTTTTTCTGGTTTTTATGCCTTAGTTTCAAAAAGGAAAGTTACCATTCAGGCACAATTTTTGTGGTGTTTTCAACATGTTTGCAAAGGGGTAATAGAAAGTGAAGATTATTATCATATTTCAATTGAGAAGATTATATGCATAACCTAGCAGACAGAGCAAATTACACGCATAGCAGATGTTGCATAGAAATTGTATTCACAAGATAGACACATCTTTTGAATAGCACAATATAAAGCAATCCCAACAAAGAGGGCCTTGGAAGAAAAATCTATTCCATTTTGAAAAGTGATGCATTAAAAGTTCTTCACAGTGAGAATCTTTTATTTAAGAATTTAAGCAATTGCATGTTAATAAATCAACCGTGAATCCCAATATGAGTTCTTCAAACTTCATTAAAATGTCAACTGGTGAACTAAAGACTACAACAGCTATAAAGGAACAGGAGGAAACTACAGTAAGTTTCGAAATTAGTATATTAACCTTTCAGGTATTATTGCATCAAAGCATACAACTACTAGAAACTTGAGGAGATGAAGATGCATAGTTCAAGTACTAACCAAATTTCATAAAACAGCATACCTCACAAAACCATTGTTGTCAATATCAGCAGCAAGAAACTCCGAGACAGTCATGTCCTGTCCAAGCACCCACTTCGCCATTGTCCTATGCCTCTTATCCACTCTAGCCTCAGCCAAATACAGAAACGCTCGAGCAACAGCCAGAGTGGAAACAAGCAACCAAATAGCAGCAAAAATCCTACCAGGCAACGTCTTAAATGCTCTATCCCCATAGCCAACTGTAGTGACCGACATAACAGAAAGATAAAAAGCATCCAACCACCCAAGCCTCTCAACAAAATGCATAACACCAACACCAATTCCAATACAAAGAACCACAACTCCTAATGCCAATCCCACCTTCATTCTTATCCTCATCCTCCCCTTTTTGACATCAATTATATAAGATCTCGCAGAGTCCTTCTTTTGACCCTCATGTTCAACAGTTCTCAACAAATAACTCTCCTGCAAATCAAGTACATAGCTGACCATCCCACTAAGCAAAATATCAATAAAACCGAATCCGACCAACACAAATAATATTGAAAACAACTTGGTAGCCACACTATTAGGGATAATATCACCGTATCCAATTGTGCACATTGTCACAATACAAAAATACAATGCATCGACAACCGGGTGAGTTTCATTACCCAAGAAATTATGCCTATTAAACCAAAAGATAACAACACCCAAAGTTAAATACAAGACTAAAAGCACGAAAGCTTGTCTTACAATGGATTGAGACCCCAATTGAGGTTTGGGAATTGAAGAGCGGATGACATCATTTAAAACAGCCATGGCAGGTGCCGTTTTGGACCTGTGAAGATTGGATTTTTCCCATATGAAATCTGGGTCAATTAACCATGAAGCTGGTGCTGGAGTGGGTGAATTAAGTTGTGTTGGCTGCAAAAGAGGGTCTTGGAGATTTACAACAGTGTCTTGAGGAGGAGAAGAAGAAGAAGAAGGTCGGGGGGATTGAAGAGATGAAGTTAAGGCATCAAAGATGGGAGAAGAATCAATGGGAGAAAGGGAAGAAGGAGGAGGAGAAGGACCAAAGATGAGTCTATCTTTAAGCTCAGATGGAGTTAAAGAGACAGGGAGAGAGACTTCATCGTGTTCAGGGAGGGGAAAGAGAGGTGAGGGCGGCGTTGGTTTCTTCCGGGGACTTGCATACAGAAGCAAAGGATCATTTTCCATTGTCTGAAGAAACAAAAAGATTCAGGGGGGGGGGGGATTTATTTCTGGGATTGCGATGTGTGAAGGAGATAAAGACAAAGGAAAGAAGCTAGTGGTAGAAAAAAAATCTCAAGTGAACAAAGGAACAAGATGAGTGGTTTTTCAAGTACATCTGTTCCGTATGAGCAAATAGAGGAGAGATTGCGCGTATGATTGTGATTGTGTTTTGTGTCTATAACATACAACATGGACGAGGGAGAACTTGAGAAAGTCTTCTACTGTCTTGCCTTTTGGGAATATATTTTCATTTTTTTTAAAAAAATAATACAAATTGTTCTTTTTTAACCACTTATGCTATACACTGAACCACCTCCAATCATTTATTTAAATGTATTATTATTAATATGATTTTCTTCTTTTTGTTGTTCAAAAAAAGGAGCTGCCAATGATTCAAATGAAGAAAGCGTCGGGGAAAAACGGCTGTGGTGGCAATCCAGGGGATGTTTGATTGGGCCGCCATGCCAAGTGCCAACTGATCAAGTTCCAAGTATTCTGTCATATTTGAAATATTTACGTATTGTGGGCTCAAATATTCTTATTTATAAATATTTGAAGAATTTTACGTTACCAATGTCAAAAGTATTGGGGTTCACCAAATATATTAAGGCCAGTTAAGTTTCACTCGGGCTTTCGAATGACCAACCCAGGATTGGGCTCGGCTTTTTCTAAAATCCCCATATAAGACTTCGATTATGAGATTTATGTAAATATGTTGAAAAAAAATTAACAAAAAATTTATCGATTTATGTTGTTTTTGGAGAGAGAGAGAAAAATGTGTTCTGCAAGGTGTGTTTTTTTACCACATCAATAAAAAAGCATCTTGTAAGACACGTTTTTCTTTCAACGATAACTATTCCAATGATAATTTTTCCAACAGCTACAAGGGCTCCAACAGCCATAAAATTTCCTATATAAGTCCCTCCAATCTTTTCAACCAAATATTCAATACTCATTCTTCCATTCTCAATTTTCAATCATCAATTTTTAATTTTTTTCTAATTTTCCCAAATTGTATACTTTGTTTTACATCCCAAATGTATATTTATTTACAATATACGAAACTTATTTATTAAATTGGTTTGTTTTGTATCATATCATGTTGTGAGTTTAGAATTTACAATTATTTATGTTACTTTTTCATTTAAGTTTTTCTTTATCCATTTGTTCACCCTAATATTTTGAGAAAGGAAAGATTAGAATGTCAATACGGAAAAAGATTAAAACTTTGACTTGCGTATTGTAATATATCTTACTTCAATAATTAATATTAACATACACTTTACAAAAAAAATGGCATGAATAAACGAATAAGTTTGTGTTTTCACTGATGAGTTAGTGTTTTAATTAACTTTTCTCCTCGATGCTTCCGAGTTGTGTGGAAATGTTGGCTTCGTATGCCTTGGGTTCCTACAGTAATCACATAACCTCTGTGTGTCTCCTCGCTCCTGAATATCGATATTGCCTCATATCCGAGTTGAGTTTGCTCAACCTTTCAGCTTGCGCTGAGAGTTCTTATCCAGTACCAACTCGAAAGGAGCGTGCGAGTTAGGCGGCCACATGCTTTCATATGGGATAGGTGAGAATTCAAATTTCTAAACATCATACGCGCTTTCAAGTTTGTAAAATTCGTCAACGTAGGTCATTTATATGTTCCAAGGCACATGCCACAATTACATGTTCGCATGAATAACGAAGTGCTTAAAATCTCCCACAATCGCAGGTCATTTGTCTCAAATCTATGCAGTACGCTCCATCAATAACTCCACGGTCGTGTCTATGGGGCTACTTAACCGGGAAGATTAGATTTGGCCATGAGTGATACACTAAAGTCATTGAGTTCGTAATTTCTACATTTTCCCCAATATCTTTCAGCACCGACTTACACCAAACGTGACTGCCCTTTATCTGTCCCGTGTATGTTTTAGCCTACTTTGGAAATAATGCTACTAGTCGAAAATGCATTTCCTTGACCATCGAGGTTACCGGCATATTACACATCCCTTTCAGTACGGAATTAATGCATTCCACTAGGTTCGTGTTCATGTGTCTGTATCATAGTTATCTGTCATATGACTGCGTCCACTGCTCCTTCGGTATCCCATCAACGTACTCCGCACCCAGTTAGTTTAGAGCCCGTAGTCTCTCCAACATTTCATGGAATCGATATCAGACAAGCTCATACCCTGTCGATGACAATCAATAATGCATTCAATAAAAGTGACCCAAATGTATATCTTAAACTATTTTACAAGAAACCAATTTTATGCACAACGTACCCATGTTAATGACAAGTCGTTGCTCCACATCCTTATGGTATCGACCCATGTAGTTAGACCCTATGTGATGCAAAAATTACCTATGGTGTGCACGATCCCATAGGCTTGAACGTCGATCTAACACAACCTGTATTTCGGTGCCCCTGTCGAAAATGATACACACATCGAGTTGTGGCACAACATGCCTTCTTAGGTTAGTTAAGAAAAAATCTCAGTCATCATCGGATTCTTCCGGAGTTATTGTAAAAGATACTGAAGGATTCTTTGGTTACCATCCTATACAACAGCTGATGGGCTCGAAACTAACTAATATTTCGACAAAGGCAAGCGCACCTATCGAACAGTAGTATAGCTATGATGAGTCCGGAATATCGTATCCACAAGGACTAAAATTACTAGTAATAACTATCTTTTTATTATTTAGCCTAATAATTAAGGGGATTTATTTTAATCTAAAATTTAACTAACTAATTTACTATGAACGCGACAGAGAGTAAAGAAAGTAATCGAATAAACCAATGAATAAAGACAATACCCAAGGAAGAATCCACCTAGACTTCACTTATTATTCTGACTCTGAATTAAACGATTTATTCACTTGCCTTGATCCGTAGAAATCCCTGAATTATGTTAATATCTCTTTCGAGACTAAGAACAACTGACTTTAGGTTGATTAATTGAAATCTCTTTCTAATTAAAACCCCTATCGTTGCATTAACTCGATCTATAGATTCCCTTATTAGATTTGGCTGTAACACCCCTTACTCGAACAGGGTTTGAGGCATTACCTAATTAATCTTGCTTAGACATCTCGAACAGGGTTATAAAATTTCGCTTAAACCCATCACTTGCACATACTCGACCTAGGAGGCCCTAAACATACTTTCGAGAGGTATCGAAACTATTCCGGGAACTTTTACGAGTTCGAAAAACTTTTCAACAAAACAGGAGCCACACGCCCGTGGGGGTCTAGGGACACGCCCGTGTTTCCCTAAGACATGCCCGTGTCTTCCACCCGTGGTCGACACTGACTAATTTCACACAGCCTTAACACGCCCGTGGCCCTGGCCCGTGTGTCAAACCTTGGCTTTCTGACTTATCCACACGGGCTATACACACGCCCGTGTGCTTCAGCCGTATGGCTATTCAAATTTCAAGTGCAGGGTGCAGACTTCACACGACTTGGGCACACACCCATGTTCTAGCCGTGCCTCCCACATGGTCTAGACACACGCCCGTGTGTCTATCTATGTGGACAATTAGCAGGCTATCTACCAAGCCTTTTTGCCACCCTACATTGCATACATTCATACACCATAACACAACACTCTCAAATCATCGATTATAACACATTTGATTTATGAAAATGAAGTCTTCATCCCCTACACGAGGGAGAACTATTTCTAGTATAATTACAATCGACTAAGCCATCATCTATGGCTATGCACAACCTAACCGTAAACTCTCTTAGGCCAACACATTTGGCTATATCAACTATGACTTAATCAACTTTAAAAGAGATCCCTATACATGCCATAACTCATAAGGACTTGAAACCTCATACCAAGTGTCTGCTCGATAGTGTGAAACATCTCTGGCGATCTCCGACCCGAGTTAGCTAAATTAACCTATAAGAGGTGAGAAAGAAAGAGAAGTAAGCAATAATGCTTAGTAAGTTCATATGCAAATAATAATCAACTATTGATTATGTTCAACCACTAAGTATTATAATGAGTTTTACTCTTAAACTCATGGTTACTTACTCAACTATTCTTGAAACTTACTCATTCTATCTCTTACCACATTATAACCATGCTACAAGCCAAATGCTCATGTTAATTTGCATACACCCCTGCACTTGTCGCCACATGATCACATAATACAATACATCAAACATTTTCAATAAGCCACTATACTATCTAACACTCGATGGTTTCGCACTTAGCCCATTCTCAACCTCTAGTAGGGTGGTATCGCACTTAGCCCACCAATCATTTATAATATAAGCGATGGTGTCGCATACAGCCCGTCATTTAACAATTAATAAGGTGGTAACGCACACAGCCCACCGTTAATATACATTCATGGGTAGTTATCCACATGCATTTCTCTATTTCAAATGTTTATCCGAGAACATCCTCGCACTCTACCATTCTTACTTAGCTTGCTATGATAATCGTTCGCATTCACACAATGCATTAATAATTATAACTTATGCTACCAAGGCGCATCTTTTACATGTGACCCACTATGGGTTCCTCATATACCGAGATCATCTCAATTTAGTTCTAACACATACCTGTACCTCTCGTGGTACAACGACATTCATTCTCATTTTCAACATACTTGTTGAATCACTCAATTTGTTAAATAAAAATCTTGAGTTTCATACACATAATGTCCCATTAACATCATACCCCCGATAGGGTCTTACACGAAATATCATATCGATGCCATGTCCCTGACATGGTCTTATTCAATATCTCACACCGAGGCCATATTCCAATATGGTCTTACACGGGACCTTAACTATCATCATATCATGCTATTTGCATTTATCACTATCTTAGATTCAATTCTCTTAACAACTCGTCAAAACATATTTAATACATTCATAGCGTAATTATACATTCCATACAGCATTGGAATATTAAATAACCCGTACATAATTACAATATTTGCACACGAATTTACCTTGATGCCGGAAAGGGGTCGAAAGGGACCTATTTGTCCACATTTCTCTTTTCTCCCATTCTAGGTCCGAATCTCGTTTTCTTCGATCTAGAACACTTTTCTTTTCTTTATTCTTCTCTTATTTTATTCATTTATCAATTAATCTCACCAACTTTTGATCAAAATAAATGCTCTTGTCCCCTATGCATACTATGGCCGGCCAACTCACTTAAAACAAGGCCAAATTGCACATTTGGGACCTCAAATTAATATTCTAGAGCTAGTTGGCACCTCTAGCAAATAAAATAAAACTTTCGCACTTTATGCGATTTAGTCCTTTTTCGCAATTAAGCCATCAATCGCTAAAATTAAAGCACCAAAATTTTCATGCCTCTTTATGAACATATTATAACACATAAAATATTATCAAAATAATTTTCTCCAACCTCGGATTAGTGATCTCGAGATCATTGTTTCGATTAGCCCTAAAATCGGGCTGTTACACTGACTCTAATCCGGCAGATTTATGTCGTCCTATTTCTAGGGTTGCAATGAACTCCGCTTAATTATGCTAGATCTTCTCTTAAATAGGGACTTTTGCTCCACTGAATAAGCACATCAAACTTGGATTAATATCCTGAAAATATTAAAGCAAGGGTTAAGAACACATAATTAAGAACAAGAACAAGTATTTATCATGTAATTCAGATACTTAAATAATAAGATTCATCAGAGGTTTCATCCTCTCAAGGTATTTAGGGAGTTTAGTTCATAACATACAAGGAAAACATCTTAGAATCAAGAAAACAACAAGGCATAAAGAACCCAAAAACTTCTAAAGAACTTGATGGAGATCTTCAATCTTGGAGTGGATCTGCTTCCAAGATGAATCCAACGGTTTCCTTCGAGTAATTTTTTTCGTTCTACTCTACCTGCTCCCCTAAAGTCCTCTTCTAGTGTGTATTTATAGACTTTAGAATTCTCAGAAACCCTAAAAATTGGGTTTTTCCGCGTAACAGGGAAGCAGGGTGCGAAATCGACACGGACTGGCACATGGGCATGTGGCCAGCCCGTGTGGCTCACATGGGCGTGTGCCCAGCCCGTATGGATCCTGAAAACTTCGATTTTAGCCCCTTTTTTCGCTCATTTTGCTCCCAAATGCTCTCCTAAGTGTAGAAACATGAATTTAAGGGATTAGGAGCATCAAATTCACTAATTCTCTTCATAAATCATCCAAAAACATGCCAAGCATGGAATTAAAATATGTTACATTTATGGTTTATCAAATATCCCCACACTTAAGCATTTGCTTGTCCTCAAGAAAAATCCTCAACTCACAATTAAAATTAATCTTTCCGAATTCATAATTCTCATCAATAATGTTTTATCATAATTCATAAATAATCACACATTGATAATTTAACTAAAAGAGCATTAAAAATTCAAACAATCCAAGTCACATATTTTTAAAGCATGAAAACGTAAGTATTTTCCCTTATCTAAATAATTACCTTTAATTCAAAACCGACAAGATTCGACATCCTCACTAAAGATTCACTCAAATCACTCAAAGTGTTTAAGGTTCAAAAATTAAGCACTCAAAAGTCAAACATGAAAAGTTATTACCATAGGCTTGCATGAAAATCAAATCTCCACCACTATAAAATGAGATGATACACAAATCAAAAGGTCTTTAAAGGGTTGTAATGGGGCTTAGGTTAAAGGTGTGGATAAAGGCTGAAAAAGAAGGTTAAAATCGAGATCGAATTGACAATTTTCCTAACTAGAAAACTAAACTAATACTGAATAATTACATCAATTGAAAACTTATCAATAATAACATGAGTTTCTTCTCAAAATTTGAAATTAACCGTTTAAGCTCAAATAACATAGAACTAGTAATAATTAAAATAAATGTACATATATTTTTTTTCACTTTTTTTTTTGAGTTGTGGATAAAAATAGATAATTTAACAACTGCAACAAAATGACATAGTTAGGCAACTGACCAAATCAAATCTCGACAAAAAGGGAGTCAATACAATAAGAAAAATTCTCAATGAATCAAAAAGAATGAGTTATGGGTTAATATTAAGGGTAGATCAAGAAACAGTTTTTTAGGCTCAAATGGGTTCACTGAGGGTTAATTATGAAGGTAGGCTTTTAATGGGATAAGTGGGTTAAAACCTAAGTGCCTTTATCATCTCAGTATATCAAATCAAAAGTGTGGTCTCGACATGCATAATCGAAGCAAGTTCTAGAATAACAAATCAATATTGACACACTCATAACCAATAATAAAGTGAGCAAGAAAAGTGTATGCTCTTAAAGGCTCAAAATCTCACAAAAATTATGGTTTTTTATGTCAATCTTGCAAATTTCAAACTTCAAGGTAATACCTCAATTTAGGGAAACAACCTAAAAATTTTAATTCTGAAAATAGACTTCTCATGCTTGATTCTCTAATGTCTTAAAGTTTAAACAATCGATGCATAATTACCTATGAATTTAATCTAAAACACATCAATGATAATCACAAATCAATAAGAATTCATTCTAATAGTAATATGAGAAAATTACTTGAATACAAGACATAATTTAGGGATTTTCTAATAATCATATAAATAACCTCCCCACACTTAAGATATACATTGTCCTCAATGTATGAATATATATAATGACAGTATAAGTAGAATATCATAAGAGATGGAGAGAAGTGAAACTACCCTGAATTTTGGATGAAGTCCTCAAATTAGTGACTAGCGGAATTGTAGAGAAGGCTAAATGTAGTGCATGATTCTGAGCAAGCTATTAAGAAAATAAACACAATTGGTGGAGAAGATTAAAGGATTACTCGATTAGGAACAACCATAATAACTAAAATAAAGTTCAAAATATAATAGACAAGTCTTTAAAAGATAATAAGAAACATAAAAGACAAATAAAAATAAAAATAAAAATAAAAATAGAAATAAGATAAAACAAGAAGACAAAATAAGAAAAGAGAAAAGGGGTTAGGGTTTTTATGGGGTGACACGATTGTGTGAGGGTCCCTGTTGGGCCACGCGGCCATGTCACACGCCCGTGTGGCTTGTTTTCAACCCGTGTTCGTCGAGGGAAAAATAATAGCCCCCTCTTCACACAGCCTCGAACATGCCTGTGTGTTCAGGCCGTGTGGTTCACACAGCCGAGTCGCACGGCCATGTAAATCGTCCTTCGCTTCTCCTACGCCCGTGTGACCTCCCACACGCCCGTGTGGCTAGGCCGTGTCTCGCACACGGCCGTGTGCCTTGCCCGTGTAACCTCACACATGGCCGTGTGTATTGCTCGTAGAGCCTACTAACTTGTTTTAAATTTTAAAATTTGAAAAATTAGGCTCCAGTTTTCACACGGCCTAGGACATGCTCGTGTGTCCAGGCCGTGTGGTCCATACGGCCATATCGCATGCCCGTGTAGAATAAATTTAGGACGTGCCTCTGTCGATTTTTGTGAATTTTAAGCTCCAGGACCCACACGGCGAAGGACACGCCCGTGTGTCTAGGCCATGTACCTCACTGTCGATTTCTTTAAGATTTAAAAACTAAGTCCCAACATCCACACGGCCAGGGATGCACCCGTGTGTCCAGGCCGTGTGGGTCAAAAACCTGCATTAAAACATGAATGAAAGTAAAAATAGACTAATTAGTAGGGTTAGTGCTAGGGTTGCCTCCCAAGAAGCACTTGTTTAAAGTTTTAAGCTAGACTTACATTATTTCCGCTCGGTTACGGTGGTTCGCGGAGTCGAAACTCCTCTTTCTCACTATCAATTCTATTTTCAACATATGGTTTGAGCCGAGTAATATTTACTTTAAAAGTGCCAAATTTAGAATGATTTACCTCGACTGTACCGTACGGGAAAACATTCAGTACCGTAAGAGGAGTTGCTCTGTTTGGAATAAGCTCTGAAGTGGCAATTTGAGGGTCCTTTTCGTCTAATAAAACTTGGTCCCCAATCTTAAATTGACTCGTTCTATCCTTATGTTCGTCATGGTTTTGTTTCGGTTCTGTATCGTGTATTTTTTGTCTCTCCTTGACATGTGTCCGCCATTCGTCTAGTTCATCGATCTGAAGCCTTCGTTCTTCATGAGTTATTCTATTTTTGTTAGTTGAGCTGGACTATGGCTCTATCACCTTTTTCCGAGGAATTTTCTGTAAAGAAGGTTGAGCCGCAAGGTTACTCACATCAAAATAACTTGCAATATCATCTCGATTACTAGATATCCTAATAGAATCACGAGCTTGGAGTTTAATCGTGTCATCACCTACACGAAGTATCAATTCACCTGCGCCAACATCTATAATAGTTCTAGCAGTTGCTAAAAAGGGTCGTCCTAAAATTAAAGGTACGTCACTATCCTCATCCATGTCTAGAACAACAAAGTCAACTGAGAATATAAATTTATCAATTTTTACAAGCACATCCTCAATAATACCCCTAGGAAATCTAATAGTTTTATCTGCCAATTGAATGCTCATCCTAGTTTGTTTGGGTTTCCCAAGACCTAGTTGTTTAAACATTTTATAGGGCATGACATTAATACTTGCCCCTAAATCAGCCAAAGCATGGTTAACATTTAAACTACCAATTAAACAAGGAATAGTAAAACTCCCTGGATCTTCCAATTTGTTGGGTAGTTTATTCTGTAAAATGGCTGAGCAGACTGCATTTAGCTCCACGTGTGACGCATCATCTAACTTCCATTTGTTTGTTAAAAGCTCCTTTAAAAATTTAATTGAGTTGGGCATCTGCAAAAGAGCTTCAATAAACGGTAAGTTAATATGTAACTTTTTCGAGAGTTTAAGAAATTTACCAAATTGCTCATTGGTATGGTCTTTCTTCGTCGCGTTGGGGTATGGCACACGAGGTTTATATTCTTTACTTATCAGTTTCTGTGCACTGTGGCTCACCTCAACCTTACCTTTACATACCATAATTTCTTGCCTCGGTTCTGGTTCTGGTTCAACTAACCCTTCTTCATCTCGAACAGTGATCGCATGAAGCTGCTCCCTTGGGTTAGTTTCAGTATTACTTAGCAAGCTACCTTGTGGTCGTTCTGAAATCATCTTTGCCAATTGACCAATTTTATTTTCAAGCCTTTGAATCGACGCTTGTTGATTTTTGAGTGCTGTTTTGGTGTTTTGGAAGTGAGTTTCTGACACCGAAATAAACTTCATCAACATCTCCTCAAGGTTCGGCTTGTTTTCCTGCTGGTAAGGTGGTTATTGAAAGCCTGAAGGGGGTTGCGGTATTTGATTTCCTTGTCCACCCCAAGAGAAATTGGGATGGTTCCTCCAACCTGCATTGTAAGTGTTACTATAGGGATTATTTTGAGGTCTAGAATTATTACCCATATAGTGGACTTGCTCATTCTCTGTGCTCGGGTTGTAAGATGGATATTCTGTGGTGTTCATCCCTCCTCCATTTGTGTTGTATTGCATCACCGGATGTACCTACGAAGAACCATACAAACCATCAATTTTCTTATTTAAGAGATCTACCTGGTTTAATAGCATGGTGTCCGCGTCAACGTTAAAAACACCGGTTGCTTTCATCAGCTTTGTCGTAATGACTTGCCACTGATTATTATTCAGTGACATCTCCTCTATAAACTCATAAGCCTCCTCAGGTGTTTTGTTATTTAGGGTACCGTCGACGGCTGCATCGATCAGTTGCCTAGTTGAGGGGTTCAAACCGTTATAAAAAGTTTGAACCTGTAGCCATAGAGGTAACCCATGGTGAGGGCACCTTTTCAATAAGTCCTTATACCTCTCCTATGCATCGTAAAGAGTTTCTAAATCCATCTGCACAAAAGAAGAGATATCATTCCTCAACTTTGCCGTTTTAGCCGACGGAAAATACTTTAATAGAAACTTTTCGGTCATTTGTTCCCAAGTAGTGATGGAACCTCGTGGTAAAGAGTTTAACCACTGTTTAGCTTTATTCCTCAATAAAAAGGGAAATAACCGTAAACGAATGGTATCATCAGAAACGCCATTAATTTTAAAAGTGTCGCAGAATTCTAAGAAATTAGCCAAATGAGTATTTGGGTCTTCATCCTGCAAATCATCAAACTGAACAAACTGTTGAATCATTTGAATAGTGTTAGGTTTCAGTTCAAAATTATTTGCAGCAATAGCAGGTCTAACAATACTCGATTCAGCCCCAGCTAAATTGGGCTTAGCATAATCATACATAGTACAAGGAGTAGGATTTGCAGTAACCACAGGAGGTAGCTGATTATTCTGATTTTCAGCCATCTCCTCAGTAATAACAATAACTTCCTCTTGCTCTTCTATTGTACTCTGTCGACTCTGCCTCGCTTCTCTACGATTTCTGCGAGCTGTACTTTCGATCTCACTATCGAATACTAGAGGTCCTGACGGGTTTCGTCTAGTCATAAACTAAAGGAACCTGCCAGAAGCAAATAAAAGAAAAGTTAGTAAATTAAAATAAAAATAAAAATAAATTGCAATAAAAAAATAAAAATGGCTAAAGTAATAAAAATTAAGTGTTCCTAATATTTTAGTCCCCGGCAACAGCGCCAAAAACTTCTAAAGAACTTGATGGAGATCTTCAATCTTGGAGTGGATCTGCTTCCGAGATGAATCTGACGGCTTCCTTCGAGTAATTTCTTCGTTCTACTCTGCCTGCTCCCCTTAAGTCCTCTTCTAGTGTGTATTTATAGACTTTAGAATGCTCAGAAACCCTAAAAATTGGGTTTTTCCGCGTAACAGGGAAGCAGGGTGTGAAATCGACACGGGCTGGCACATGGGTGTGTGACCAGCCCGTGTGGCTCACATGGGCATGTGCCCAGCCCGTGTGGATCCTGAAAACTCCGATTTTAGCCCCTTTTTCGCTTTTTTTGCTCCCAAATGCTCTCCTAAGTATAGAAACATGAATTTAAGGGATTAGGAGCATCAAATTCACTAATTCTCTTCATAAATCATCCAAAAATATGCCAAGCATGGAATTAATATATGTTACATTTATGGTTTATCAACAGCTAATAACAACTTATGCTCATATCTTCCGCATAGGAATATGTCATTAATTTGGACAATTGGCTTACAGTATCGGAATACAGTTACACTGTAACACCCCTAATCCGTATCTTTCGTCAGATTAGGGTTATAGAGTATTATCGATCAACCGAAAACCATACATCATAATATTGTTCAAAAACTTAAACATATCATAAACCATTTATATACATGCATATTGTCCCTAAATTGATCTCTCGAGGCCCTAAAAATATCTTAGAAGCAAATCGGGACGAATTGGAAACAATTTGAAAAAATTAGGAAAAAGATGCAAAATTTTGCAAAGAAGGGGTCACACAGCTGAGACACACGCCCGTGTAACCTTTGAACTAGGGATACACTGTCGTGTCCCAGCCCGTGTCCTCACCCGTGTAACTCTCTGAGTAGGGTCAAACAGCCATGTCACACGCCCGTGTGCCAGGCGGTGTAACTCTCTGAGTTGCCCGACACGCTCGTGTGCCAGGCCGTGTGTCTCACACGACTGAGTCACACGCCCGTGTCTCAAGCTGTGTGGACTAAAAAATTCACCTAAAATCAAGCCATTTTCTAACCAATTCATGCATAAACTTTAAATCCATTGTGCACACTTTCAAGGTGCTAAAGCATCATTCAAATACACAATATCATGCCAATTCAATCAACTTAATTATCTAACCAATATGCAATTCAAAGGCACCACAATTACATCGAAACACTATTTACCAAAACATGGTAACATTACTTAAGTCCATGCATAAAGACCTAATTCCTTTATGTACTTAACCACAACATAAATGACCATTACCAAGCCAACATCTCATACCAAGAGACCATGCACATCATTTACCTAAAAGTGATCAAAGAAACTTAACTTAAAAAGCATTATAATTCCTCAACCATACATAAACACCAAGGCTCAAACTTACCAAATTGCCATTTACACTTTCACTAAATACCATTTCAAACATCCAAAACATATTAATATTGTCATTTCCATACATACTAACCTAGTTCAAATATGAACTAAATCATGTCACAAGCAACCATTTTCAAGCCATCATCAACATGCCAAGAGAACCTTATACACAAGCACTTTAAAGTAACCAAAATCACATAACTTGGTAAGGCATCAAGGTGTACCAAACCAATATAGCTTTCCAAAGCTTATACATACCAAAACACCATTAACACATGCACCATAATACCATTACAAATCACCCTATACATGCCATTATAAACATTAGCCAAATTACTTCAAAACTACCGAATTGTCCACTGGATAGTGTGATAGATCTCCTACGAACTTCCAACCGATCGAGCTTCCGATAATCTGTAAAACAAAGGATAATAACTATGTAAGCAATGAATGCTTAGTAAGCCCATATAAACTTTAAACATAACATACCATTTCAATAATGAACTTTATAGAATAAATATAAATCTTTACCAATGTCATAAGCTTAACAAAATCTTATATAACACCATCAAACTCACAAGTTAGCATACTTGTTCATGATACATATGAAATCAACCATATATATATAAATATAACCTTTAATTCATCATCGTTACCATACGATCATGTTTAATTCTATTTGCTTACTTATCGTTTCCAATACCATGAGTTTAATATAAGCCTAATCAAGTATCATCAAGCTCACATGTTAGTAAATTCATTAACAAATCATATAGATTCATTTATAACATAAATAGATTTCATAAGATACATTACTTATGCGTCCAACCTTTCATAAAGTCATAAACCTTTCCATTGAGTCACTTAGCGTTCCATTAATTTTTTACCCGTTGAACTATCTAGAATTACATCGAATACTCGAAAAAGCTCACACGAAGTGTGCCTTTACATATAACCGTAATCTTTCCTTTACATCAATGCTCACACGAGCTGTGAAATGGGCCTGCTCACACGAGCTGTGGGTCGAAATGTTAAGTTAGACGATGCTGCTCACACGAGCTATGAAGAATCCACAACAAATGCAGGACCTCAGCCATCAGTAGGACATTCAAAAGCAGCATCCGAAACATGAAATCTCTAATGACATGTCATTTGTATCCTAAGAATTCCTAAGGTTCAACCAGGATTCAATATTCGTCAATTCATCATAGTGTTGATACGTTTGTATTTTGATTCATTTACATCAAACAACATAATAAATATTTAATTTAAACAACATTTAAATGATTACAGTTCATACGAACATACCAGACTAAATTGTAGCAATGACTAAATATAGGGGTTATTTAGTAATTTCTCTTCTCCTCGATTTATCACCCATTCTTGATCTAAAATAATAATTCCATTCAATTCACTAATTCTAATAGAAAAATAAATTCATTTTATGCAATTAAGTCCTTTTTGACATTTTTACAAAATTGCCCCCAACATTTAACTTTTATACAATTTAGTCCCTAAGCCCAAAACATGCAAATTGACCATTTTTATTCAATTTCATGTTTAGCTGAATTATTTGGAACCCTATTACAACCCATATTTATCCATAATTTACATTATTTTCCTTGAATTTTACCTTTTTCATAAATCAATCCCTGAACTTGAAAATCATCAAAAAATTCTTAACAAAATACTTATATTTAAAACAAAGCTTAATAATTTATCATAAAATTTCAAGAACACTTAAATTTCATCCATGGTAAAATTCTAAACATTTAACAATTTAACAAATTGATCCCCTGGTTAGCTAAAAACATAAAAATCATTAAAAACGGGATCAAAACGCATACCATGCACCCAAAATCAATTTGGCCGAATGGTTTTCCTCCCCTCACCATAGCTATTCAGTTGAAACCAAAAATAAAGAATGAAGAAGATGATCATTTAAGTTAGATTATTTTAGTTTTAATTATTTAATTACTAATATAACCTTTAAATTTCATAAAATGTACCATGCAACCTATCCATGATTATCCACTCACATTAACTATGGTATAATTACCATTAAAGTCCATTAATTCACCTTTTCAAAGCTAATTGATCCATTTAACTAATAGAATTCAACTTTTACAGCTTTTACAATTTAGTCATTTTCAATTAATTAACTATCTAAACATTAAAATTTCTTAACAAAACTTTAATACAACATTAATAACACTCAATGAATATTTAATAAAATATTTCTGGCTCAGTTTATAGAAATGAGGTCTCGATACCTCATTTTCTAAAACCTCTTGACTTTAGGGATATACCACTTGAACCTAATTATTCGTTCAAATAGCATAAATTGCCAATTCAAAATTTATTTTAATATTATATTTTACTTGTAAATATTAAATAATAACATTTATGAACTTACTCATCAAATTTGTGGCCCCGAAACCACTGTTTCTGACACCACTAAAAAACGGGCTGTTACAACTCTCCCCCTTACAAAAATTTCGTCCTCAAAATTTCTTACCTGATAACAGTTATTCAGACCAAAATTTTCTTCCACATTTTCAAGGGTAGTCCACAAAAAAATCCATCGTGACCTATTCCTAATCAGAACTCATATCAGAACGTAATATTACAAACAGTATTTGATACTCTATCTTGACTTATTGACATAACAAATATCTCAAGATTAACTCTGAAATTTCACGTTCTAATCCTGAGTACCAGTAACTTTGTCTCAAACCATTTTACATTTTCGTCGCTGTTTAATTAAAATCGAATAGACAATGTCGTGAACCTCGTATAAGATGTCCCATAAAATCCCAAAATTATTCAATGTACATATTCTAATATTTTTCTCTGCATTTCAAAAGAATTAGCGATTCAACCCTCGACTTCATGACACATAACCCATCTTAATTCAAGATCATCTGAATGAAACATTACTATAAACAATATATATTTTTCTCTGGTTGAAACTATATAGATACCTGACTTGACTGAACAAATTTGATGCTTTCCTGTACTAGCTTCACCATTAGTAGTACAACAATCGAGAAATTCCTAATAAATCACTTGTCGAAACATAACCGAAAAACTCAAATAATCAGGTTCCAGATACATTAGATAATTGATACATCTACATCTGTAGTTTTCAATTGATAAAAATTCCAGTTATTCTAACCCGACTAACATGTTATCGCTCTATCTGGCTAGCATACCATGGTTCTACATCCCATTTCATGAAAAGCTTCAAACAGTATCATTTAAATACAAGTGTGATAGTGCTACTATTAAAACGATTTTAACCATAATAACATTTCCCAATTATCACTGATCTGGTTGATATATCCCTGTATCATGTCTTCTAAAATATGAATTTCCCATTCTGACTGTCCGTCTGTTTGCCCGTGAATTCACAAAATTTATTCCCGAATCTATAGATGAACTCAAATACATACAACTCAACTAACTCTGCAAGTGTATAATCCTTTCTGACCAAAACAATGAGTTGGTCTTATCAACCTGATAGTAACAATTCAAAATATTTCTTTCTTCTTGTCGTCAAGATAATCCAGATATATAGTCTATCATAATTCCCTCAATATATCAGTCAAAGATCATAACAAACTGTATTAACTCATACGAAATATGACATCCAATTCTGACTTGCTGACATAATTCGAGATCATCTAAGTAAGAAAAATTAAAATGCGATGCTATGCTTGATCTTCCACCGTATACCCTTTTACTACTATTTATCCCTTCTTGAAAGCTAAAAGTTGAACATAATAAGACTATTCCCATACTTAACATCAAAGCATTGAATTATACTGGAGCTACAATCATCAGATGAATTAGAAGTACTATTTGCCCCTTTCTACGAAAACCTTCCCTTAGACAGACCACAATGCTCTAATAAGACAAACGTTATAACTATATAGCTAAAAAAATACCTCAAGTATCAATAATGCATTCCGAAGCAAATGAGAAAAAAGAAACCCAATATACTTCAAGTAACAACAAGTGCAACAACTCGACCTCTAAAAAGCTGAGATCTGTACCAACATACTCCCATGATCTAAACAAGAATTATAACCATATCAATCGTAATAATGTAACACCCCTAACTCGTATCCGTCGCAAGAACAGGGTTAGGGAGCGTTACCAAAATTTTTCAGAAGATTTTCAGATAAATCATGTCAATCACTATTCATTAACCGAGGTCATTCGTAACGTCCCCTTAAATGGACCCTCGAGGCCCAATACGAGCATTAGAATCGAGTCTTGACTTAATCGAAAACTCTAAGATTTTTTTGCAAAATTACAAAAATTTCCAAGTTGCAGGTCTCGCACGCCCGTGTGGTCCGAGGGACACGCCCGTGTGATCCTGGGACACGCCCGTGCTATAGGCCATGTTCGACCCCGTGTAACTCTCTTACTTATGTACACAGCCATTCCACACGCACGTGTGCTAGGCCGTGTGGTTAATTAATTCCTTTCGAAATTAAGTGCAGGTTTCACACGGCCAAGGTACACGCCCGTGTTCAAGGCCGTGTCTCCCACATGGCTGAGACACACGCCTGTGTCTCTGCCCGTGTGCTCAATTCTGAGCATTCTGTTTCTCAAATTTAAGGTGCAGGAGACACACAATCTAACTACACGCCCGTGTACCAGGCCGTGTGTCACACACGATCTTGACACACGCCCGTGTATTTGCCCGTGTGGACGAAATAAAGCCATCTCTAGCTTCATTTCTCCCCCAGAATCACACCAATGACCTGCACATAAACTCACACCTAAATACCAACCATTTCAAGCATTCAAGTTAAGCAAACTCCATCATTCAACATGGCATATCATTACATGCATTCATGTTTATAATCTTATCTTTTATAAGCATACTCATTTTACCTTTCTCAACCAATCAATATTAAACACTTATGTTATCTCCATAAGATAAACTTAAACACACATATATATACATGTACCAAAACATAATCATCACTAGCCATTCCAATGGCTAGATTACAATAATCATTTACATATACATGTCAATATGGCCAATATAACCTATACATGCCATTATAACCATAATTGCTTTACCATATTCACCGAATAGGCTGATGGATAGTGTGAGTGATCTCCACCAAGCTTCCAATCCAACGAGCTTCCGATTTACTCTAAAACAGGGAAATAAAACTAAGTAAGCATAAAATGCTTAGTAAGTTCGTATAACATGGTACTTAACTTACCATTCATTCTATTTTGAGGTAACTATGTAAGGCATATTCAATCAATTTGCCCTCAAGCCCTACACATATCCTCATTGCCCTTGTTAGTCCTATATTCCATAATAACATCACAAACATATATGGGCTCAACAACAATCAAGTTTCCATGCACATATGCTTTCTACAACATGTATTCATTTAACATGTATAAATCATCTATTTATATTACAAGTATAATTTCATAATAGTTCATCTCGAGTTCAGATCATTTCATATCAGAACTTTACCCATATTACTCAAAATATCAAGGTCACGATTAGTACACTCAAGGTGTACAAGTCTATAATCAAGGATATACATACTCATTAAATAAATTCCATGTACAATATCATCATTTCATATTTCTATAAATCAATTATCACGTATCGTTATTTTCTTGTATTTTAGGCCGATATTTGTAATAAATCATTTCTTATTCATATCTTCTCATGTCAAGAACTTTTACCCGTTGAAATTATTCGAAATATCGATGGATACACAGGTAGTACACTCGAGGTGTACAAATCAAAATCCGTCAATTCATGTCCAATGGTAACTATAAGGTGCTATTTCAGAGAGTACACTCTCAAGCCACATATATAAAAACAACAGGATTACCAGTTCAGGCTAAATCCTTTTTATGACATGTAACAGCCCGATTTAGGGGCTAGTCGGAACAGTGATCTCGGAATCACTAATTCGAGGATAGGGAATATTATTTTCATGTTATGTTATGTGTGATAACATGTTTATAAGGATGCATGAAAATTTTGGTGCCTTAATTTTAGCAATTTCTAGCTAAATTGTGAAAAAGGACTAAATCGCATAAAGTGCAAAAGTTCCATTCTATAGGCTAAAGGTACCAAATAGCCATGAAACATTAATTGGAGGATTTTAAAGGGAAATTAAACCATCTTGGATATGATGGCCGGCCATGTAGACAAGAGGGGACAAGAGCTTTTAATGTTGGTCAAAGTTGGTGGGTTAAAGGGATGTTATATAATAAAATAAAGAAAAGAAAAAGATATCATCTTTTTCTCTCTTCTTCTCCACCAAAAGTTGCAGCAAACAAGGGGTGTTTGAAGCTCAAAATTTCATCAACTCATTTCCTCTTCAAGTAAGTGATTTTGATGGTATTTCTTGAAGAAAATTGTACTTTTGAGATCCCTAAAGCTTAAGCTTTCTAAAGAGGGGACTATTTTGCATTATGGTAAAAAGTTTAGAGATTTTTCATGTGAGATTTTAAGTTGTTAGCTGAGTTTTTATGGAAGAAAATGAATGTTAGGATGGTGGTATACAACTTTTGTGAAATGTGTTGTCATGAAAACACCTAATTGGGACTAAAATGCAAAAGTTGTAATTTGTTCATTAAGGCATGAAATAGTTGAAATTATGGATAGTTATAAGAGGATTAAATGTTCAGCTAGGCTTCTTTAACAAGAAAATGTGATGAAAATTTATTTACGAGCCTAGGGGCAAAATTGTAATTTTGCCAAAGTATAGGGGCAAGATGGTAATTTTTCCTAAAGTGTAGATTATGGTGTATTATGATTTATAAGTGATTAAATTGGTAAATTCTGTTGTTCTAGATTAAAGAAATCGAGTTTTGGACCTAGAACGGGTGAAAAGAGAAAGGTGGGCAAAAGTCCATTTTCGGACCTTTCGACATCGAGGTAAGTCCATGTGCTAAATTATGCAATTCTAAGTGAAGTATTTAATGTTCCAATATCGTGTGGAATGCATAATCACACTATGAGTGTATTGAATGTATTTTAACGAGATGTCAAGAGAATTGTTCTTAGGAATAGAGGGAAAGCAAATAGTAAGGTATGTTGATAATTAAGGTCCCGTATAAGACCATATTTGGAATATGGCCTCGGTATGAGATATTGAATAAGAATATGTCAGGGACATGGCACCGATATGATATTTCATGTGAGGCCCTATCAGGGGCATGATGTTGAGGTGAGATTGTATGTATGAGATTCAAAAGTGTTATTTAATAATTTGAGTGATTCCACAGATATGTTGGAAACGAGAATATATGTGGTTGTATCATGAGAGGTACAGGTATGTGTTAGAACTAAATTAAGGTGAATTGGGTACGCGATTAACCCATAGTGGGTCATGTGTGTATGATGCATCTTAATTGTATGTGTTGTTTTTATAATTGCATTGCGTAAAAGTAAATGATCATTGTAGAAATCTATATAAGGATGTCAATGTGTGAGGATATTCTCAGATGAACATTTGAAATTGGGAAATGCAGGTGATTATATATATGTATATCCGTAAATGTATAATAATGGTGGGCTGTGTGCGATACCACCTTCCTAATTATTAGTGATGGGTTGTGTGCGATACCATCAATAATGTTATTAATGGTGGGCTGAGTGCATTACCACCTTATTATTCATTATCGATGGGCTGTGTGCGATACCATCGAGTTTAGTTTCAATTGGTGGGCTAAGTGCGATACCACCCTATTAAAGAATGGTGGTGGGCTAAGTGCGATACCACCCTATAAGAGATTCGATGGTGGGCTAAGTGCGTAACCATCGAGAGATTGGTAGCATGAGTGGTTTATTGAGAATGCATAATGTGTTGTTTTATATGATCTTGTAATGATCAGTGCAGGATGTATGCTAATTAAACGAGTGAATTGGCTTGTGGCATGGTAAGTTAATGAATGCGAGCATTAAGCCGAGATATGGTTAGAATGTGGTAAGAGACGAAATGAGTAAGCATTATGAACGATTGAATAGGTAACTGTGAGTTCAAGAGTAAAACTCATTCTAATACCTTGTGATTGAGTATAAGCATATGAATATTGATAGTTGATTTTTAATTGCATATGAACTTACTAAGCATTATTGCTTACCCTTCTTTCTTTCTCATCTCTTATAGGTTAATTTAGCTAGCTCGGGTTGGAGACCGCCGGAGATATTTTCACACTATCGAGGAGACACATGGTATGAGGTATCAAGTTATTATGAGTCATGGCATGTATAGGGCTAGTACATGAGGTTGATTAAGTCATTGTTATTGTGCCAAATGTGTTGGCCTAAATGAGTTATGGGATAATTGTATAATGCCATAGTTGTTGGCTATTATGTTATATGAAAAGATGTAACTATCTATGTGGGATGGCAATTCAATTTGAGTAATTATGAATGTGATGGATGAGTATAAGTTGTGTAAGCTATAAGGATGCAAAGAGCTTGGCAAATAGCCTTGTTCTGGTTCACATGGGTAGGCACACGGGCGTGTGTCTAGGCCGTGTGAAGTCTGCACTTTAAAATTAGAATTGGAATGGTCACACGGTTAAAGCACACGGGCGTGCCGAGGCCGTGTTGAATAAGTCAGAATACTAAGGTATGACACACGGTTTAGGCCCACGGGCGTGTCAAAATCGTGTGTGATTAGTCAGTGTCGACCACGGGTGAAAGGCACGGACGTGTGATAGGGTACACGGGCGTGCTCCCAAAATGCATGGGCGTGTGCCTTAACCGTGGGCAAATTGACAGAATACTGGGTTTTTAGGCACGGTCTAGGGACATGGGCATGTGTGCCTATGCACGGGCATGTCTCGTTCTACACGGGCGTGTGAGCCCTGTAATTGAAGAGAAAGATTTTAAGAATCGTAAAAGTTTCGGATTAGTCACGATTAGCCTAAGTAGCGACCGTGAGGCTTAAGTCCTGTAATGCCTCGTACCCCGTTCCGGTATTAGATACGGGTAAGGGGTGTTACATGACATATGCTTTAAAGAGCTTGATCTGGATTACCCGTCCGGGCTAAATCATTTTAAAAATGAGGTCAATAGGATTACTCGACCGAGCTAAATCCCACCAGCAACAAATGCAGGGCCTCATTCATTTCGGGAAATCACATATCCATCGATTTTCATTTATTCAAACGGGATTTAATATTTTTCTTAACATAATTACTCATGTGATTATTTCATCTATTAATCTCAATTGTATACAACAATTCTTTTAACCACATTCAATATTCAAACCAAGTACAAGAAAAACCTTCTATCATTTAAATCAGGCATTATAATTTATCTGGTATTTCTCGGATATGTTTACAGGACTTAACTTTTGTTAATTATTCTTGATCATGTAACAAAGTTCATATTTATAACATTCAAATAATTCAAATGATCACATTCCACATTCCTTCCGAGCATAAAAGTAATTTTTTTATCGTTTATCCTTTATCGGGCATTATCTTGACCGGGCTTTGTCAGGTATACTTTCAATGTCATATACATATATGATATTTATACAATTCACAAAAACAACATCTAATTCAAGCATATAAAATACACAATTTAGTTACACGAACTTACCTCGATAATTTGTTTGTGTTCGTAAAATCTACTAATCTGACATTTTCCTCTTTTCCTCGTTCTAACTCCGAATTTGGTCTATCCGGATCTATAAGAGTAAATTTAACATCAATTTATTACATTTCATATTCAAGTGGTCTCAATTTACATCCTAGGCAAAATTACCATTTTGCCCCTAACTTTTCCATAAATTCCAATTTCGTCCCTAGGCTTGGAAAATTAAATTTATGCAATTTACTCTCTATTCCAAGCCTAACCAAAATTCCAACATAAAATTTACAGCACATATTTTCTAAAAATTTCAGAATTTTTCATCAATTTTCACCATTTTGCATTTTAGTCCCTAAATCATGTTTTCATCAAAAATCACTTTGTAAAAGTTGTTTATCTATCATCAACCTTTCATTTTCTACCATAAATTTCTAATTTTCAACATATACATCCATGACCCATTTTCCATACTTTGGTAACTTCTCAAATTAATCCCCCAAATAGATAGATTAAACTATCCCGGTTTCAAAAATATCAAAATTACTAAAAACAAGATAAGGAAACTTACCCAATTTGGCCATGAAAGTTTCTTCTCTCTCTCCTAGGGTTTCCATGTATTTTTGGGGAAGAAGATGATAAAATAAGATGATATTTCTTTTTTTATCATCTTTTAATTAATTAAATATTTTTACTTTCCAATTTAGTCCTTACCCTTTTTCTAAATTTACATGGATGAGTCACCAAAATATCTACATACTTTTCTTTAATGGTCTAGTTACCATATAAGGACATCTAGTTTTGAATTCCATAGCTATTTAATCCCTCTAGCTACTAGAATTCAACTTTTACATTTTATGCGATTTGGCCTTCTCGTAATTAACCACATAATCGGTAAAATTTTCTTATCAAAATTTTCACATGACTTTTCTAACATAATAAGGTCCATATAATAAAATAAAAATAAATTTTATTTTCAGCTCGGATTTGTGGTCCTGAAACCACTGTTCCGATTTCACCGAAATTGGGCTGTTACAAATAATCCCAAGCCAATGTGTATCTTTTGCAGGTGGACTATATATGATAAAGTATACAATAAGAACGATAAGAAAACCAAGATAAGAGGTCCAAGATATAAACCCCTACTATACTCCCAAGAATATAACCCATTTCTATTATGTCAAAATATGCAAATTATGAGCCTTCCAGACACAGTCGTCCACATCCAAGCTATTTCTATTGAAGACCATAGGGCATAATAAGAACATATTGATTGCTAAAGAAATTGATGATACCCCAAAGAAAAATCTAGAAGGAGAATATCGTTCAGATGCACTAGAACCAGCTGTAACATAAATAACACAAATTCCAAATGCATAAAACAGAATAACAACTAGTAGAAGTAGAAAAATAACAGCACATGAATTTTACCATCGAGTCTTATACCAAAACATAATTGAATAGAATGCCAAAAATTGAGCAATGTCGATCATTAATCAGCCAGACTAACAATACTTCTGCCTACCATCATGACTATCCAACATCCTCACACAATAAGAACCACATCTGAAGATAAAACAAATACATAGAATATCCAGATGAGATGATTGTAAGGTACTTGGCCATAATGGTTGCATTCAGCTCTATTTACATTTCGAACACTACCCCACTGACTATTAAAGTCATCGGTGATCTCACATTATTCTGTTCCACTAAAGTAATCAATTCAGAAGAAATCTCGGTTAACCTGTTCTTTAGATACTAAACCAGATAAAGTTGATTACTAGTAAAGAACTTCTCCTTTTAACAGTGACGTTGCACATCCCAAATAGTCTTCAGAAAAATCTAATCTCATCTAGAACTCTCTGTATTCCCAACTCTCAGCTCTATTCACATTATTACTCACTCAATCGCTAACTCTTCGCCTCCTCTTTTGCAGACTTAATCAACATAAATCTTGTGAGTATTACATTGTATAAGACTCTGAGGATGAGGGGGTGGAGGTCGTCAAGCCACAAAATTTGATTCTCATATATACACATCAAACATAACATTCATTATTAACATAAATACTATGAATCTCTACTCTAACCTTTACAAATTTTGTGTATCATTTGAAA
Source organism: Gossypium sturtianum (assembly GCA_025698515.1). Taxonomy (NCBI): domain Eukaryota; kingdom Viridiplantae; phylum Streptophyta; class Magnoliopsida; order Malvales; family Malvaceae; genus Gossypium; species Gossypium sturtianum. Next base: position 30,500,708 of record CM046948.1, read on the forward strand.
CCTTTTAATTGTAGACTTGCATATTGCTTTCAGCATCATCAAAATTAGCTCAATTGGAAGACATCTTTATCTATATGAAAACATAATTCATTTTGAGTCAGGAGATATCACACTATCACAGATTATATAATGGCATGTATTTGTAGACTCCATATATACTACGTTCAGTCTGAGAATCGACTAAATCGTAACTCTAATACCAGTAAATGTAACACCCCTAACCCGTATCCGTCGCCGAATTAAGGTTACAGAGTATTACCGATCAACTAAACACCATGCATCATCATATTGTTCAATAACTTAAACATATCATAAACCATTCATATACACGCATATTGTCCCAAAATTGAGCCCTCGAGGCCTTAAAAATATCTTTGAAGCAAATCGGGACCAATTGGAAACAATTTGAAAAATTTAGAAAAAAGATGCAAAATTTTGCAAAGAATGGATCACACAGCCGTGTGCCTTACACGACTAAGACACACGCCCATGTCTCAGTCTGTGTAACCTTCAAACTAGGTACACATGGCCGTGTCCTAGCTTATGTCCTCACCCGTGAAACTCTCTAAGTAAGGTCACATGACCATGTCACACGCCCGTGCGCCAGGCCTTGTGTTAGGCCTTACAACTCACTGGCTTGCAACCTAATAAATCATCAGATGACACACGACCGTGTCGCCAGGCCGTGTGTCTCACACGGCTGAGTCACACGCTCGTGTCTCAGGCCGTGTGGACTCAAAAATTCACATGAAATCAAGCCATTTCCTAACCAATTCATGCATAAACTTTAAATCCATTGTGCACACTTTCAAGGTACTAAAGCATCATTCAAATACACAATATCATGCTAATTCAATCAACTTAATTATCTAACCAATATGCCATTCAAAGGCACTACAATTACATCCAAACACTTTTTACCAAAACATGTTAACATTACTTAATTCCATACATAAAGACCTAATTCCTTTATGTACTTAACCACAACATAAATGACCATTACCAAGCCAACATCTCATACCAAGAGACCATGCACATCATTTACCTAAAAGTGATCAAAGAAACTTAACTTAACAAGAATTATAAGTCCATCAACCATACATAAACACCAAGGCTCAAACTTACCAAATTGTCTTTTACACTTTCACTAAATACCATTTCAAACATCCTAACCATGTTAATATTGTCATTTCCATACATACTAACCTAGTTCAAATATAAACTAAATCATGTCACAAGTAACCATTTTCAAACCATCATCAATATGCCAAGAGAACCTTATACACAAGTACTTTAAAGTAACCAAAATCACATAACTTAGTAAGGCATCAAGGTGTACCAAACCAATATAGCTTTCCAAAGCTTATACATACCAAAACACCATTAACGCATGCACCATAATACCATTAAAAATCACCCTATACATGTCATTATAAACATTAGCCAAATTACTCAAAAACTACCAAATTGTCCACAGGATAGTGTGATAGACCTCTGACGAACTTCCAACCGATCGAGCTTCCGATAATTTGTAAAATAGATGATAATAACTACGTAAGCAATGAATGCTTAAGAAGCCCGTATGAACTTTAAACATAACATACCATTTCAATAATAAAATTTATAAAATAAATATAAACCTTTACCAATGTCATAAGCTTAATAAAAAGCCTATATAACACCATCAAACTCACAAGTTAGCATACTTGTTTATGATACATATGAAATCAACCATGTATATCTAAACATAACCTTTAATTCATCATCGTTACCATACGATCATGTTTCATTCCATTTTCTTATTTATCGTTTCCAATACCATGAGCTTAATATAAGTTTATTTAAGTATCATCAAGCTCACATGTTATTAGATTCATTAACAAATCATATAGATTCATTTATAACATAAATAGATTTCATAAGATACATTACATATGCGTCTAGCCTTTCATAAAGTCATAAACCTTTCCATTGAGTCGCTTACCGTTCTATTATTTTTCTTACTCGTTGAACCATCTAGAATTACATCGGATATTCAAGAAATCTCACACGAAGTGTGCCTTTACATATAACCGTAACCTTTCCTTTACATCAATGCTCACACGAGCTGTGAAATAAGCCTGCTCGCACAAGTTGTGGGTCAGAATGTAAGCTACACGATGCTGCTCACACGAACTATGGAGAACCCACAATAAATTTAGGACCTCAGTCATCGGTAGGACATTCAAGACCAGCACCCGAAACATGAAATCCTTAATGAATTGTCATTTTTATCCTAAGAATTTTTAAGGTTCAACTGGGATTCAATATCCGTCAATTCGTCATAGCGTTGATACGTTTGTACTTCGATTCATTTACATCAAAAAAACATAATAAATATTCAATTTAAACAACATTTAAATGATTACAGTTCATACGAACTTACCAGACTAAATTGCAGCAATGACTAAATACAGGGGCTATTTGGTAATTTCTCTTCTCCTCAATTTATCACCCGTTCTTGATCTAAAATAATAATTCTTGTAACGCCCCGAATTTTGGGGCTAGAAGTTTTGGGTTTTGTGGTTAGGGTCAGTGAGTTGGCGGTGCTATTGATTTTAGTGGCACGTCTAAGTGACAGAATGGGCCTGCTGGTCTGGTGGTTGAGTGGGTGTTAGTGAACCTTTGAGTTCTAGGTTTGAGTCGATGTGTAAGCATTCTGGGAACCTCTTTATTGAGTTTTATTTTGTTTAGTTTTAAATTAATATTTTAATTATTGGTTGTGGTTTTTATTTTTATTTTTATTTTTTATTTTTATTATTTTGACTTTGCGCCTGGACGTTTTTTTTTCTTCTTTTCACTTTTTGGTTCTCTGTCTCTTTTTTTCTTCGTTTGGGTTTTTTTTTCTTTGTTTTCTTTCTTGCGCTTGGGAAACTGATTTTCGCTGCATAGATATTGAGGAATTTTGCTCCTCCATCATCAAAATAGGTGTGGGATTCGAATCTTGTCTACTTTTACATTTATGAATTGTCATTTCTTCAACTCTCAATTGTGTTCTAAACTATTGAATTTGGGTGTTAGTGGCTGAAAAAGGTTTGGGAAATACAATTTATCCGAACCTCTTCTATCATTGCGATGGTTGGGCCTGTTATGATGGCTGAAATAGCACTTTTTGGCCTGTTCCGAAGTGGTTTCGTGGCCACTAGGGTTCCCGCACGGGCGTGTGCCAGTCCACACGATCGTGTGCCTCTGAGAGTTATGGTTTTCGGGTGAATTTTAGTGCCACACGGCCTGGCGACACGGTCGTGTGGCTGATTTGGGGATTTTATCATTTCTCACACAGCCGTGCCTCTCAAGCACACGGGCGTGTGAGTTTGGGGATTAGGGTTTGAGTGATTTGATGCCACACGGCCTAGCCACATGGCTGTATAGCTAATTTGGGAATTAGGGATTCCACACGGGCGTGTGTGTTATGGACACACGACCGTGTCTGGTGGGAACACTGGCGTGTGAGACCCTCACACGGCCGTGTCAGCCCTGTACTCAAATTTAGTACAAATAGACAGAGAGTTACACGGCCTGTCCCCACGACCATGTTCCTGGTCCACACAGGCGTATGCCTCAGTCACACGGCCATGTGCCCCTCCTCACACGAGCTTTTGATCTTCCACACGGCCTAGGCAATACCACACGGTCAGAGTACACGGGCGTGTGGTCTTAAGACACTTATAATGGTTTTGTATGCATTTCTGATATGAATATGTGTTTGTGTGTGCTCTGACCCTTAACTAAGTTTAGTGAGGGGGTTCAAGACTCGATATCTATGATGATTGTGTGTGATGTATGATTTTGAATCGTGCGAGAAAGCGTGCTACGAATCGTTTTCGACGATCGTATGCGTTAATGTGTCTCTGTTCTGTTAGCTTGAATGCATTCATGCATTTGCATTAAATATTTTGCGTTGGGTTGTGAAGAGAAGGAAGGCAGATATCATCTTTGAATCGGCGGTTTAGCTTGCAAACTTATACGTATAGCAATTTATCGCCTTCATCATCGCGTGCGTGCGTCGCTTACCTTCATCGCGCACTATTATCTCGTCCGCGGTTTAAGCGCAACATGACTGTATAGTGGATTACCGCATTGCACTGTACTATACGTACGTCAGCTTTGCTACGTACCATTATCTGATCTGGCCTATACCGCGGTCTATCGTATTGCACAGTACAGCACATACGCTAGCCCTGCTGTATATTATTATTTGAAAGGCTTAGTCCACGTATGTGGAATGTAGGGTTAGATGGGCCTTCTGAGGTCCTAGTTGGTGTGATTGGTTGGATGAACTTTAACAGCTCTTATGAGGTGTGATCGGGGGATGGAGAGGTGTGTTGGCTGGATGGGTGGGTTATATTTATCCGATCGCATTTCATACGCATGCATGCATGTGTTCGATTGCAAGACTGGTTGTCTGTAATCTGTTTGTCTGATCAGCATTTGAGGTGAGTATTTGAGTGAATTTGATGTGCTCTGGTTGTTAAGTTCTGTTGGGACATTATTTTCAAGTGTGCGTTCTGACTCCGTGAGTAACTGAAAATCTATTGTGCTACTGTTTTGAATTTTGTATCTCTGTTTGAGACTTGTTTCGGACTCACACTGAGCTCGAGTAGCTCACCCCCTCTTAGTGTTTCTTTTCAGGTACCCTTTATAAATTCTAACGCTGGACTCAGTATGCGAAGGTCTCAGACAGTCTCGGTGGAAAATAAATTATCGGTTTGGGTTTTCGGTTACTACTTTGTTAATCAGTTTTGAAATGTAAGGATTTATAAAAATTGTGGTAAAATTCCGTTTTAATTTTTATGCGATTTTATTTCAGTTAAATAAGTATTAAACTTAACTCTAATTTTACCATATGAATTTTAAACGGTTAAGTGTTTCGATTTAACGTGATAACTTGCTTTGTAAAAATTTACCTATGATCACTTCGGTGATTAATGTAACATCCAGGATTCGGTCTAAACTTCTAGGCCGGGTTTCGGGTGTTACAATTCCATTCAATTCACTAATTCTAATAGAAAAATAAAGTCATTTTATGCAATTAAGTCATTTCTGACATTTTTACAAAATTGCCCCCAACATTTAACTTTTATACAATTTAGTCCCTAAGCCCAAAACATGCAAATTAACCATTTTTATTCAATTTCATGTTTAGCCGAATTATTTTGAAACCTATTAAAGCCCATATTCATCCAAAATTTACATTATTTTCCTTAAATTTTACCTTTTTCATAAATCAGTCCCTAAACTTGAAAATCATCAAAAAATACTTAACAAAATACTTATATTTAACAACAAAGCTTAATAATTTATCATAAAATTTCAAGAACACTTCAATTTCATCCATGGTAAAATTCTAAACATTTAACAATTTAACAAATTGACCCCCAGGTTAGCTAGATTAAGTTAATACGAGTCTAAAAACATAAAAGTCATTAAAAACGGGATCAAAACACACACCATGCACCCAAAATCAATTTGGCCGAATGGTTTTCCTCCCCTCACTATAGCTATTCGGTTGAAACCAAAAATAAAGAATGAAGAAGGTGATCGTTTAGGTTAGATTATTTTAGTTTTAATTATTTAATTATTATTAAAACCTTTAAATTTCATAAAATTTACCATGCAACCTATCCATGATTATCCACTCATATTAACTATGGTATAATTACCATTAAAGTCCATTAATTCACCTTTTCAAAGCTAATTGATCCATTTAACTAATAGAATTCAACTTTTACAGCTTTTACAATTTAGTCCTTTTCAATTAATTAACTATCTAAACATTAAAATTTCTTAACGAAACTTTAATAAAACCTTAATAACACTCCATGAATATTTAATAAAATATTTTAGGCTCGGTTTATAAAAATGAGGTCCCGATACCTCATTTGTTAAAACTACTTGACTTTAGGGTTATACCACTTGAACCTAATTATTCGTTCAAATAGTATAAATTGCCAATTCAAAATTTATTTTAATACTATATTTGACTAGTAAATATTAAATAATAACATTAACGAACTTACTCGTCAGATTTGTGGCCCCGAAACCATTATTTCCAATACCACTGCAAAATGGGTTGTTACATACACATTGCTTAAAAGTCCAAAAAAACAGTGGAAAACTCTTTTTCCAGGGATCAAGCGATCATCGTAATATGCAAGTTCTATTTGCAACTCGATTATGGAACTTAGTACTTACCGCTCCAGTACCAGACAATAGCCACAATTCATTGTAGGATTTCTCCCACCTACTGTGCACCTTTTCCAACGCCTTCTGCTTTGCCAACCATACCTTGTGGTAGGACACGGTGTAATTGAATTCGCTACGGATGTGTGCGATCAAAACAGGGACTGGAATCCTAGGATTCACTTTGACCATGGGTAATATAAAGTTAGATATCATGTTCGAATCCAATTTCAGACGATCATTCAAAATGCCTAAAAAAACAATAAATTTGGTCACCATACATAAATGTCGATCGAAAAAAAAAGGCCAGAATTTGAGTCGATGTTATTAACCATGATACATACCAGTTACAACATATTTATGTAGTGCGGTAAACTTCCTGATCGTCTAGAACGTCGATTTCTTTCTAACAGGTGCCATGATTTTCCATGGACATCCTGTTCCACGTATTGCGCACTTCGCCTTATATTTCTCGGATCGAGAGCATGTAACAATGAAGTTGACACCAATTTGTATGTTATATCTCTTGACTACAGCTACAAAAGCATCTTTGGAGTCAAACTTCATCCCAACCTTTAAATGGTTGAAATTTGTTGACGAAGTTGCATGCCTTTGTCTTTTGTGAGGGAGGTTTGGGAATTTTAAACCTCATTCAGTAGCAAGATCGAGAGTTCGCATGTGGGATAAGGTTTTGTTCACCGTGAAACCTGGGTCATCTTATCGAGCAATGTTCGAAGCTTCACTGTCAGATCCATCGTCTTCTAGTTCAGTAGGAATGGGATCCGATTTTAAAATTACTATAATTTTCACACCATCGAGCCTACCTCTTCTATTGGGTCATTATCTATTTCTTTGTCCTCTTTGACCTCTTTGTTCTCTTCTCCCTCTTTATTATCAACCTCGGTTGAAGGTCTAGGGTTGGATGTGCCCTCATCAGTCAAGGTTGTTAGGAGTAGATCATTTGTTCTTGTAAATTCGATGTTAACCCCAAAATCACTTCTGTTTGGCCTACCGTAGTAACTTGATGTCATACCTGTATGAATGTTATTGGTGTTGATCATCGACCTATCGAAGTTAAAATCAAAGGAACTGACAGAATGTCGTGCAGGTGTGTCGTAAGCCCGGTGACCAAATACATCTAACTGTCGCCACCCCAATAATCGAGGGATGAAACTAATGAATGCCTCGCCATTGATGATGATTCCAGCGGGTCTTGGTATGAGCTTTGCAGTAATTATGTGAATCCACCACACAACCATGTGGTGGGACTTTTAGCTTCTTGATATGACGTGAAATTTGGTGGACTCGATGTAATTGAGCTCAAGCCACCTTTGTCCTCTTCAACGAAGTCGGCATATAACTCTAGTACAAAATTCTCACTAGAGCAATGGGATTCAATCACCTGCTCCAGATCGTTCTCCTTAATGATCTCAAAATGACATATCTAGAGGGGTCCAATCTCGAAATTCTTCTCTTGATCCCTATTTTGCGCCTAATCCTTATCTAAAGCTTTTTAACGTTATGGTCCGGTTGAATGCCAGATCTTCAGATTGTGCTAATACAAAAACGGGCCCAATTTCGGTCAAACAAATTTGACCGCTGTAATGGATAACAACTCTGACTCTCTGTTCATCTTCAACCAAATAGCCTATTCCACATGTTTAAAATCGAGAAAATAAAAAAAAAATATAGTTCTCATCACCCAAAATCATAAACCTACACATAATTTAATGAATTACCTTTGCATCGACAACAACATAGGAACGAATTTCAAGTTTTCACGACAACATTGATTACTCCTAAATACCAAGTATCCTTTAGCAGATTGTCGAGCCAATGCAACTTGGCCTCCGAGCAAATCCTCCAAATTTGTCATGATGTCTTTGGTAGTACAAAAATTCTCGTGTTGCTTTTGCAACACACTACTCATGCTCAGTAACATATAACATCGATCAATCGAGTCAAAATCTCTACAGCGATTTCTCGCTTTGGGCTGAGCTTCAGGAGGGCACGTTTTGTCAAGAATGAATTTGTGTTTCTCACTGCTGAAAACTATCAACAAGTTCTGTTTCCGTTCGCGAAAGTTATCCCTATTTAATTTATTCTCAATACGAATGCTAATAAGAGGAGTAGAAGACATATTTGAACTGAAAAAAATAAAGATTCACTAATTACTATCTTTGTATTGAGCAAATATTTTTCTTTTCAGCAACATATCAAGAATGTCGTATGATGCATGTGTCTTGTATTAAAACCTTGAAAAAAAATTCGTTGCTACGATCATTCTCACACCCATCAACCATGTCGCCTTAGGGTCCCATGTTTAACTAGCAAGAACATGGATTACATCCAATCAGTTCGTAAATCTTAATTCTTAAGACTCCACACGAACTAACGACCGTTTAACGTTTGGTCATCATCTCTAGCTTAAATATCATTTCTTAGGAAACTATTTAATAAAAGATGATCTTGAGTGTGTAACCATTGACTCAACACCCATCATGAATATGCTTTCATTTGTGAGTCATCTTGGGACAATCTCTCTGAAATTCATGCATGACTAGTTGCCCTTAAAAGGAAATCTTATCTAGTGAACCCATATGACAAAGTTTACCTTGAGGTAAGGCCAGAGTAGGACCCGGCTCGAAACTTTATCATGCTATCACTTAGGGACCATCAATGGAGGTCGTAGGTCTTGTTCAATGACCTTCTCCCACTCAATATTTTAAAAACATGCAATGTTTTTTATCCCAAATTTCAAGAATGATCATACAATAATCCTAGTGACATTCTTACTTAATCTAAATGGCATGCTTCCAATATATGCATGGCATGCTGTGGCAATTTTATAATATCCATTCATAAGAATCAATCAATCTTAAAAAAAATAATTTTGATTCTCCACAATTTTTCTTTTAAGGGAAAAACCGAAGAAGTGAATGAGAACCGTACACCAGGTAGGGTCCCAGGAAAAGGAGGTGAATCAAATTTGACCACTTAAAAACCAAGCCTTTCCTAGCCAGAGCCAATCCTAGACATGCACCTTCTCATTACCACACTTCTCACAGTTATCGAATAATTTAAAGAAGTGAATAGAACAATACAACACATGTATTTTCTCATTACCTCACTTCTTATTATCAATCAACTGTGGATCATCTCATATATATAAACAATTATAAATCAGATATATAATGAGATAGGTAATTAAAAAAATAGCTAGCCAAGGTTTCCATGATTCTATTTCTAGAAAATAAATGAAAAAAATAAAATTACATAATTTTTCACCACAATGATAGTCCACGGTCTATTTGCTAAGAACCACAGCCTCGGCAAAAACCAATTATATAACAAATATATAATATCGCATCTATTCCCATATATAACTCAAAACATGCATAAGATCTAAAGAATGTCACTTTCTATGTAATCAAATCATTCAAGAAGAAGAGAAATTTATTTTGATTATCTGTTTATACTTATAGATAGAACACAACCTAGCTCTGATATCAATTGTTGGAAAAAGGGGTTTGAAAACGCAGTAGAAAATAGATTTAGGGAAAAACTAGAGTTTTAATTTTTTTTCCAAAATAAGATCTTGGTTGTGATATCTAAAATAATAAAAGCTTAATCAAACTTGTACATTTTCAATTCATCTAGGATAAGCGCTTTGACCAAGTAGTCTTCAACGCTATCCTCAAGCTCACGTCGTTGAGTGTGGGCTCGCTTCGAATCAGAAAATTTTTACAAAATTACCAATAGGGTAATTTCGCAATTTCTCTAAACTTTTTGGTCAAGTTGTAAATAAAAAAATATCTCTAGAAATTTTGTGGAATAATCTCTTCAGAGAATTTTCTCTCTACAACTTTCTCTTAAATTCAAGTGTGTGTAAATAATGACCCAAGGCTCTCTTTATATAGGAAAAGTTTAGACAGTTCAACTATGATTAAACTTAATCACTTTAATATTAAATTAATATAACATTTATCAAGATTAATTTTAGATTAATTTTAATATTAAATCTTATTAAAATAATAGAATATTTATCTATAAGATAAACATTAAATTAAATTTAATATAAAGATAATCACTTTAATATTAAATTAATAAAATACTATTAAGATAAGTATTAAATTTAATTTAATATTAATCTATTAAAATAATATTATTTTTGGAATAATTAATCTGAAATCAAATTCTCTACTAGAGTCTTAGTAGGAGTGTAACTCTTCCACTGCTCAACTACAAACGATCAACCGCCGTCGGTCATCGACCACCAAAAATGTCGCAATTGCGACCACGGCGCCGTTGTGTGTCCGGTGATACAAAGCGACACCCTTACGACACCCGAGTTGGTTAATTCTTTGCCGATTTGGTCCGGGTTAATGACGACCTGGCCGGTTCAGTCTAGCCACCAGTTGGACCATCGGCTCGGTTTCACATACCGGGCTCGGTTCGACTAATTTTTGGGTCTTGGTCTCGATTTTAGGCTTTCAAGCCCAATTTACGATCTCAGGTCCAATTTTTAAGTTCAATTACCCATTAGGCCAATTGTTTGACTTGAAAATTAACTTCCAAAAATACCATATTAATTTTAATTGATTTGATTAATTTAATTTTACTTGATCAAAATTAATTTTTCCAAAAATCACTTAGATTTTCCAAATTAATTTTTCATGAAAATTCTTTAATCAAATTCTCTAGTTGAACAATTCTCACGACCACCTAATTTAATTCCACATCGAATAAATCGACTCAATTAAATTATTCCCAAAGTCGTGGAATTTACTTCTGATTCAAATGCTGTCCGATCGAGCTTTTGTTGAGCTAGCGGAGGGACCAATCAGACATATACAATTAGGCTCTAGTGATTGCAATTATGTCCAGAAGCATCGTTCTGATAATTCGCAATTACTTACTTAATCATGGAGTCAGTCCACAAGAAGTACCATGATTGAAAACTCTTTATTGTATACTCTTTACGAAAATAATTCATCCAACTACTTTGTCCAATGACCTCGTCATGTGTGTGTTACCCTCATATGATATCCTTGGTTCCTTTGAGTTAAATTCGTTCACTCAATATAGTCCTATTTTATCTCATTGTCACCATTGTGTCTTCTTAATGATTAATATGATCACTGTCAACAAATAACTGTGATAAATTGCTCGTTCGAGAAAAAACAACCAGTGGTCACGTTCCATATTTATCAATCCACACAATGCTAATGAGAGGATATCATTAACTCTTTAATTGAGTTATGAATTCCACTGTTGCTAGTAAAGTCATGTCATAAACAAGTCATGTCCCCAACATACCGGCTATGGGCTCGATCATCTTTAGAGCATAAGCCTCCACTTATATCAAAGCACATGAGTTGCATACGCATGGTCAGTGACTAACTCAGGATTTAGGTAAATCACACCATGAACGTTACAAGTGAATTAATTCACAAACGGATTCAGAATTAGTTCATCTAGGGTCCAATCCAATGTATCATTCTACCAATGAATACATCTATATCTCTACTTGTGGAGTCAACTGCTCTGATAGCCAAGACTAGCCATCTCCCTAATTGGAATTATAGACGACATAATAATCATTCTCAGTATTTGAATCAAATGTTCACTTTAATTCTTTTACGGGATTACGGACTCATTTAGATTATCTACTGAAGTAAGTTGTCTTTCTCGCAATGTAAACATTCTGTACAATGCTACTTATCTTCAGTTTGAACTTTAGGCAATCAATGAGCTAATATTTGATTGTCACAATTTCGCTATGCATGCAAAATATAAAAGACATAATAGTGAAATGTGAAATTAACTTTATTTATTTATTCATCGTTCAAATAAATAGAAAACAATTACATGTTTACTACAATATGGGCACATTTCCCAACAAGATGAACAATCTGCTTAGAAGGTCGGTATGGAAAATCAAGGGCCTGTATTGAGTTCTTTCTATAGAGCTATTTTGTGGGGGAGAAAACACTCCCCCACAGCAGCATTTTTCTAGAATCATGAAATTTGTATCAAAGGAATCTTGGGTTGTAGGGGCTCAATGGCAAAAAAAATCAAGTTGGCCTGGGGGTTGAAATGGCCAGAGAGAAAACGCTTCCTACATGATGCGTTTTTCAGCCACATGTAACAGCTCAATTTTCAGTGGTGTCAGAAACAGTGATTCGAGATCACTAAATCTGACGAGTAAGTTTGAAAATTTAATAAATTAATATTTATGAGTTAAGTGTGATTTTAGAAATATTCTTAAACTAGTGAATTTTGTGATTTAAAAGAATTTATTAGGTAAATTGGGTTAAAAACAAGGTATCGAGACCTCAATTTCATAAACCAAGCTATAAATATTTTTATAAATATTTACGGAGTGTTATTAAATTAGTATTAAAATTTCGTTAGAAAATTTTAACGTTTTGATAGTCAATTAATTAAAAAGGACTAAATTGAAAAAGGTACAAAACTTATTAAAAAGATTAAATAGCTCAAGTGTTAAATGAGGGAGGACTAAAAGGGAAAATTAGCCCAAAGGGGATGGTTGAGGTGGCATTGGCAAGAAAAAACTCTAAAAATTTGGTCAAATAGGAGTAAAATTGGAAATTTTACAAAATAAAGTAAATAAAACAACAAATTAAAAGAAATCTAGACATTTCTTCACAATTCCTCAGCCAAAAACGCCATTGAAGAGTCCTACTAAGCTGGTTTTTCATATATTTTCATCATGTGAGTTCAATTCTTACTCTTTTCTTGTAATTTTTGTATTTTTAAGACTTTTACAATTAGGTCCAACTATCTAATTCATTAGTTTTTGATTCTATGGGTAATTTTTAAAGTTACCATTGATGAGTGATGGAATTTTATGATGAATTAACATGGATTTGAAGCTTTAATTTTATTATATGATGATTTTATCAAGTAATTTAAGTAGAAAATGATTTTAGGACTTAATTGTGAAAAAGTTAAGAATTAGGGTTTTGTGTTGAAATTTTGAATATCAAAGGCTGTATAGTGGCCTAAAATAATTAGATAAAGTTTTAATTGAGAAAAATTAGCTCAATTGATGGATTAATTGATCAGGGACTAAATTGTAAAAATTGTAAAAGTTAGGGTAAAATGTGTAATTTTGAAAATTTAAGGGCATAAATTGTCAAGTGAATTAGAATTGAATTTGATGCTTATGAATGGAAAATTTTATATTATAGATCAAGAACCCGAAGATAAACGTGGAAAAGAGAAATTAACAGATTAGTCACTGAATTTCTACAACCTCTACAAACTACCCCAGGTAAGTTCATATGGTTAAACTTTCATGATTAATTGTTAATTTAAGAATTATATAATGTCTTATTTCATATCTTTTTTATTGAATTATGATTATTGTAATATTATGAAAATCGAATTGAAAGTTCAAATTAAGTGAAACACAGGATTAAGTACGATCGTTCCGTGACAAAAGACGAATTGACGGATAAGACCATGGTTGGACCATGGAAATGTTTAAATGTAATACCATAGCTGAGCTATGTCATTTTAGTGAAAAGACCATAACTGGGTTATGGCACCGTGAACGTAAGACCATGGTTGAACCATGGCAGTATATGTATAAGTGTAAGACCATAGCTGGGCTATGGCATCCTGATGATAAGACCATAACTGGGTTATGGCATTATGAATATAAGACCATGGCAGGGCCATGGCAATATTCGTGTAAGACCACAGTTAGACTATGAAATCAAGTAAACGATGTACTCAAATCCGTAAGACGTTCTCTAATTTGACCAAGATTGGTAAGTGTCATATGAAATTAAAGTGAAAGAATTTAAGTAGTTAGTGATATTGAACTCAATCAAGTGAATTCATCATTTGAAATTGTGAATGGCAGGAAGTGTTAGTGAAATGCTTGTTTAATGATTTATTATAGTATGTTCGGTAAGATTTATCTTAAAAGCCTATGAACTTACTAAGCTTCAATAAGCTTATTCGTGTTGTTTAATGTTTCTTGTAGATTAACGTGAGTTGGAGGATCGGATCAACACATCGTACTACACTATCCAGATTACTTCGGTAGATTTTTTTAAATATCCTATGGTTTATATGGCATGTATAAGGTTAGTTTAGAAAAGAGTTAAGCTTAAAACATGGTTGTGAATGATACATATGTATATGTTTGTATGCATGTATTTAGTAGTTGTTTTTAGTAATCAATGAATGAAATTATTATGGTAAGTTTATGCAAATAAGTCTTGTGATTACATATTATGTTTAAAACATGATTTTTGGCTTGTATTGGTTGCTTGGTTGGGATATATTGGTGTGTATCAATGTTGTGTGCAGGTTGATATTAAAAAGGGTGAGAAAAATGGCCTTGAAATGGCTTATTTTTGTTCACACGGGCAGAGACACTGGCGTGTGTCTCAGCCGTTTTTGACACACAGCCTGGAACATGGGCATGTGGTTTGGCCTAACACACGGCCTAGCACACGGGCGTATGGCTTGGTCGTGTGACCTCTGCACTTTGCACACGACCTAGCACACGGGCGTATGGTTGGCCGTGTGGCACAAGTAAGAGAGTTACGCGGGTAGGAACACGGGCTGGGACACGGCTGTGTGTCTCATATCAAATGTCCACACGGCCTGGGACACAGGCGTGTCATTTGGCCATATGAGCCACACAGCCGGCCACACGGGCGTGTGTCCCCTGCTTCTAAGAAAATTTTTGAGATTTTGGGAAAAATTCCTTGAGTATTCGGTTTAGTCCTGATCCACTTCTAAGATGTATATTGGGCCTCGAGGGCCCATCTAAGGGACAATATGAGTGTTATATGAATGTTTCTTGATATGTATAATAAAGGTTGTGAATTGTTCGGATATAGTCTGTAAAGTTCGGTAATGTTCTGAAACCCTATTCCGACGACGGATAAGGGTTGGGGGTGTTACACCACATGTCTGACATGTCAGTGGAAAATGCTCCTTGCAAGATGCGTTTTCACTGCCATGTTAGATGAAAAAGCCACCTACAGTGAGCGTTTTCTCTCTGTCCATTTCAACCTCCAGGCCAACTTGATTGCTTTTGCCTCTAAGCCCCTGCAACCTAGGATTCCGAGGATAAATTTCATACATTGCAACCCGAGATTCTCGGAATAAAAAAAAAAGCCCTTTTACCTTGCCCTTTCCCATATATAAATGCATGTTCCCATACCCTTAATTCAATATCCTAAATTGTTTTTTTTTCTTGTGTGTTGAAATTTCTGAGTTTAAATATTTATTTCTCTTTCGCTTTGAGTGAGACATAGTCATAATTTTAAGCTATTTTTGGGTTCACGGTGATGCCGTGGAGCTTGGTAACCTACAAATTTCACCTACCGTGTGAATATGGAGCCATCACTTGAGAAGTCGGGATCACTTTGCAACTCGAGGTCCAAGTTGACGGTGATTATACCATCTCGGGTTGAAGTGTAACTAAGGCTTCAAGTTTACAAAGGTTATGTTGTTAAAGGATGGAACATAACCGGGGTCGTAGTTGATGATGCTAATGCAGGCACCACAATAAGTTTCTCCTCATTAGAAGAGCATGCTTCATAAAACTCATACACAAGTGTGAGGAAGGAAAACATAAAAGGCCTTCCAGTATAATCAAGTAATTCGTGTTGTCCATCTCCACTAAAGGCGGTGACCTTGTTAGTATAACCTGTTAAAACTCAATTCTGTTATAGGTTATAATAACAAGATCATTGCCTTCTGTGATGATGGATAAGACGCATTACTTGACTATACTGAAACGTCACTACACTTTTCTTCTTCGTACTTGTGTTTGAGTTTTATAAAGCATCCTCTTTTGATGAGAAGAACTCGTTGTCGTGCATACATAACCACCGTCAACTATAGTCCCATTTATGCTCCATCCCTTGATAGCCTAGTTATAATTCAACCCGATACCTTATAATCACCGTCAACTGGGACCTTGAGTTGCAACGCGATCCGACTTCCCAAGTGATGGCTCCATACTCACATGGCAAATGAAATTTATAGGTCACCCAACTCCATGGCACCACCGTAAATTCAAACATTTCTTAAAACTATAACCATGTCAATCTCAAACATGGGCAAAAGTAAATCTATAAACTTCTAATTTCCAACTGCAAGAAAAAAAAAATTTTAGCTAAGTGAAAACGTCCCTTGTAAGACGCATTTTCCTTTCTCTTTCCAAAAACAATGTAAATCAGTAAACTTTGAGAAAATCAACATAATTTCTCAAATGTTTTTTTTTTCAACATATTTACATAAATCAACCGTCCAACTCCATTACTGTAAAAAAAAAGTTTATAAGGAAGGTCCTTGAACCTTCCTACTTGACACGCCTTTTCTTTTTTTTTATTATATAATATTGGTCAAATATCACTTTTAGTCCCTCTACTTGACACATGTTTAGACCTTCTCTTTTCTTTTTCCTTTTTGCATTTTACAGAAAATTGGTCAAATATCACTTTTGGTTCCTCTCTAGGCCTAAAATTAAGATTTAATCTTTGAATTTCTACAATAATTTGGTCTTGTTTTTTATAATGTTTAGTTCAAATAATTAATGTTATTGATTAATCTCATAATTTTTTTTTATGCGAATTCTTTTAAACAAAATACTATTCTAATAAAAAAATTATTTTAGCATGATGATTTGGAATAAGTTCTTTTTTTAAAATATTCATATCGGGTATCAAATTTATTAACCGTGCTAATTATTTGGATTAACTAATGACATGATTTTCCCTCCTTTTTAGTCATTATAAGATAACAGTGAAATTTCAGTTTCGATCTGTCTACTATGCTCACATATGGATATTTAGTATTTATATTTTAATTTTACATAATTTGGTCATTGCTTATTTAATGACATTAGTTAGTCCATATAATTTACATACTTATATGTGATAGTTATCTTATTATTTTACTATCATATCCTTTGTATGCTGACAAGTGTCCAAGAATAAAAAAATTTATTTATAGTTGAAAGGCTAAAGGTGATTATTTTCAATTTTTCATTTTATACTATGCTCAAATTTAAGATTTAATCCTTATACTTCAACTTCTTGACATAATTCGGTACCTCAACTTTTACAAGATTATTGATTAGCCTGATTGCTTTTATTTTGATTAAAACGATGATGTAATTTTTAAAAGATGTTAACACCGTTAAAATTATCTATTAAATTCACGTCCATCGCAATATTCTTTTATTGCGAGTACTTTTTTAAAAAAATTTAAAATGTCACTCTAGTGAATTTAATAGAAAATTTTAATGAAGTCAACATTTGGAGTTGGAATTTTTTAATTTGAAAAATAGATGGACTAAATTTTTAAAAATAAAAGTATTAAGACTAAATACGACCCGACTCTCGTTGGTGTCGAAAAAATCAATTTTGGATGGAAATTAAAAAGTAGGGTTGAATTGAGAAAATAATGAGTTGAGAAACAAAAACTAAATGATTTCATATCCTTAAAAAGTAGACCTGATCATGGGTCGAGCAACCCGGCCCGGCCCGAAGGCCCGCCCGAAATGTGGGAGGGTTTGGGTAAAAATATAGGCCCGAAAAATGGGCTTGGACAAAAAAAATAAGGCTTGATTAAAAAATGGGTCGGGCCTCGGATAAGGCATTTTTGGCTCGGGCCTGACCCGAATCCACTAAAGGATAAAAAAAATCTACTTTTTTTTTAAGGTTATTTTCTTATTGTTTTCTCCATGTTTTGTTACCATTTTACTATTATATTGCTACTATTTTGATATTATTGTTTGGATATTTTATAAAACTTATTTTATTATTAATTTTGTTATTATTTATAAAGGCAATTGTTAATTTTGTGTTTTTAGTATTTTTAATGTATTATATATATTTAAAAATTATATAAAAATAATATAAAAATTAATACCGCAAGGGATAATATATAAAGAAACTTTGGTTAATTTGAAGGAACATCTCCACATTCAGTGATAGTAAAGGAATAAAATCTTGTCTTAATTAAGATCAAATGTTAGTGTATTAACTGATGTGTTGAATACTAAGGGTGTGGATTGAAGATGAAGATGAAGATGAAGATGAGATGGTGACCCACCCGAAGTGTAATTTGTGAGTACGGGTAGAGATGTTGACCAAATTGCATTGACAAATACAGTAAGAATTGCAACAAAACACTCTTTTCCTTTTTGTTTGGATTCCAGATTCAATCTCCCATGTGAGAGCTGATGAAATTCAAAACAACAGTAATCCAAACATTGTTGTAAGGAGGAAGAGCACAAATCAATGGCTTTCACCATGGGCTTCAACTTCCTCCTCCTCTTAGCCATGGCGGCTACCAACATACTCTCCCTTTACCACCTCTCTTCAACCTTCCAATCTCCCAAACCTTCTCCCCCTGTCCCTATCCATATCCCTCAACACCTCCTTCGCCACCTCAACGACATACGCGCCACCATCAATCACCTCACTGCCTCCACCTCTGAATCCAAACGCACTTCCCCCGTTCCCCATGATCTCATCCTCCATTCCCAAGTCGCACCCATCGCTTCTTCCTGCCACCGCCACCCTTACCTTCTCCGCAGATACATGAATTACACTCCTTTTTCGACTTGCCCTGATGATCTCGACCTCCAAGAAACGCTTATTCTCAACGGCTGCCACCCACTTCCGCGGCGGCGTTGCTTCTCTAAAACCCCGCCAAAACCCACTTCTTCCCTTCCTCTTAACCCTTTCCCAACTGCCCTGCCCGACTCCTCTGTCATCTGGACCAAATACTCCTGTAAATCTTTTGCCTGTCTTTTACAAAACAACCCCATAGACTTCGATCTCAACGCCCGACGCTCATCCCTTCTAAAATACGCTTCCGAGCTCGACCTTCCCGTTAACCGGTTCATGCAATTGGCTAAGTCAGCTAACTCTGTGATCCGTCTTGGCATTGACATAGGCGGTGGAACTGGAACCTTCGCTGCTTTGATGAAAATTTTCTACAATGTCACGATGCTGACCACCACCTTGAACGTCAATGCGCCTTACAGTGAAGCCGTGGCAGCAAGAGGGTTGGTGCCTTTACACGTGCCGTTGCAGCAGAGGCTACCGGTTTTCGACGGGACGATGGATCTGGTCCGGTGTGGGAGGGCGGTGAACCGATGGATACCCTTGCCGGTGATGGAGTTTATGTTTTATGATGTGGACAGAGTGTTAAGAGGAGGTGGGTACTTGTGGTTGGATCGGTTCTTTAGTAAAGCAATGGATCTAGAGGAAGTTTATGAGCCAATGATTGTGAAACTTGGGTATAAGAAAGTGAAGTGGGCAGTGGCTAATAAGACTGATCCAAGTGGTTTGAAGAATGGGGAAGTTTACTTGACTGCTGTGCTGCAGAAGCCTGTTTCAAGGTGATGATTGGGGGTTTAAGGTTTGAGTATTCATTGAATTTTTTTTAGGTAATTAATTGATTAGCTTCCACTTCTCTAATTTTGCTTGAATTTGTGAAGCACATTTGGGTTAGGCTGCCATATTCATCATTTCATTGCGTGTTTATAGTGAAATGGCATGATCCTATCTATTATTCCAACACTGTGAATTGTTGTTGTTTAAGGTCATAATGAATGAATGTGTTGCTTTTCTTTCTATACCGAAAGTTGAGCTAATGCTACAAGTTTTCATATCTCAATCTTAGCCTTTGCATTTGAACTTGTAATTGATTCAACAATCCCTTCTGTTTTTGCGTGTGTTTGGAGGATTTGTTGCCGTTGTGGTCTGAGTTAGGTGAAAGTATCTTTGTACTAAAAGTCGGATTACATTTTGTCCCTTTTACTCAAAAAATAAGTAAATTAGTCTTTGTATCTTAGATTAAAGAGCAAACCGGTTCTTCTGTTAGAAACTTAATCAACTATTAAAAACTAGCCCCTATATGTCACAATAAAGTACATATGGCACGTCACGTGTAACTCTGGTTATTTCATTAGTCACGCCAGTTTTAAATAATAAAAATGGATGAAATTTTTAACAGAATGATCAGTTTGCTCTTTTATATAATGTACAAGAACTAATTTGTCTATTTTTTGAGTAAAGGGAGCAAAATACAATCTGATTTTTAATACAAAAGCCTCCATGGTACTTTTACCATCTGAGTTGAGGTCATAATATTTGAGAAGGCCTTTTGATATAAAGCTACGCCATAATCCACTCTCGTTTCCATAATGTCCTACTTTCCAACCAATCTGAAGTTGATTTGCGAAACCTGAATGGTACTTGGCATTTCATACTGTTGAAGCTTTGCCTTTTGTCTCTTCTTGACTCTGACCTTCATCTAAAATTGTATAAATTTGCTCTATTCTCGCCTATGTTACCTAGACATGGGAATTATACCTCGATCTTTTTAATATATATTCAGTGAAATTATACCTCATACTCGTATTTGAAAACCCATAATATGTTGAGCAATACCCTTGAAGGAAATTGGATAGTTTCCCATTCCTAGTGTAGAAAACGCGAGAACATGATTGTGATGATATGATATTGTTAGCAGCATTGAGTTGTGTTATTGAAAAGTGAATTGTATGGCATATGAACTGAATAAACCAACCATTTGGCATCGAAACTTGGGTCAGTGATTTCCATAGTAGGACTGTATAAATCTCAACAAGTTTTATGGGTGGAAGCTTCAGAACACATATCTCTGCACCAGAAAAGCATGTAAATGGCAAGGCTTCTTCCTTTGGGGTTATCAGGCTAAATTGATTCTAGTTTACATTATTGATTGTAACCAGTGAATTTCCAGATATTGATGTCGGATCACTGTTGCACTTGGTGTTTTTTTGCTTCCACTGATGTGGATTTTTGTTTTATTTTTTAAGGAGCTTCTTAATATTTTCAAGATTATAGATGTCACTAATAAGTGATAGGTGCAACGCATTTGGTTAAAACTTTGGAGACGACATAATTAGGGATATTTTGGAGACGATATTGTTAGAGAAGGGAGTAGCCACGAAGGTCAAATATGAACCGTAAAACGAATAAGAAAATAATTATAGAGAGGGGGGTTTTGTAAAATCACAAGGTTGTCGTGGTCTCATTCATTTATTTAAACATTCTTCTGCTAGTGAAACTAGTCTGGATTCTGGAATAATGGTGTAATGGTTACTTTGTAGATGAGCAAATAAAAAGAGATTTGGAGAAATAAAAAAGTTGGTGGCCTTATAATTTATTTTAACTTCTCTCAATCAAACGAATATTAGAAATGGAATAATATTTTAATTAATTTCATTTCAGACGTAAATATTAATTTTTTGGAGTAATATTTCAATCTGTTTTACTTTATGCTTATAGATATTAACTTCTAATTAATAAATTGAGATAATTCAATTATTTTAGATAGAAATACTCTAATTTAATACGAATAACAAAAAGATTTTAATTTTAAAAAAATTGCAAATTTTCAATTCAAGTTGTGTGAACCCAAGCAACAAAGGTCGAACCTACTATTTGCCCTGAGTGTTGAACCCATAGCTAATATTATGACTTCGACTTGTATGAATTTTTTGCCTCTGAATTGTTTGCTTATTTTATTTTACTTTTTTGTTAAAAAAAATTGAAAATTAAGGTAACTTGACGGATTTATGATATCATTAGTGTGTTGCAAGTTGTAAACTTGATCATAGGTTGAGTCACTTGTTTAGGTCTAAAGGTCTATCTAAAAAATCAAGGGGTTTGGACAAAAAAAATGAGGCTTGAAAAATGGGTTTAAGTAAAGTTTAAGGCATGGCATGTTCTCTATATAGGTTGGGTCTTGGGCAAGATTTTTTATTCGAGCCAACAGATTTGATCCGAATATATTATGTTATAAAAGTAATTATA
Organism: Gossypium sturtianum; assembly: GCA_025698515.1. Taxonomy (NCBI): domain Eukaryota; kingdom Viridiplantae; phylum Streptophyta; class Magnoliopsida; order Malvales; family Malvaceae; genus Gossypium; species Gossypium sturtianum. The sequence goes on from CM046948.1 coordinate 30,522,808, forward strand.
TTAATTATATATCTTAAATAATAATTATATATATTTATATTTATATTAAATCACTAACCTAATAACAATTACACCCATTAACCAAAACTTAAAAAAAAAAAAAAAAAAAACTTATCCAACTAAATATCCCAACCCATAATATAAAATTTAAAAAATTATATTTAATACAATAAAATATTTATTATATTTATTGTGTTTTTTAATATAATAAAACATTTATTATATTTGTGGTAGAGTTTTTTAATATAAATACCTTTTAATATATGTCTAATGTGTTAGAAAGCTTTTATTTTAACGTATTTAGTTTACCATATTTAAAAAAAAAATACTTTTAAATAAAAACAAATTTAAAAAAAGTCAAATATGGGCGAGTCAAGTTGGACTCGAGTTTACCTTTCCTAAATCGGGTCAAGCTTGGATAAAAAAAATAAACCCATTTTTTAGGCCAGACCAAACTTGAGATTGAAAAATAAATTTAAATACCTTACATAAAATCCGCCCAAGCCCAAACCCAACCATGATCTCCTCTGGGATGTTTTGAGAAAGTTAAAATTAAAGAAACGGGTCCTGAAATGTTGTCATCCTAAAGGAAACCTCGGAGCATTTCAAATAAAGTAACCTCACTTTGTTGGAGCACCGAGCATCCATCAATTTCTTCTAAATAAAGTATGAAGCTTAGCTACGGACCTGTCCCATACTCATCATGCATTTCACATATCCACCATCTCATTTGGAGGCAACACTCTAATAATGCATGCGATAACCATACATATTTACTCCTCAACCCTTTGAATTCACAATATTCAACTCATTACTTCTCTATATGTATTAGAATTAGCAAATTGCATGTGCTTCATTATGTTATATCTAGTTATCCATATTTGTAGAATCCTCAAAACACAGAAGTCGAAATTTTAAAACAACAAAGTACTGACCAACAATGTCGCAGAGCTTGAGCAAGAACTTTTGAAAAAGAAAAATAACTTAGACGGAGAAGAACATAGTTGTTTCCGACTTGTAAGTTTAACAGTCCATGGATACCCGTCAAGCACTAACTTTCTTCCTAAGGAGATGGTGCAGGTCGAGTGTGTTGATCTTGGCAGCAAGTATGAAGTCATTTTCCGTAAGTCCACCTACCCAGAAGGAACATTCACATTTGAACATTACAAGTTAGAAGAATTAACTGATCCTATTCTCGCTTTCTTAGCATAAGCTTTAGCTCCAGCACAGATAGATAAAAGGTGCCAGCTCTATCTATAACTCGTTTAACAGTAAATATTACAAAAATTATCAATCAAACTTAGGCATACTTGCAAATTAAGTATAATAAACAAACAAACAAATAAATAAATAAATACAAAGCATCCTCACCAGAATATTGTGTAAAAGTACAAAATGCAGAACTAGTACAGAAAAAGACCAAAAAGAGGCAAAAACGAAGAACAGAAATTTAGTCTTTTCAAGGACAAGAAATTATTACCAACAGCATGCGTCCATATTTCAACTGTTACATTGTTCCATCCGACCAGATGCAGATCTGGATGATGGCCTGCATTAGGGAGAACACTTTCACTCATCCAAGCAATGACCAAAATCACCAAGCAAGTCAATTACACAGTCATTTCCTCTCATTAGAAACCTTTATTGAGTAAAAAACATAACACAATGTACCTTCTGCTTCAGCAATATCAGATATAAGCTGAAACATCTCCAGTCCTTTAGTGAAACTCTTAACTTTCCAAGACCTTTTTAGCTTCAATGTACCCCCTTCATTTGCCAAATTCCAACCATCCACCTGGTCAAAACTAAAACAGTAAAGGCTTTTGGTTTATATAATAAGACATTAATAGACATTTAGAAAAATACCTTTGGAATTAGTTTACTTGCAGTTTCTTCAGTCATGGCCCGTAGATCCTTCGTGTTGCATGGCGCGCACTTCTTAGCCGACAAATCTAACAAAACCAATCAACCAGATGAGGCAATAAGAAGTATCCATCATGATCAAATCTAATTTCCTCATAAAACATTAGACAACAATGAAAGCCAATACCTAGCACAGCTGCTACTGCAGTCCGCAGAACAAAAAAAAAAAAAAACAGACCAAAAAGTGAGGAAAAGAGTAATTATATATCACAGCATATGTACAGGTTTAATCTCCTAATACCTCATAAAAACAAGGATGGTTCCAAGAAAAATGAACTTTTTTAAGGAAATCAACCAACCAGGGGCATAGACAAGGGGGCAGGCAGTGGCCTTGGCCCCCCTAAAAATGGTAATCTGCTATTTAACCTTTTCAAATTTATAAAAAATTACAAATTAGTATAATAGTAAAATTGCACTTTGGCCTCCTAAAGCAAGTTTCAGGCTTCGCCCCTGCGACCAACCCCAGGCAATTTATTCACTTCAACATCAGCTAATGAAGTTCAATCCTATATTTTAAACTCAACATATTCAGAAAAAAAAAAAAAAAAAGTGCAAGATCATATGACGAGGCAAGAGCAGTGGATTCTTTTGGTCCTAAGAAAATAAATAGTATGCAGCATGGACTAATAAAGAGAGAAGCGAAGAGAGCCTTAGGCTGCAAAAGAGATTGGTTTTAATTTCTACAATAAGAAAGAACATGAAAGAATAGAATACACATATTATCAAAGAAGATGACATAAGAAATACATTTAACCATTGAACTAAGATTGCATCACTTCCCATGTAAGACTAATTAAAAAGCAGTCTAATCTAAAACCCTTTTAACTGACGTTTCAACAAAATGCTAACAATCCGTTCTCGGGGATAACAAAAACTAAAAATGCATTCAGTTTTCCTTTTCCATAAAGGGTGAGAAGGGAAGGTGTTAAATCTTGGCCAAAAAGGTATACTGCCATGATAACAAATCAAAAACACCAGAAACAGGTCAAGAGTAACGCGGCTTTGCTTCATACTATCAACATCATATGATGATGGTCTACCGTCATCAGTCTCTACGCACCTTTAGCAGTGGCGGTGAAAAACATTCTAAATCCATAAACCGAGATCTTATTTGATGAAATTCCAATAGGATCACGATTATTCTCAATCACCTGTGTACCGCAACTGCATATAAATAGAAAATGCATCTTCATACAATAAAATTCTCTAACAAATTAAACTGAAATGACTTTAATTACGATTTCCATTACTATTATTCCAACTTTACAATAGAAACTAATATCAAATCCAGCTAGATACTATTTAAAATAAAAAATTAGCCGATACTCTGGATTAAGATTTAACTTCAAGGAACTAAGTTTTTATGAACCAGAAAAGAAAAAGAAAAAGAAAAGGGGGGAAAACCTACATGTAAGCTTAAAAGCAGCAATAAATATTCAATCTCTAACTAAAAGGAATAAAAATTACCGTCCATGAGATCCAAGAAGGACTGGAAGTGAAGCAAGAGGTACCTGAAATAAAAATTAAATGAAAAAGAGAGAGAGATTGGAATGTATGAAAGAGTAAGTGTACCTGAAATTTAGAAAGTGAGAGAAACGGAGTTCGTAGCATTCGTGCGATCATTTGTCAATCTTGACGATGCTTCCGTTTTAATTTTGAACCCCCCATTAAGAATCCAATAAACCCCCCATTAAGAATCCAATATTTTAGATAGATGTAATACAGATATCGGATCAATTTGAGATATGTACAATTATATCAATAAATTTAATGTTAAAATATTAATCGTACAAAAAGATATAAAATAATATAAAATTATTTTAATTTTACATCGGTATAAGTGGATCCCTTCTCTTTAAGAAAACAATTATTTTAAAAACTAATGATGATAAATTAATAAGAAAAAGTAATCAAATTGCATTTTATTATTATTTTAAAATTAAAAAAATACATCAAATAAAATAGATTGAATTTAATAAATAAAATTTAATTATCTATATATTTGTATTTATATTTAGCCCTGTACTGAGTTAATATCACGAGTCAATTAAGCATCAATTTAGTGAGATTTTACTAAAGTATGCTTTTAACGTTTTTTACTTTATTTTTTGAAAATAAATAACATTATTTATTTATCCTTACATTAAACGCTTTACTAAGTTGATGTCACAAATTGATTAAGCAATAGGTACAGTGTCAAAAAATTTGGAACATGGGTCAAAGTTTTAAAAATTATTAAAACCTTTAACAAAATCATATAAATTAATTTATAATATTAATACTTGATAAATCAATGTATAATATAGTTAAATGTAAAAGCATTATAAAATTATTAAAATATTAATTAAAAGAAAAAGTACATCAAATAAATTCCAATAGCTCTCAACTTTTCACAATTGTCCATGATACTTTCTAATGTATTAAAACCGTTGAATTATTTTTCCCTTATCAATGTTTTAAAAAATATGAAATAAATAATTTTCAAAAATCAATATTTACTATTATCAAATAATACAATTATATATTTTTAATAATATATCAAACAATTTTATACTATAAATTTAATATTTATAAATTCTATACTAAAAGTTCAGTATTTAATTTTTCATTATTCAATTTTTTTTCGTTTACCAAATACTAACTTAGTAAATATAATTATTATGACAAATTATACGAAATATAAGCTAAATTGAGAATGCAAAAATGAATTCGTTATCTATATATATATTTTTTATGAAGCTAACATATAACTAGCATTTAAAGGTTGAGAGGAATTATGGGTAATTTTAGGCATTGTATTAAAAAAGTAGTAGGTTTTCACAAAAATAAAAACCACACGAGTCCTTTTTGAGGTCACGAGAATGCAATATGTCAAACACAAGATTAACACAAACACGAATTTCACACTTGCAACAACAATTTTTAAAAATATATATTAAATATTTCTAATCATTATTTGAGAAATTCAATATTATAAACACGATCAAATCTTAATTTCTTCAAGGATTTATATTAATACAAATCAAAAATTTATTACCGAATTAAGAGGCTAGGAATCTCATACAAAATCAACATCTTAAAATTACTTAATTAATAAAAAAAACTGAACTTTGCAAAAAAAAAAATCCATCACAAGTAAAGTCACAATCTTATTTATTTAGAGATTAACCAATAAATTTGATAAAAAAAAAAAGGAATTGTTGCCAAATTAGAGAGATCCGCTTAAAAGTATTAAAATATAGTTTACATATCTTGTAAATTTTTTGAAAAGTATAAGTGGAAACTACAAGAAATTTGAAAAGAAAAAAAATTAAGAGTGGAGAAAGATTTATATATTTTCCTATAAAATAATTTATTTTATAAAATATTTATTATAACATTTTTGTGGAGTCAATTTACTAACATTATAAATTAAAATACATTTTTAAAGAAACTTCTTTTAAAAATAAAATTGGTTGTTAGTGCCACTCCGAGCTTAAGTATTAACTCAATTGAGATATTACTAAAATACATTTTAATATTTATTATTTTAATTTTTGAAAGATAAATGTAATATTATTTTAAAAACAATATCATTTAGTGATATTTTAAAAGAATATCGTCTAGTTATTAACTGATGTTCAAATTAGTTTTAAAAATAATACCGAATCTGAAAAGTCAAAAGGAAGTAAAAATATCATGAAAATTTTTGTATTAAGAATCAGATTGTATTTTGCTCATCTTCCTTAAATTTGGACAAATAAGTTCCTGTATGTTACATCAAAGAGCAAATTACCAAACAATTACATATGATGTGCCACGTATTCCTCATTTTAACATACATAAACCAATTTTTAACAATAAAAATAGATACAATTTTTAACAAGACTAGTTTGTTTTTTGATCTAATGTATAGAGATTAATTTATTCATTTTAAAAAAAAATGTAAAATACAATCAAATTCTTAATACAAAAGCTTCCATGGTACTTTTACTATCAAAAAGTCTAATTATTTCCATTATATTTAAGCATTTAATTGAATTATTATGACAATTGGATACCAATTTAATTCTTTTTATAAAATAATTATAAAATATTTTCTTTTTATATTAAATAAACCTAAATCATTAATAATAAGTGCATTTTCCTTATTGAATTTTTAAAAATGGTATGACCTTTTAAGGTAATGAACTTTTTATGTTTAATATTAAATAAACATACCAAAAACAAAGTTGAAACTAAATTATTATTAGCTATGATTACAAATTTAAATGCCAGTAATTATGAATAAAATCTTGAAGAATATACATATTTATTGACATAATCTGATTTTTTAACTAGTTTTTTGAGGGATTCAACTACTACTATCTTACTCATATATTCATCATTTCTGTGTTAACTGGTGGATCTCTTCTTCTTCAGTGCTTCTATGTACTAAATACATGCCTGGAATCAGACATTTTCGAATATAGAAACATAGATCTCATCAACTGGTTTTCACACATGACAGAAAAACAAAAGTAACTTCAGGGCACTGCATTGCACTATTAATACAAATAAGTAGTAACCATGAAATTATAACAATTACAATAATTCGGTCTGAAATAATTTTAAAATGTACAATTTTTCAAGAAAATTAGCAGTTATGTGAAAGCTTTCTACAAGGGTTCAAAGTGTATGCTATGAAGTAATTCTGTTAACCTCCAAACACCTACCATATACATACAAGTAAGAAATGGAGGGGGAAAATAACATTAAACTATAAATGACTAACAATTATCTTTATCATCTAAAAATTACATCCATCACTCAATTTGTTCTTATAATCACTTTGGAAATTCAAAGTGGGAAAAGTTGTCAGCATTATACAAGGTCAGTAGCTATATTAAGTACATTCGGAAGAAAGGTTGCACAGAAATGGAATTCCGCGTACCTATTATTTTGCCATTAGCGAATAATCTAGTAATGTTCATCATAAGACCTGCACGTAAGGCATGCAAAACTGTAAAACTGTTAAGATGATCAAACTCAAAGCATTCAACAGATGTTATGACAAGCAGTGTAGCTATAACTCTTGTAAGCCTCCTCTCTTTAACTCTCCAATTTTGCTGATGGCAATATGACCTCAACTCCATAATCTTCTTATAATTTAACCAAAACCACCTTGACCAGGAGGTAGCTCCTTCTTGCACTGTAGAACCCCAGATCATGTCATTGTTTTCCATCTTCGAATCCATTCCTATCTTAAAGTCTTTGTGTCAAGATCCTAGTAAACACCCCAACTGGACCTCTTTTTTATGGCAAATGTCCAGGTGCTGCAACTGAGTAAATTAAACTAATTTGTTTAACATAATCACTATCTTCTCGAATCATAAGTATCATTAAATCTAAATCTTTCCCGGAAACAACATAGGTTACCCCCAAGGCCCTAGGGCTATATCACCATCTTACCTGAAATACCTCAATCACTACTTAAATATGTCATCAATTCCAAAAGGATGCACTTTAGAAAGATAATACAAGGAGATAGTTTGGCAGTTAAGCACAACAATGAAACCAATGAATTAAAATCATGAATTAAACATAAGCATCCGCAAGTACATATACAATCAGTTAGAGAATATCTGCCTAATCAGAAAAGACTTTTATGTTTGTCTCTTCTCCTATAAAATTTTTAGTGAATCAAAAACTTATGTGACTTTATGACTAACTAAACTCTTAAGTAACCTTCAGGCAGTTGTTGTTAACAATGTTCTATTTCCACTTCCCTAGCCTTAGCACTATGAACCTAACTAAAATATAAGTGTGTTTGTGCATCCGGGGAAAGAGAGAGAGAGAAGCTATTTGGACAATGACTACTCTGAGCAAACTGTTTCAAATCACTTCTGAGGCTCTGAAGGAAGATAAAAATAACCGAGTTCGGTGTACTTGATTTAGACCTAAGCCTAGGTATGAAGGTGAAAATATACAAGAAAAAATCCTACTGAAATTTACCAACTTTCTTGAAGGAAACACTATTATCAGCTAATATATGCTTTAACACTCATGTTGCCTCTCCAATGGCAAGGGGTACCATTTTTCTATTTACTGTATTCAAAGAAAGCAGTCTAGCAGTTTTGAGATCCTAATGTCATCTTCTGGTCCTTAATGCATGCAGATGCGGCCAAGCAGCTGACAGGTTAGATAAACGGACCCTCAGAAAAGGTGATATGCACCATCCTCATTAACCACCATGCCATGTATCCACCTAATAGAACAAGAAATGCTTCTGCTCAAGCACTAATGTGCACACAAAGACTAATAAAAGCAGATCAAGATGTCAGATTTGATTATTCTTTCCATCCTCAACTACTTCATTTTCTCAGGGTCCTACGTTAGGAACTGCTAAAGCAGCAATTTTTAACTTTATTTGAGACAAGCTTTATTTAGCACAATCAGAGCCATCATCAAGTGTTGTTAAATTATTGTACCACTTAAAAACAAATCATATTTACATCCCAACTTTAGCAACAACTAAAAGTACCAACTAATTACAACTTCCAATATCATATACAGTTTCCTTACTACAAAGCATCTATGCCTTATGTTCCTTCATATTGACAGTTACAATGGCGGGGTCTTATCTTAGTCAGTGGAACTTTTCGTTTCCAATAAATAATAAATTATATTCCGATTGCCGCCAATATGTTTCACATATAGAACTTACAGAAATAATTATCCAAAGTTCAAGTTATGGAATTTAGAGACATAATTATCAAAAGTTTAAGCTAAGATCTTATAGGGGTTCAAGTCTACTATGTTTTTCTAACAAAAACTATGTACTGATGCCAGTATCAACTATCAGAAAAACAGAAGGACCTAGTCAGACAGATAAATTTTCCTACAAGCTTCCATTCTAAACTTTTAATTTCTTAATACGAGCATAGATGGGGGTCTAAATAATTTTCATAGAAAACGACAAAAAAGAAGAAAAATAAATATAAAAACAAGATAAAAGCAGCAGAATAAGATAGCAAAAAGGAATCTGCAAAATTATATTTCACAAATAATTCATATACAGAGCTTATATCATTGGAACTTAAACTATACAGTAAAAAGACACTTTCTATGACTACCTTCGATTAAAAGACAACAAGCACTCCACAGGGTTGTCAACTAAGGGTAGAAAGAAGAGGAAACAAGCAATGCTGACACAAGAAGAAGACAGATGATACCTTATTTCATGGTTAATTTTGAAGAGAATTGAGTTTTTAATTAGAGGCCAAATTTCACTTAAAATCAAATATGAGGACAAGGAAATATATTAAAAGCTATTCAGAAAAAAGGAAAACAAGGTGCTCTTATTCCTTGTTACCAAATTTCTTGGCAATGATAGGACGGACATCATCAACATCAACCAAAGTCTCTAAGAAGGGAAGTAATGAAATTAGTGCACAATCGGATGGATCATCAAACCAACTCTTAATAGGAATCCCGTTATTCACTTGCAACCTGAAAACCTGAAATCAGCGAAGAAGAATTCTTAAGCAATAGAAGTATAAGCATACGAAAATCATTACTCTTTCCCAATTTTCATTTCACCCTGTACTATTTAAGTTGATAGTAGAGAATGCATTTGATGCTGCTACTAGACAAAACACCTCTATCATTTCTAGGCGATATTAAGAAGCAAGGCACGAGTCCTTGCAACTAGTCTTACCGTAAAGCTCAGTTAGTTGGATGGTTCTTAAATGAACTTTATGCATACTCAACCACAAGAAGTACATCCAAATCTGAATCTTTCTAATGAAAAAGACACAAACAATATATCACCGGTTCACATACATATACTCTTTGCCTCAGCAATAGTAAATCTCACAAGCACATTAAGTTTAAGCTAAAAGCAATATATATACATATATATATAGGAAAAGATGACAGCTAGGGTGGCAACTATATGTCTTGACCGAAATTGAAGGCAAGAAAGATTAAGTTCATGAACCTTTAGTGAGTAGAAAAGTACCTGTGGAGAATTATCAATAATAGCAACCTTTGCAAGATCAACACCTAAAACTGTCAAGTCTTTAGTGTAATTTCCATCTGAAAAAATGCATGATTCACGATAAACCCGCCGAGATATGAACTTTCGATCTGGATCCAATATGTCCAGTAATTGTTCTGCGTAAATGCTTTGGCTGGCAGTAAAGATGATAACTTCAAACATCTCTGCAACTTTCTCCAAAAAGGTATGTAGGTGAGGCCTCTGCTTTACATACACAGTGTGCTCTTTCATGTTGAAAAATACTGTAAAGGTGAAGTCAGCATCATCACAATGTTCTAGTGTAGAGTGGACGAGAGTTTCTGCATGTGTCAAAGAAATGGCGATCAAACACTACAGTACTATTTATCATTAATTTGTTTAAAGCACCAAGTAGAACAGAGAAAAGAAAAGTAAAAGCTCAAATAATTTTATACTGATTGTAAAACGAGAAAGTAGCTTCCAGATAAAAAATGCCATCCAAAATAGTTCACCTATGTGAAAAATACCATCTAATAATCAACATTTTAGCAAACAAAACTGGACATGCAATCTACTTATACTCCAGAAAGGCAGAAAGCATTTGTAAATTTTCTTGCAAATTTTCAATATTGACCTCACTAACAGAATAAATTCTGCATGTATGGTGATTATGACATACAAAGACAACATTTTCCTCAGAATAGTGGTTTTTTCCCTGTGAACTGTTTATGGGAATTGAGACAATAAGTTCCCGAAAGGTTCCACCAGTATTTTTTTTTTATCAGTTCTAGCCAAAATCTTTGGTCCTCCTCACAGTACATCAAACTCCAGGTTATAGGCCTTATGGCTTCATTTATGACTTGGAATAGTTTGTTTGATACTCCATTTAGAAGGATGGCAAGAAATAATTAGTTCATCTGAAGAAATGTTCAAGGAGCGGTAAGGTGCATGAATGATGGATTACTTTGAAAGGCATAAGTCTACAATACAAAACATGCAAAATGCACATGTCTTACCATCCAAATCAAGCACAAGAGTTATCGGCTTCCTTTTCCAAGCCTCTGTCAGAACATTAGCAGGCCGGAAGCTTGATACAACATCAGATAGCTCTGGTAAATTTTTTATAAATGCTTGTGGATCAAAGTCATCTGCTTGATCAGTGTCAGAGTTAACATCAGATTCTTGTAGGCAGGATCTCATCTGATCAATTGCTAGACATAAACCAGTATTATCTTGGGCCATCATGGATTCTTCATGCAAATGAAAATCGTTAGTATCATTGGCTTTGACAGTGTCCTCCAGGAAAGGCAGTATCATGCATTGCTCGGCCACATCAAACAACATACTTGGCTCAGAATACTTAAAATCAGGAAAAGAATATGTCCCTGTGAAGTTATTGTCAACAGCATTTCCATCAAAGGGTATGCTCGCAATTATCATGTCAGATATAAAGAAATCTGACACATTACATGTTTGACTGCCAAATAAGCTTTTGTTATCATCACTGTCATCAGCCCCAAATGCTGGCAGTTCAAGGCCATTATTACTCCCTACAAATATTGAGAAAGAGATACCCCGTGTCAAATAATTATCTTAACAGAACCTTGCAACCCTCATGACGTGAATCTAGAATATTTGAATTCCATAAAAGTTCTTCATTCTACTCAGCATTGAATACAGGTAAAACAATAATACTATTTAACGAGATATCAACTGCACAAAACCCGCTAAATGCTAAAAGTTCAAACAAGTACAAATTGCCCCAAAAGCATGCAACAAGATCACAAAGAATCTTTCTTCTACTAAGTTCTTTGTTTCTAGAGCTACTAAGTGGTAATCATATTTTAGGCCAAATAACTTTCCAAGAGATAAGGAATTATAACTTAATCATTATGCTTAGACAGGGATCTCAATTAGAAATGCCCCCCAAAAAAAAGTCATTCTCTTAACCACAACTGGAGAATGGAAAAGAATTTCATGCCAACCAACTGAAACAAAGAATCACCTGCATCATTGTCAATATTTAGCTCACTGTGTATTTGGATTGGCTCCAGATAAGGAGAGAATATTGTCTCTAAGTTTGAGCCACATGTATGGGCAGATTCCTGCAAATTAATAAGGCATCATTGATAAGCAACCAGGTCATAAGCCAGTCTACAACATGACATCTTCAAAAAGCAGAGTAAAAACAAAACTAACAAAGTAAGGTCCTAAAAGGTAATAAAAACTTGCCATTCCTCCCAAAGTTGCAGAATCAACAAAAGCTGGAAGCTGTTTCCGAAGCTCAGAACCGTCTTCATCCAGAATTAGTTGCTGAGCACTGGCTCCATCAGTTTTAAAAATTGGGGAGGCTACTTCTACATTTGATGGATCTATCAAGAACAGTCAGTATGCACATGAAACAAGCTAAAATACATGCATGGATAGAAGTACAGAAATGAATACCAATATATTCTTATCCCTACAAACAGAAGGCCTATCATGCATGCATACAAGTAAACAAATGACTGAGCGAATAGCAGTACATTTTTATTCATTGAAGCACCACATAGATGATGCACTGATAAGTTTAAGGGAAGGGATGTATAAACGAGATCCTAATTTTCCATTATCTGCAACGATTTTAGTAGATAAATCAATATATTCAATCCTCAAAGTGGCTCATATTTTGAAATTGCTAATTTTAATGCACTCAAATCTATAGAGAGCACATAATGTCAAGACACAAGCAAACGGCAAAGAATTTGTGAATCTTGGTAATAGAACAGTCCAAGAAGCTCCTGTAACTCTAAAATTAGCATTAGAGAAATGTAGGTGTTGTTCAATGTAGTTGCTTACCATCATGAGAATTCTGAATACATGTGCTGAATTCAGCTCCCTGCTGGGAAACCCTGACATGACAGCATGGCCTTTTGCAAATCATGCTAGACCTCTGACACACACGGAGACTATTTTTGTCTCTGAAAGAAACCGTGCTTGATTTGGTCTTCATTCTTAAAGATGGCATTTGAGCTACAACAGTTATATATATCGAAATCTCGATTCCGGAACATCAGTGGGGGAAAAAACCCCTCCAAATAATCAAATCACCGGCAGAAACTGTGCCAGATGAATAGTGAAGGTAAGAAGCGAAGCTATTAAAACAGACAGCATAGAGGACTAACAAAACAAAAGAGACTGACATATAAAAGAAAGAATATTCAAGCAACATAATTAGTGAGCAGTGCGACATGTATAGCAAATATAAAACCAAAGAAAAAGATGAGAATTAAAAGTCAAAGTCGATTACCCTTTTACTAGAACAACTAAAGAAATATTAAGACAATCAATTCAGAATAACACTGAATACCACAATTCTGAAAATTAGATCTTGATTTCTGTTCAAAAGACAACTTTTCATACAAAAGGAAATTTAGAAGATAAAAGAGAACGGTAAGAAAAACTCTTCATAAAGAGACCATGCTAAAACAAAATAAATCCTTCAAGTAATCCACCCAAATTGAAGTCAACCCAAGTCTTTTAACCACATAAAACACAATAAAACCTCATCAGCATAGCTTAATTACAAAGAAAAAAAATACCAAAGAAGACTAAAAAATACCCAAAAAAAAAAAAACAAAAACCCTTCTGCATATTAAACCCTAAACGAAGAAAGACGAGCTGAAAAGAAAATTTACCAAAAAAATAATAGTGAAATAGTGAAATTTCTATAGCATGAAAATAGAAGTACCTGTTTTGGGGGAAAAAGAAGACTTTTTTTTTCTTCTTTTCCTTCTCCCTTTTGCTGAAGAAAGACTTGTGTGTGTGTGTGTGTGTGTGTGTGTGTGTGTGTGTGTGTTTCTTTCTTTCTTTCCTTCTTTTTTTTGATATCAAAGTGTGTTCTTTTTTTAACTTCCACGAACGGTCAAGACAAAGGTTGGAGGGGGCAAATGTCGGCTTCTTTTGGATGATCAGACGGCTGTGATCAAATCATTAAGGATAGTTTGGACTAATAGAACTTTGCCACGTATAAAAATGGGACCGACTCTTTCACACGTGCAGCTTCGTGGAAAGAAAGGAACTTTTGGGAGGAAATGGAGTTTGATAACTTTTTACGTTAATATACTAGTAGACACATTATTTTAATGTTTAATTTGGTATTTAAGTATTTTTCTCAATTTAGTACTTAAGTTTGGACTTAGTGTTCACTCTAGAATCTGAATTTTTTTTCAATTTGATACTTCAAGTTTTTTTATCTCAATTTGGTACCTGAATTTAATTTCATTGTTCAATTTGATACTTAAGTTTTTTTCTTTGTCTCAATTAAGTACCTATATTTTTTCCCTAGAAAACACGTGCGAAAAGTTTATTGAGCCACATAATATTATTTGATCTAGGTATCAAATTGAACCTTAAAGTCAAACTCATGCGCTAGATTTAGACAAAAACTTATGTGCCAAATTAAACTTTAAAGTCAAACTTAAGTACTAAATGGTATATTAACTCTAATTTTTTTGCTAGTCACGTTTTTTAACGCGTGATTTGCACTCACCTTTTACAGCTGTTACTACTTGTTTGTTTAAAATTGGTTTTTTACTTGTTTTAATTAATTTAGCTTCTAGTGGTTTTGGCAAATTGATTTAGCTTCCTGTTCCATTTTTTTTTTAAAAAAGAATTAGAAGAACCATGGATTTAACAAATAAAAATGTGTTTATAAATAATATATAATAAATTAATAATAATAACACAAATACATGATTTACGAAATTAAAATAAAAAAAATAGTTTAAATTATGGGGCAATTTACCTAAATATACCGATTTTTAAAAATTTTACGGAAAAGGGCCGAAAAAATACTTATTTACCGGAAAGGGTCATTTCCCTCCAAAATACGTCCACGTCAGCGCGTTTTGGGGGATGCAGCAGGAAAGCGCGTCCACGAGGGCGCGCTTTATGCCACATCAGCAACCTCCAACGGTAAAAAAAAAAACTATAAAAAACCCCCAACCCTTTTATTTTTTTCACACATTAGTCCTTACTCATTTTTCTCTCAACTTTCTCTCAAATTCCTCTCAAATTTCTCTCAAAATCTTTTAAACTTCCTCTCAAATTTCACAATAGTCCTTTAATATTTACAAAAAAGCCCTTTTTTAAATTTTTTGAAATATATTTTTTTTGATAAATTTTAGAATATTCGATCGTATTAGCAATGGCCGGAGAATTAATTCGTCTCGACGATAAACACATCTCCGTCGATCAAATGCAAATGGCAAGTTTTAATTTTAATTTTTCAATACTATTTAAAATTTTTAAGGTTTATGCAATTTTAATTAAATTTCATTTTATAATTTTTTAAACAGTCTGTAGATCGGGTGTTGCAATGCTATATTCGCAATATGCCTGGTCCGCCATCGCCGTTTATCGAGAATTACATGCGGGAAGCGGGTTTTTGGCACGTGGCCACGATAGGCCGGGGGTGCAAGTTGGACCCGAAGTTAATCAGTGCGTTGATAGAGAGGTGGAGACCCGAGATGCACACTTTCCATCTTCCATGCGGAGAGTGTACTATCACTTTGGAGGACGTGCATTTGCAATTAGGATTGCCGGTGGATGGGTTCGTAGTCACCGGGTCCGCAACTTCTGGCGATTGGGCCGCCGTATGCTACGAGCTTTTGGGTGCTATTCCGGATAACATTTACGGTGGTCGGATCGAGATGGGCTGGTTACGAGACACATTCCCGGAGCCGAATAATGGTTCGACCGAAATAGAAAGAATACGGTATGCTCGGGCATATATTCTTGAGATGATTGGAGGCTATCTGATGCCGAACCTGTAACGAAACCTCGTACACCTGAGATGGCTGCTGAAACTCGTTGATTTTAGAGCAGCCGGTGAATTGAGTTGAGGGTCTGCCATACTCGCAAAATTGTATCGGGAGATGTGCGGGGCGACGCGACCGAATAAAGCGAAAATCGGAGGTTGCCTATCACTACTGCAATCATGGGCACGGTTTCGATTTCCATTTTTACGTCCTCGAGTCGACCACCCATATACATTCCCACTCATAACGAGGTAAATTTAATATTAGATTTAACAATTATTACGTAGATTTAAAATATAATTGTATGCTAAAAATTTATTTAATTAGGTGGAACCATTCGGCGAGTTATGTTGGAATACCTACATCGCTTGAAGATATACGGCTTCTACTAGAGCAACGGTCGGAAGCACAAGTAAGTATTAAATTTTAATTAAATTTCGTAATAAAATAGCCGTTTCGTATTTCGTATTTAGTATTTCATATTTAGTATTTAGTATATAACTAATATTTTTATCATGTTAATATAGTTTGAATGGACACATACGAGGACCCCTCAATTCGGGCAGTAATTTCGGAGGAGTTCTTTCAAAATCCGAACATTTGGCACGTGAAGGTCCCATTGATCAACTATGCGACCGTGGAGATGCACCAGTCAGATCGGGTTCTGCGTCAATTTGGATTCCGACAACCGATTCCCGTGGCACCTGAGGTGCTCGATGATGAGCACAAAGTCGACTTACGGCAGTTGCATATGGATTGGCCAAGATTTTGGTCAGTGTATATCAACTTGTGGGAGAACTGGTATGATTATATACCTACTCGGGAACCGATCATCGTTCCTGAGTTAGCGTGCGTGCCGGAATACATGTCATGGTTTCGGATCCATGACAAGCCGTTTTTATTAGCGTGCGTGCCGGAATACATGCCATGGTTTCGGATCCATGGCAAGCCATTTTTATTGTCGGAAGAGGAGAGGCGACGGCAACTTCGTGAACAAAGGGAACGACGGGGCCCTTTAAATCCAAGGAGAAGGGGTGATGAGACGGGACCATCAACAGCGCCGACACAGTCACTGGGCCCATCAACAGCGCCCACACATCCGGGCCCAACACTCGGTAAGCGACACCCACATCACAACCTTTTCAGATTATGCCAGGTGCGTACCCTAGCCCTTATATGTATCCTAACCCTTATATGTTTCCTTTTCCCAGTCCCACCGCAAGTTGGAATGCATGGCCCGGTTCGAGTCCGTTCCCGACTACTCCGACTGGCCAGCCGATCTTGAGGCCACCGTCGCATGAGGGATCGCACGAGGCGTCGTTGGGGAGCTCTTCTTTTTACCAGTCTCCTTCGCCTTACGGGATTCAGACACCTCCGCCATGGTTTATGCAAACACCTCCTCAGTCGTTATTTTATCAAGGTGGGTCATCCTCCCAACACCCACAACCAGACCCCCTGCTGGAAGAACCAGAATCCCCGCCTGAGGTTCCACAACCCCCGCCGGAAGCTAGAAGAAGGAGAAATCCAGCGCGTAACTTTCGACCACCCCCATGTGGCACTGATTCCGACCGGCACCAACATAGATTCCGACCGCCATTTTTTTATTGTAATTTATTTTTTATATCTTTAATAAAATAAAAGTTATTGTTTTTTATTTTTATTTGTAATTTAATTTTTTATCTTTAATAAAATAAAAGTTATTGTTTTTTTATTTTTATTTGTAATTTAATTTTTTATCTTTAATAAAATAAAAGTTTTTTATTGTACTTTATTTTTTATATCTTTAATAAAATAAAATTTGTTTTTTTATTGTAATTTATTTTTTATATCTTTAATAAAATAAAAGTTGTTTTTTTATTGTAATTTATTTTTATATCTTTAATAAAATAAAAGTTATTGTTTTTATTTTTATTTGTAATTTAATTTTTTATATTTAATAAAATAATTTTTTTTTTATTTTTATTGTAATTTATTTTTATATCTTTAATAAAATAAAAGTTATTGTTTTTTATTTTTATTTGTAATTTAATTTTTTTATATTTAATAAAATAAAAGTTTTTTTATTTTTTTATTGTAATTTATTTTTTATATCTTTAATAAAATAAAAGTTATTGTTTTTATTTTTATTTGTAATTTAATTTTTTTATATTTAATAAAATAAAAGTTTTTTTATTTTTTATTGTAATTTATTTTTATATCTTTAATAAAATAAAAGTTATTGTTTTTATTTTTATTTGTAATTTAATTTTTTTATCTTTAATAAAATAAAAGTTTTTATTTTTATTTTTTTGTAATTTATTTTTTTATTAACCCATAAAATGAAAGTTGTTTTTGAATATCCTAATTGTAATGTAATTTTTATATATTTAATAAAATGAAAAACACATACTTTACTTCTATCATGTCTTTAAATACATCTAAACAAAAATGATACAGACGAAAATGAGATATAACTTTTCATTCTTCCAAGAGACAAAAATGATAAGGAGACTATGAACTATTCCGACTTGGACACGAGCAAGATGTATGGCCTGGGTTCCTACACCATCCGCATAACTTTCGTTGGTTGGCCGTTTCTCGGATATCCATATTGTTGCGTATTCTAGTCGAGCAAGGTCGACCTTTTGGTTTCATGACGCAGCTTTCTCTATCCGTAACGGCTTATACGGAGCAAGCGTCTGAGACGGTCACTTACGTTCATCTGGGACTGGTGGGAATACGTGTCTCCACACGTTGTACATGTTTTCTATTTTATACACTTCGTCGACATAGCTCATGGGATCCAGATGGAGATTCTGACAAGCTGCAAGTACATGAGCGCATGGATAACGAAGTGCATCAAATATCCCACAGTCGCAGGTCCTATTTCTCAAGTGTACACGATATTGCCCGCCAACAATACCTTGGTTCGGTCTGTCAAACTCCATCACACGAAGCCATAGGTTGTCGCGATCGTGACACACTGTGTGCATGGTGTTGGCCTGTGTCTTCCCCTTGTTAATTTCTCGCAATACCTTCGCGCACCATACATGGCCTCCTTGCATTTGGCCTTTATAACTCGCTGCTCGTTTCGAAAATAGTGCCGCTAAACGAAAATATGTCTCTCGCACAATCGATGTTATCGGTAAATGACACATTCCTTTTAGAACAGAATTTATGCATTCGGCCAGGTTTGAGGTCATATGACTATATCGTAGGCCGCCGTCATATGCTTTTGTCCACTGTTCAAAAGGTATATTGCGTAGGTAGTTTGCGCCTTCTTCGTTAACTGAGCGCAAACTCGCCAACATCTCGTGAAAACGGTCCTTATTGATCTCGTACCCTGCCAATATAAGTTGATAGCGAATATTACATACCACTCTTCAATTAAGAATAAATTTAATATTACAAATGAAATTGGAAGGATTCTCCCACTGCCATCCTGTGCCACAGCTAGCAATAGCCGATGCGTATATCTACCATACATAAAGGTACAGTCAATTTGTACCAATGGCTTGCAGTATATAAATGCGTCTCGACATTGCTTAAATGTCCAGAACAGACACTTGAACACTTGGCATCCACGGAGCAATCGGTCGTTGTAATACGCCAGTTCCGTTTCAAGGTCTGTTATCTTTGTCTAGGACATATCTCTCCAAAGACTGACACCACCGCCACACTTCATTATACTGGCGTCCCACCGACCATGCAACTTTTCCAACATATGCGCTTGGCTATCCAAGTCTTCCCAGTAAGAGGGCGTGTACCCCAATTGGCTACGGATATTGCCAATTAAGGTAAAGAAGATTGTAGTCTTGGATCCGCCTTCACCGTCGACATTATTAAGTTAGCCAACATCTCTGAATCCATCTTCGAATGATCTTTTGAAACACCTGTCAATGAAGTACGTAAATAATGCAACATTACGTAATATTAGTATTATTCAAAAACCTTGAACACTTAGTGATACTGTACCGGCAAGACATGTATGTGGACCTTTATACTTTTTGATCTCCCACAAGCCTGTCCTTTTCCTTAACGAGGCCATGATTTTTCATGAACATGTACCGTCTTGCACTGCACACTTGGCCTCGTACTTATCGAGTTTGGATTTAACCATGTTGTAGTTAACCCCGTTCTTGATGCTATATTGTTTCAATGCACCAAGAAAATTATCATTGTTGGAAAACTCTTTACCAACTTCTAATTCGCCCGAATCCAATGACGAACTTGTACGGTCACGCCTTCTGTGTGGTAGTTCAGGAAACTCCAATGCATCGTCTTGAGATAGATCGACATTATGCATATGGGCTAGAGGCGAGTACGCCCTGAATCGCGGATCTTCTTCTTCTTCATCTGAACCGCCTTCAACATCGGTTGGAACAGGATCCGGTTTAGAAAATAATACAAATTCTGCACCATCGGGGCCGGGCTCTCGAGGTGGATCCACATCGGACTCATCATCCGACCCACCATCATCTGCAACGAACGAGGGCCCCTCGCCGGTGGATGTCGTGGGGAGTACATTATCCCTTCTTAAACAACTTTTATAACGTTCCCAATCATATGTGGATTGCCAACCACTAGAAGTTGATGATGTTCCCCAATACGTATTACTAGCATCGAACGTCGAAGGAAGGATATGCATGTCTCACCCACCAACTGAGTGTCGTGCGGGGTTGTGTTTTCTATACTACCACCAAACACGGGCGCTTCAGATTCTCGCCTCCCACTAGCAGTGTCGGCAGGGGGTCGTGTATTCCCCTCGAACAGCAGTAGATGTTGAAGTCGAAGGAAGATCACTTGGCGATGAAAAATGTACGTATACCTCAAGATAGGGTGATCTACTGGCAAGATGAGTCTCCACCATTGCCTCCAAGCTCTGAGGACCTTTGATGTCGAATGTGTCAAATCTCACGGGATCAACCGAAGCACAAAATCTATATTTAATAGACTGAACTTTCATTGGCGTTGTTCCGAAGATTTTACGCCTAATTCTTTTGCGAAGTTCTGTCAAATCTATGTTCCGGTTAAAACCCAATTGCGCTGTGTTCTCCGATAAAAAAACAACACCATTTCTGGTGTCACAAACCTCACCATCATAGTAAATAATAGCATTAATACATTCACTCATCTTCAGTTTCTATTTTACTTTTGCCTCAATTTCTGTTATGCAACCTGAGAATGAAATTTGGCTGATTTATAGTCTAAGGATTACGGACTCATCGTAGTAAAAGAGCGTCCACGTGGGAGCTTTTTTCAGTACTTTTGCTGACAGTGCATCCTACTTGAAGTGTTTTGGCCACTATTTGTTCAGAAATGTCTTCTCAAAATTATTTTGCCAGAGAGACTCATCAGAGAAAAAGAGCGCCCACGTGGGAGCTTTTTGAAGTACTCTTCTTGACGGTGCATCTGCTTGAAGCGTTTTGCCTACTATTTGTTCAGAAACGTCTTCTCAAAATTATTTTTCCAGAGACTACTGTAGCAAAAGAGCGTCCACGTGGGAGATTTTTTCAGTACTCTTGCTGACAGTACATCCTGCTTGAAGCGTTTTGGCCACTATTTGTTCAGAAACGTCTTCTCAAAATTATTTTGCCAGAGACTACTGTAGCAAAAGAGCATTCACGTGGGAGCTTTTTTCAGTACTCTTGCTGACAGTGCATCCTGCTTGAAGCGTTTTGGTCACTATTTGTTCAGAAACGTCTTCTCAAAATTATATTGCCAGATACTACTGTAAAAAAATTCAAATAATTTTTATTTTGCTGATATATTTTTCCCGAAACCCTAAACTTAAAATTATTCTAATTAATTAACCCTAAAATATAGTCTATTAATTTTCCCCTAGAAACCCTAAACCCTAAGACCCTAAAAATCCCTAAATCGTAGCCCTAAAACCCTAAAAAGTCATGCCCTAACACTAAAAACTACTGAAAAGCCCATCGTGGGGAGATGGCAAAAGCGTGCCCTCGTGGACGTGCTTTCCTGCTGCACCCCCCCAAAACGCGCTGACGTGGACGCGTTTTAGGGGGAAATGGCCCTTTCCGGTAAATAATTATTTTTTCGGCCTTTTTCCGTAATTTTTTTTAAAATCGGTATATTTAGGTAAATTGCCCTAAATTATGAGTAAAAAGAATTTTAAATAGATAAATACATCGTATTAAGAATATTAAATGATTTTTTTTGTCAAAAAGCTGATATCCATTAAATAAAGGGTGTGGCTCAAAAACCCGACAGAAACAAAACGTCAAAGAAAAGAAAACGTCACCACAAACTATAACAGCCTAATAAAACAAGCAAAGCACACAGAAAAGAAAACCAAGAGACAAAACGCAGCCACAAAATCAAACCCTCTAAAGAAACCCCGCAAAAAAATACCAGCCAAAACTATCCGATCAACATCCGAAAAACCTTTTGTAGCCCGAAACAGGAACGGTAGCAGCTTTGAAAGCCAACAATGGAGATTCAAAAGAACCTTCTCCAATCTTCAAAGCCCAAACAACATCTTCATCGCCGATGAAGCCAATCCATCCAATCCTCATCCACCAGCTTTTCAACAGAATCTGGTGCCTCCTCAACCCAGAAACATGGAGTGTGTATCCGATGCCCATCTATCGCCAAAGTATGCGCCGCCCTATTAACGTCTCTTGGAACAAAATGGTAAGCAATTTACTCAAAATACCCCTCTAACAGCCGAATACTCTGCGAAATTGGTCTGAGTATAGATCTGTCCTCTCTGTTTGAATTAAGCTTCTTTATAGTCGTTAGGGAATCTCCTTCCAGTATAAGCTTCCTGAAACCCATATCAAGCGCAAAACAAAGAGCTCTTTCACACGCCAGAGCTTCTGTAACAAAAGACATCTGCAACGCCAGAATAAGGGTAAGTACATGCACCCATTATTTGGCCTTCTGCATTTTGAACTAAGACTGTTGCAATAGAAATATTAGTGTCACCCTTAAAAGATGCATCAAAATTCAACTTAATAGTCCCAGGATTAGGTGGTCGCCACGAAACATTCACTAGTGCTTTAGGAAAAGGACTAAAAACTTTACTCATACTTAAATCATGGGCATAACTCTGAACAAAGCCCAAAAGTTCATGCATAGAGAATTTGAGACCTTCATGTACCATCTTGTTTCGTTTATGCCACAAAGCCCAAAAAGAAATAGTTAATAATTTCCTGGTATTTTCATCAACTGCATTAAAAATACTTACTAATTGTGTTTTTCATCCGAGGTATTCATGCTTGTGTCGAACGAGAGGTTCAGGAGCAGCCAAAGTTGTCGTAAAACATCACAGGACCACATTAAATGATCCACATCCTCCGGGGCCTCCTTGCACAAAGGACAGACATTATCAACTCGCAGTCTCCTTTTGGCTAAATTAATAAAATGAGGCAAATAATCCTTAAAAGGACGCCACATATGAATCTTGATTTTAGAAGGGAGCTGTAAATATCAAAATGATTTGTAGAAAGTCTTGTAATTGTCATTTGTATTCAAAATACATTCTGAATACTGAGTCTTCCTTGTAAGTAAAGTTCGATACCCACTCTTCACCGAATACTACCCAGTGGCATTGTGGCGCCAAACCAATATATCTTGGTCTCTGAAGCCTGCAAGTGGAATATTGAAGATGCGACTAGCTTGTTTGCAGTCTACGATCTTACAAATCACCTCCTTATTCCAGGTACCCAATTCCACATCAATTAATTGATCCACTGTTGACCAGCGAGTATCAATATTATGGACTAATAATCTACCATTACCAGGACCAGGCAGCCAATGATTATTCCAGATATTCACCCTCTCACCACAACCAATTCGCCAAAGTAAACCATCATCCATCAGTTCCCTAGCGCTGCAGATACTTCTCCAGGTAAAAGAAGGGTAAGAACCAACTTTTGTCGACATAATATCTGTGAATGGGTAATAACGAGATTTAAGGACTTTTGCTAAAAGACAATCGGGCTGGGTTAGAAGTCGCCAGACTTGCTTAGCTAAGAGGGCTTTATTGAACAGGAATAGGTCCCGAAAACCCAACCCGCCATCGACTTTGGGCAAATAAAGCGCACTCCAATTACTCCAGTGAATTCCTTTGACTGTTTTGCAATTAGACCACTAAAACTTATTCAAAATACCTTCTAGCTGATGACATAAATTTCTTGGCAACGTAAAACATTGCATAACGTAAACTGGAATTGCTTGTAGCACCACTTTTATAAAAACTTCCTTACCCCATTCGAAAGATATCGAAGACTCCAACCCTCGATTCTTCTTCTAAATCTGTCTACAAAATTTGCAAAAGCCCATTTTTTCTTTTTCCCAACCATCATTAGCAAGCCCAAATATTTCTCTGGGTTCGTTGCCACCCTAACACCCAAAATGTTGGTTATTAAATTCCTATCCTCAGGCCCCACGCTTGCACCAAAATAAATAAGTGATTTGTCCAAATTAACTTGTTGCCCCGATACCAATTCATATTCCATAATAACGTTACAGGCGGTATGAGCACCTTCACCCGAAGCGTCACTGAAAATAATGCAGTCATCAGCAAACAACAAGTGGGTAATCGCTAGTCTTCCCCTACCAATTAGAACACCCCTCAGCAGATTATTAAGTTTTGCCTCATTCAATAAAATAGAAAGACCTTCCGCACAGAGTAGGAAAAGATATGGGCTGAGCGGGTCACCTTGTCGCAAACCTCTTGACGGAGTAAAACGATCGCTAATGTCCTCATTAATTCCCACCGTGTAGGTAACCGAACAAACACACTGCATAATTAGAACGATCCAATCTTGATGAAAACCCAGCCTAGACAACATTTCAGCCAAAAAATCCCATTCCACACGATCATACGCTTTACTCATATCGAGTTTGAGCGCAAATCGTTTACTCTTCTTCTTCTTCATCTCAAGAGAGTGTAAGAACTCATAAGCAATTAAAGTATTATCCGAAATGTATCTCCCTAGAATAAAAGCTCATTGAGTTTCATCAATACAATGTCCTAACATTGGACTCATACGATCCACTAGAACTTTTGCAATAATCTTATAAAGCATAGTACATAAACTTATGGGTCTAAATTGAGAGAGATTTTTCAATTTTTCAACTTTAGGAATTAGAACTAGATGGGTTTTATTGATCTCACTCATTTCGATCTTACCATTTAAAACATCCAATTGATGACATTATCAATAAGACTATGGCATAGCCACGATAAGGGTGAAAATAATTATATAATATATTTATTAAAAAAATTACATAAAAACCAAATGTCCCTTTAGTTGAAACGATAAAGTTAGGAGAGTGTATATTTGGTGTTTTGAGTTCAAATTATATCGTAAGTGTTAAGCTCGAAAATACCAACAAGGGGTGAATTGATATTTTAAAAATTTTTGCAAACTTTTTTAAATAATGAGGGGAGGAAAGAAAAACTTGGAAAAATCGATTTATAGTGGGTTAGCCCTAATTGCCTACCTCCACTACCTTGGTATACCTTAACCAAGGATTTATCAATTCTCTATACTTGAAATTATTACCTTTCAAGGAGAAGGTATAACCTTTATAATCCCTATCCTTTCCACAATGATGAGATTAAGGGTGAGTATTTGATCGAGTCGAGTCGAATTGAGTAAAAAAATTTTGAGTTAGTCGAGTTGACGAATCCTATTTTAGCAACCGAACTCAATTTAAATTGTTTTCAAATCGAATCAAATTAAGTCAAAAAATTTCAAGTCAAGCTGAGTCGAGTTAACAAATCCTATTATTTATACTCAATGTTGCGTTTACATGGACTGATTATTTAACTAGTAGACAAAATACAAGATTATTTAACCATATCAACAATATAATGGTTTTGCTTTTTAACTTAGTGAGTAAACATTTATTAAAACGACGTAATTTTGTCTTTTCTTATTCGAATTTTCGGATAACTCGAATTGTGTAATCCATATTCGAGTTAAATCAAAAAACTTAATTTTTTATTCGAGTTGATCCGAATAATTTGGTTAACCCTAATAACTTGAACTATTTAATTCAAAATTTGAATTTTTTATCGAAATTTTCGAATCGAATCGGATTTTGCTCACCCCTAAATGAGATAGAACCTTCCTTCTAGTTTTTTATGGTTAAACTAGAACCCTCTAGTTTTTACAAGGCTCAACTATAACCCTTTACAAATTACTTAAGGTTTTATAACTCAAAAACCTTAAGTAACTCTTGCAATACAAAAAAAAAAAAAAATTGTAAACAATGAAGGCATCTCAAATGTGTGTGTTTATAAGTGTTAAGCTCTATCTTCTAAAGAATTTAAATGAGAATGATGAAAGGATCTAACAATAAACACCTAAGAGATATGTATAAGAGAAAATGAGAAAATGAAGAATTTGAGGCATTTCTCTTTATTTCTATACTTGGATGTTCATATATTGTATCTTGAAGTGTTCTTGATGTGCGTATATAACAAGAAAAAAATTTGTGACCATTTATAATCGTTGGGGATAATTTCTAGTCTTTGGAAGCATTGTAAAAAGATTTGTACCGATACAACTCACAAGATGTATGTGTAGAAGTGGACTTGTATAGGTAGAAGTCCCATTAAGTATGGTAGAAGTTTGGAAGTATGCTTGAAGTGCTCTCTGACTTACTTTTATCAGTAGAACTTTCCCCAAGTAACGATACAACTTCCCAGACTTGTATAAAATGAGTTTAAAACACTTAACAACATTTTGGATTGACTTAAAACCATTTAGATAAATTAAAACACATTTAAAACATATTTTTGAGTATTTTGTAAGTCTTTGAAAATGTTTTGAAAAAGTTTGATAAAATTTTCAATCATAGTTTCACCAAATGATTTAGGACATATAATACATATAAAATTTGTCTTAAATGTTGGTATATCAAAAGCTTGGGACATCAAAGCTAACAGTAAGCATGAGTTTTTTTTTTTCTCTAAATTTTATTTAAAAAGATAAAATACCCTTAAATTAATATTAATTGCTTTGTTGAAATAAAGGGCATTTTTTTTGGTTTTTTTAAAATAAAAAGATTAAAATACCCTCGATTAATAACCTATTTTAATTATGGAAGAGCATTTTTATAATTTTTCTAACTGAGTTGGTGCCCAGTTAACTTGTGCCACCAACTCAATCAGAAGCTTAAATAATAGTATAGATATATATAATTGATTGAGTTAATAAAGTATACATAATAAAATTAAAATGTATAAAAATATAAAAATAAAGCATTAGTTGAGTGGTAAATTAAAAGTTTTATTAATGCAATTATATGGGTTCAAATTCCATCATACGTAGATTTTTATTGATTTTTTAAATAAAAAGATTAAAGTACCATTGAATAATATAACATATTTTAATTATAAAAGGACATTTTCATAATTTTCCTAGTAGTGTTGGTGCCCGATTGACTTATGACACTAACTTTCTATCAGAAACTTAAATAATAGTTATAAAAAAATACATACCTTAATTACTAAATTAAATATTTTTAAGATTTTGGAAGTTAAAAGGAGTTCCTAGTTTTGTAAATCACAAAAGTGAAAAGAAACAAAAGTTTTATGTTTGAAAAAAAACAGTAGTTGAATTTTGACATAATTGATTGTAATTATACTTATATTTGGATAATTATTATATTAGTGAATTTCATGTAAATGAACGATAATTGAGAATTGAGGAATTATATAGGTAAATAGTCATGATGACTTGTTTTTTTAATATATTAATTGTGTTATTTTTAATTAGTTGTATAATTATAATTTGCACTACTAAACATAATATAATAAATTAAGGGTGTAATTTATTGTACGGAAAATGACTTACGGAAAATATTGTCTACATTTTCCTATGTTTGTTCAATAGAAAATAGATTGGTTGTAATACCCTGATTTATTAAATCCTGCTTTTATGAATTATGTCATAATTGAGTATTTGCTTTGGTGGTTAAAGGATTTGAGTGTGTACTTGAGGTCTTGGGTTCAAATATTATTTTTAGAAATTTTGCTATTTTTGTTCCTAGCATTGTCCTTAATTGTTTGACTTAGGTTTTATTTACAGTAAACTCATTTTAGAATGAGCTTGCATGTTCAAGTGGCAAGTGTTAGCTTGCCCCAGGGCCTTATGTTCGAATTCCCAAGTGAGCGTTTGGTAATAATTTTTGCTTCTGTGTGTGTGTCGGTTGTGTAGTAGAGGTTTGGTGGAATTAAAATTCTGTGGTAGTGGATGAGAGTGAGTGGGTCGGTTTTGGTGGGATAGTGGGGGTTGGGAGTTGGGATTTTATTTGATTTAATTTTTAATTTTTATTCTTTTTCCCATATTCCTTTCTTTTTGATGTTTTTTCCTCTTCTTCTGCAAAAATTTCTGTTGCTTCTTCCTTCAACTCTGTTCACCAATTGTTCGTTCTAATCGTTGTGCATCCAGATTCTACGCCTCGTTCTGAATAGGTAAGTTATTGAGAAGTTTCTTATTCGTGTGTGTTGGGGGGAAGGTGCTAGTTATGTTTTTAACAAAAATTCATTGATGGTGTTTTGTTTATTTCTCGCTTAGGGGAAAGTCAAGAAGCGATTGGTGCTCCACCATCG
Organism: Gossypium sturtianum; assembly: GCA_025698515.1. Classification (NCBI taxonomy): domain Eukaryota; kingdom Viridiplantae; phylum Streptophyta; class Magnoliopsida; order Malvales; family Malvaceae; genus Gossypium; species Gossypium sturtianum. The sequence continues at coordinate 30,551,087 of CM046948.1, forward strand.
ATTTAAGTGTTGGGTGATTACTGTTCATTGACGATAAGTTTATTGTGCGTTGTTCGAATTTGAGAGGCGAATTCATGATCAAGTTTTGTTGGTTTGAATTTGTAAATCGAGTGCTAAATTAATCGTTGGAATGCTGTTTTTAGGTTTCGGAGATCTCGGGGTTGTTTTTGCATCAAAATCGAGCTAGGTGTGTAACGAGAAACTCGAAAAACAGTAACAGTCAAAAGCCAAAAATTGGGCCTGTCGACGCCACACGGTCGTGTGCCTGGCCGTTTGCAACACACGACCATGTGACGGGTGTGTGACACACGGCTTAGGCCATTTTAGGCCGTGTGGGCCACACGGGCAAAGCCATTTTGGGCATGTGGGCCCAAATTTTAAAATTTTTCCCTAGGGTCATACACGTCGTTCTGATCGACTGTGGGCCTTCCGTAGGGTCAGTATGTGTTATTATAAGCCCTAAAGCATAGAAGCTACTAATCTGTTAATGTGATTTTGACGTAAACAATACATGAACACATGTAATGAGATGCGATATGTTTGAACTGTTATGTATAAGCATGTTTAGTATCTGTTATACGAGTATGTATACGATATACGTTTTGGTATCTATTATTCTGATTTATCTGATATTTTGTCTGTATCTGGCTATGGGGCGGGATTTGTATTATGAAGAGGAAGTGTTTTGTGTGATGCGATATCTCGCCATTATACTGGCAGCACTGCTGCGATTATTCTGAAAAGTGTCATATAGACATTATATGGTGTGTAGGGCTGGGTGGGTGTTTTATACCCCACATGGTGTGTTGGGATGGTCAAAATTGGTGTGTAGAGGATGGGGGTAGGATTATGCATATCTGTATTTGTACGATTCTGGTATGTCACTGGCTCTGTGAAAGATTTATTTCTACATCTGGTCTATTATATGATTGACTCTGAATTGTGCTTACGTTCGCGTTGCACAAAGAGTTGTTAAACTCACTCTCTGTTTGTCTGAAAATTTCAAGTAACCCTCAGACTTAGGCGGGTCAGTGCGACGGGAGCTCGGTTGTGTCCACTATGCCGTAAAACTACTTTTACTTTATTTTGGCTACTTAAATTTTGATTTTGAGAGTTTTGTGTAAATTGTACTCTCCGGACTTTTGGGTCTGCTTTGGTTTCAGATTTTTAATTTGGTTTTCTAGCATAACGACTGATTACATGGTATTTAAGAAAACGATAGCTTTTCCAAAAAATAACGGTTTTCAAAGAAACAATTTGATTTTCCAAAATATAACATTTTAAGAAACTCCGATGCAAAATACTCGCTTTAATTTGAAAGACGTAAATGAAAAACGATTTTAAATTAAATAAGTATAACAACATGTTTTCCAAACAAATCGGGTTTACTAGGTAACAACGGTTTACGATGATTTGCAAATAACAAGGAAGTCGATTTATAAATTTTCTTCGTACACTTCTAGATTCGGTCATAACGTCTAGGCCGAGTTTGGGGTGTTACATTGGTCAATAAAAAATAACTTATCAACGAAAAGAACTTACATGTCAACGAAAAATAAGTTTTTTTTCTTGTAAATTGACTTTCTCTTTTACAAAACATAAGTTATTTTTTGGAAAAGAGCTCTTTATGGGGAATTTTATTTTTATATAAAAAATAACTTAAGTTAATAATTGTTATGAATATCTTATTAAGTGGATATCCATCATGATCAAGATAAAGTTTTGGTGTACTTTAAATTCTAATAGTTATTAGAATTACATCTCTACTTCTTATATACTTTTTATGCCTATAAATAGAGACTCTGATGAAGCATTGTAATCATCCCTTTGATTAATAAAGCACATTTTCTGTTGCTTTCATATTTTCTTTGTTTTTTATTCTCCCTATCTCTCTTTATTTTATAACATGTTATCAGCACGATGATTCTATATTATTTTTTCAAAATCTTTTGAAGTCATCGCACAAATCAAATTCTTTTTCACCTTAAACTTTCTCCCTTACAACTTCATATTTAGGATGTTGAAAGATTCAATCTCAAAATGGATTGTGGTTCTTATTCCTAATCTTTGATTTATAATTGTACAAGCATGGGTAAAGAATAGATTTGTCAAGGTGATGACGATGATGTTAAAGATCTTCAGGTATATTTTACCATATTTTATTTATTATATCATGTTTATTATAATTGGAGACTAATCATGACAACATTAATACATTATGATTTAAAATCCACGCATGTTTGTGATGGTGATTATGAAATAAAGAATCTATTGGGATGTTTATAAGCCCGTCCTACTAGATTTGTTGCATTCCCTGAAGTGAAAGTAAATATAAAGAAAATTAAATATATAATCATGGACCCTAAAAGTGGAAACATAGTAATAAATAAAAGAACAATGAGAGTTCTCAAGATAACTCTTCAAAGGGTAAAGATAACTTATGTTATCAATGTGATATAAAAGATTATTGGCCACATATGTGGTGTATGCCCAAATATTTTGTTTCTGTTAATATTCTTTGAGGAATGATATGAAAATGTAGTAACAAATTCTATCATTACAGATAGAAAATATTTATCTTATTTGGTACTGAAACAAACAAATATTATTCCAATATTTGATAATACAAAATTAGTTGAAAGCTCCAAAAGAGCTAATATATCACTATTTAAAAAGCACAAAATTTGTGATGGTTAATGCATTACTTTTAAAATTTATTTGTAATAGATCTCATATTGAGATTGTGAATGAGGAAAATATTATATTTCATATAAATAAAAAAAGGGGATTGAGTTATTAATTTATAATCTTTATGATATTCTTTTGTCATCATCCCTATTAAAGAGTTGAAAGCAAAATATTTTGACTGTGAAAGATCTACTCATGAGCAATAGAATATGATAATTCTATCTAAAGCTTATTATGGTTGGATGCACTTAAAGTTGCAAGTATTTTTTAAAAACTGTGAGTATAACTCTACAGTATTCAGAATAAGTTCTCAATTAAAATTACGTGGTAAAATATTACTGATGAGAACTTGCAAGAGAGAAAACTTATGTATGAAAAGTCATTGGTTATGTACCTGTTATACACAGGGAAAATAAGATCCACTCTCAAAGTTTGCTATTAATAGATTTTTGGGCATTTGAAGATTTTGGCATATTCACTGGCTTAATATGCATATAGTTATTTAGAAATTATATTTATTGACTTGGTGGCATTATAGACTTCACATTGATTTAGACATTTTTAGCGAAGAAATGTCACAAAGAGTACTTATATGTGGATACAAATTAAAAGGAATGATAATAAAATTATCAATTTGTTACTGATTTAGTACAATTGAAACACATGTTAAAGTAAACCAGAAGTTTACTAATACAAATGCGTTTACTACTTGGCGTGACCAGTTAGACTATCCTGGATCGTATATGATGCAAAAATTAATTGAGAATTCATATGGACATCCATTAAAGAACCAGAAGATTCTTTAGTTTAAAGAATTCACATTTGTTGCTTGTTCTCAATAAAAAATGGTTCTTAGAAACTCACTAGCTAAAGTTGAGATTTAATGTCTTACATTTATGAAATGAATATAGGCCCATTCATCCACCATGTGGATGGTTTTGATATTATATGATTTTGGTAGATGCATCTACAAAATAATCACATGCATTATCAACTGGCATCCTGTCATTTGCGAGATTGCTTGTTTAAATGATTAATTTCAGATTATGCAATTAAAAAAATTCATCTTGCTTATGTTGGTGAGTTTATGTCCCAAGTTTTCAATGATTATTGCATGTCAATTGGGATAAAAGTTAAACATCCTGTAACTCATGTTCACACACAAAATGATTTAACTGAATTGTTTATCAAATGCCTCTAACTAATAGCTAAATCATTACTTATGAGAACAAAACTTTCTATTTCAGCGTGAGATTCATGCTTGTATTGATTTACATATTGTACGCATCAAGCCAATAAATTATAAATACTCCCCATTACAATTGATTTTTGGTCAAGAGCCAAATATTATCCATCGTACAATTTTTGGATGTGCGGTATATGTTTCAACTGCTCCACCACAATGAACAGGTCATAATAAGAGATTGGGAATGTATATTTATATGAGTCTCCTTATAATATTTTTGAGCAATTAATTCGAGATTTAATTGTGACATGAGTTGTTAGTTTTCCCAACATTAGGGGGAGAGAAACAATAACTTGTAATGAGTTAGGGGGAGAGAAATAATAACTAGTAATGAGTTAGGGGGAGAGTAATTTGAACCAGAAGTTCAACAATAATAACTCATTACAAGTTAACTATCAGATGTATTTATAAAATTAATGAGAATAACCAAGTGTTATATACCATCTAATATTTTAATTTGAATCAAAGTCCCAGTAGGTCAATCAGTTAGAATAAATAATAGATTGATCTGTTCCAAAGATGAAAATTCTTCTAGATAGTCATATAGTGAAGGCAAGTGCTCCAGAAGAGACCCAAGACATAACTAATAAGTAAAATTTCAGAAGAGATTCAAGTACCTGAAACTGGATTTTAAAATAATGAAAATAAGAGATATCGATAAGTTATGTCAATTCGAGAAAATGTGGAACCGAATAATAAAAGTGGTCGACAATGATTTTACATCCAATATTATTATTGAAATAATGAAATAAAAGGAGGATATTGAATAAATCTATTGAGAAATATAGATATGGAATAAATTGATCAAAATAGAAAGATGCAACTCAAGTACAATTAAATTTGTGGAGTTTTTTGGACCAGTAGTCCAAATATCTAAAGGTATAAAGCCAGTGAGGGTGCAAATGAAGTAGTTTTGCAAAAACTATAATAAAAATATGAAGTTTTTCGCTAAGTACTGGTATTGATTATGAAAAGATATAATATTCTTTTGTGATGGATGCAATAACCTTTAGACATATTATTTTGACAATTCATAAAAGATTTAACTTGCACCTAATGGTTGTCGTTACAACCTTTTATGAATCACTATATAGTAAAGTTTATATTAAAATCCTTAAAGGATTTAGGATGCTAGAAGCATATTGAAATTCTCGAGAAATTGTTCATTTATATGAATTGAAATAATTTGAACATATGTGGTAAATTTTACTTAGTGAATAGTAGTTGAAGGAGGATTATAAAATGATTCAAAATACCTATTTGTGTTTTTATAAAAAAATTATGATTAAAGTTTGTTATGATTATTGTTGAATCTCCTGAAGAGATCAAAATATATTTCCCCCAAATTTCCCTCACTCATGACTTTTAAAAGAATGGTAATATAAATGCTTAGCAATACATTCCAATAGTCATTTGAAAAACTAGTATTCAAGATTGAATACCTAGAATATGAGAAAGTATGTGATGTTTTCATGAGGGGAGTAAATACGAGTTGTACTCTTTTTCCCTTAGGCGAGGTTTTGTCCCATTGGGTTTTCCTGGTAAGGTTTTTATTCATTAGGTTTTTATCCCACAGGGTTTTTCCTAATAAGGTTTTAACGAGGCACATTATCTACCAATGGACATCCAAGGGGGAGTGTTATGAATATCTTATTAAGTGGATGTCCATCATGATCAAGATAAAGTTTTGGTGTACTTTAAATTCTGATAGTTATTAGAATTAGATCTCTACTTCTTTTATACTTCTTATGCCTATAAATAGAGACTCTAATGAAGCATTGTAATCATCCCTTTTATACTCTAATGATTATTGTTGTATATAAAATTATTAAATATTAAATTAAAAATAATATAAATATATTTATTAAATTAAAAAATATATATGAGCGGACCTAAAATGAGGTTAGGTGGACTTGGGCAAAATTTTAAGCCCGTATTTCTGGTCGAGCTGGGCTTGAACAAACATAAAGTATGTTAATATCATGTCTAGGCTCGGTCCCGCCCATGATTACCTCTAGTTTTAATTAGGTATTGTTTATTATTAAGTTTATATATGATATTAATTATTATAAAATATTATCTTATTATAAAAAAAATTTCGATTGTCAAAAGAAAATTTTACTATAATATTTTGTAATAAGTATATGTATGTCGTGTTTGTTTCACTAAGAACAACTTTTAAAATTAAAAATATATAAAAATTAGAGAATGAAAAAACATGTATTCACTATTATCAATAAAAATGTTTTGGAAAAATGGAAATTGTTAAAAATAATTTCATTTTATGCATTAAATTTATCAGCAATTTTTTTATTGTTTTAACCTCTAAACTTTGCTTATTTAATTGCATTTTATTTTACTATCATAATACATTTTTAATTAATTATTTTTTGAATTCTATTTTGAAAAATACATACCAAACGCGTTTTCGTTGTTTTCATTATTGTAAACAAATTTCTATTTTCATTTACCAAACATATTTTCCAATTTACAATAAATAGAAAATGAAAATTGTTTTCTGGAAATGAAAATAGAGAAATTCTCTAAAACCAAACGCATCTTAAGCTTTTTCAAAAATCATTTTCCAAAAACTATTTTTAGTGAAAGAAATGCAACCTATGGGTCTGTTTGTTTCGTTGATATATTTTCTTCATTTTCATTGTTTGTTAGGGAAAATAAACTCAGTCATTGTAAATGGTTTTACGAGTCAATAGGAAAATATGACTCTCTTTTTTTTTTTTTTTTTCATAAAACGTCTTACGGATTAAAAATCATCTAATTGGGTAAAATAGTGACCAAAAGGTAAAATTGCACCAATTAGGAGTTTGAACAATTTAGATCTCTAATCTAAAAATTGGCTAGCAATATGGAAGTCAACTGACCACTTTAGCCCATTGAATTGACATTTGTGCACTTTTGTCTGTTTTGCAATTTAGTCCTCATAGGTGTACGTTAGTGTAATTAATCTATGATGATGATTTGTCGTACTATAGTAGTTAGTGAGTAGCTAGTTAGACTTTGTAATTGCATGCATTTTCATTGTTAGTAACTTTATCACCCAATGTAACACCCCTTACCCGTGTTCAACGCCGAAATAGGGTACGAGACATTACCGGACGTAAACACAAGCAAACATACATTTTCGAGTCATAAATTTCCATTCAAATTAAAACTTCTCATACACATTCATATCATCCCTAAAACGAGCCTACGAGGCTCAATACATGCTTTGGGAGTGGTTCGGGACTAAACCGAGAACTTTAGAAAATTTTACAAAACATAGAAATTTTTTCATGTTACAGGGCTTACACGCCCGCGTGGTCCAAGGGACACGCCCGTGTGACCCTTAGACACGCCCGTGTTACAGGCCATGTTCAAAATAGGGTGTTCTCTGACTTGTGCCACACGACCGTGCCATAAGCCCGTGTGCTAGGCCGTATGGTCAATTTAAGTTTCATAATTTTTCATAAAATAGGTGCAGACTTCACACGGCCGGGGCACATGGGCGTGTGGCACGGTCGTGTGGCACAAGTCAGAGAACACTCTATTTTGAACATGGCCTGTAACACGGGCGTGTCTAAGGGTCACACGGGCATGTCCCTTGGACCACACGGGTGTGTGAGCCCTGTAACATGAAAAATTTTCTAAGTTTTGTAAAATTTTCTAAAGTTCTCGGTTTAGTCCCAAACCACTCCCAAAGCATGTATTGAGCGTCGTAGGATCGTTTTAGGGACTATATGAATGTGTATGAAAAGTTTTAATTTGAATGGAAATTTATGACTCGAAAATGTATGTTTGCTTGTGTTTATGTCCGGTAATGCCTCGTACCATGTTCCGGCGTTGAACACGGGTAAGAGGTGTTACATTTAGTGATATCAGAGCATTAAAATACAAATATAATATTGCATTATTTACATACGAACTTACCTCGGTACAAAATAGTGAAAAATGACCTAGTCGTCAAACACTTTATTTTTCCCCCGATCTAGGTCCGAACTTCATTTTTCTTAATCCATAATAGAAAATTCAGCTCATTTAATACTCGCATTATTCAATTCAGCCCAAAAATCACATTACGGAAAAATTACATTTTTGCCCCTAATTTTTCAACTTTTTACATTTTAGTCCATAGGCTCGTAAAATGAAATATGTTCAATTTCTTCAAAACCCAAGCCTAGCCGAACCTTACTCATGCTTATAGCAGCCCAAATTTTTCATTAATTCACACTTTTACGACATGTTTTATAACTTTTACAAATAGGTCCTTTTAAGCATTTTCATCAAAAATCACTTAGTAAAAGTTGTTTATCTAACACCAAACTTGCATAATCTACCATTAAACGTCAAAATACACAAATATCCAACATGGGTAAAATTTTAGACTTTGATTTTCTTTCAAATTAGTCCTTGAAATAGCTAGATTAGGTTACACCGATCTCAAAAATGTAAAAATAATTAAAAACGGGGCTAGAACGGACTTTCAATCGATCTTGGAAACTTGAAAAACCCTAGATATGGTTCCTCTTGCAATATTCGGCCATGGGGATGAAATTTGGAAAAGATGGACACTTTTATTTTACTTATTTTGGCTTTATTTACCAAATGACTAAAATGCCCCTAACTTAAAACATAAAAATTCTCTTACTCCATGTCCTTTTATTATCCATACTTAAGCATAATGGTCTAATTACCATCTAAGGACCTCTAATTTAAAATCTCACAGCAATTGGACACCTATAACATGTAGAACTTAAATTTTGCACTTCTTGCAATTTAGTCCCTTTAACTAAATTGAGTGCACAAACGTCAAAATTTTCGAACGAAATTTTCACGAAATCATTTCATAAAATTGTAGACCATAAAAATATAATAAGAATAAATTTTACTGCATCGGATTTGTGGTCCCGAAACCACTGTTCCAACTAGACCCAAAATCGGGCTGTTACAACTCTCCCCTTAGGGATTTGCGTCCCCGAAAGTCTTACCAGAAAATAGGTTTGGGTACTGTTTTCGCATAGCTTCCTCAGGTTCCCACGTAGCCTCTTCGACTTCGTGTCGTTGCCACAAAACTTTAGCTAGGGCTATGTTTTTTATTTCTCAACTGTTTAACTTCCCGAGCCAAAATCTTGATCGGTTCTTCACCATAAGTCATATCGGGTCGAATCTCAACTTCTGTCAGAGAAATCACATGTGAAGGATCTGATCGATAACGTCACAACATCGACACATGAAATACATTGTGAATCCTTTCCAACTCTTTCGGCAAAGCTAATCGATATGCCACTGGCCCTATTATCTCAATAACCTCATACGGCCCAATGAAACGCGGACTTAACTTGCCTTTACGGCCAAATCTCAAAATTTTATTCCACAGGGATACTTTCAGGAATACTTTATCACCAACTTGAAACTCAATCTCTTTTCTCTTCAAATCCACATACGACTTCTGTCGATCTGAAGCTGCCTTCAAACAGTCACAAATTACTTTCACTTTCTCTTAGGTCACTCTAACCAAATCGACCCCATGTATCTATTTATCACTAAGCTCGGTCCAATACAATAGAGTTCGACACTTGCAGTCATACAATGCCTCATACGGTGCCATCTTTATACTCGACTGAAAACTGTTGTTATAAGCAAATTCGACCAAAGGTAGATATTTTTCCCAACTACCTTCTAACTCCAAAACACAACAACAAAACATATCTTCGAGAACCTGAATCGTTCTCTCAGATTGGCCGTCGGTTTGCGGATGAAATGCGGTACTAAAGTTCAACTTTGTACCCAAAGCTTCTTGTAACTTTTTCCAAAAACGCGAAGTAAACCTCGGATCTCTATCCGAAATAATAGAAATAGGTACTCCGTGCAATCTCACAATCTCAGCAATATACAATTCGGCTAATTTATCAAGTGAATAATCCGTACGTACCGGAATAAAATGAGCCGATTTCATCAATCTATCAACAACGACCCAAACAACATCTTTATTTTTTGGAGTCAAAGGTAAACCCGTCACGAAGTCCATCGTAATTCTATCCCATTTCCACTCGGGTACCATCACTGGCTGAAGTAAACCCGAAGGTACTTGATGTTGGGCTTTCACTTATTGAAAAATCAAACATTTCGATATAAATTTAGAGATATCTCGTTTCATACCTGACCACCAATACAATTTCTTCAAATCATTATACATCTTCGTACTTTCCAGATGAACAGATAAACAACCATTATGTGCTTCATAAAGAATCTTCTGAATAATCTCATCATTTTTCGGTACACATACTCTATCTCGAAACATTGAGCAATCATCAGAACCGATCCGAAAGTCTGAATCACTACTCGATTCACACAGAGTTCTTTTGGCTTGTAACTCACTATCACTTTTCTGAGCTTCATAAATTTGCTGAAGAAACACCGGCCTAGCTCTCAACTCGGCCAAAATTGAACCATCATTAGACAAAGTCAATCTCGTACTCATAGCTCTCAAAGCAAATAAGAATTTTCTGCTCAAAGCATCTGCGACTACATTCGCCTTTCCGGGATGGTAGTCAATCACTAGCTCATAATCTTTTAGTAGCTCGAGCCATCTCCGTTGTCGTAAATTCAAATCTTTCTGAGTCATCAAATACTTTAAACTTTTATGATCGGTATAGATGTGGCACTTCTCACCGTACAAATGATGGTGCCAAATTTTCAAAGCAAAAACAATGGCGGCCAATTCCAAATCGTGCGTCGGATAATTCTTCTCGTGCGGTTTCAACTATCTCGAGGCATAAGCTATCACTTTCCCTCTTGCATCAACACACATCCTAATCCATTCAGTGACGGATCGCTATAAATCACAAACTCCTTTCCCAGTTCAGGTTGCACTAAAACTGGCGCCCCAGTCAACAATGCTTTCAACTTCTCAAAACTTTGCTGACATTTTTCGGACCATTCAAACTTAACATCTTTTTGCAACAGCTTAGTCATAGGAGTAGCAATCATCGAAAATCCTTTGACAAAACGTCGGTAATAATCGGCTAAGCCCAAAAAGCTTCTGACCTCTGATACATTCTTCGGCGGTTTACAATCAACAATTGTCGATATCTTACTCGGATCAACCCGAATACCGTCTCCAGAGACAATATGTCCCAAAAATCTGACTTCTCGGAGCCAAAACTCACTTTTACTGAATTTAGCAAATAATTTCTTATCTCTCAAAGTCTATAATACAGTTCTTAAATGCTCGGCATGCTTAGACTCGTCTCTAGAATAAATTAGGATGTCATCGATGAACACAACCACAAACTTATCTAAATACGGTCGGAAAATTTGATTCATCAAGTCCATAAAAATAGTAGGAGCATTAGTTAGTTCGAAAGGCATGACAAGAAATTCATAGTGCCCGTACCTTGTTCTGAAAGTGGTTTTCGGAACGTCTAACTCTTTAACTCTCAACTGGTAGTAGCCAGACCTCAAATCAATCTTCAAAAATATTGTTGCCCCTTTCAACTGATCAAACAAGTCATCAATTCTTGGAAAAGGATACTTGTTCTTTATAGTCACCTTGTTGAGCTATCGGTAATCGATACAAAGTCTCATGGATCCATCTTTCTTCTTGACAAATAACACCGGTGCACCCCATGGTGAAAAACTCGGTCTCGCAATACCCTTATCTGTCAATTCTTGTAACTGAGACTTCAATTCCTTTAACTCAGTTGGAGCCATTCTATACGGGGCTATCGATATCGGTAAAGTTCTTGGTACTAAATCAATACCAAACTCAACTTCTCTAATCGGTGGCAACCCAGGCAACTCTTCTGAAAAAAATTCAGATTTTCACTTACTACCGGCACTGATTCAATTTTCAATTCAGACACTTTTGTATTCAACACATAAGCTAGATAGGCTTCACAACCCTTTCTCACATATCTTTGGGCAGTCATTGAAGAAATCACAACAGGTAACTCACCCGATTCATATGGATCAATTCAAAGAATTTCACCATTCTCACATTTCAATTCAATAATTTTCTGTCTACAATTCACTACAACATCATGCAGTGTCAATCAATCCATACCCAAACAAACTCATCAAATGGCAACAACATTAGCTCAGCCGGAAAATAGTGACCTCGAATCATCAATGGACAATTCTTGCAAACTTTATCAACTAGCGCATATTTGCCTAAGGGGTTTGACACTTTAATCACAAATTCAGTAAACTCAACAGGCAAGTTCTTACTAGCTACCAATTTCATGCAAATATAAGAATGAGTCAATCCAGGATCAATCAATGCAACTACATTAGTACTATAGAGAGAAAAAGTACGAGTGATAACATCGGGAGATGTCGCTTCTTCGCGAGCACGGATAGCATAGGCTCTAGTAGGTGCCCTGGCCTCAGATCTTACAGTTGTATCTTTTGTCACACCTTTACTACTAGCTCCATTTCCCGTGTTCCTTGATGGTCTCCCTTTAGATGCAGTGTTGCCCGATCTTGCAGTCTAAAACTTATCCTTTTCAACCATCTCTGGGCAATCTTTAATAAAGTGGTCATGAGAGCCACACTTAAAACAAGCCCGGTCATACATTCTACATTCGTCGGGGTGTCGTCTGCCATAGTGCAGACATTCAGGCCTACTAGACTTGGCATTACCAACACTCACTACTGATTTAGTTTGGGCTTTAGAACCCGAGTATTGTTTCCCACGATCTCTATTGGGTTACCCAGCTGAAGCACTCGATCGAACATACAAATCTCTCAATTTCTTAGACTGAGATTGAAATGACTTACTCATCGGCCTTTTTCTTGCATCTCTAGCTTCAGACTCGACTTTTCTCTTTTCCTTGCTTAATTCTTCAGCTTTACAAGCTCGATCGAATAGCACCAAGAATTCTTTCAGCTCAAGGACTCCAACTAACAATCGGATATCCTCATTCAATCCATCTTTGAACCTTTTGCACATGATAGCCTCGGTGGAAACACATTCCTGAGCGTACTTACTGAGCCTGACAAACTCTCTTTCATACTCGGTTACAGACATTCAGCCCTGTTTTAGCTCTAAAAACTCATTACGTTTCTGATCAATGAACCATTGGCTGATATACTTCTTCCAAAATTCATCTTAGAAGAATTCCCAATTAACCCTCTCTCTCGGTACTACTGACACAAGGATTTTCCACCACCGGTATGCTGAGTCTCTTAGAAGTGATATGACACATTTTAGACATTCATCCGGTGTGCAAGACAGTTCATCGAATACCCTGATAGAATTCTCAAGCCAAAATTCTGCCATCTCGGGATCATCGTCAACATTTTCTCTAAAATCTTCAGCCCCATGCTTTCGAATCTTATCAACCAGAGGCTTATTCACTCTTACGAATTCCATACCTTGTGGAGCTACGGGAACCGGCTGAGGAATAGGTGGGGGTGGAGGGGGTTGAGCATTCGAATTTGTTCGAAAAAACTCCGTATACCACTCGTTCATCATATGGAGGAAGGCTTCTCTAACCTCTTCTCCTCCTCCCTGACTAACCGTGGGAGGTCTACTTTCAGACGGCGCTGCCCCTTGAGTGGGAGCCAGCGCATTACTTTCTACGTCATCAGCTTTAGCTCGATTGGGATCCATTTACTATATGAAAACACATTTTAAAATTGTCAGGAGTCATCACACTTATCACGATTTATTTATGGCATGTATAGCTAGACTTACACACACGCTACGTTAGTCCGAGAATCGACTAAACTGTAGCTCTGATACCATTAAATGTAACACCCCTTACCCGTGTTTAACACCAGAACAGGGTACAAGGCATTACCAGACATAAACACAAGCAAACATACATTTTCGAGTCATTAAATTGACCACAAGGCCTAGCACACAGACGTGTGGCACGGTCGCGTGGCACAAGTCAGAGAACACCCTATTTTGAACACGGCCTGTAACATGGGCGTGTCCCTTGGGCCATACGGGCGTGTGAGCCCTGTAACATGAAAATTTTTCTAAGTTTTGTAAAATTTTCTAAAGTTCTCGGTTTAGTCCCGAACCACTCCCAAAGCATGTATTGAGCCTCGTAGGCTCGTTTTAGGGACGATATGAATGTGTATGAAAAGTTTTAATTTGAATGGAAATTTATCACTCGAAAATGTATGTTTGCTTGTGTTTATGTCCGGTAATGCCTCGTACCCTGTTCCGGCATTGAACACGTGTAAGGGGTGTTACATTTAGTGGTATCAGAGAATTAAAATACAAATATAACATTGCATTATTTACATACAAACTTACCTCGATACAAAAATAGTGAAAATAGAACTAATCGTCAAACACTTTGTTTTTCTTCCGGTCTAGGTTCGAACTTCGTTTTTCTTGATCTATAATAGCAAATTCAGCTCATTTAATACTCGCATTATTCAATTCTGCCCAAAAATCACATTATGGAAAAATTACATTTTTGCCCCTAAATTTTCAACTTTTTTCATTTTAGTCCATAGGCTCGTAAAATGAAATATGTTTAATTTCTTCAAAACCCAAGCCTAGCCAAACCTTACTCATGCTTATAACAGCCCACATTTTTCATTAATTCACACTTTTACTACATGTTTTATAACTTTTACAAATAGGTCCTTTTAAGCATTTTCATCAAAAATCACTTAGTAAAAGTTGTTTATCTAACACCAAACTTGTATAATCTACCATTAAACATCAAAATACACAAATATCCAACATGGGTAAAATTTTAGGCTTTGATTTTCTTTCAAATTAGTCCTTGAAATAGCTAGATTATGTTACACCAATCTCAAAAATGTAAAAATCATTAAAAACGGGGCTAAAACGGACTTACAATCGAGCTTGAAAACTTGAAAAACCGTAGATATGGTTCCTCTTGCAATATTCAGCCATGGGGATGAAATTTGGAGAAGATGGACACTTTTATTTCACTTATTTTGGCTTTATTTACCAAATGACTAAAATACCCCTAACTTAAAACATAAAAATTATCTTACTCCATGTCCATTTTTGTCCATACAAAGCATAATGGTCTACTTACCATCTAAGGACCTCTAATTTAAAATCTCATAGCAATTGGACACCTATAACATGTAGAACTTAAATTTTGCACTTTTTGCAATTTAGTCCCTTTAACTAAATTGAGTGCCCAAACGTCAAAATTTTCGAACGAAATTTTCACGAAATCATTTCATAAAACTGTAGACCATAGAAATATAATAAGAATAAATTTTACTGCGTCAGATTTGTTGTCCCAAAACCACTGTTTCGACTAGACCCAATATTGGGTTGTTACACCCAATCTCTCTTAGGTTCAATCCTCAAAATACTTTGTGTTCTATTATAACACAAAAATATTACAACTAACCTATCACACTTGCAGTTAAGCCACTTTAATTTTTGTCAATTTTGTGTTGATTCTCTGCTTAGCGTTCGTACGTTGTGGCATGGTCAAGTCGTTGGCGCCATTGCCAGGGAGATTTGTATCTGATTAGTTGATTTGTATGGTTGTTGCAGGTTGTTCTATGAACATAATTGGTAAAAACCAGGTGAATAGATACGACACTTTATTTGTTTTCTTATTTGATTTATTCTCTTATTTATTGGTGTATCTTGTGGTTGCAACTCTCAGTGTATGACTTGGATTAAGAACGAGTTAATCCCATTTGAGCATGAGCTGGAGAGGTTAATAACAAACACGAGAAGAGTTCAACCTTCAAGGGAGGATCAACCATTGATAGAATTGCCTATTACCGGTCATACAATTGAAAACCCTCGATTTGAAGATCCACCCTTAGGCCTCCCAAACGCCGAGGAAAACGAACATCCTATTCGACCAAGACGAATGGCAAACCGTACATTGTGAGACTACGCCATGCCAAATTTGGATGTGGTGCTAGGAAGCATCAACCGACCCACCATTAATGTCAACAATTTTGAAATCAAGCCGACCAAGATCCAAATGATCTGAAGCAACCTCCAATTCCGGGGCTCCATGAATGAGGATACCAAGCAACATCTTAAGCATTTTCTCACCCTTTGCGATACGTTTAAATATAATGGGGTATTCGATGACGCTATACGTCTTCAGTTATTCCCTATCTCTTTATGTGGTGAAACGTTTATGTAATAGCTCGTTGTTCAGTGGTTTTGGGACCACTAAATACGACAAGTAAGTTCGTAAATATTATTATTTAATACTTACGAGTCAAACATGATTTTTAAAAGGTTTTTGATTTGATAATTTATGTTATTTAAGTGGTTTATTAAGTACAAGTGGTAAGACCCTAATGTCAAGTGGTTTTAGAAAATGAGGTATGTAACACCCCTTACCCGTATTCAACGCCGGAACAGGGCTCGAGGCATGTTGGGGAGCTACGGGAACTGGTTGAGGGTTAGGTAGGGGTGGAGGATGTTGGGCAGCCGGATTTGTCCGAACAAACTCGGCAAGCAACTCATTCAATCTTTGGAAGAAGGCTTC
The DNA here is from genome assembly GCA_025698515.1 of Gossypium sturtianum. Taxonomy (NCBI): domain Eukaryota; kingdom Viridiplantae; phylum Streptophyta; class Magnoliopsida; order Malvales; family Malvaceae; genus Gossypium; species Gossypium sturtianum. The sequence continues at coordinate 30,567,494 of CM046948.1, forward strand.
CCTAGCCTCTCCTCCTTGACCAATTGTTACTAGTCTACTTTAAACTGGCGCAGTCCCTTGAGCAGGAGCCGGCGCATTACTTTCAACGTCATCAGCCACTTCTCGGTTGGGATCCATTTACTATATGAAAACACAGTTTAAATTGTCAGGAGTCGTCACACTATCAAAATTCATATATTGCATGTATAGCTAGACTCTTACACATGCTACGTTAGTCCGAGAACCGACTAAATCGTAGCTTTGATACCACTAAATGTGACACCCTTACCCGTATTCAACGCCAGTATAAGGATCGAGGCATTACCGGACTTATAACACAAGCATTCACACAATTGCGAGTCATAAATTGGCGTCCAAATTAAAACCATTCATATTCAATCATAAAGTCCCTTATACGAGCCTACGAGGCCTAAAACATGCTTTGGAAGTGGTTCGGGACTAAACCGAGAGCTTTAGAAAATTTTACAAAACTCAGAAAAATTTTCATGTTACAGGGGTCACACGCTCGTGTGGTTCAAGAGACACGCCCGTGTGACCCTGAGACACGCCCGTGCTACAGGCCGTGTTCAAATTAGGGTGCTCTCTGACTTGTGCCACACGATCGTGCCACACGGCCGTGTGCTAGGCCGTGTGGTCAATTTAATTTTCATAATTTTTCATAAAATAGGTGCAGACTTCACACAGCCGGGGCACATGCCCGTGTAGCACACACGGCTGAGACACACGCCCGCCTCTCTGCCTGTGTGCTCAATTCTGGATATTCTGTTTCTCAAAATTAAGGTGCAGGGGACACACGGCCGGAACACATGCCCATGGGGCGGACCGTATGTCACACACGGCCTAGACACACGCTCGTTTGTCTACCAGTGTGGACAAAAATAATGCTATTTACCAAGCCATTTGCCACCCTCATTTACACCTACACTTACACCAATTCAATGGCACAATTCATGGCATACTTAGGCAACCAAAACATCCACAACCAAGGTATTAGCATCACATCCGCATGCTAACCTCTAACATGCATAACCATCATGATCTATTAATACAAGTCATGCAAGTTTCCACATTCATGAATGATATCAACATATAAATATACTTCAACCAACATAAGCCATCATTCATGGCCATATACAAAATGAAATCATTAGCCATTATAAGCCAATACATTTGGCCACATTGCAAATGACACATATAACAAAATTACCAAGTCCCTATACATGCCATACGCTCAAAATGCTAAGACCATTAATACTCAAAATGAGAGTTTGATAGTGTGATTCGAATCTCCGATGATCTCCGATTCCGAGTTAGCTTGGCGACACTATAAAAACATGAAAAATAAACGGAGTAAGCTATATAGTTAGTAAGCTCGTATCCACATTTATCAAACGTACAAATCATGCAATATTAAAGCAATAAGATACAATCATATTAAAGCTTATTTTTAACATACGAACTTACCTCGGTACAAAATGGATAATTGTTCGATTTACTCCACAATCTTGTTCTTTCCCCGGTCTAAGTCAGAACCTCATCTTTCTTGATCTATAATATCAAATTTAGCTTATTCAATTATCAAATTATTCAATTTAACTCCCAAAAACACCTTATGGCAAAAAATACATTTTTTCCCCTAACTTTTCAACTTTTTACACTTTAGTCCCTAGGCTCGTAAAATGAAATATTGTCAATTTCTTCAAAACCAAAGCCTAGTCGAATCTTTTTCATGCTCATAGCAGCCCACATTTTCTATTTATTCACATTTCTACTACATATTTTACAACTTTTACAAATAGGTCCTTTTAGGCATTTTCATCAAAAATCACTTAGTAAAAGTTGTTTATCTAACATCAAACATACATAATCTACCATTAGACATCAAAATACACAAATATCTAACATGGGTAAAATTTTAGACTTTGATTTTCTTTCAAATTAGTCCTTGAAATAGCTAGATTAGGTTGATACGACTTCAAAAACATAAAAATCATGAAAAACGGGGCAAGAACAGACTTACAATCGAGCTTGGAAGATGAAGAAACCCTAGCTATGTCTTCTCTTGCAATATTCGGCCATGGGGGACTAAATTGATGAATATGAAGACTTTTATTTAGCTATTTTGGCTTTATTTACTAGATTACCAAAATGCCCTTCATCTAAACTTTGAAAATTTTCACTAACCAGGCCCATTTTTGTCCATACAAAAGCGTATTGGTCTGATTACCATCTAAAGACCTCTAATTTAAAATTTCATAGCAATTAGACACATCTAGATTCTAGAATACACATTTTTCACTTTTTTCAATTTAGTCCTTTTAACTAAATTGAGTGCCCAAACGTCAAAATTTTCGAACAAAATTTTCATGAAATCATTCCATAAAATTGTAGACCATAAAAATATAATAAAAATATTTTTTTACTGCATCAAATTTGTGGTCCCAAAACCACTGTTCTAACTAGGCCCAAAATCGGGCTGTTACAACTCTCCCCCTTTAGGGATTTTCGTCCCCGAAAATCTTACCAGAAAAGAGGTTTGGGTGTTGCTTTCTTATATCTTCCTCAAGTTCCCACGTAGCCTCTTCGACCCCCTGTCGTTTCCACAAAACTTTAACTAGAGCTATACTTTTATTTCTCAACTGTTTGACTTCCCGAGCCAAAATCTTGATCGGTTCTTTACATAAGTCATATCGGGTCGAATCTCAACCTCTGTCGGTAAAATTATGTGCGAAGGATCTGATCGATAACGGCACAACATAGACACATGAAACACATTGTGGATCCTTTCTAACTCTGCTGGTAAAGCCAACCGATATGCCACAGGCCCTATTCTTTCAATAACTTCATACGGACCAATAAAGCGCATACTCAGTTTACCCTTGCGGCCGAATCTAAGGATTTTCTTTCACGGTGACACTTTCAGAAATACCTTATCACCCACTTGAAACTCAATTTCTTTTCTTTTCAAATCCGCATACGATTTCTGTCTATCCGATGCTGCTTTCAAACAATCACGAATTACTTTCACTTTTTTTTGGTTTCTCTAACCAAATCAACCCTGTGAATCTGTCTCTCACGGAGCTCGGTCCTGTACAACGGAGTTCGACACTTGCGGCCATACAATGCCTCATACGGTGCCATCTTTATACTTCACTGAAAACTATTGTTATAAGCAAATTTGACTAAAGGTAGATATTTTTCCCAACTACCTTCGAACTCTAAAGCAGAACAGCGAAGCATTGAGTACCTGAATCGTTCTCTCAGATTGACCGTCGTTTTTGGATGAAATGTGGTGCTAAAATTCAACTTTGTACCCAAAGCTTCTTACAACTTTTTCCAAAATCGAGACGTAAATCTCGAATCTCTATCCGAAATAAGAGAAATAGGCACTCCGTGCAATCTAACAATTTCAGCAACATAAAATTTAGCTAGCTTATCAAGTGAATAGTCGGTACGTACCAAAATAAAATGAGCCGATTTCGTCAATCTATCAACAACGACCCAAATGACATCTTTCTTTTAGGAGTCAGAGGCAAACCCGTTACGAAATCCATCGTAATTCTATCCCATTTCCACTCGGGTACCATTACTGGCTGAAGTAAACCCGAAGGTACTTGATGTTCGGCTTTTACTTGTTGAAAAAGCATACATTTCGATACAAATTCGGAGATATCTCGTTTCATACCTGACCACCAATACAGTTTCTTCAAATCATTGTACATCTTCGTACTTCTCGGTAGAACAGACAGACAACCACTGTGTGCCTCATGAAGAATTTTCTGAATAAGCTCATCATCTCTCGGTACAAAAATCATGCCTTGGAACATCAAACAATCATCAGCCCCAATTTGAAAATCTGAATCACTATTCGATTCGTACTGAGCTCTCTTAGCTTGCAGTTCTGTATCACACTTCTGAGCTTCGCAAACTTGTTGAAGAAATACCGGTCTAGCTCTTAACTCAGCTAGAATTGAACCATCATCAGATAAAGTCAATCGCGTATTCATTGCTCTCAAAGCAAACAAAGATTTCCTACTAAAAGCATCGGCGACTACATTCGCCTTTCCCGGAAGATAATTGATTACCAACTCATAGTCTTTCAATAGCTCGAGCCATCTCCGTTGCCGCAAGTTCAAATCCTTTTGAGTCATCAAGTACTTTAAGCTATTGTGATCGGTAAAGATATGACACTTCTCCCCAAACAAATGGTGTCTCCAAATCTTTAAAGCAAACACAATGTCAGCCAATTCCAAATCATGGGCTTCAACTGTCTCGAGGCATAAGCTACCACCTTGCCCTCTTGCATCAACACACATCCAAGACCGTTCAAAGACGCGTCGCTGAAAATCACGAACTCTTTTCCTTACTCTAGTTGCACTAAAACCGGTGCCTCAGTCAACAACGCTTTGAACTATTCAAAACTCATTTGGCATTTCTCGGACCATTCAAACTTAACATCTTTCTGTAATAGTCTAGTCATAGGTGTAGCAATCATCGAGAATCCCTTGACAAAACGTCGATAATACTCGGCTAAGCCCAAAAAGCTTCTAACCTCAGATACACTCCTCGGCGGTTTCCAATCAACAATTGCCGAAATCTTACTCGGGTCAACCCTTATACCTTCCGCTAAAACAATATGCCCTAAAAATCTGACTTCTCGGAGCCAAAACTCACTTTTGTTAAATTTAGCAAATAATTTCTAATCTCTCAAAGTCTGCAACACAATTTTTAAATGTTCGACATGCTTAGACTCATCTCGAGAATAAATCAAAAGGTCATCAATAAATACAACCACAAACTTATCCAAATAAGGTCGGAAGATCCGATTCATTAAGTCCATAAAAACAGCAGGAGCATTGGTTAATCCAAAAGGCATAACAAGGAATTCATAATGCCCACACCTCGTTCTGAACGCAGTTTTCAGTACATTCAAATCTTTAACTCTCAGCAGATAGTAGCCGGATCTCAAATCTATCTTCAAAAATGTTGTTGCCCTTTTAACTGGTCGAACAAATCATCGATCATCGATAAAGGATACTTGTTCTTTATCATAACCTTGTTAAGCTGACGATAATCGATACAAAGTCTCATGGATCCGTCTTTCTTCTTGAAGAATAACACCGGTGCACCCCATGGTGAAAAACTCGGTCTCGCAAAACCCTTATCTGTCAATTCTTGTAAGTGAGACTTCAATTCCTTTAACTCAGTTGGAGCCATTCTATACGGAGCAATTGATATCGGTGCAGTCCCCGGTACCAAGTCAATAGCAAACTCTACCTTTCTGACCGGTGGTAATCCTAACAACTCTTCTGGGAACAAATCCGGATATTCACAAACTAGTGGTACCGATTCAATCTTTATTTCAGTCACTTTCGTATTCAGTACATACTCAAGAAATGCTTCACAACCCTTTCTTACATACCTCTAAGCTGACATAGACGAAATCACAACAGGCAATTCACCCGACTCATCTGATTCAACCCGAAGAATTTCATTGTTTTGACATTTCAATTCAATAACTTTTCGTCTACAATTCACTACTACATCATGTAGTGTCAACCAATCCATTCCGAGAACCACGTCAAATTCATCAAATGGCAAAAACATTAAGTCAACCGAAAAATAGTGACCCCAAATCATCAAAGGACAACCCTTGCAAACTTTACCGACTAAAACGTATTTGCCTAAGGGGTTCGATACCTTAATCACAAACTCAGTAGACTCAACAGTTAAATTCTTACTAGATACCAAATTCATGCAAATATAAGAATGAGTCGATCCAGGATCAATTAATGCAACTACATTAGTATCATAAAGAGAAAATGTACCAGTGATCACATCAGGGGAAGACGCATCCTCGCGAGCACGAATGGCATAAGCTCTCGCAGGTGCTCTCGCTTCCGATCTCATTGTTGAATCCTTGGATACACCTCTGCTACTGGTTCCATTACCCACATTTCTCACTGGTCTCCCTCTAGTAGCAGTGTTACTCGATCTTGCATTCTGAAAATTATCCTTTTCAACCATTTTAGGGCAATCCCGAATGAAGTGATCTTTGGAGCCACATTTAAAACAACCCCGGTTGTTCATCCTACATTCACTGGGGTGTCGCCTACCACAATGTTGGCATTCAGGCTTATTAGATCTAGTGTTACCAACGCTCGTTATAAACGTAGTCTGGGCCTCAGAACTAGAATATTGCTTCCCACGATCTCTGTTGGGATACCCAGCTGAAGCATTCAAACGAGTATGCATATCCCTCAATTTCTTTGACGAAGACTGAAATGACTTATTCATCGGCCTCTTTCTTTAGTCCCTAGCCTCAAACTCAGCTTTTCTTTTTTCTTTGCTCAACTCGACTTTGGAAGCTCGCTCAACTAGCACAACAAATTTTTTCAGTTCCAGAATGCCAACTAATAGTATGATATCCTCATTCAAACCATCTTCGAATCTCTTACACATGATAGCCTCTGATGAGACACATTCCCAAGCATATTTACTGAGTCTAACAAACTCTTGCTTGTATTCAGTCACAGTCATTCGACCTTGTTTCAGCTGTAAGAACTCTTTGCGTTTCTGATCAATAAACCGTTCGCTGATATATTTCTTTCTGAACTCCTCTTGGAAGAAGTCCCAAGTAACTCTTTCCCTTGGTACTATCGATACTAAAGTGTTCCACCAATTATATGTCGAATCCCTCAGGAGTGATAAAGCACATTTCAAGCACTCCTCCGGTGTGCAAGAAAGCTCATCGAATACCCGGATAGAGTTCTTAAGCCAGAATTCTGCCCTCTCGGAATCATCATCGACATGTGCTCTAAATTCTTCAGCCCTTTGATTTCGAATCTTATCGACTGGAGGCTTATTCATTCTTACCAATTCCACACCTTGGGGAGCTACGGGAACTGGTTGAGGGTTAGGTGGGGGTGGAGGATGTTGGGTAGCCAGATTTGTCTGAACAAACTCGGCAAGTAACTCATTCAATCTTTGGAAGAAGGCTTCTCTAGCCTCTTATCCTTGACCAATTGTCACTAGTCTACTTTCAGATGGCGCGGTCCCTTGAGCAGGAGCTGGCGTATTACTTTTAACGTCATCAGCCACTTCTCGGTTGGGATCCATTTACTATATGAAAACACAGTTTAAATTGTCAGGAGTCTTCACACTATCAAAATTCATATATGGCATGTATAGCTAGACTCTTACACATGCTACGTTAGTCCGAGAACCGACTAAACCGTAGCTCTGATACCACAAAATATAACACCCCTTACCCGTATTCAATGCCAGAATAGGGCTCGAGGCATTACCAGACTTATAACATAAGCATTCACACAACTTCGAGTCATAAATTGGTGTCCAAATTAAAACCATTCATATTCAATCATAAAGTCCCTTATACGAGCCTACGAGGCCCAAAACATGCTTTGGAAGTGGTTCGGGACTAAACCGAGAACTTTAGAAAATTTTACAAAACTTAGAAAAATTTTCATGTTACAGGGGTCACACGCTCGTGTGGTTCAAGAGAAATGCCCGTGTGACCCTGAGACACGCCTGTGCCACAGGCCGTGTTCAAATTAGGGTGCTCTCTAACTTGTGCCACACGCCCGTGTGCTAGGCCGTGTGGTCAATTTAATTTTCATAATTTTTCATACAATAGGTGCAGACTTCACACAGCTGGGGCATATGCCCGTTTTCAAGGTCGTGTAGCACACGACCGAGACACACGCCCGTCTCTCTGCTCGTGTGCTTAATTCTGGACATTCCGTTTCTCAAAATCAAGGTGCATGGGACACACGGCCGGAAAACATGCCCGTGGGGTGGAACGTGTGTCACACACGGCCTAGACACATGCTCGTGTGTCTACCCGTGTGGATAAAAATAATGCTATTTACCAAGCCATTTACCACCCTCATTTACACCTACACTTACACCAATTCAATGGCACAATTCATGGCATACTTAGGTAACCAAAACATCCACAACCAAGGTATTAGCATCACATCCGCATGCTAACCTCTAACATGCATAACCGTAATGATCTATCAATACGAGTCATGCAAGTTTCCACATTCATGAATGATATCAACATGTAAATATACTTCAACCAACATAAGCCATCATTCATGGCCATATACAAAATAAAATCATTAACCATTATAAGCCAATACATTTGGCCACATTGCAAATGACACATATAACAAAATCACCAAGTCCCTATACATGCCATACGCTCAAAATGCTAAGACCATTAATACTCAAAATGAGAGTTTGATAGTGTGATCTGAATCTCCGACGATCTTTGATTCCGAGTTAGCTTGGCGACACTATAAAAACATGGAAAATAAACGGAGTAAGCTATATAGTTAGTAAGCTTGTATCCACATTTATCAAACGTACAAATCATGCAATATTAAAGCAATAAGATACAATCATATTAAAGCTTATTTTTAACATACGAACTTACCTCGGTACAAAATGGATAATTGTTCGATTTACTCCACAATCTTGTTCTTTCCCCGGTCTAAGTCAGAACCTCGTCTTTCTTGATCTATAATATCAAATTTAGCTTATTCAATTATCACATTATTCAATTTAACCCCTAAAAACACCTTATGGCAAAAATTATATTTTTACCTCTAACTTTTCAACTTTTTACACTTTAGTCCTTAGGCTCGTAAAATGAAATATAGTCAATTTCTTCAAAACCCAAGCCTAGCCGAATATTTTCATGCTCATAGCAGCCCACATTTTCTATTTATTCACATTTCTACTACATATTTTACAACTTTTACAAATAGGTCCTTTTAGGCATTTTCATCAAAAATCACTTAGTAAAAGTTGTTTATCTAACATCAAACATACATAATCTACCATTAGACATCAAAATACACAAATATCTAACATGGGTAAAATTTTAGACTTTGATTTTCTTTCAAATTAGTCCTTGAAATAGCTAGATTAGGTTGAGACAACTTCAAAAACATAAAAATCATGAAAAACGGGGCAAGAACGGACTTACAATCGAGCTTGGAAGATGAACAAACCCTAGCTATGTCTTCTCTTACAATATTCGGCCATGGGGCACTGAATTGATGAAGAAGAAGACTTTTATTTAGTTATTTTGGCTTTATTTACTAGATTACCAAAATGCCCTTCACCTAAACTTTGAAATTTTTCACTAACCATGCCCATTTTTGTCCATACCAAAGCATAATGGTCTGATTACCATCTAAGAACCTCTAATTTAAAATTTCATAGCAATTAGACACCTCTAGCTTCTAGAACACACATTTTGCACCTTTTTCAATTTAGTTCTTTTAACTAAATTGAGTGCCCAAACGTCAAAATTTTCGAACAAAATTTTCATGAAATCATTCCATAAAATTTTAGACTATAAAAATATAATAAAAATATTTTTTTACTGCGTCAAATTTGTGGTCCCGAAGCCACTGTTTCGACTAGGCCCAAAATCGGGCTGTTACAAGGTATCGAGACCTCGTTTTTATAAACTGAGCCATTAATATTTTTGTAAATATTTATGGAGTGTAATTAAGGTGGTATTAAGGTTTCATTGAAAAATTTTAATGTTTCGACAATTAATTAAGAAAAAAGGACTAAATCGTAAAAGTTGAAAAAATTAATCGCTATTAGTTTAAAGGTGTTAATTGCTTAAAGAATTATAATGGAAAGGCCTGATTGAGGAAATTAGTCATCCTAAAGATAGTGGGGCGGTTGGATGCTTAATTTCTTTTAATTATAATGTTTTATATGTTATTTATTTAATAAAATAAAATAAAAGGTTAAAAAAACAAAAAAAAAACATAAAAGACAAAAGGTGTTTTCTTTTCTCCCACTGAATGTCACCATGGAAATGGAAATTTAAAAGCTTCAAGCTTCGGTTCTTCTTTGGATGGAGCATGGTAAGCCCTTTTTCATCCATTTATAATATTTTTGATGTTTTTGATATCGTTGCAACTAGGTCCAGTTAGCCCGTACTTTCGATTTTGAAACTGTTAAAGATTTTGAATGTTTCCATTGATGAATCTTGTGATTTTTTTATGTTAAATGATGAATTTGGAATGTTGATTGATAATTAAAAGTGTTTTGTTAAGCATTTTTTGATGAATTTATCGATTAGGGACTAAATTGTTAAAATAGTAAAAGTTCAAGGATTTGATGTGAAATTATTGCAAATATTGGCTGATATGGGTGCTATGAATATTTTTTTTTTGAAAAATATGACTGATATCCATTAAATGGCACACGGCTCAAAGTGTTTTAAACAGAGTCTCATCAAACATAACATGAGAAAAGACAAAATGCAGCAGGCCAACAACCAAACCATAAAACCGCACATAGAAAAATAGCAAACCATAAATGAAAAAGATAAAACCACCCTATGCCAGATACCAAACGACTCAAAAGCAGAAATATCAGCCAAAACCTATCTTGTCTTTGTGTAAAAACATATCTGAGATGAGCAAACTGAAGAAGAGCAAAAAGCTTTGAACCCATCCATAGAGATTCTTTGAACCTTCTCCATAGTCAAAGCGATCCCAAAAAGAAACTTAACGATTCTGGATCCAAACCATTCGATCTTTATCCGCCATCTTCCTCACCGATTCTGAAGCTCCATCTACCTAGACGCAAGAGATTTGGCGTCTCCTTCCTTCCAAAGCCAAGGTGTGAGTCGCTCTGTTAACCGCGCGAGGAACAAAAAAGTAAGAGACTTCTTCGAAATTATTTTGAAGGATATGAATCTTGTGCGTAATCGGTTTGAGAATAGATTTATCTTCCACTGTTATCTTGAGTTTTTTAATTATCGATAGGGAGTCCCCTTCTAAGAGAAGACGCCGAAAACCCATTTCAAGCACAAAAAGCATAGCCCTTTCGCACGCCCTTGCTTTAGCCATAAAAGCGTCGACAACATCCTCAAAAAGGTAAGTACACCCAATAAGTTGTTTATAGTCTCCCTGTCATTAGACTCCACATTAGCCCCAAAGTAGATAAGAGATTTATCGAAATTCACCCGTTGTCCCGAAACCATCTCATACTCTCAAATAATATTTCGAACCACACTAGCTCCCTTACTCGAGGCATCCTAAAAAAGAATGCAGTCATCCACAAAAAACAAGTGGCTAATCGAAAGTCTTTCCTTTCCAGTAGGAGCACCCCTCATCAGCTCTTTATGTTTGGCTTCATTAAGCAGTGTAGAGAAACCCTAGCACAGATTAAAAAGAGATAAGGGCTGAGTGGATTGTCCGGTCTTAAACCTTGTGAAGGTGAGAACCAATCACTATTAGACCCATTAAGACTCATAGAATAGGAGACAGAACAAACATATCTCATAATGAGGATGACCCAATCAGTATGAAAACCCAAACGAGTCATCATTCCATCCAACAAATCCCACTCAACATGATCGTACACTTTACTCATATCGAGTTTAAGCGCAAAATTCCCTTTTTTACCTTTCTTCTTCATTTTAAGGGAGTGAAGGACCTCATAAGAAATTAACACATTATCCGAAATATGTCTTCCTGGGATGAAAGCCTCTTGAGCTTCATTTATACAACTTCCAAAAATTTCACTCATATGATCCACCAAGACTTTCGCAATAATTTTGTAAACTACTTTACAAAGACTTATAGGTCGAAATTGTGAGAAATTTTTTGGTTTCTCAACTTTAGGAATCAAAACAATGTGGGTTTTATTAATCTCACCTATTTCAGATTCACCATTCAGAACAGATAAACAGTAATTAGAAATATCAGACCCAATAATATGCCAGTAACATTGAAAGAAAATTGCGGGAAAACTGTCGATGCCGAGAGCCTTCAAAAGTGCCATCGACTTGACAGCATAGCCAATATACTCCTCAGTGAACTGCTTAAGCAAATTATCATTCATACTTGTAGTAATCCTTTTCTCCACTAACCCAAACAAACGTTCATCAGCACCCATTTCAGAGGCTGAAAATAAATTACCAAAATAATCTGAAGCAAGCTGTAGCATCTCTGTAATAGCCCGATTTTGGGGCTAGTCAGAATAGTGGTTTCAAAACCACTAACCCGAGGCCAGAGAAATTATTTTTAATATTTTTTATGTATCATAGCATGATTATATGAGTGCATGAAAATTTTGGTGAATTAATCTTAGTGATTGCATGCTTAATTGCCAAAAAGGATTAAATCGCATAAAGTGCGAAAGTTATATTTTACAAGCTATAGGTGTTAAATAGCTATAGAACCTTAAATTGGAGGTCCTTAATGTGCAATTAGACCTTTCTAATGTTGATAGCCGGCCATAGGGACAAGAAATTTTAATTTGGTCAAGATTTGATGGATTAGGTGACTTAATGGAAATAAAATAAAATAAAACATAAAAAGCTATCATCTTTTTCCTATCACCTTCTTCCTCCACCGAAAATACCAACAAGAATAGGGGTTTGGAAGCTTGAAATTTTCAGCAACTCATCCTCCTTACAAGTAAGTGATTTTGGTGGTCTTTCTTGATAATTTTTGTACTTTTGGAACCCCTAAAGCTTAAGCTAACTAATGAGGGGACTATTTTGCAAAATTGTTGAGAGCCTAGGGTTTTGCCATGTGAGTATTTAGGTTGATTTCTGAAATTTTATGGAAGAGAATGAATCTTAGTTGTTAAATAAACAACTTTTGTGAATGGAGTTTCCATGAAAACACCTAAAAGGACCTTTTTGTAAAGGTTGTAAAATAGGTGGTAAGTGTGTGAAATAATTGAAATTATGAGTTGCTATAAGAGGGAATATGAATCGGCTAGGCTTGGGTGTGTGAAAAATGAACACATTTCATTTTACGAGCCTAGGGGCAAAATAGTAATTTTGTGAAAGTTTAGGGGCAAAATGGTAATTTTTCCAAAATAGGAATTTTGGAGTGATTTAAATAATGTGGTTATTTAATAAGCTAAATATGTCATTATAGATCAAGAAGAGCGAGTAATCAACCATGACCGAGGAAAAGGCAAGGTTTCAGACTAAATCGCAAATTGACATATTTTGTATCGAGGTAAGTTTATATATAAATGATACATTTTTTTACTTATGATTTTACATATAAATGTATTATGTGAAATGTGGATGAATATTGTTGATAATTATTAATTGATAGAAAGTGAGGAAATTATGAATGAATACCGTAATTATTGTTATTGGTGGGCTATGTGCGATACCACCGTAATTATTGTTATTGGTGGCCTATGTGCGATACCACCGTAATTATTGTTATTGGTGGGTTGTGTGCGATACCACCGTATTTACTATTATCGGTGGGCTGTGTGCGATAGCACCTTGTTATTTATTAGTGGTGGGCTGTGTGAGAAACCACCCTATATTTGGTATTATCCCGAATGTGTTTATCGAGAAACTTTGGATTAAATGAGATTACGTGGGACTGTGTGATGATGAGTGCAGGGTATAAGTGCATGTAAATGTGAGCAATGTGTATGTTGTGTATTTGGAATGTGGTAAGATTTGGAAAATGAGTAAGTACAATTGCAATGATCTGAATTATTCTTGATTAGAATGTAATGTTCTTGAATGGTAAGTATGTGGTATGATGTTTATTGTTTACATATAGGCTTACTAAGCTTAAATCTTACTCCCTTTTCTTTCCCCTTTGTTTTATAGTATCGACTAGCCAGCTCGGGAAACGGAGACCGTCGGAGGATCACCCACACTATCTACACATTTGGTATAGTTTGAGCATTCTTTTTTAGTATGGCATGTATAGGGTTTTGGTCTTTTGGGTTATATGTCATATTGGTTTAGCCAAATGTATTTGCTTGTGATGATATTTGATTCATTTTGTATAAGTCCATGAGATGTGGCACATAATATTTATTTGAATGTAAACCTATTCATATATGCATGTATGTGTCAATGCCATTATGTTATGGCTTATAGTTATTGTTGGTTGAATGATGATATGTTGCATGTGTTTATGGATGTTTAGTGTGGTCTTGATATTGTGAAAGTTGGTGCAAGTTTGAGTGGGAAAAAGACTTGGTAGGTAGCCTTATTTTGTCCACATGGGCTGAGGCACGGCCGTTTGTCTCAACCTTGTGGAAGACACGGACGTAAGACATGGGCATGTGCCCAGACCGTGTGAAGTCTGCACCTGATTTTAGGAATTTAATTCGCCACGCGGCCTGAGGACACGGGTGTGTGCCTTGGCCGTGTGACCTTATGGAGATGATGACGTCATAAACAGAATGTCAAGGTTTTCACACACGGGCTAAGACACGGGTGTGTCATAGTCGTGTGAGGGACACGGGCCGTAGACACGGGCGTGTGCCAAGCCGTGTGAAAACTCCTGTAGGTTCGAATTTGAGAAATAAATCCACACGGGCTAGGAACATGGGTGTGTGTGATAACACGGCCTGCCCACACGGGTGTGTTCCTTTCCACACGGGCGTGTGGTCCTGTTTTGAGTAAAAATTTTCTTAGTGCTCGTAAGAATTCGGATTAGTTCTGAACTACTCCTTATGTATGTTTTGGGCCTCGTAGGCTCGATTAAAGGGTGATATTGATTTTTAAGTAAAGTTTTAAATTTGAGTGGAAAATTATGTATCGGTTTGTATGATTGCTTGCTTGTAAGTCTAGTAATGCCTCGTACCCTGTTCTGGCCTCAAATACAGGTAAGGGGTGTTACATTTAGTGGTATCAGATACCGTAGCGTGTGTGAGAGTCTAGCTATACATGTCACAAATATATTGTGATAGTGTGGTGACTCCTGACAATTTCCAACTGTGTTTTCATATAGTAATAGATCCCGACCGAGCTGCAGCTGATGATGCTGCAAGTAATGCGTCGGCTCTCGCGCAAGGGACCGCGCCAGTGGAAAGTAGACCCGGGACCTTGGGTCAGGGAGAAGAGGATCGGGAAGCCTTTCTCCATATGATGAGCAATTGGTATACTGAATTTGTTCGAGCAAATCCTAATGCTTAACCTCCTCCACCCCCTCCTACACCTCAACCGGTCCCCGTAGCTCCTCAAGGTATTGACTTGGTAAGATTGACTAAACCCCCGGTTGATAAAATTCGAAAACAATGGGCCGAGGAATTTAGAGCCAACATAGATGATGATCCCGAGAAAGCAGAGTTCTGTCTTGAGAATTCTATGCCGGTATTTGATGAACTCTCTTGCACGCCCGAAGAGTGCTTAAAATGTGTCGTATCGTTATTGAAGGACTCGGCATACCGTTGGTGGAAAACGCTGACATCTGTAGTTCCAAAAGAGAGAGTGGCATGGGATTTCTTCTTAGAGGAGTTCTAAAAGAAATACATAAGTCAGCGATTCATCGATCAGAAACGGAAAGAGTTTCTTGAACTGAAACAAGGCAAAATGACTGTGGCAGAGTATGAACGTGAATTCGTTAGACTCAGTAAGTATGCTCAAGAGTGTGTGTCTACCAAAGCTATTATGTGCAAGAGATTCAAAGATGGGCTGAACGAGGATATTAAATTGTTAGTTGGGATTTTAGAATTGAAAGAATTAGTGGTATTGGTCGATAGAGCTTGCAAGGCTGAAGAGCTGAATAAAGAAAAGAGGAAAGCTATGATTGAGGCTCGAGATGCAAGGAAGAGGCCGATGAGTAAGTCGTTCCAATCCCAATCAAAGAGGTCCAAGGAAATGAATCCTCGGTCGACAGTTTTAGCTGGGTATTCACACCGAGATCGTGGTAAAACATATTCAGACTCTAGAGTTCAAGCCACCTCGATGGCAAGTGTGGGTAATGTGAAGTATAATAAACCCGAATGTCAGAAGTGTGGTAGATAAAATTTTGGAGAGTGTTGGGGAAACAACCGAGCTTGTTACAAGTGTGGTTCTCGAGAACATTTCATCAGAGATTGTCCTGAGAATGTTGAGGGAGAGAAACTTTAGAGTGTTAGACGGAGTAACACTACTAGCAGGGGTAGACCACCGCGAAATGCCGAAAGTGGAGCTAGTAGTAAAAGTATGATAAAGGATTCAGCTGTGAGGACAGAAATGAGAGCACCTGCTAGAGCTTATGCCATATGAGCTCGTGAGGATGCATCATCCCCCGACGTGATTACGGGTATATTTTCTCTTTACGATACTAATGTCGTTTCTTTAATTGACCCCGGATCAACTCATTCTTATGTTTATGTGAATTTGGTAAATAGTAAGAAATTATTTATTGAATTGACTGAATTTGTGATTAAGGTGTCAAATCCCTTAGGCAAGTATGTGTTAGTAGATAAGGTTTGTAGGAATTGTCCTTTGATGATTCAAGGTCACTGTTTTCTGGCTAATTTGATGTTGTTGCCGTTTGACGAGTTTGATGTTATTTTGGGCATGGATTGGTTGACATTACATGATGCTAAGGTAAATTGTAGACAGAAAACTCTTGAGTTGAAATGTGAAAATGGTGAGATTCTTTGGGTTAAAACAGATGACTCACATAAGATGCCTGTGGTGATTTCGTACATGTCTGCTCAGAAGTGTATGAGAAAAGGGTGTGAAGCATACCTTGCATATGTGTTGAATATTGAGATGACTGAGTCGAAGCTTGAATCTGTGCCAGTAATTTGTGAGTTTCCAGATGTATTTCCGGAAGAATTACCTGGGTTGCCTTGTAACACCCCTAACCCGTAACCGTTGCCGGAATAGGGTTAAGAGGCATTACCGAACAATCGAAACATTTACAATCATTTCTCAACACAAAGTATAACACAATTCAACATATCAATATATATACCTATAGTCCCTTAACGAGGTCTACGATACCTCAAACATGCACTAGAAAGGGGTCGGGACTAAACCGAGATCATACAAATTTTTTCCAAAAATCAAACATTTTTCCAAGCTACAGAGGTCACATGCCCGTGTGTCCGAGCCGTGGCAAAATAGGGCATACATACTGACTTGTCCACACGGCCTGAGACACGCCCGTGTGCCTCACCCGTGGTCGAGCCTGACTTGCATCACACGGCCTGGGACACGCCCGTGTGTCCAGACCGTGGTTGAGCCTGACTTGTTTTAATTTGCAAACTCGAAAGAAACGGTCTAGTCACACGCCCGTATGCTCAACCGTGTGGGCAATTATAGGCCATTTACAAGACCAAACTTGCCACTTACACTTAAAATCACCTACAAGCCTCAATTCATAAACATTTGTACCTCAAATGGGAACCAAAACATACCAATATATGCACCAATTAATCATCAACTACATCATTTATTCCTATGCTCAAATTCAACTCAATAAGTCCATCTAAAATACCAATTCCACATTCCAAATCCTATAAGTCAAGCATCATAAAACCCATACCACAAGTTCATGTTTAAACCTCAATTCTCATCAACCATTTAAGCATGAAACATACCATATTCATCATTCACATAATTCCACACATATATACTAACATTATTCAACTTTCAAGCCATATCACATGGCAAAGTTTATACACCTCAAAACATGCCATATCAACTAGCCTATACATGCCATATACCATACATAATACAGCTTCAAAAAGTACCAAAATAGTTAGCCGATAGTGTGATTGAGCCGCTGACGATCCCCGGATTCGAGCTAGCTTTTAAGACACTGTAAAACAAAGAAAAACTTCACACAGTAAGCTCTAAAGCTTCGTAAGTTCGTAATATAATACATCTAAATCAATGATTCAATTACAATATACAAATTAATCCATCACATAGATCAACTCATAAATATGTATACCATATCATCCACAACTAATATGCTCAATAAACCATCCATACATCCATTTATAATTTCATCAACCACATAGGTTCCGTACGTACCTTAGCCAACACTTAGTTATTGACCATTCATGCTACTCAATGCTCAATACTTCATTTCGATCAACATTTGTTATTCGTTCGATTTATTTGCACACTTAGTGCCAAATTCATAGCCGAAGCTTAAACATCATCACACACTTAGTGCCTTTAAATAAAACCAAATTTATCTCAGTATCGCACACACAGTGCCAATCAAATAAGCCGAGGCTTCCATTACTTCACACACACAATGCTATTCATCTCTGTCCCGATTCTAATTATGCACACTTAGTGCAACATTTCTCAATTTCATATATAGCATTTCTAATTCAATAATCATATATTCATTCATTTCATAGCAATAAGACATAAATTTAACAACTCATATTATATCCGAACTTACCTCGGACGCCGAAATACCGAGACTAGTCAATTAATCGAGCACTTTGTCTTTGCCTCGATCTCGATCCAAATCTCTCTTTTCTTGATCTATACATATTCAAATTTAGCTCATTCAATCACCAAATCATTCAATTTAGTCCAAACACACATATTTAGGGCATTTTACAAAATAGCCCTCACATTTTCACATTTCGACACTTTAGTCCCTATTTCATAAAATCATCAAATACACATAATTTCATTTCTCCCATGCCTAGCCGAATTCTCCTTATATCCATACAAGCCCACACATTTCATTTATTTCACGTTTTAGTCTTTCAATTCCTTATTTTTACAATTTAGCCCAAATTGCTCAAATTCACCAAAAATTCAAAGATATGTTAATCTATCACATATCTTTCATATTTCATCATTAACCATCATAAATCTCAAGCATTCATCAATGGCACATTTCAAAATCATCATCAAATTCCAAAATTAAGACTTGGGCTTGATAAAACACAAAGCAACGATCACAAAAACGTAGAAATTATCAAAAACCGAACAAAAATCACATACCATTTGAAGCTTCAAAGGACGGAACCCTAAATAGCCATGGTTGTCTTCTTTCTTCTTCAATTTTGGCAAACAAAGATGAACACTTCCACTAGCCTTTGTTTTATTTTAATTATATTAACATTAACACATACTTTACCATTTTACCCATGGCTATTTAACTTATAATCTATTTAATGGTTGTCCATAAAAGTCCATTAACCATGTCAATGGTCCATTTACAACATAAGGACCTCACTTTTAGAAAGACACATCAATTAGGCACTTAATCAAATAGAAGGCTACTTTTACATTTTATGCGATTTGGTCCTTTTCTCAAATTAAGCACACAAACAACGAAATTAATTCACGAAAATTTTACACATGCTTAATCACATATTGCAGACACATAAAATAATATTAAAATATTTTTTTCTGACTCAGATTTGTGGTCCCGAAACCACTATTTTGACTAGGGTCTAAACTGGGCTGTTACATGCCTCCAGTTAGAGAAATTGAGTTTGCTATCGATATGATACCTGGGACTGCACCGATCGCTATTGCTCCGTATAGAATGGCTCCGACAGAATTGAAAGAGTTAAAGGCTCAGCTGCAAGAGTTGACCGATAAGGGATTTGTTAGATCGAGTTTTTCTCCCTGGGGCGCTCCCGTATTATTTGTAAAGAAGAATGACGGAACAATGAGGCTTTGCATTGACTACCGTCAACTTAACAAAGTAACTATAAAGAATAAGTACCCATTGCCGAGAATTGATAATTTGTTTGATTAACTGAAGGGAGCAACCGTGTTCTCAAAGATAGATTTAAGATCCGGCTACTATCAGTTGAGAGTCAAGGAATCTGATGTGTCGAAAACTACTTTTAGAACGAGATATGGACACTATGAATTCCTGGTGATGCCTTTCGGTTTAACTAATGCTCCAGCTATGTTCATGGATTTAATGAACCGAATTTTTCGGCTATACTTGTATAAATTTGTGGTAGTGTTCATAGACGATATATTGATTTATTCCCGAGATGAGGCCGAGCATGTCGAACACTTAAGAATGGTATTGCAGATTCTACGAGAGGAGAAATTATTTTCTAAGTTTAGTAAAAGTGAGTTTTGGCTTCGTGAAGTCAGATTTCTAGGACACATAGTTTCAGGTGATGGTATTCGGGTTGATCCGAGCAAAATTTTAGCAATTGTTGACTGGAAACTGCCTAAGAATATATCAGAAGTTAGAAGCTTTTTAGGCTTAGTCGGGTACTATCGACATTTTGTCGAGGGATTTTCGATGATTTCTTCTCCGATGACTAACTTGTTGCAAAAGAATGTTAAGTTTGAATGGACTGATAAATGTCAACAGAGTTTTGAGAAGTTGAAGGCACGATTAACCGAAGTACCGGTTTTGGTACAACTTGAGTTGGGAAAGGAGTTTGTGATTTATAGTGATGCGTCATTGAATGGTCTTGGTTGTGTGTTGATGCAAGAGGGCAAAGTAGTAGCTTATGCCTCGAGACAGCTAAAACCACATGAAAAGAATTATTCGACGCATGATTTGGAATTGGCCGCCATCGTCTTTGCTTTGAAGATTTGGCGTCATTATTTGTATGGTGAGAAATGCCGAATCTTTACCAATCACAAAAGTTTGAAGTACCTGATGAATCAAAAGGACTTGAATTTGCGACAACTGAGGTGGCTCGAATTATTGAAAGATTATGAGCTAATGATTGATTATCATCCAGGAAAAGCGAATGTAGTCGCAGATGCCTTGAGCAGAAAATCCTTATTTTCTTTGAGGGCTATGAACACGAGTTTGGTTTTTTCTGACGACGGTTCGATTTTGGCCGAGTTAAGGGCTAGACCATTATTTCATCAGCAAATTTTTGAAGCTTAAAAGAAAGACAAAGAATTGCAAGTTAAAAGAGTTCAGTGTGTATCGGATAGTGATTCAAACTTTCGAATCGGACCAAATGACTACTTGATGTTCCGTGATAGGGTATGTGTACCGAAAGATGATGAGCTGATTCAAAAAATTTTACAAGAGGCACATAGTGGTTGTTTGTCAGTACATCCGGGCAGTACAAAAATGTATAATGATTTAAAGAAGTTATATTGGTGGCCGGGTATGAAAAGAGACATCTCTGAGTTTGTGACAAAGTGTTTAATCTGCCAACAAGTGAAAGTCGAGCATCAGGTGCCTTCGGGTTTGCTTCAGCCAGTGATGGTTCCCGAGTGGAAATGGGATCAAATCACGATGGATTTTGTAACAGGGTTGCCTATGACTTCGAAAAAGAAAAATGTTGTGTGGGTTGTTGTTGATAGATTAACGAAATCGGCTCACTTTATACCAGTACGTACTGATTACTCACTTGACAAGTTGGTTGAAATTTGTATGTTTTGAAATTGTGAGATTACATGGGGTGCCTATGTCCATTATTTCGGATAGAGATCTGAGGTTTACTTCGAGGTTTTGGAAAAAGTTGCAAGAAGCCTTGGGTACGAAATTGAATTTTAGTATCGCTTTCCATCCGCAAACTGATGGTCAATCTAAAAGAGTGATTCAAGTTCTCGAAGACATGCTCTGATGCTGTGTTTTAGAGTTTGAAGGTAGTTGGGAAAGATATCTACCTTTGGTCGAATTCACCTACAACAACAGTTATCAGTCGAGTATACAGATGGCTCTATACGAAGCATTATATGGTTGCAAGTGTCGAACTCCTTTGTATTGGACCAAGCTTAGGGAGAAGCAAATTCATGGGGTTAATTTGATTAGAGAAACCGAAGAGAAAGTGAAAGTAATTCGTGATAGTATAAAAGCTGCTTCGGACCAACAAAAGTCATACGCGGATTTGAAAAGAAAAGAAATTGAGTTTCAGGTGGGTGATAAAGTGTTTCTGAAAGTATCCCCATGGAAGAAAATATTGAGATTTGGTCGAAAGGGCAAATTGAGTCCGCGTTTCATTAGACCGTATGATATTATTGAAAGGGTTGGACCAGTAGCATACTGGTTAGCTTTGCCGGTGGAGTTGGAGATAATACACAATGTGTTCCATGTATCAATGTTGCGACGATATCATTCTGATCCTTTGCATGTAATCCCTCCTACAGAAATTGAGATACGACTGGATATGACTTATAATGAGGAACCAATTAAGATTGTGGCTCGAGAGGTTAAACAGTTGAGGAAGAAAAGTATAACTTTGGTGAAGGTGTTGTGGAAAAAACATGGTGTAGAAGAGGCTACGTGGGAACTAGAAGAAACCATGAGAAAACAGTACCCGAACCTTTTTATCGGTAAGATTTTCGGGGATGAAAATCTCTAAAGGGGGAAGAGTTGTAATAGCCCGATTTTGGGGCTAGTCAGAACAGTGGTTTCAGAACCACTAACCTGAGGACAGAGAAATTATTTTTAATATTTTTTTACGTGTCATAGCATGATTATATGAGTGTATGAAAATTTTGGTGAATTAATCTTAGTGATTGCATGCTTAATTGCGAAAAAGGACTAAATCGCATAAAGTGCAAAAGTTCTATTTTACAAGATATAGGTTTTAAATAGCTATAGAACCTTAAATTGGAGGTCCTTAATGTGCAATTAGACCTTTCTAATGTTGATAGCCAGCCATAGGGACAAGAAATTTTAATTTGGTCAAGATTTGGTGGATTAGGTGACTTAATGGAAATAAAATAAAATAAAACATAAAAAGCTATCATTTTTTTTCATATCACCTTCTTCCTCCACCGAAAATACCAACAAGAATAGGGGTTTGGAAGCTTGAAATTTTTAGCAACTCATCCTCCTTACAAGTAAGAGATTTTGGTGGTCTTTCTTGATAATTTTTGTACTTTTGAAACCCCTAAAGCTTAAGCTAACTAATGAGAGGACTATTTTGCAAAATGGTTGAGAGCCTAGGGTTTCTCCATATGAGTATTTATGTTAATTTCTGAAATTTTATGGAAGAAAATGAATCTTAGTTGTTAAATAAACAACTTTTGTGAATGGAGTTTCCATGAAAACACCTAAAAGGACCTTTTTGTAAAGGTTGTAAAATAGGTGGTAAGTGTGTGAAATAATTGAAATTATGAGTTGCTATAAGATGGAATATGAATCAGCTAGGCTTGGGTGTGTGAAAAATGAACACATTTCATTTTACGAGCCTAGGGGCAAAATAGTAATTTTGCAAAAGTCTAGGGGTAAATTGGTAATTTTTCCAAAATAGGAATTTTGGAGTGATTTGAATAATGTGGTTATTTAATAAGCTAAATATGTCATTATAGATCAAGAAGAGCGAGGAATCAACCTTGACCGAGGAAAAGGCGAGGTTTTGGACTAAATCGCAAATTGACATATTTTGTATCGAGGTAAGTTTATATGTAAATGATACATTTTTTTTTACTTATGATTTTACATATAAATGTATTATGTGAAATGTGGATGAATATTGTTGATAATTATTAATTGATAGAAAGTGAGGAAATTATGAATTAATACCGTAATTATTGTTATTGGTGGGCTATGTGCGATACCACCGTAATTATTGTTATTGGTGGGCTGTGTGCGATACCACCGTAATTATTGTTATTGGTGGGCTGTGTGCGATACCACTTTGTTATTTATTAGTGGTGGGCTGTGTGAGAAACCACCCTATATTTGGTATTATCCTGAATGTGTTTATCGAGAAACTTTGGATTAAATGAGATTATTTGGGACTGTGTGATGATGAGTGCAGGGTATAAGTGCATGTAAATGTAAGCAATGTGTATGTTGTGTATTTGGAATGTGGTAAGATTTGGAAAATGAGTAAGTACAATTGCAATGATCTGAATTATTCTTGATTAGAATGTAATGTTCTTGATTGATAAGTATGTGGTATGATGTTTATTGTTTACATATAGACTTACTAAGCTTAAAGCTTACTCCCTTTTCTTTCCCCTTTGTTTTATAGTATTGACAAGCCAGCTCGGGAAACGGAGACCGTCGGAGGATCACCCACACTATCTACACATTTGGTATAGTTAGAGCATTCTTTTTGAGTATGGCATGTATAGGGTTTTGGTCTTTTGGGTTATATGTCATATTGGTTTAGCCAAATGTATTGGCTTGTGATGATATTTGATTCATTTTGTATAAGTCCATGAGATGTGGCACATAATATTTATTTGAATGTAAACCTATTCATATATGCATGTATGTGTCAATGCCATTATGTTATGGCTTATGGTTATTGTTGGTTGAATGATGATATGTTGCATGTGTTTATGGATGTTTAGTCTGGTCTTGATATTGTGAAAGTTGGTGCAAGTTTGAGTGGCAAAAAGGCTTGGTAGGTAGCCTTATTTTGTCCACATGGGCTGAGGCACGGCCGTGTGTCTCAACCGTGTGGAAGACACGGACATAAGACATGGGCATGTGCCCAGGCCGTGTGAAGTCTGCACCTGATTTTAGGAATTTAATTCGCCACACGGCCTGAGGACACGGGCGTGTGCCTTGGCCGTGTGAGCTTATGGAGATGATGACGCCATAAACAGAATGTCAAGGTTTTCACACACGGGATAAGACACGGGCGTGTCATGGCCGTATGAGGGACACAGGCCGTAGACACGGGCGTGTGCCAAGCCGTGTGAAAACCCCTGTAGGTTCGAATTTGAGAAATAAATCCACACGGGCTAGGAACATGGGCGTGTGTGATAACACGGCCTGCCTACACGGGCGTGTTCCTTTCCACACGGGCGTGTGGCCCTGTTTTGAGTAAAAATTTTCTTAGTGCTCGTAAGAATCCGGATTAGTTCTGAACTACTCCTTATGTATGTTTTGGGCCTCGTAGGCTCGATTAAAGGGTGATATGGATTTTTAAGGAAAGTTTTAAATTTGAGTGGAAAATTATGTATTGGTTTGTATGATTGCTTGCTTGTAAGTCTGGTAATGCCTCGTACCATGTTCCGGCGTCGAATACGGGTAAGGGTGTTACAATCTCCTCGGTTTTAGAGAACCATCTTCCATTCTCCCTTTCTAACCCAGTAATTCGACCACGGTTTTGTCGTTGAACAGCCACTTTATGAAAAAAACTGGTATTTCGATCCCTATTTTTTAGCCAGTTGACGCGGGCTCTTTGCTCCTAAAATATTTCTTCTTGATTAGCCTCCAAATTAAGACCCATTTGAACATCCGTGATTTCGGCTAAGATCTCATCAGTTGGATCCCGATTGTAAAGATTATGTAATCTTTTTTCTAAATCTATACAAAGTTTCTTTTTCTGTTTATTTTTGGATCGACTCTATTGCTGAAGGTGCTGGCCCATTTTATCAATCTTATCCGGGACGCTTCCTGAAAAAAACAGCCCAATTCCTTTTTACTTCCTCATCAAAAGAACTTTCTAAACACCATTTGGCCTCAAAACAAAAAAGTTTGGCTCCATTACACTGATCATTCCTTCGCATTCCAGTGATATCCAAGAGAATAGGACAATGATTTGAGAAAGAATGGCTCAAATGCTCCACCTGGTAGCTTGGAAAAAGATTTATCCAATCCAAAGATGCAACTCCCCGATCAAGTCTCTCCCTTATATTTGTTGACAAGAACCTTCCTCGCTCCCACGTTAACCACCTACCAATATAACCTAAATCATTGAGCCTGCAATCATCCAACGTGGTTTGAAACTCATTCATCTGTCGTTCTGATCTAAGACGACCACTCTTTTTTTCAAAAGAATTTGTGATCTTATTGAAATCCCCCATCACAACCCATGGGATCATTTGGTCATGTCCCAACTGTCTAAGTAATTCCCATGACCCACCTCTACTCCTTTCATCCGGATTCCAATAAAACCCTATTAGCCGCCAAACATCACCACATTCATTGTCATGGACCTCAACATCAATATGAAAATAATAGAAACTCTTGAGCCGAATCAACAAATTCCCTTTCCAACCCAAAGATAGACCACCTTTTGAACCTATCGCCCCAATATCAATCCCATTTTCAAAATCACATTTCAATCTAACCATTTCCATCCTTTTAGAACATAATTTTGTTTCCATAAGAAACAAAATCCGGGGATTAATGGCTCTCAATTTGTTTCTGAGCCTATTAACAGTTTTTGATCTCCCTAAACCACGAACATTCCAACTTAGGATTTTCATTGCATTCGGCTACTCTGTTCAACAGAGCTAGCCGTTAAATCAAGAGAGCCTCCTTCAAAATTGTTTCCCATGAGAGTTGTTGAACCCTCCATTATCCTTTGACGTTTCTTTCCTTCTAAAGAAATTAATTGATCATTTTCCTCAT
Source organism: Gossypium sturtianum (assembly GCA_025698515.1). Taxonomy (NCBI): domain Eukaryota; kingdom Viridiplantae; phylum Streptophyta; class Magnoliopsida; order Malvales; family Malvaceae; genus Gossypium; species Gossypium sturtianum. The sequence continues at coordinate 30,593,524 of CM046948.1, forward strand.
CCAACATCAGATCCGTGGGCCCATCTTCAAACCCATTTCTATTCGAATCCCTACTGCCCAGATTACACCAACTATCATGCCCTTTAATTAGAATCTATTGACCAGATTCCAAGGGAATTAAATTGGGATTTAAATATTTTGTTCCCAATTCCCCCTTAAGTTTCGCCTAGCATCACTCCCCCATCTTAAATTACTGCTCTGATTGATTCTTTCCATATCAACACTGCTACACTGTGATCCGTCAGCTTCACGGAGCCTCCTACTCACAGTGGTATTCCGTCGGTGCGCCACCACACGCAAAGATATATCTCAGCCAAAAACAATTTTAGATGGGTCAATTCGAAGACGAAAAGGACAGAAACTCTCACCATGCCCCAGTTTACCACAAATGAAACAAAATAAACTTAATTTCTCATATTGAAAGCGAGCATAAACAGTCATATCTTTTCCAATCTGAATCTTTTTCTTTCTTTTCAACAGAATAGATACATCCAGTCGAACACGAATACACATAAAATTTTTAAGACCCAAGGTCGGTATAGAAGTATCATATTCGAGAAATTGTCCCCAAAAAGCACCAATTTGCTTAGCCATCGTTTCCGTCATCAAACATGGAGGCAAATTGTGTATTTGGACCCAAAATTCAGTAAAATTTAACGATATAACTGACGGATCTTCTTAACTTTGGACTTTTTACAGAATAAGCAAATGGTTATTGAAAAACCATGGTCTGCCAGAAAGCACCCTTTTGATGTCAACATCATGAAAAAATTGAAAAAGAAACCATTTTTCCCCTAGATCCGAGATACAAATCCCTCCAATGGGATGCCAAAGATCAGCCATGGTGTTACGTAGAGAAGGAAAATGGACAACACTGTCTGTTAGACATCGCCCAACTAAACAGAACTGATAGTTCTGATCCACCACCGCAACTTCCTCATGAAACGCCTCCTCCTCCTCATCCATTAGACTCAGATTGGCTAACCCCTTCTCCATAACTCAAAAAAACCCACTCAACTATCACACCAAAACAAAGGAAAAAAACCAAAATCAAGAAAATCAGCTGGAAAAAAAAATAAGAAAAAAACCGTGTCAAAAGACAGACAGAGAATTCATGTCAAAAGACAGACAGAAGAGGTTAAAATGGTTCCTTGAATATTTGGATGTTATAAATTGGCATTAAAAATGGTTAATTTGCATGTTTTGGGCTCATGGACTAAATTGAATAAAAGTGAAACTTTAAGGGCAATTTTGTAAAAATGTCAAAATGACTAAATTGCATAAAATACATTTTTTACTGTCTAAATTAATAGATTGAATAAAATTATTAATTTAGATCTTGATCGGATGGAAAATCGAGGAGAATGGAAAATTACCAAAATGCCCCTATACTTTGACATTTCTGTAATTTAGCCAGGTAAGTTCGTATGTACTGAAATTTGTATAGTGTTGATTAAATTGAATGTTAGTATGTGATTCTATTGTGATTGAATCTATATATTATATGTTATTATGTAATTTATCTTGTCAAGAAACGATAGAAATTCAACGATGTACGACAACTATCGAGTCCCGTTTGAACCTTAGGAATATATAGGATACAAATGACATGTCATTAGAGTTACCATGTTTCGGGTGTTGGTCCTGAATGTCCTACCGATGGCTGAGGTCCGACATTAGTTGCAGATACTCGATAGCTTGTGTGAGCAGCATCGTGTAGCTTACATTCCGACTGACAACTTGTGTGAGCAGACCCATGTTACCATGTTTCGGGTACTGGTCTTGAATATCCTACCGATGGCTGAGGTCCGGTATTAGTTGCGGATACTCGACAGCTTGTGTGAGTAGATCCATTTTACAGCTCGTGTGAACAACGACTATATGTTAGCACACTTTGTGTGAGCTTCTCATGTATTCGATATTATTCTAAGTGGTTCAACGGGTATGAAAAGAGATGAACCGGTAAGGGTTCCGATTGATTTCACTACGATAATCATGGAAAGGTATGATGTGTCGATGATTAAAGTATGAACATTCATGATTATGAAAAGTATGATTTAAGTGATGCTAATTTTATGTACCATATCTTACCATGTGATGATATTGCTAAGCTATGTGTTTAATCTCTAGCTTGTGGCTATGGTTAATGTTATGTTTATGTGTTATGTGTTATGCAAGTGAAATGGTAAGTGTTTAGTATGAACTAAGACATGTGTGCATGAAATTTATTGAAATGGTGATACTTACAAAACATGATATGTTATGAAGAATGATAAATCCAATTGGATCATGTTCAAGTATAATGGTTATCTATGTTAAGTTTACATGAATTATGTTTAAATGAACTAACATGTGTTGTTGATGTGCTTAGGCTTATGCCAAGCTTGTGGATATGATTGATGTTTATGATTATGCTTGTATTATGCATATGAAACAAGTAGGAAAAAGGAATGAAATGGTAAGTACGTAATTGGGATGTATTATGATGTTATAAAGGTTTAATGTGATAAATGATGTATTTATATGTGAGCAAATTGCTTATGCTATGGATCAGTCTACCTATGTCATGGATAAATACACTGAATTGAGAATTAATAACGTTGTTTAGGCTTATGATAAGCATTGGGGACGGAATGGAAAGTAAGTAAATAGAAAGATATATAATCTTATAAAAAGGGTGATGATTATATATTATGTCTCATGAAATCCTATGAACTTATTCATTTGTGAGTTGATGATCATATAGATTTATGAATCTCATGGCATTGACGTAGGTTTATGTTTATTCTATAAAAATTCATCACTGAAATGTAATATTATGCTTATGGTTTATACGAGCTTACTAAACATTCATTGCTTACGTAGTTGCTTTTCCTTTACTTTTCAGATTATTCGAAGCTTGATCGGGTTGGAAGCTAGTCGAAGATCCATCACACTATCCATCGATTATATGGGTAGATTTTGATGTCTTGATTAATGTTATAATGGCATGTATAGGTGGACTTATGGTTGATGATTAGCTGAATGTTAGTTGATGAGTTTGGCAAGTATATGTCATTTTGGGTGATGTAGCCTTGGTACATTTGGTGCCTTATTGATATGTGTTAATTTGATAATGTGTTAAAGCATGTTTGAATGGCCAAAGTGATATATGATGAATTGACCTCAACATGGTCAAGATATAGTTTACTTTGGAAAGATTTTGAACTAAATGTGCATGAATCTAATATGGTATGGTTGTTATGTATCAATTGTGTTATGTTTTGGCATGGAAACAAGTTAATTGATAAATGGTTAAATATGCACATGTATAGGTGTTTTTTTTTTTTGATGAAATAGTCATTATTTTTTACTTGTAAACATGGTATTTTGGTTGATAAATTAGTTGTCATGTTGGCATGTATATATATGTGGTTCATGATTGATGACATTTTGGCATTTTGGTGCTTAAATGGTTAATGTTGAAATGTTCAAGTAGATGTATGTTTTTAATGATCAATTTGGTATGTTTTGTTGAGGTTTGATATATGGTCAATTATGTTATGTCTTGACATGATGATTTGTGGTTGTGTATATTTGATTTATGCCAAAACATGTATGTGTTTAGGTTGATTTCAATATTTATGTTTGAGGTGCCTTTTGGGCATATTGGTTGTATGCAAAAATGCCATATTGATCTAGTTTTATTATGCATGTTTTAGGTACATTTTGAATGCTTGAAATAGGTGCAAATGGCTTGTATATGTGATCATATTTTGGGTGAAAGAAATGGCTTGAAAATGGCCTATTTCTTGTCCACACAGCCTAAGACACGGGCATGTGTGACACACGGCCATGTGACACGGCCTTGTGTCCCCTGTAAGTTTTTAAAGGTTGCATTTCAAGAATTACACGGCCTGGCACACGAGCGTGTGGCTTGGCCGTGTGAACCAAGTCAGAGAGTTACATGGGCACGGACATGGGTTGGAATACAGCAGTGTGTCCCTACTTCGAATGCCCACATGGCCTGAAACACGGGTGTGTGTTTTAGCCGTGTGAGTCACACGGCCTGGCCACACGGCCGTGTGACCCCTGTAGTATGAATATTTCTATATTTTTTCATGAAGTTCTAAATGTTTTCGATTTAGTCCCGAATCGTTTCTAAAGTGTTTCTAAGGCCTCAAGGGCTTGAAAAAGAGATGTTATGCATGCGTTTGAATGGAATATGATGTGTATTATAAATGATTGCAATCGAATGTTTTAAGTTAAAAGTTTCCGGTAATGCTCCGTATCCCTATTCCGGCGATGGATATGGGTTAGGGGTGTTACAGTTTAGGTGGTTGGATTTGCAGCCGGTGGACTCCATCATGACGTAGGACGAGCTAGCCAACTGCTTCGTTGCCAAATATTTCCCACCAAGCAAAACAATGAAGTTGTGAATGGACATCACCAACTTCCAGCAACTAGAGGGAGAGTTATTGTATGAGGTGTGGGATCGCTTCAAATTAATGCTTCGTAAGTGCCCCTACCATGTTCTCAAAGATTGGCTTCAATTAGAAACGTTTTATAATGGGTTGGATGAGAATTTGAGGTCGAGTTAGGACGGATCATCCACAGGGGCGTTCATGTCTAAGACCTATGTTGAAGGTTGCCAACTTATTGAGGATATGACAATGAACTCTTACATGTGGCCGACTGAACACTTCACATATAGAGCTAAATCACCGACTGTGAATGCAGTCAGTGGTAAACACATCAAAAAAATATATAAAAAATGCCAATAATTTGTTTTTTTTTTATATTTTTGTACCTTTTTATAATTTTAATGTAAGTTTTCTTAAATTTTTTTATACAATTTCCATTATTTTGTTATATTATTTTTTATAATTTAAATTTAAGTTGTCTAATAATTTTTATAAATTCTTACATATTTATATTTTTTAAAATTTCAAAATTTTAAAGGTTTAAAAATGTCACAATTTTTTTTTAAAAAAACATCGCAAAAACTATTCTATTTCAGTGGGGTTTACAAATGTCACGAAAAGATGAGAAAAAACATTACCAAAAATATTTTCATTTGGTGAGGCTTTCAATACATCACGAAAGATCCCAAATTGTCACAAAAAGTTCGTATTTCATGACGATTTAGAAGGTCACTAACATTACTCATAGCGTCACTGAAAGTTCACTTTTCGTAACGTCTTCTTAATTCTACTTTTTCATATATAACGTCACCAAAAATAGTATATTTTGTTACGATTTTATAAAACATCATGAAAAGTAGTATCTTCCATGACGTTTTCATAAACATCACAAAAAACCGTCATAAGACAAATTTCTTATAATGAAGGGAGGATCTCACTATTGTCTAGCTTATCTACTTAAACACACCCTTCTAAGGTATGATTCCATTATTCATAGGGTCTACTTATATACATCTAGCTTGATTGAGCCAAGACTACACCCAAAGACAAAAGACTCCACCTTCCCCAAAGGAATGCCACCCTATCACCCCAACATCATGGTCTTAGGTTTCGTTTTTCATTTCTTTTCCAAATTCTTTTGGAATAATAAATAATACTAAACAAACAAATTTTAAAGTTAAAAGCATTTTTAACCCAAACGCAGAAGTATTTTTTTAATTTTTGTGTTTGGAAAAAACATTTTTTAAGTCAAATGACATGTTTAACCCTTATTCGTAATCCGATATATTTTATGTAATATATATATTGGGTATACTTTTGTTTTCCTATTAAAATTTATTTCAAATATATAATATTATATATTTAAATCTGTAATGGTTATATTTTATATTTAAAGTATAATTTGTATATTTAAATTAAATTTTACAAATAATTAATATTAGTTGCTTAAAAATATCTAAATTTTCTATTTCATATATCAAAATATTGAAAATGAATTGCAATACATTACTTTTATCATAACATTAACGAATTTGAACATCATTTAAATGCATATATTTACTTCACAATTTCATGTTTCAAATTTTGAACATTTTAATTCTCAAAAACACTTAAATATTAAACCAAACGTTTCAAAATTTCAAAAATATATTTTCACAATATTTTTCAAAATCAATAAAAATCAAAACTTTATGAATTTATCTATGGGCCAAAATAGTACTTGAAGATTATTTGGATGAATGGGATCTCAAAGGCGTATCATATATATTTTCAGATTAATGCCTAATTTAGGAATGCTTCTCAAAAATATTTTTGAGAAGAAATTAAAATTTTCAATTTTAAAAAAAGTGATTTTGGGTCACTTTTTGATTTGAGAAATAAATTTTCTCTTAAAAAGTAGTTTATTTAAGAATGTTTGTCCTAAAGATGGTTAATAGAAGCTATACAAAACTTGACTTAATAAAAACAACCCATTTTCCTTAGTACTTCACCTGCAAAAGTTACGGAGACTGTGGTGGATAATGTTTTGTGTTTGTTCAAAGACGCCAAACTCAAACTCTTGATAGTTCTTTGGTGGCTAATTATAGAGTGGTTTTATGCTTAAGCTTGATCTAATTACAGATGAGTTTGAGACAGCTTTTGTAGGAAATGGATTTGGCACATTAATCTTTATAGAAATTTAATTTTAATTTTATTCTGTTTGAACAATATAACTCATTAATCTTAAAGAATTGAAAAAAAAAAAAAAACCCAAATATATTAAATTATTTTTTAAACATTATGGGTTAGATTTTTCTGTTTTTCCTCAAGCGTACAGGCAGAGAAGATACTGAGTTTCCATGTGGCAGAAATGGGTCCATCTACTGGCAAAGAATGTAAAGAATATGACTTTTCCTCCTAGGATCAACTTACTGTCCAAACCTTATTTCAACAATGTACCCTTTTCAAAAGAATAGCTGAAATTTAGAAGAAACCAGACAGACAAGAATCTGGTTTGTTTTATCAAGGCATGCCTTGAACATGAAGCATGCTCTTTACAACTCTACGGACACCTTTGGAAACCAGCAGACTTAGCAAGAAAGGAACCAAAACCCTTCATTTGATGTCATATATATAGCAGCCTCCAAAATGCAGAATCACATGTACCAGTGATTGATCTTTCGTCTTTCTACAACTTTTCATCTCCAGATCATCAGCTTGTAGGAGGCATTGCAATGGCCAACACTCAAATGAAACCTGTTGCTGCATTGCTTTTGTTCCTTAATTTCTGCATGTATGTCATTGTGTTAAGCATTGGTGCATGGGCCATGAATAGAGCCATTGATTATGGCTTCATCATTGGTAAGCCACCTTCCTTCCGTCTTTGCTTCATATCAACTACCAAATTAGAATACAACTGTTTTCAATTACTTAAGCTGGGTTGAAACTTGCAGGACCCGGATTCAAGCTTCCAGCGCATTTCTCACCCATCTACTTTCCCATGGGAAATGCTGCCACCGGATTCTTTGTGACATTCGCTATGCTAGCCGGAGTTGTCGGTGTAGCATCAGCGATAGCTGGTATCAACCATATCCGTTCATGGAATGCCAGTAGCTTGCCGTCAGCAGCTTCGATTGCAGGCGTTGCTTGGACCTTTACTCTTCTAGCCATGGGGTCAGCTTCTAACTCTAGCATCTTTACATTTGAAATGCTTAGTATCTAAACTAACAAGAAGATATTCTTTTCACAGATTTGCCTGCAAAGAAATTGAGCTTGAAATCAGGAATGCTCGTTTGGTAAGAATGAAAACTCAGCTTTCATTCAATACAACTAGAATTGAAATTGTTGTTGGTTTAACGTAAGAAATGTGTTGATTTGCAGAGGACGATGGAGGCATTTTTAATCATACTTACAGTAACACAACTTGTGTACATAGCAGCAATCCATGGCGGTGCTTGATGCGTCTTTTATCACTGAGGAGTTTTTAGCTTTGTGTTTTCCTTTTGATTCTTGAAATGTACAAAGAGGCCGGAGATGGGCTGCTTCTGGTTGTGGTGTGATTGGATTTTTATATCAATATACAATAAAAAGAGTTTCTTGTTTGATCGAAACACCAAACGATTTCGCAAAAGGCTTTGTTAATATCCGATGGCTAGTTTTATATTTATTATTTTCATTATAAATGATTTTTTCACATCTAAATTGTATGGATGAATATACAGAAATTTATTCCCAAAAAAGGTAATACATAGCTTACCTTTAACCATTTAAAAAAAAAAAAAAGTTAAATACTTGATTGATGCACTTTGGCCTGATTTTCAATTTTATACCGGATTTGGGGTGGTTGAGTATTGTTTTCAATGGAGGAAGATATGAATTTGAGTATGCTGAAATCCATTATACTCCCATTTATGGATTAGGGAGAGGTCATGGGTAGTTTTAGACCTTATGTAAAAAAAGAGAGAAGATATAATCAGAACTTATAATGAGATTGTTAAAAAAATCGGATTTGGATGTAATTATTTGTAATTATATATATTTAGCAATAGTTGATTTTACTAAATTAGATGTAATTAAAGGAATGCGAGAATTAAAATAATTAGGTAAATAAATTACAAACAATTACACTAAGTCCAATTACTTTGGCTTTCCAAAAGTGCTCCTATATCAAGTTTAAAAGTTATTTTTATACAATAATAATATTTTAATTTTTTAGGACTTATATTTTATATTTTAAAATATAATTATATGTTATTTTACTAATCTTATTAAAAAATCTAAATATTTTATTGTCGAGAAATAATTTTCTATACATCTTGACCTACTATGTAGTTAACTAAATTATACAATATTTATTATAAACTAGTATGATTCTCGATCCATGCTTCACATTCGGTTAATTATTTGTTTTGGACCAAGTTATAAGTTTGAAATTTGAAGGTCAAAATATACTCCAGTCCCTATACTCTTCATAAATTTGAAATTTAATCTCCAAATTTTTATTTTCAAAATTTAGTCTCTTTATTTTTCTAGAATTAAAAATTCAGGTACAATTCTAAACACCTTTAATTTTATTTTGTTAAATTCTCTAGTATGGCATATTGAAATTTAAAAAAAAAAAATTAATAGCCATGTAACAGAGAAATTTAACAGTGTTAACGTTTTTTAATAATTCACTTTAGTATTTTAATAAAAATAAAGTATTTAAGGTAACTAATAACATTATAGGTAAACTACACTAGTAATCACCCAACTATTAGTAAGTTTGTTGAAAAATTTGGTCACCCAAATATAAAAAGTTACAAAATGGTAATCGAACTATTCAATTTAGTCTTTATTTTTTTTATCCCCAGCCTTCAATAGCTAACGAAGAGATGATATGGTAGCTTTTAAGATTGACATAATAATAAGTTTAACCCTCAAATACATTGTAATGATTTAGTCATAATTCTAAAAGGAATCCTCAACATTTACTCATTGTGAAATTTAGTCTTTTTGTAATTCTACTTTTATTTGTGACCCTTCTACCTAAAAAGCTAAAGAAAAACAAAATTATTAGCTAAGCTTAATCGAAAATATACCAAAATGGAAACATCCTAAAATCCAAAATCATAATTTTCACTTTTTTTGGTTCTTTTCTCTTGATACTTCGGTTTTATACCGTTGGATTGAACACTAACAACTAAGATGACTTGGTCTTTGTTGATCTACTCTTCACCAATTTTATAAGATTCGCACTTGAACCACATCAGTTCAATCGAGTTGTTCTTGTTATTGTTGTCACTATTACCATCTTTGGCGAACTCAAAGAGCCTCGTTACTCATTCAATTTTTTAAGAAGTAGATATTTATTTTTTATTTCCAATTTACACTGTAACACCTTATACCTGGTCCGAAGGTTTACCTGAGCTATAAGGTATTACAACAGTAAAACTATAACATTTATACAACATCATCAAATAATTCAAATAATATTAAAAAAAAAAGTAAAAGAAATATGAAAACATGATGCATCTTCTTCATTCTTGTTTGTTCTTCACCGAAAACCCCCATTGTTAACAGCTTGAAGGTTCAGCCATTAACATTTCTTTGCACGGTAAGCCATTTTCACCCATTTCTCATAAATTTTATGTTTTTGAGATCATTGCAACTAGGTTCAACTAACTCGTATCTCCGTTTTCAAAACTGTTGAAGTTTGTTAAAATTACCATCGATAATTTTTGGATGTACTTGATATTAAATGGAAGATTTTGAAGGTTAGAAATGTTTTAGAAATATTTTGTTAAGTGATTTTGGTAAGTTTTGAGTTTAAGGATTAAATTGATAAAGTAACAAACTTGGCACGAAATTCTTGTGATATTTTAATAAATATGGGCTGTAATTGCATAGGGAAAATTTCAGCTAGCATAAATTTGGTTTAATTGTGATAGATTTGAAAGTTTTGGATTTAGGGACTAAATTGAATAAAAGGTAAACGTTTAGGGTAAAAATATAAAATATTGATAAAAGGTCAAATATGTGAATTTTAGTATTTAAAAGTATTTGAATTGGATAATTGAATTAAATTATTATTATATATATATATATCGAAAAACGGATCAATCGATGGGCAAACGCAGAAAAGGAAAAAAAATTGTTGATTAGACTTTGGAGTCATTTTTGCTGCAGAAGCGGTTTAGGTAAGTTCGTACTATATGTAATATGTTAAATTAAATTCCTTGATAATTGTTTTGTTCAAATAATTGTGGTGTTTGTAATTTTGAATGTTGGTGGATGAAAAATTAATAATGAAATTGAGTTGTATTAGAGATAGTGCAGCAGGCTTTATGCCAGTGTATATTAGGAACCTTTATGCCTAGCAGACTTTATTCTGGTGTATATTATCAGGCCTTGAGCCTAGTTGGCTTCGTGTCGGTGAATTATATCGGGCCTTAGGCCTAGTGGGCTTCGTGACGATGTAATGGATTAGATAATTTGTACGGAAAGTACTGTTTTAAGTTTACAATGAGTTTAAAAAGATTCTCAGGCTATATGGTAGTTGATCTCATGACATGTTCTTGCATCGTTGTAATTAGATTGTCGAGTAAACAAGTTAACTTCACGAACTTACTAAGCTTTATTTGAGCTTACTTGTTTGATTTAAATTTTGTAGGTTTGTTAGAATCAGGACGTCGATTGGATCAATTCAAGAAATCACAACTATTTGCTTTATTTTCAATAGTTATTTTGTACTTTTTAAGTTGGTTTGAAGTGGCATGTAATTAGGATATCTTTATATATGTAAATAGGGTTAATATGTATATGTTTAACCATTTACTTCTGGGCTTAAATGAAGTTGAATTGGTGTTTTGTTCTTACCATTTGGTATTTGGTTGGTGGTGTTAACAAATGATGTTATTTTACTTGGGAACTAGAATTTGATGCCTTGGTAGTAATGACCATTTTGAGTTTGGCAATGTATGGAATTTGAGTGATGTAAAGGTATGCTTTGGTAGCTTGCTAAGTTCATGGTACATGTTTATAGTAATGGGTAAATAGTTTGAATGAATTTTCTTGATCATTAATTTGGTTTGATGGATTGTTGTTTAGGTTTGTATTGTGGTGTCAATGAGGACACATTGATACACCTTTTGATTGAATGATTTTTGGCATATAATGGTTATGTTGAGAGGTGTTTTGGGTCATATAAATGTGTTAGGAAATAGGTTGGATTGGTACCTAAGAAATGGTGTTGCTTTAGCTTGTTTTGGAAGTAATTGTAGGTGCACACGGCTTGGGATATGGACTGCGACATGGCCGTGTCTCGTATGAAAACTTAAGTGTAGGTTGATTCCACACGGTCACAGAGAGTTACACGGCCCGGTGACATAGTTGTGTGACCCTGCCTATACAAGCGTGTGTCTTTATGCGGTTAGCCATATAGCCTTGTTTTGGAACCACATGGGATGGGCTTTGTCACACAACCTGACTACACGGTCGTGTGACCCAAGTTTCTAGTTTTTCCCAACTTTTTACAAAAGTTTCATTTTAATCCAGTTTCATTCCCGATTTATTTTAAATGCTTCATATGCTCCAATTAAGTCTTGATATTCTTGAAAAACGTGAAAAATGATTGTGCTTTAATATTATTTGAATTATTTGATGATGTTGTATAAATGTTATAGTTTTACGGTTGTAATACCTTATAACTCGAGTAAACTTTCGAACCGGGTATAGGTTGTTACATACACAATATATTGAATAATTTTTTTTGTGTTAAAATAGAATAAAATTAGATAATGTGTAAACATTGATAATAAAATTTTTAAAAATTAAGAGTAAATTAATAAATGTATAAATATTAAGGGTTAAATTTGTTATTATGCAGAAATTAAAAGCTACCACGTCATCTTTCTGTTAGACATTTAAAGGCTATTGACCAAAAGAAAAAGTCGAATAGTTGCATGACCATTTTGTAATTTTTTACAATTGTATGATCAAAAAATAAATTTACTATTAATCGGGTGATTAGCAATGTAGTTTCTTACCCTAACATTATAAAATTAAGGTACCAAATAATATAAAAAAAAAAGTAAAATATCAAGATTAAAATTTAAAATTAAGCATGAACCAAAACTAAAATTTAACCATTGTCTTATAATCTTAAGAAAAAAAGAAGCAAAAAGAAGTGTGTTAGAGAATAAATAACTTAATGGATAGAATAATTAGATAAAATTAAATATTTGTTAATTTTATTAGTAATCATATTGTTGAACTAACATGTTATTTATTATATATGATTATAAATTGTATTACTTATTCAAAGAATTTTTTAAGGTATTATTCATATTTCTTATAACAATTAATATTTTTGAATTAAAATTTATAGTCAATTTATACCTAAGAAAATTCATTATAATCACACAAAAAATTTAATTACACTTTTATCCAACCACACCCTAAATACTTTTATTTCTATTTTTTGGGGGGTAATGGAGCTACCATGAAAATTATCAGACCTTCAGGACTCTGAAACCTCTATTTCCCCGTCCAGTCGGCAACAAATTTCTGCTGCGCTCAACTCCCGTCTGGTAAGCAAAACCATGGATATCAATATCAAACCATGTATTAAAACTACTACGTTTGTAAGTCCAATTAGAGAGATTGTTTGTCTTGCCGAATTGATTGATTAACAATACATTCAACTGAACTCAAAGGCGAAATAATCCTAGATCAGGGTTTAGTTCAAGTTTGTTTTCTATGAATTTTGTTGAAATTACTCTCACAGACCTTGTAGCATAATCAACTAAGCCACTATAGTGACAACAGACTTGCCATGATTTTAACCCTAGACTCCCTCCCCTCTAACCTTGTAGCATCTTTAGAGGAAATTACCACACTCAAGCGAACCCACTTACGTACGACCAGCTAGCAGCTACTATCAGCATCAGCATTATCACTACTACAAAGCCCTGGAGCTGTTTTCCTACCTAGGTCTGTTCATTATTTTTGAGTGACATATTTTGATGTTCAGAATGGCACAAGATATCAGTATTGGGCACCACAAAATAATATTGATCATGGTATTTTTCACAGCAAACAGCTAGCTACATAGTTGCACGCTAATTAAAGTAGTGAAAGAAAAACCGACAAATAATTAGACAGAAGAAATTAGAAGACTGTCCACAAAAGCTATGTCCTTAGATTAGAGAGTGAGCGTTGGATATGGTATTATATTTTTCATGTATTTGAAGAGTTATTAGAGGGTCATAGTCCACATTGCCCATATATGTATTGGGCATGAATACTTCATGAAAAATTGGTCAGAACTTAGGACTTTCAACTAACATATGTTTAAACAGGGGGAGCTGAAAATACAAAACAAAATCAAGTATCCAGAAAATTAAAGACAACCAAACTAATATTATAAAATCCGGTGTCATTAAGCCCCTAATATTCTGGTTAACTGATCACCAATTTAACCAAATCAACTATTCCAAAGACAAAATAAATATAAGGGGCTCATTCAGTAAATGGATGCCACAATTGCCATTGGCACATGACTCTCTTAGTCCAACAAGGAAGAAAATCAACCTACATATAGACTCCAACATTACATGAAAGCAAACTTTTAAAAAGTTCTCTAGATGGTATGAGATGAAAATGAAAATATTAATGGGAAAACAGTGTACTACACAACACGATTAACCAGGAAGACAATTAAACAGATTACCATAAGGCCTTTCATCCTTCTCATCATTCATCAAGCTATCTGGATCAACCAGGAATTATTCATGAATAGTTGTAGGCTTTAAGAAATGAATCCGTAAAGAAAGAAAATGATAACGAGGTTAAAAGCAAGGTCATTGCAGATTGGAAAAAGAATACCAGATAACTGATAAAACAATCAAATGACAAACAATAAGTTCCAGATCTCAAGTTCAAGTTTCATAGTCCTAGCATTCTCGTACACCCATACATGCACAAACGATATGAGCTACTTAGTATATCTCAATTAGTAGTACTGCAAACTATAAAGGAAAGTATAAAATAGATCTTTTAGCTTTATGGATAACCCGAACCTTCAATTTATCTCCCAGAACCAGTAAAAACTTCAAACAATCCGCAGCAACTTAACCATGAGGTTCTTTGCACTGGTGGTGGAGTAGGAGCAACAAGAGGCTGCGAACCAATGCAGCAAATATCCAGTCAAATTAAATAAAGAATATTCAAACTCACAGTTGTAGAAAAGAATAGGAAGAAGATATACCTGCTTTTCAGGATAACCATGGGGCTCAGATGCATGGTTTTTTTCAGCAACATCGCTAGTTTCAGCAGTAGGAATACCAGAGGATGGGAAATTTTTTCCTTCAACTCCTTCCAATTCAACCCCTGAAACCCCATTTGATGAAGGCAATAATTTCTCTTCATTCTCCTTCAACCCTGATTCAACTACATCAGGTACTGAATTCTTTGCAGCAAATTCCACCTCCCCTGGCACAGATGACATGTTCTTTACCAAATTGTCAACAGCAACAGTCTCCACTGCAGAATTACTATCAACATTCTCAAGTGTGTTATTTTCAGCAACCTTCAGAACTTCTTCAGACAAAACAGTAGCTGACTTATCCTCGGTACTATATGAGGCCGCATCAGAACCAAGATTAGAGGTTTCTTCATTTGACTTCTTCTCAAAGGCTTGAGATTCGTCATCTGAACTACTGTTGCTGCTGCTACTAGAGCTCTTATCATGATCAACATGCTGAATTGAAACATGTGTGCTCTCAAGATCCTTGTTTGGTTCCCACTCTTTTACAATTTTAACATCAGCATCATCCAATCCCGATCTCTCGGTGCTCTTTGCATCTTTAGCGGCTTCTTCCACAGGCTTCTCCTCAGTTACATGTGATTGTGATCTCTCTTCATCTCCCCCCTGACCGAATGAATGCTGGTGATTGTGGCCATCATGAGATGCAGGGGAACCAGCATCACCGCCATCACTGTCCCTTTCATCTTGGCTTCTCGGATCATCATTTCCTAGCACCATTAGATAAACACCATAACAATTCCAAACCAATATGCAAACAACAAATTCACCAATCCTCTCCAAACAGGACCAAAATAGTCAAATACTAAAAAGGAAATGCACTATAACTCGAAATGTATAGACAAGTTCTTCCAATAACAAGGATTCTGGTAAAAAAATAAGTAAAATACAGGACACGCTAAAAATCACCACAAGACCCTAAAACAAAATAAACAGTAAGTGATTAAAGGAGGACAACCCCTTTGAAAAGCAACCACATCAATTAATTAAGGGCAGGAACTAGAAATTAACGTTACATACCAACCTGATTTGTTTAACTATAGAACTCCAACAAATCAAATAAAGAATTGAATGATGCATGCATATACAGAACCAAGTACGATTCAATTAAAAAGAAGTTATAAAATAAATAAAACCCATCAAAAAACAAAACCCAAAACAGAAATTAAAAGAAAAAAAGCAAAAAAGTACCAAGTGGGTTGTTGTTAGTCGAAGGATTGATGTTGTTGGCTGCTTGCTCTTTCTTTTTCTTGGCAGCTTTTCTCTTCTTAGCACCTGATGGCATGACTGACTCCCTTCCTCCCTTTGTACTAAATCTTGTGTGGGGTGTGTGTCCCCTTCAGCCTTCTCTGTACTTGCTTATTTGGCTACTGCCCACTACTAGACGGTCACTGGTAAAGGAAAACCTAGCTGTATTGGCAAAACACAAGAAAAGACCGTAGTAGAAGTGGGTAATATTTAGTGACTGTACACTGAGAAATGAGTAGAAAAAGCCAAAGGGTGATTCAATCCCCTTCAAAAAACCGCTCCTTTTGCCTTAATCCGTTTGAATTCACTTTGAGAATGGATGGCCTTTTTATATTTATGGCGTGGGTGGGTCTTGTTTTAATTTTGTCATCATTTATGTTTTTCTTTTATAGCCACATACTTATTTTGTCTAAGGAATGTTTAACATCTCAAGAAATAAAAATAATATATATATATATATTAAATGCAATATATTCTTATTTTATTTTACATTGGAATAGGACAAGAATAAAATTTAATATTTTTGTATAATACAATCCTCATAAATTTATTAAGTTTTAGGACATTAATTTGAGTATTAGTTTTATTGATATAATCATTATCATTAATATATGAGAATGTAGGTTCGAGTATGCTGAAATGACTTTAGGCATTAACAAAAATTATTTATTTTATCGAAGGTTCAAATATGAAATTCACTCAATTTAGCAAGGGGTCAATCATTTAGTATGTCATATATATTTTTTTTTACTTTCCTTACAATTTAATTTTCTCTTGGAAGTAAAAAAAATATTAAGACAAAATTAAACCTATTTTAAATTGGTTTAAAGTATTAGTCTATTAATTAAACATTAAAAAAATTATTGCCTCGACTTTTTTTATAAAAATAATATTAAAAAATGACTTAATTATAAAAAGAGGGTAGGAAGAAAATTAGTTACGAACATAGAGTGTTTGCTAACTTTGGGTGCTGCTTGACACATTTGTAGCATCAATGAACTTTAAAAAAAAAATCAAAAAAAGAAAAGCTAAATAAGTGAAAAAGGGATTTTAATTGGTGCTGTTAATTTTTCAGATAAAAAATATTTCTTTTAATTGCACCCATTTGATTAAATATAAAAAAGTTATGGTTTTAGGGGTTAAATGCAAGGAAAAAGGCATTAAGGCATTAAATACAGAGAAAAGGTTATTGTCTGGTGTTTGAATCACAAACTAATTTTTTTTTTTTCATTTTTCAGCTTTTTTTTTCTTATCAGACTCTTTTTTAATATTCACTGGTGCCATCAATGTATTAGGCGGCACCCAAAATTACTGTGACAAACACCCCATTTTTGTAATAATTTGTTCTCGACCCTATTTTTATAATTAATTATTTTTTTTAATATTATTTTTATAAAAAAGTCTATTGCCTCCTACCTACTACTTGATTTTCTCTATTGTTCCAATGAATTCTTCACAAGTATGTTTTTTCATTGATTTTATTTTTTATCTACATATTTAATTATTTATATAGTAAATTGTTGACATATTATATTTATTTTCTATCTTTTCTTTTTAATGTATATAATTGTAAAAATATAATAATTAATAATTTCTTTTTTTCCATTGTTTAACAAAAACATTTGTTAAAATTACTTCCTTTTCATTTTTTAATTAACGTTAAGGATCCAAATAAAATAATAAGTAATGTTGTCATTAAACTTTCTTTCACTTTAACATAATAAAAAAATTATTGAGAGATACAATTCAAAACTATATGAGCAAATTTCCTCAAAATACAGTTTTTTTTTTTTTTTTAAAAATTTATAGGATTTGGCTATAATTTTTAAAATTACAGTATTAGGTCGAAATAATGAAAACGTTTCCATTTGAAAGTGTTTTCAGCGAATTTACAATTGGAAGCGTTTTTAACATATTAACAGAATAGTACTTTCAACTAAAAATATTGTCATTTAATCCTGTAATTATTCAAAATTTCACCCAAACTAAAAAATTAAATATAATTTTTATTTACTTAACGTGTCGATAGAGTTATTTTTGAAGTGTGAAAATTTGATTTTAGTGAAATAAATAAAAAGAGATGGGAAGAGTGGTGTGGGATTTGCCAAGCGGATGATAGTTTAGTGTGATACAATGGAGGAAAATTTTATGTGTTGATTAAGATGGGATTTAAATGAGGGAAGCCACGTGGCTTTTCAGATTATTCTATTGACAGTATTTAGTCGGCAGCAGATATGTCTAGATCCCAATACCAAACTCATTAAAATTTATATAATATAAATTAGGGACAAATCTTTTTCGATATTTAATTTTTTTTTAAAAGTTGGTATTTGAGTTTAATTTTATTTTTTTTAATTTGACATTTGATTTTTTTTATCTCATTTAAATGCTTAAGTTTGGTTTAAATATTTAATTTAATATCTAAGTTTGTTTTCTTCCCAATTAAGTACCTATATTTTTGTACTAGAGTTTGAATGTCAAACATTTATTAAGTCACATGATATTTTTAATTTAAGTACCAAATTAAATATTAAAATCAAACTTAAATACGAAAATAAGACAAAAAAAATTTAAATACCAAATAAGATTTAAGTATGAAATGATATATTAATATATTTTCAGAAAGCAATTAAAATAAAGGAGAGGAGGGATTTGAATTTGTAAAATAAAATAAACGAGAGAAAGGGAAATAGCTTTGCTTTTTGGGCAATTTACCAGAAAATACCAATTTTTAACAAAATTTACAGAAAAGTACATAAAAAATAATTATTTATCGGAAAGGGCCATTTCCCCTGAAAATGCGTCCACGTCGGTAGCGTTTTGGGGATGAACCAAACAAAGCGCGTCCACGAGGAGCGCTTTGTGCCACATCAAGAAAACGCGCGCCCTTGAGGCGCGCTTTGTCGATGATGCAAAACGCTCCCTCGTGGGCGCGCTTTTGCCCTTTCCCCGATGGGTTTTTCAGCTTGTTTTTAGTGTTAGTGTATGAGTTTTTAGGGTTTTAGGGCTACGGTTTAGGGTTTTTTAGGGTCTTAGGGTTTAGGATTTTTAGGGGAAAATTAATAAACTAGATTTTAGGGTTAATTAATTAAAATAATTTTAAGTTTTGGGTTTTGGGAAAAATATATCGCAAAAAAAAATTATTTGAATTTTTTTACTGAGAGTATCCGCAAAATAATTTTGAGAAGACGTTTCTGAACAAATAGTGACCAAAACACTTCAAGCAGGATGCACTGTCAGTAAGAGTACCGAAAAAAGCTCCCACGTGGACGCTCTTTTGCTACAGTAGTCTCTGGAAAAATAATTTTGAGAAGACGTTTCGAACAAATAGTGACCAAAACGCTTCAAGCGAGGATGCATGTCAAAGAAGAGTTGAAAAAAGCTCCCACGTGGGACGCTCTTTTGCTCTGAGTCTCTGGTAAAATAATTTTGAGAAGACGTTTCGAACAAATAGTGACCAAAATGCTTCAAGCGGGATGCACTATCGGCAAAGAGTACCGAAAAAGCTCTCACGTGGACGCTCTTTTTGCTCTGAGAGTCTCTCGCAATCCTTAGACTATAAATGAGCCAAATTTCATTCTCAAAGTTGCATAATAGAAATTGAGGCAAAAGTAAAATAGAAATCGAAGATGAGTGAACGTATTAGTGTTTGTTATTTACTATGATGGTGAGGTTTGTGACACCGAAAATGGTGTTTTTTATCGAGAGAACACAGTAGCGATCGTTTTTAATGGAACATAGATTTGTGAGAACCGCAAAAGAATTAGGCGTAAAATCTTGGAACAACGCCAATGAAAGTTCAGTCTATTAAGTATAGATTTTGTGCTTCGGTTGATCCCGTGAGATATGACTCATTCGACATCAAAGGTCCTCGGAGCTTGGAGGCAATGGTGGAGACTCATCTTGCCAGTGGATCACTCTATCTTGAGGTATATGTACAATTTTCATCGCCAAGTGATCTTCCTTCGACTTCAACATCTACTGCTGTTCGAGGGGAATACACGACCCCAAGCCGACACTCTATTAGTGGGAGACAGAATATGGAAGCGCCCGTGTTTGGTGGTAGTATGGAAAAAACAACCCCTGCACGACACTCGGTTGGTGGATGGGACATGCATATCCTTCCTTCGACATTCGATGCTAGAAATACGTATTGGGGAACGTCATCAACTTCTAGTGGTTGGCAATCCACATATGATTGGGAACGTTACGAAATTTGTTTAAGAAGGGATAATGTACTCCCCACGACATCCACCGACGAGGGGCCCTCGTTCGTTGTAGATGATGATGGGTCGGATGATGAGTCCGATGTGGATCCACCTCGAGAGCCCGACCCCGATGGTGCAGAAGTTGCATTATTTTCTAAACCGGAGCCTGTTCCAACCATACCTGAAGATGTTGAAGGAGATTCAGATGAAGAAGAAGAAGATCCGCGATTTAGAGCGTACTCACCTCCAGCCCACATGCATAATGTCAATCTATCTCAAGACGATGCATTGGAGTTTCCTGAACTACCACACAGAAGGCGTGACCGTACAAGTTCGTCGTTGGATTCGGGCGAATTAGAAGTTGGTAAAAAGTTTTCCAACAAGGATACTTTTCTTGGTGCATTGAAACAATATAGCATCAAGAACGGGGTTAACTACAACATGGTTAAATCCAAACTCGATAAGTATAAGGCCAAGTGTGCAGTGCAATACGGTACATGTTCATGGAAAATTATGGCCTCGTTGAGGAAAAGGACAAGCTTGTGGGAGATTAAAAAGTACAAAGGTCCACATACATGTCTTGTCGGTACAGTATGACTAGGTGTTCAAGGTTTTTGAATAATACTGATATTACGTAATGTTGCATTATTTAACGACTTCGCTTGTGTGTGTTTCACAAGATCACCCGAAGATGGATTCAGAGATGTTGGCTGACTTAATAATACCGACGGTGAAGGCGGATCCCAAGACTACAGTGCCGACCTTAATTGGCAATATTCGTAGCCAATTGGGGTACACGCCCTCTTACCGGAAGACTTGGATAGCTAAGCAGAAGGCGTTGGAAAAGTTGCATGGTCGGTTGGACGCTTCATATATTGAAGTGTGGCAGTAGTGTCAGGTGCTGGAGAGATATGTTCCATGCAGCATAACAGACCTTGAAACGGAACCGGCGTACTACAACGACCAATTGCTCCATGGATGCCAAGTGTTCAAGCTTCTGTTCTGGACATTTAAGCAATGCCGAGACGCATTTCTATACTGTAAGCCATTGGTATAGATTGATGGTACCTTTATGTATGGTAGATATACACATCGACTATTGCTAGCTGTGGCACAGGATGGCAGTGGAAGAATCCTTCCAATTGCGTTTGCAATAACACCGGGGGAGTCAGCTGATGACTGGGGTTTCTTTCTATTTAGGTTAAGGAGGCATGTCTGCCCCCAACTTGATATATGCGTTATATCGGATCGGGGCCCTGGAATACTAGCTGCAATAGAGCGACAGGGAAGCCTGTGGCATCGCACACACCATCGATATTGCCTAAGGCATGTTGCGGGCAACATTGATCTACAAGTGAACGACGGCAAGTGACCAACATGGGTATGTAATATCTATTAATATAATTTCGTTTGTAATATTCAATTTATTCTTAATTGAAGAGTGGTATGTAATATTTGCTATCAACTTATATTGGCAGGGTACGAGATCAATAAGGACCGTTTTCACGACATGTTGGCGAGTTTGCGCTCAGTTAACGAAGAAGGCGCAAACTACCAATGCAACCTACCTTTCGAACAGTGGACACAAGCATACGACGGCGGCCTACGATATGATCATATGACCTCAAACCTGGCCGAATGCATAAATTCTGTTCTAAAAGGAAAGCGTCATTTGTCGATAACATTGATTGTGCGAGAGACATATTTTCGTTTAGCGGCACTATTTCCGAAGCGAGCAACGAGTTATAAAGGCCAAATGCAAGGAGGCCATGTATGGTGCGCAAAGGTATTGCGAGAAATTAACAAGGGGAAGGCACAGGCCAACACCATGCACACAGTGTGTCACGATCGCGACAACCTATGGTTTCGTGTGACGGAGTTTGACAGACTGAACGAAGGTATTGTTGGCGGGCACTATCGTGTACACTTGAGAAATAGGACCTGCGACTATGGGATATTTGATGCACTTCGTTATCCATGCGCTCATGTAATTGCGGCTTGTCAGAATCTCCGTCTGGATCCCATGAGCTATGTCGACGAAGTGTATAAAATAGAAAACATGTACAACATGTGGAGACACGTATTCCCACTAGTCCCGGATGAACGTAAGTGGCCGTCTGTATCGCTTGCTCCATATAAGCTGTTACCGGATAGAGAACTGCGTCGCAAACCAAAGGGTCGACCTTGCTCGACTAGAATACGCAACAATATGGATATCCGAGAAACAACCAACCAACGAAAGTTATGCGGATGGTGTAGGGACCCAGGCCATACATCTCGCTCGTGTCCAAATCGGAATAGTTGATAGTCTCCTTATCATTTTATTGTAATTAACCCGTCATACTTTTTCACTTATTCAATTCAGTCCTAATTCATCCATTTCTTATTAATTTCTATATATAAAAAATAAAAATAAATTACAATAAAAAAATAAATTACAACTTTTATTTTATTTAGGATATAAAAAAATGAAATTACAATACAAAAATAAACAACTTTTATTTTATTAAAGATATAAAAATTAAATTACAATAAAAAAAATAAACAACTTTTATTTTTTTAAAGATATAAAAATTAAATTACAATAAAAAAAATAAACAACTTTTATTTTATTAAAGATATAAAAATTAAATTACAATAAAAAATAAACAAATTTTATTTTATTAAAGATATAAAAATTAAATTAAAATAAAAAAAATAAATAACTTTTATTTTTTTAAAGATATAAAAATTAAATTACAATAAAAATAAACAACTTTTATTTTATTAAAGATATAAAAATTAAATTACAATAAAAAATAAACAACTTTTATTTTATTAAAGATATAAAAATTAAATTACAATAAAAAAATAAACATCTTTTATTTTATTAAAGATATAAAAATTAAATTACAATAAAAAAATAAACATCTTTTATTTTATTAAAGTTATGTTGGAATGCATGGCCCGGTTCGAGTTCGTTCCCGACTACTCTGACTGGCCAACCGATCTATAGGCCGCCGTCGCATGAGGGATCGCACGAGGCGCCGTCGGGGAGCTTTTCTTTTTACCAATCTCCTTCGCCTTATGGGATTCAGACACATCCGCCATGGGCGATGCAAACACCTCCCCAATCAATATTTTATCAAGGTGGGTCATCCTCCAAACACCCACAACCAGACATCCTGCCGGAGGAACCAGAATCCCCGCCTGAGGTTCCACAACCCCCGCCGGAAGCTAGAAGAATGAGGAATCTAGCGCGTAACCGTCGACCACCCCCATGTGGCACTGATTCCGACCGGCACCAACATTGATTCCGACCGTCATTATTTTTTTTGTAATTTAATTTTTATATCTTTAAAAAATAAAAGTTGTTTATTTTTTTATTGTAATTTAATTTTTATATCTTTAATAAAATAAAAATTATATTTTAAATCAACGTAATAATTGTAAAATCTAATATTAAATTTACCTCGTTATGAGTGGGAATGTATATGGGTGGTCGACTCGAGGACGTAAAAATGGAAATCGAAACCGTGCCCATGATTGCAGTAGTGATAGACAACCTCCGATTTTCGCTTTATTCGGCCGTGTCGCCCCGCACATCTCCCGATACAATTTTGCTAGCACGGCGGACTTCAACTCAATTCACCTACTGCTCTAAAATCAACGAGTTTCAGCAGCCATCTCAGATGTACGAGGTTTCGTAACAAGTCCGGCATCAGATAGCCTCCAATCATCTCAAGAATGTATGCCCGAGCATACTGTATTCTTTCTATTTCGGTCGAATCATTATCCGGCTCCGGGAATGTGTCTTGTAACCAGCCCATCTCGATCCGACCTCCGTAAATGTTATCCGGAATAGCACCCAAAAGCTCGTAGCATACGGCTCTCCAATCGCCAGAAGTTGCGGACCCGGTGACTACGTATCCATCCACCGACAATCCTAATTGCAAATGCACGTCTTCTAGAGTGATAGTACACTCTCCGTATTGAAGATGGAAAGTGTGCGTCTCGGGTCTCCACCTCTCTATCAACGCACTGATTAACTTTGGGTCCAACTTGCACCCCCGGCCTATCGTGGCCACGTGCCAAAAACCTGCTTCCCGCAGGTAATTCTCGATCAACGGTGATGGCGGACCAGGCATATTGCGAATATAGCATTGCAACACCCGATCTACAGACTGTTTAAAAAAATATAAAATAAAAATTAATTAAAATTGCATAAACCTAAAAAATATTAAATAGTATTAAAAAATTAAAATTAAAACTTACCATTGTCATTTGATCGATGGAGATGTGTTTATTGTCGAGACGAATTAATTCTCCGGCCATTGCTAATACGATCGGATATTTTGTAAATATTAAAGGACTATTGTGAAATTTGAGAGGAACTTTAAAGGAATTTGAGAGAAATTTGAGAGGAATTTGAGAGAAAGTTGAGAGAAATTTGAGAGAAAAATGAGTAAGGACTTTTTTGTGAAAAAAATAAAAGGGTGGGGGTTTTTATAGTTTTTTTTTTTACCGTTGGAGGCCCAACGGTAAAAAAAAAATTGACCGTTGGAAGCGGGCAAAGCGCGTCCACGAGGGAGCGCTTTTGCCACATCGCAAAGCGCACCCTCAAGGACGCTTTTTTTGTTGATGTGGCACAAAGCGCTCCCCTCGTGGACGCGCTTTGCTTTGGTTCATCCATCCAAACGCTACCGACGTGGGCTGCGTTTTGGGAAATGGCCATTTCGGGTAAATAATTATTTTTTGGTACTTTTCCGTAAATTTTGTTAAAAATTGGTATTTTCTAGTAAATTGGCCTTGCTTTTCTCTTTTACTACATTCATTGAATTTAATATTTAATTAACTTTATTTCGAGAATTAACTCCAAACTAATTTAATTAAATATAATTAATAATTTTAATTTTATGAAATATCGAATATTATGAGGATAATTTTATTTTTTTAAAATAATAGGATAAATTATTAAAATAGTCACTTTTGTTTCCTTAAGTTACATTTTAGTCACTTATATTTGAAATATTACGTTTTAGTCACTTATGTTAACGTGTTTTAACATTTTAGTCACTGGGCCATTAATTGTCATTAATGGTATAATGGTAAGCTAACGTGATACGCTAAATCATCATTTCAAACAAAAAATTTAAGTTAAATTATACAATTGGTTCCCATATTTTTTCATTTTGAGCAATTTTTTTTCTTTTATGTTCTTTTAACTTTCCTTTTTTTTCTTCTTCTTTCTCTTCTGCTTCTCCCTCTATTTTCCCCCTTCTCCATCTCTTTTAATGTAAAAGAGAAAAAATTAAATTGCTCCAACGCTTAGTGACTAAAATGTTACAACACAATAACATAAGTAACTTGTAACACCCTAGACCCGGTCTAGACGTCCAGACCAAGTTTGAAGAGTTACGTCACCCGTACTAAAATTCATATTATCATAACACAGTCGAACGGAACCATTCATTACGTAACATTCGTGACAACAATAATTTAAAACACATGATCTTCATAAATTCCTTAGAACATAAATCCCTAATAGTAATGCTTGAAAGTAAAGATAAAAGTTTGACCGAGCTCCCGTGACACCGACCTGATCAAGATTGAGGTTCACCTGAAATTCAACCGGAAATGAAATGAGTTGTGAACTCAATGCGTAACAGAAATTTAAGCTATTCAACTGGTATTCATTTACAAAATAGTTCATACTCAAAAATTCGGTTCGATACAGAACTATTTACAATTCGGACTCAGAACATATCAGTTGTATACAGATATTTACTTATGTGCAAGTTCATACATATATTGCAGATTAGATTAAAATGTAGATATTCCTCAATCCCATCCGCTACACACCATCTTCGACCATCCCAACGCACCGTTAAGGACATTCAATGCCCTTCCATCCCTACACACCACAAAGTGTCTATTGACACGTTTACAGTAACACAACTTAGCTGCTGGATCATAATGAGTCAAAGCGCCAGAGTCGAAATTATTTACATAGTGGCTTAACCACTGATTTAGAGTAGGTCACTTCCTTCTTCACAACATCCCAACCCATGCAAATGCAGAGTACAAGTATTCACAATACACTTACAGTTATAATATTCATGTGTCAGTTACAGAGTATCAGAGAGTTCTCATTCAATCAAGTTCAGATCATTCATACAATAGAAAATCATCATCAGTCATAGACCATATTTACGGCCTCTAAAATGGGTTTCGGGCCTCTTTTATAGTGCCACACGGCCTGGACACACGCCCAGTGCGTACCCGTGTGGTCCTAAGTCACAAACAGTGAGTTACACGGTCTAGACACATGCCCGTGTCCCATGCCCATGTGAACCCTGCACTAACATGGCCACACACGGCCTAGACACACGTACGTGTGCCAGCCCGTATGGCCCCAAGTCGATGAACAGTGAGTTACACGGCCGATCACCCGGCCTGCCACACGCCCGTGTGGCTCACACGGCCTAGTCACACGCTCGTGTGTCTGGCCGTGTGGCATCGACAACCACCATTTTCTGGCGACCAAAACTTGCAAAAACTGAGGTTTATACACACCTAGTTTCGTTTTGATTGAGAGACAATACGGAGACTACCCGGAACCTAGTTAACCATTCAACAATCAATTATTTGACTAAATCAACCAATTATCACAACATTACTACACAATCAATTATGTTGAATAATTCGACACGAGGAAACTTTAACGACTAACGCTTACCAAAGATTCAACCGTGTTAAGTCGGCACAACATGCGAAGGGTCGCTTCTCTCTGCACTCAAGCCTAAGGGAACAAAACGACTAGTTAACAGAGAGTTTAAGAAAAGTAATTCGACAATTCCCAATTTAACACCATAACAAAAATCTAACCAACCTCGCAGAAATCGAAAGATTTCTACAGAACTTACACAGAGGTCTTTCAGTAATGGAAAAATTTCACTAATTCCTGATAATCCCGTGTAGAACACACTCGACGAAAAGAATTCAAAGAAGTAAACCCAAGAAAGAAAAAAGACAATAAAAATATAAAAATAAAAAAATAAAACGAAGAAGAAAAACTCAAACGTTAACCAAATTCTAATAATTCTTGTCTTAACCACCAGCATACCTCTGACAACTAGCAAAAATTCCTCTTAACGCATATGACCGGGTTCGAACTCGGGACCAGACAGAATACAGACAAATGCTTAACCAGTGAACTAGCAGGCTTATTCTTGTCATAAGTTCTTACAGAACTACCTTCACCCATATACCACATGGATAGGGATTGACCTAAAAGAATAAAACTTTTAACGACGCAACTCGAACTCGAGACCTTAAACCCAGAAGCAAAGCACTGAACCACAGATACAAAAATTAATTACTGCAGAATCTCACAATTAAACTCTTAAAATTTTGGGGCGTTACATAACTAAAATGTAACATTTCAAACATAAGTGACTAAAATGTAACCTGAGGGAACCAAAAGTGACTATTTTGATAGTTTACCCAAAATAATATTATAATGAAATTTAAAGTTAAAACATATGATTTTTAAAGTTTTAACTTAATCATTTCAACCAAAACTTTATCTAATTTTAATATAAATTTTTTATAAATATATTTTTACATAATATTAATCGTAAGTGACATAACCTAACATTAATAATTTAAATAAAAATAAAATTATACCTCTTACTAACTCTCTCTCGTATTGAATAAAAATAACTCATCCCTATTTTCACTCTTAAAAAGTTCTAAAAAGAAATTAGAGGTTGTTGTAAATACACTAATAATGTATGTTTATAATCCCATTAAACTCTCATTAAAGTGATAAAATAAAATTCTCTAGTTTATTTATAAACACGAGAATAACTTAGATGTTTCAATGAAACAATTTAGAAGAGTCATTTACTTATACTTCATTGAATGTAAAGGAGCTTATAAATAAAACTCCTATAAGTGAAATTTGAATACGAGAAAAATTCTTCTATACTTTTCATCCACCTTTACTTGTTACTATTGTTTTCTTAATTTTTCTACAACACATTATCAACACGATTATCTTATTTGATTCATATTATATAGAAAGTAAAGCTTGACCCTACGTACAATTACTAACAAATTTGAAATTCGTCATTTTAACTATTAAGACATATACACCAACATTAGGCTTTTAGTATTAAACGATAGAAAAAGAACAAAGTTGATCAAATTTCTAGGTATCATTTCTTTCTCTAGTATCTTATATTTTTGTTCTTGTTTTATCCTTGAATTATTATATTATATTTCATCATCTCATTAATTATTACTATTAGGTTTATGTTTTTAAATACCAAAGCTTTATAAGAGTAATATATCCACCTCTTTTAATTTCTTTTATCTATGATTATTCATGAAATTTTTATATACATGTTTTATTGTGAATTACAAAATTTCACTAACTAACTCTAAAATTCTTAATGACATAGTTCTATAAATGTGTATGCAATTAATTTTATCCAACCAATTTATATAAGGTTCTATTGATTATGTGATGTTTTATATTCTAATTATCATTGTCTTATACTAGTTTGCATAATGTCAAATCTTGCAAAACTCGAATTTGTGGCTCTTGACATATCCGGTAAGAACTATTTGTCATGGGTGTTAGATGCTGAAATTTACTTAGACGCTAAATGACTTGGGAGTACAATTACCCAAGGTAATGAGGCATCTAAACAGGATAAAGCCCAAGCTGTTATTTTCCTCCGTCATCATCTTCATGAAGGATTGAAAATAGAATATTTAACTATAAAAGATCCACTTGAATTGCATGATAGTTTAAAAGAAAGATACAACCATGAAAAATGGTAATTTTACCAAAATCTCATTATGATTGGATGCGCTTGAGGTTGCAAGATTATAAAATAGTAAGTGAGTATAATTTCAAAATATTTAATATAAGTTCTTAATTAAAATTATGTGGAGAAGAAATAACCGATGAGGAGTTATTGGAAAAAACTTTCTCAATTTATCACGATCTAATGTGTAACACCCCAAACCCGGCCCATAAGTTTCGACCAGATCTGGTATGCTACGGGTTGTACGTCGAAAACTTTTGCTAAGTTGGTTTTAGTAAATCATAAGTTATTAGGCAAAATTCAAATAAATAAGTGACTTTTGGAAAGAAAACCTTGTATTATTATTATTTTGAAAAATAAAACCTTTGACAAAGTTCCATAAGTTGCAAATATTAAAAACTAAGTAGTGAGTATAAACTATGGGGCCTTATTACATAAATGTTTCCAAAATTAAAAACTTCAGGAAAAACTGAAATAATCTATAGGAATAAAAACTTGATGGCCCCTCGAGTCCGCCTTTGCTCCCATGTCCACGATCTACTGCTCATCTACAAAGTTAGGGAAAAATAATAGGGTGAGTCACCAAGACTCAGTGTGTAAATCCCGAAAACACATCAAAGGCTTGGCCCACAAACACATTATGGCCTTGGCCCGTATACAAGGGTAACTATATATGCATCATGGCCCATCCCAGCCTAGAAATCCATCCTCTACACACCAACCCGTACTCAACCGTCACACCTTTGGGATTTCTACAATCAACCCTCCAACCGCTACACACCATATCGATAATGTGGCGCTCTGTCTTAAAACCGATCATTTGTGTGACCTATGTGGCAAAGCCACCGATCGCCATGCGACCTTAATAATACATCGTAGTATTTCGACAGTTGAGCTGCCTATCATAAAGACCGATCACTATGTGACCTATGTGGCAAAGCCACCGATCGCTATGCGACCTTCTTCCCCTTCATCATCTCAATCCCATCCCATGCATACATACATCCAGAATCAAAACAATATACTACCTAAAAGTTCACAGCCTATCACATACATCGATACACATAGAGAAGTTTCTATGATTACGCACTGCATCCCTTGCCTACCCTTTTCGTAATCCGACTGTCTATACAGCCTTTTTCCGGCTTTTAGCCCATAATATATATTTAGTACAGATTACTATACAGCCTTTTTTTGGCTTTTAGCCCATAACAAATATTTAGTACAGATTACTATACAACATTTTTTCGGCTTTTAGCCCATAACATATATTTAGTACAGATTACTAGTGTGTTAGAGATCTACACACCTGATTACTGTTAGAACGAGACCTTCTAAGTCGACGCTATCCGTAGCCAACACCACCGCTATCTGCCTTGAAATCCCAAAAAGTGATATGAGATTCAGGAACTAGTGTTTCCGGCTTTTAGATCTAAGAGATCTTACTAGAGAAGTTTCGGCTACTCCCAGAAGATTCCGACTTTTTGCGAAAAATCAGGAAGAGAAGATGATAGGAAGAAATCTAAGTAGTTTCGGCTTTTAGTTGAAGAAATTGAAAAAGAATAATGGAGTTTTCGGCTTTCGGCTTTTTAGAAGAAAGAAGAGAAGAGAATAATGGAGTTTTCGGCTTTTAGAAGAAAGAAGAGAAAGGAATAATGGAGTTTTCGGCTTTCGGCTTTTAGAAGAAAGAAGAGAATAATGGAGTTTTCGACTTTTAGAAGAAAGAAGAGAATAATTGAGTTTTCGGCTTTTAGGAGAAAGAAGAGAAAAGAATAATGGGGTTTTCGGCTTTTAGAAGAAAGAAGAGAAAGAAAAGGTGGAAACCCTAAATCTTAGAAAAATAAAGAAGAGAACCCTCCCTATTTATAGAAATTTGGCACTTACCTATGAAAACCGAAAGTGCCCTTCCCGATAACTAAAAATTAATCAAATAAAAAGGGAAAATTCGGCACCCCCTTTGCCATAAAGAAACCGATTTCTTCACTTCTCTAGGTGATGGAATTTCGGCCAACTCCTAGCCTTGTAGATAGCTCCTATCTTTTCTCCTTTTTTTTTCCTTCCATATTATCAACTATATTATCTACATTATCCCATTCACATAAAACCTCCTAATTTTTAGCCTTATTGCCAGTCCACTCTACCTAACCCTAATGCCGAAATTTAGCTAACTTAAATTAAAAGAGTTGGGCTCCATGTAACTTAAATTTAGGCCCCTTACTCTCTTGTGTGGCGTCACCTCCTTTCTCCCTAAGTGGCGCCACTGACCACTGGGCCACAAGCCCATTTTGATATTTTAAACTCAGATACCACCTTTTAAACCCTATAGTGCCCAAACAAAAATTTAAGTAAGGCTTCAGCCCAATCCTGAGCCCAATTTGGACCCCTAATGCTCAAATTAACTCATTACACATATTCACCCATTAAATGCATAGGCCCAAAAATGCAGGATGTTACAGTTCTACCCCCCTTAAAGAAATTTCGTCCTTGAAATTTCCAACTAACTATTGATCATACTACCTAAGTCTCACCACTATGCTTTCGCTGCGCACTCTAATTCTAAAGCCAAAATAAACACTTAGTATACTATGGTAGGGTACGCACCACCATTCGCATCTGGAGCGTCTCCGTCCCCTACCACGGCCACGCGGCGGTCGTCCTCGACCCCTTGTACTCATTCTACCGATTCGCGTTTATCTAATTAGAAATTTTATGAATTATTAATTTCTTCCACTAATTACCCACGAACAGTCTTATGAACAGTAGTTTAAGAGTAGTTCTTTCGAATTCGGAGTTACATCTACAAGTTTCAGTCTGAAGTTTGTCTCCTAGTTCTAGTAACCACACACATCAACCATCAACATACAGACGACATCCACGAACCTACCTTCAACACATAGAGTATTTTCGTCATTTCACTACCTAGGGGTATTTTCGTAATTCATCCTACAGGGTATTTTCGTAATTTTCTGAAATAGGGTTCCTTGGTGATTTTGTGAAAGAAGGGTATTTTGGTAATTTTTACAATCCGGGGGTATTTCGGTAATTTTATAATCCGTGGGTATTTTGGTAATTTTACAAATCAGGGATATTTTGGTCATTTATAAATTAGGGGTAATTTAGTAGTTTTACAAAATAGAATGGCTGGTCCCTTTCGGGTTTTAAATTATTAATTTTGGCCGTCAATAAATCCTCGTGGCTAGGGTGAACAAATACTACGCAGAGTGTAGGATTCAGTGAAAGAGGAGGTGAGTCACTAGGATCGCTTAAATACCAAGCTCTCCTCGAATCCAATCCTAGACATGCGTATGCCTGTTGCCACACCCTATCTCGGTGACTTGTTCACAGGTTTGTTTGGTTGGATTAAATCTTATGAATTTAGAGAGTTGTCTAAACTAAGCCTAAAGTCCATTAATATCTAATATACTAGCCTACGTCCATCAAGCCCATCAAGCACAACATACATATCACATCCAAAAGTTCAGAATACTTACCTACGTGGATCGGGTGCCGGTAGACTCGAAGGCCATTTCTCAACCCAAACTTTTCCAAATTCTAGTACTAGACCTATTTCACAGCCCGAGTTTTAAACTGGGCTTTGATACCAAAATGTAACACCCCAAACTCGGCCCATAAGTTTCGACCAGATCTGGTATGCTATTTGGTAATGCGTTGAAAACTTTTGCTAAGTTGGTTTTAGTAAATCATAAGTTATTAGGCAAAATTTGAATAAACAAGTGACTTTTGAAAAGAAAACCTTGTATTATTATTATTTTGAAAAATAAAACCTTTGACAAAGTTTCATAAGTTGCAAATATTAAAAACTAAGTAGTGAGTATAAACTATGGGGCCTTATTACATAAATGTTTCCAAAATTAAAAACTTAAGGAAAACCAGAAATAATCTATAAGAATAAAAACTTGATGGCCTCGAGTCCGCCTTTGCTCCCATGTCCACGATCTCTCGCTCATCCGCAAAGTTAGGGAAAAATAATAGGGTGAGTCACCAAGACTCGGTGTGTAAATCCGAAAACACATCAAAGGCTTGGCCCACAAACACATTATGGCCTTGGCCCGTATACAATGGTAACTATATATGCATCATGGCCCATCCCACCTAGAAATCCATCCTCTACACACCAACCCGTACCAACCATCACACATTGGGGATTTCTATAATCAACCCTCCAACCGCTACACACCATATCGGCAATGTGTCTTTGCTGTCTTAAAGACCGATCATCTTTGTGTGACCTATGTGCAAAGCCACCGATCGCCATGCGACCTTAATAATACATCGTAGTATTTCGACACCGAGTCGTCTGTCATAAAGACCGATCACTATGTGACCTATGTGGCAAAGCCACCGATCGCTATGCGACCTTCTTCCCCTTCATCATATCAATCCCATCCCATGCATACATACATGCAGAATCAAAACAATATACTACCTAAAAGTTTACTGATCTATCACATACATCGATACACATAGAGAAGTTTCTATGATTACGCACTGGCATCCCTTGCCTACCCTTTTGGGTAATCCGACTGCCTATACTGACCTTTTTCCGGCTTTTAGCCCATAACATATATTTAGTACAGATTACTATCTGACCTTTTTACGGCTTTTTAGCCCATAACATATATTTAGTACAGATTACTAGTGTGTTAGAGATCTACACACTGACATCTGTTAGAATGAGACGCTCTAAGTCGACGCTATCCGTAGCCAACACCACCGCTTATCCGCCTTGAAATCCCAAAAAGTGATATGAGATTCAGGGAACTAGTGTTTTGGCTTTTAGATCTAAGAGATCTTACTAGAGAAGTTTCGGCTACTCCCAGAGGATTCTGACTTTTTGCGAAAAATCAGGAAGAGAAGATGATAGGAAGAAATCTAAGTAGTTTCGGCTTTTAGTTGAAGAAATCAGAAAAGAATAATGGAGTTTTCGGCTTTCGACTTTTTAGAAGAAAGAAGAGAAGAGAATAATGGAGTTTTCGGCTTTTAGAAGAAAAAATAGAATAATTGAGTTTTCGACTTTTAGAAGAAAGAAGAGAAAGGAATAATAGAGTTTTCGGCTTTCGGCTTTTAGAAGAAAGAAGAGAATAATGGAGTTTTTGGCTTTTAGAAGAAAGAAGAGAATAATGGAGTTTTCGGCTTTTAGGAGAAAGAAGAGAAAAGAATAATGGGGTTTTTGGCTTTTAGAAGAAAAAGAGAAAGAAAAGGTGGAAACCCTAAATCTTAGAAAAATAAAGAAAGAGAACCCTCCTATTTACAGAAATTTCGGCACTTACCTATGAAAAACCGAAAGTGCCCTTCCTGATAACTAAAAATTAATCAAATAAAAAGGGAAAATTCGGCACCCCCTTTGCCATAAAGAAATCGATTTCTTCACTTCTCTAGGTGATGGAATTTCGGCCAACTCCTAGCCTTGTAGATAGCTCCTATCTTTTCTCCTTTTTTTTCCTTCCATATTATCA
This sequence comes from Gossypium sturtianum, assembly GCA_025698515.1. Classification (NCBI taxonomy): domain Eukaryota; kingdom Viridiplantae; phylum Streptophyta; class Magnoliopsida; order Malvales; family Malvaceae; genus Gossypium; species Gossypium sturtianum. The sequence continues at coordinate 30,627,964 of CM046948.1, forward strand.
ACTATATTATCTACATTATCCCATTCACATAAATCCTCCTATTTTTGAGCATTGTTGCCGTCCATTCTACCTAACCCTCATGCCGAAATTTAGCTAACTTAAATTAAAAGAGTTGGGCTCCATGTAACTTAAATTTGGGCCCCTTACTCCCTTGTGTGGCGTCACCTCCTTGCTCCCTAAGTGGCGCCACTGACCACTGGGCCACAAGCCCATTTTGATATTTTAAACTCAGATACCACCTTTTAAACCCTATAGTGCCCAAACAAAAATTTAACTAAGGCTTCAGCCCAATCCTGAGCCCAATTTGGACCCCTAATGCTCAAATTAACTCATTACACATATTCACCCATTAAATGCATAGGCCCAAAAATTCAGGATGTTACATAATGTGCTCATGCGACAACAATACCGTGAAAAGGATTTTAAGAAATACTCTAAATTAATCTCAAGCCTTTTAGTGGCTGAGCAAAATAATGAGTCTTGAATGAAAAATCATGAAAGTCGTCCTACTGAAAAAAATCATGGTTCTGCTTCATTCCTAGAAGTGAATGCAACAATGCACAATAATTATAGAAATAAAAGAAATCACGGTTGTGGCTGTGGCCATGGACGTGGTTGAGGACGATATAATTATTGTTATCAAGGTGCTAACAATTATTATGATCACTGAATGAAAAATAAAAGAAAGAGAAAAATGATGGTCCAAGAAATCCTTCAAAAGGCATTAAAAATTTGTGCCACCGATGTGGTATGAGTGGGCATTGGTCTCGTACCTATCGTATGCCGAAACATCTTGTAAGCTTTATCAAGCCTCTATCCAAAGGAAATGAAAGAATATTGAAACAAATTTGGCTTATTGAAATTATAATGTAGAGGCTAATTTTGCTTACAAAGATGATTTTAAAAACTTTGCAAATATGACCCATCTTGATGTAAAGGATTTCTTTGAGGCTAGAAATCAAGAATTTTAAACTTTGTAACAAAAATTTTATATTTCTTTAATGATTTTATAATTATTTTTATTCATGATTGTGTGACTATAGTATGCTTTTAGTATGTTTTGTTGTAATTTTTTTAGTGTTTACAATATCTCTTATGATGTACTTTATTTTAATGAAGAATATGGATCTTTTGGTTGAAACTAATATCAAGAATGAAGACACATGTCTTGCAGACAGTGTTATGACGCATACTATACTTAAAGATACAAAATATTTTTTTCATTTAATTGCAAGAAATGAAAATGTCAACACTATATCTGGTAGTGCAAAATTAAATGAAGGTTCTAAAATAGCTACAATATTATTACCCTAAGAGACAATGTTTATTATAAATGATGCACTATTTTCATCAAAGTTCCAAAGAAATATGTTATGTTTCAAATATATCCATTGAAATGGATATCATATTGAGATTAAAAATGAGAAAAATATTGAGTATCTGCAAATTATAATAATTATATCTGGAAAGAAATGTGTTTTAGAGAAATTACCTACCTTATCTTTAGGCTTGTACTATACAACTATCAGTACAATGAAAACACATGTTATAGTAACCTAAAGTTTACTTATTCAAATACATTTACTATTTGGCATGATCGGTTAGGTCATTCTGAATCATCAATGATGCGAAAAATAATTGAGAATTCACATAGTAATCCATTGAAGAACCAGAAGATTCTTCAATTCAAGGAATTCTCATGTGTTGTTTGTTATCATGGTAAATTAATTACTAGAGCATCACTAGTTAAGATTGGGATAGAATCCCTTGCATTTCTGGAACATATTCAAGGTGATATATGTGGGCTCATTCATCCACCATGTGAACTATTTAGATATTTTATGTTCTTGATATATGCATCTACTAGATGGTCACATGTGTGTTTATTATCTTGTAATCTGGCCTTTGCGAGATTACTTGCACAAGTAATTAAATTAAAGGCACAATTTCTAGATTATGCAATCAAGACAATTCATTTTGATAATGCTAGTGAGTTCACGTCTTAGGCTTACAATAACTATTGTATGTCTATTGGAATAACAATTGAAAGTTTAGTTGCTCATGTTCATACACAAAATGGTCTGGCTGAATCATTTATTAAAGCCTTCAGTTAATTGATAGACCATTAGTTATGAGAACAGAGCTTTCTGTTTCAACATGAGAATATGTTGTTTTACATGCTGCAGCACTTACATGCATTAGACCAACAAGTTATCATAAATTCTTCTTATTGCAATTGGTTTTTGATTAAGAGTCAAATATTTTCTATCTTAGAATTTTTGCATGTGCAGTATATGTTCAAATTGCTCTACCACAGCGCTCAAAGATAGGTCTTCAAACAAGGTTGGAAGATATGTTGGGTATGAATCCTTTTCTATAATTAAGTATCTTGAACCACTGACAAAAAATCTATTTATGGCACGGTTTGCCAATTGTTATTTTGATGAAATAGTGTTCCTAACTTTAGGAGGAGAAAGAAAACAACTGGTAAAGGAAATCACATAAGACACATCATTATCATCTCATTTAGATCCTCGAACAAATCAATGTGAACTAGAATTTTAGAAGATAACACGCTTGCAAAATATTGCAAATCAACTGCTAGATGCATTTATTAACCTAAAAAGAGTTACCAAATCTCATATACTAGTTGAAAATGCTCTAGTAAGAATTGATGTCCATGTAGGTGAATCTGCTTGTGTAAATGAAAGTAAACCTTGCCTGAAGCATGGTAGACCAATCAGTTTCAAAGATAAGAATTCTCGTAAAAAGAAAGGAATAAATACTTTAGATGATCTTATTATATAGGTGAGTGCCCAAGAAGAGACCAAAGACATAACTGATCAAAAAACCCCAAAAGAGGTTTAGGCATCTAAAAATAATGATAATGAAGAGATCTCGATAAGTCACGTCACTACAAAAAAAAGATGGAACCGAAAAGATATAGTTTTTGACAAGATTTTGCTTATAATATTGCTACTGAAATAGTAATAGAAAATGAAGATCTTGAAGCTACATCTATTGTGGAATGTAGAAATAGAAAAGATTGACCAAATTAGAAAGATACAATGCAAGCATAATTAAATTCGTTTGCTAAATGTGAGGTTTTTGGACCTATCATCCAAACACCTAAATATGTAAAGCCAGTGGGGTACAAGTGGGTATTTGTGTGGAAATGAAATGAGAAAAATAAATTCATTAGATATAAAGCATGACTTGTAGCACAAGGATTTTCACAAAGGTCTGACATTGATTATGAAGAGGCATATTCTCTTGTGGTGGATGCAATTATATTTAGATATCTTATAAGTCTGACAACGCATGAAAAACTTGATATGCGTCTAATGGATGTTGTTACAACCTATCTATATGGATTATTGGATAGTAAAATTTATATGAAAATCCTTGAAGGATTTAGTATCCCAAAAGGATACAAAGTTTCCTAAGAAGATTATTCAATCAAATTAAGGAAATCCTTATACGAATTAAAACAATTTGGACGAATGTGGTACAATCATCTTAGTGAATATTTGTTGAATGAAGATTATACAAATAACCCAATTTGCGCATGTGATTTTATAAGAAGATATGGATCAGAGTTTGTGATAATTGCAACTTATGTTGATGATTTAAATATTATTGGACCTCTTGAAGAGCTTCAAAATGAAGTAAGTTGTTTAAAGAAAGAATTTGAAATGAATGATCTTGGAAAAATAAATTTTTGTATTGGCCTACAGATTGAACATTTAAAGGATGGAATCCATGTCCGTCAACCATTTTATATAGAAAAGGTCTTAAAGAAAATTTACATGGATAAAGTTTATCCATTGAGTACCCAAATAGCTGTAAGATCACTGGACATAAATAAAGACCCTTTTCGTCCTTATGAGGATGATGAAGAGCTACTTGGTCCTGAAGTACCATACCTTAGTGTCGTGGGGGCATTAATATATTTAGCAAACACATGAACTAAGATAACATTTGTTGTAAGTTTGTTAGCAAGATTTAGCTCTTTTTCAACACGTAGACATTAGAATGGAATTAAGCATATATTTAGATATCTCAAAGGAACAATTGATTCAAGGTTATTTTATTCAAATCATTTAAATTCTCAATTAGTTGGCTATGCAAATTCTGGATATTTATCAAATCCTCATCGAGGTCAATCCCAAACAGGATATTTATTTACATGTGGAGGTACAACCATATCATGGCATTCAACATCTTCAAATCATGGAGAAATAGTTGCAACGCATGAGACTAATTGAGAGTGTGTTTGGCTAAGGCTAATGACTCAACATATACAGAAGATGTGTAATTTACCTTTATAGAAAAAGATGCCAACCATCTTACACAAAGATAATGCAGCACGTATAGCTCAATTAAATGGAGGATATATTAAAGGAGATAAACAAAACATATTTTACCAAAATTATTCTTCACTCATGATCTTGAGAAGAAAGCTAATATTGAAGTTTAATAAATTTGTTCTAGTGATAATTTAGCAAATTTGTTTACTAAGACATTAGCAACCACAACTTTTGAAAGGCTGGTATACAAAATTGGAATGTGTCGCTTCAAAAAGGTTAAGTGACATCATCATTAGAGGGAGTCCAAAATATGTTGCACTCTTTTTTTTAACTAAGGTTTTGTCCTATTGGATTTTCCTAGTAAAAGATTTTATCATGCCCCAAAGTCAGAATTAGAAGTTAGAAAAGAAAAGGAAAAGAGAAAGAAGAAAAAAAAAATTACTCGATTATGGAAGAAAAGAAAATACGAGTTTAGAAAATTCAGGAAAGGGAAATTTGGGTTAAATAGTAATAACTAGAACTTCAGATTAGCTAAGGTGAGATTAGAATTAAAATCAGGGATCAAATTGAAGCAAATTACAACAATTTTGGCCAATTTTAGCCGTAGGGACCTATTTGGAAACGAGAGAAAGTTGTTGTCATTAAAAAGCAAATACCCCACATTTTAAATTTGTGCCAAACCAACTTCTCCTCTCCCCCATTCCTGTCAAGGAGCAAACACCCAAATCAACCTTTTTTTTTCATTTTCCCTTAAATCTCTCCCATTTTCTCTCAAATTTCTCACCAAACAAGCATTCTAGATAAAGGAAAATACATTTTTGTCTTCAAAACAACCATCAATTTCACCTGAAAACTCAACAATTGCCATCAATTTGAACTATTTTGTTTCACAAATTTTTGAATATTCTTCCCGAATTCGATCTCTAAACTTGCAATTGAGGTAATAAATAATTTTTAAAGTTGATTTCCATACGTTTTCAATCATTACAGTTTGATTTTACGTTTTAAATAAAAAAAAGCCTTAATATTTTAAAGTTTCTTTAAGTTTGAACTCATCCTTGGTGAAATCTTTATTTCTTGACCATTATTTAATTTTAAAGTGTTTTTAGCTTTCTTTTATGATGAAAAAGAGTTCAGAAACTTGCTTTCAATTTAAAATGACCGAATTGTTAGTTAATTGAAAAGCTTATTCAAAAATTTTCTTTAAAATTGGGTAGGTAGCATTCCGAGGCCAATTGTGTAATTCTTGGCTTCTAATCTTGAATTGGGGTTGTAATGAAGCTATTAGATGATTGAATTGAGGTTTTGAACAAGTGGTTTGAGATTTACCTAAAATGAACACTTTAGGCTAGTTTAGGAAATTTGGGGAAAATGATGATCTTGATGCAATTTTTATATTCTAAATATGTTATTATGATTATAATGAGTGATAATTAATCTAGTTTTCAAGAAACAAAATTTGGAAGGCCGACAATCAAAATCGACAAATGAAAAGCTAAAGTGAATTATGTAACACCCCTAACCCGTATCCATCGCCGGAACAGGGTTACAGAGCGTTACTGGTATTTTTCAGAACATTTTCAGATAAATCATGTAAATCACTATTAATTAATCGAGATTATTCAGGACGTCCCTTAAATGGACCCTCGAGGCCCAATGCGAACATTAGAATCGAGTCGGGACTTAATCAGAAACTCTAAGAATTTTTTGTGACATTTCAAAAATTTTCCAAGGTGTAGTGCTCACACGCCCGTGTGGTCCAAGGGACACGCCTGTGTGACCTTTAGACACGCCCGTGTCCAATTTAGGTTGTATGCCACACGCCCGTGTGCTAGACTGTATGGTTAATTAATTTAATTTGAATTAGGTGCAGGTTTCACATGGCCATGACACACGCCCGTGTCCAAGGCCGTGTCACCCACACGGCTGAGGCACACGACCGTGTCTCTGCTCGTGTGCTCAATTCTGAGCATTCTATTTTTCAAAATTAAAGTGCAGGGGACACACGGCCAAACAATATGCCTATGTACCAGGCCGTGTGTGACACACGGCCAAGACACACGCACATGTGTCTACTCGTGTGGACAAAATAAGGCCATTTCCTAGCCTCATTTCTCACCCAAATTTTCCATCTTCCTGCACCAACACTTACAAGTATAATCCAACCATTTACAAGTACAATTCAAGCGAATTTCTATCCTCCAAATTGATACATTTCATCATATATTTGTGTTTAATGACTTACCTTTATGTAACTTACATAATTTTCAAAATTAGATTTTCATACTTATCATTTTAGTTAATGTAATGACTCTACCATAACATATATCAAAACATAAGTATATTAGCCATTCCAATGGCTAAGTTTCATTCATCATTTGATTTATTTAGCCTATACATTCCATTAACAAAATAAGATTTTCATTTATACCAAAACGACAGTTTGATAGTATGATGATTTGCTCCGACCAATCTCCAACCTTCACGAGCTTTGAGCACTATAAAACAGGGAAAATAAAACCTAATAAGCATATTATACTTAGTAAGCTCGTATAATAGAAATTAAACTTACCCATTACATTCAATATATTAATCATACATTACATGCTTTTCATCAATTTGGCAATTTGCCTACTCACATACATTCAACCAACACGTTAGTCACAAATATACCAATATGCATAGATGAGCTCATCATGCCATATGCGTATTTTATCCGTTGAATCATTGAGATTTCGATGGATATTTCAAGTAGTACATTCGAGGTGTACAATTCCATTACCCGTCAATTCATGTCCAGTAGTACCTTATAGGTACACTCTCGAGCCACATATTACACAGTAGAATTACCAGTCCAGGCTAAATTCTAGTCAGAATATATACTTTAAGGGCTTTGTCGGATTACGGTCCAAAGCTAAATCCTTTATATGACAAAGAATTCCCTATAGAGTTCATTCTGGATTACCAGTCCAGGCTAAATCCAGTCAATTAGGATTATCAGTCCAGGCTAAATCCTAATTGAAACATATACTCGAGAGGCTCATTTCGGATTACCCGTCCGGGCTAAATGCATTCTGCAACACATGTAGTTTTACCAGGGAAATCACATTTATCCATCGGAATTCAATATTCATTCAGAATTTTACCCTTTATCAATAAATTTTCCATCATAAACCATTCCATCCATTAAAATTTTCATACACTTCATACATACAATTTCATACAACATATTCAATGTAATATAGCATTCAAAACAACACATTATTATGCTCATTTAGGTTATATGAACTTACCTTGATATTTGTTCGTAACTAAAATCTACTAATCCGAAATCTTTTCCTTTCCTCGATCTAGCTCTTTGTTTGGTACTTCTGGATCTATATAAATGAATTTAATCATCAATTCAATCCATTTAATTTTCTATTGAACTTAATTTACAATCTAGGCAAAAGTACCATTTTACCCCTATAGTTTTGATTAATTCCAATTTCGTCCCTAGGCTCAGAAATTGAAATTCATGCAATTTAATCCTTATTCCAAGCCTAATCAAAATTCTAATTTAACTTTTACAGCACATGTATTCTAAAAATTTTAGAATTTTCCATGGGTTTTACCATTTTTCAATTTAGTCCCTAAATCAAGTTTCCATCAATTTTCCCTTTGTAAAAGTTGTTTATCTATCAACAACTTTTCATTTTCTACCATAAAATTTTAAATTTCAACATTTTTATCCATGGGAAATTTTCTATACTTTGATATCTATTCAAATTAACCCCCCAAATAGAGAAATTAAGCTTTCCCGATTTCAAAAATATAAAAATTACTAAAAACGGGACACAGAAACTTACCAATTTATACTTGGAAAGCTTGTTTTCTCTCTCATAGGGTTTCCATGGATTTTAAGTTGAAGAAGATGATATAAAATGATGATATTTCATTTCATTTTAATTTAATTATCATCTCTATAATTTTTCTTTTTCCAATTTAGTCCTTAACTTTTTCTAATTTTTTCATGGATGATTCACCAAAAATATCTACATATTTTTCATCAATGGTCTAATTACCATTTAAGGACATCAAGTTTTGAATTCCATAGCTATTTAATCCTTATAGCTACTAGAATTTAAATTTGACATTTTATGCAATTTAGTCCTTTCTACAGTTAAGCACCTAATTGATAAAATTTTCTTATCAAAATTATCATGCAATCTTCCTATCACATTAGTAATCATTTCATAATATTAAAATATTTTATCTTTTCGGCTCGGATTAGTGGTTACGAAACTACTATTCCGACTTCATTGAAATTGGACTGTTACAACTCTCCCCCCTAAGGATTTTCGTCCTCGAAAATCTTACCAGTAAAGAGATTAGGGTACTGCTTTCTCATGGTATCCTCCGACTCCCAAGTAGCTTATTCAATTCCATGTTTTTGCCAAAGAACTTTTACCAATGCCACTTTTTTATTTCTCAGCTCTTTTGTTTCCTGTGCCTGAATCTTGATCAGTTCTTCAGTATATGTCATATCAGGCTGAATCTCAACTTCTGTCGGAGAAATAACATGTGAAGGATCCGATCGATACCATCGTAACATTGATACATGAAAGACATTATGGATTTTATCAAGCTTTGGTGGCAATGCTAATCTATAAACAATCGGTCCAATTCTTTCAATAATTTCATAGGGCCCGATAAATCTTGGACTCAATTTTCCCTTTTGTCCAAATCGAATAACTTTCTCCCAAGGTGACACTTTTAAGAATACCTTATCACCAAATTCAAATTCTATTTCCTTTCTTTTAAGGTCGGCATAAGACTTTTGTCTATCAAAGGCTGTTTTCAAACTATCTTGAATCACCTTTACCTTTTCTTCTGTTTCCCGAATTAAATCAACTCCAAGAATCTTCTTTTCACTAAGCTCTGTCCAATACAACGGTGTTCTACATTTTCGACCATACAAAGCTTCATACGGTGCCATTGTAATACTGGACTAATAACTATTGTTATAAGCAAATTCAATTAAAGATAAATATTTTTCTCAATTACCTTCAAATTCAAGTATACAACACCGTAACATATCCTAAAAAATCTGTATAACACGTTCAGATTGACCATCTGTTTGAGGATGAAATGCAGTACTGAAATGTAACCGTGTACCCAGTGCTTCTTGTAATTTATTCCAAAATCGAGATGTAAATCGGGGATCTCTATCAGAAATAATAGAAACTAGTACCCCATGTAATCTAACAATCTCAGAGACATATAATTTAGCCAATTTATCTAAAAAAAATCCATACGTACCAGTATAAAGTGTGCAAACTTTATTAACTGGTCGATAATCAGCCAAATAGCATCTTTCTTCCTCGGAGTCAATGGTAATCCCGATACAAAATCCATTGTAATTCTTTCCTATTTCCACTCGGGTATAACAACTGGCTGTAACAACCCCGAAGGCACCTGATGCTCAGCTTTCACTTGCTGACATATCAAGCATTTGGGTACAAATTCAGAGATATCTCTTTTCATTCCTAGCCACCAGTACATCTTTTTCAGATCATTGTACATTTTATCACTACCAGGATGAACAGACATTGTACCATTCTGAGCTTCATATAAAATCTTCTGTACCAACTCTGAATTCTTCGGCACACACAATCTGTCTCTGAACAATAAAAAACCATCAGACCCAATCTGAAATTCTGAATTAGGATTCAATTCACATTGTTCCCGTTTTGCCTGTAACTCAACATCATTTTTCTGGGCTTCAAAAATTTGTTGCAAAAATACTGGTCTAACTTTCAACTCAGCCATAATAGAACCATCATCAGAAATAGACAACCGAGTATTCATTGTTCGTAAAGCAAATAAAGATTTTCTGCTCAAAGCATCAGCAACTACATTGGCCTTACCCGGATGATAATCAATCACAAGATCATAATCTTTTAACAGTTGAAGCCACCTGCATTGTCTCAAGTTCAAGTCTTTATGTGTCATCAAATACTTCAGACTTTTGTGATCAGTGAAGATATGACATTTTTCACCATATAAATAATGTCGCCATATTTTTAATGCAAACACAATAACTGCTAAATCAAGATCATGTATCGGGTAATTATTTTCATGTGGTTTTAGTTGTCTTGAAGCACAGGCAATTACTTTACCTTCTTGCATCAAAACACAACCTAAACCATTCAAAGATGCATCACTATAAATCACAAATTCCTTACCCGATTCAGGCTGTATCAACACAGGTGCTTCAGTCAATAGAGCTTTTAGTCTGTCAAAACTTTGTTGACATTTATCAGTCCACTCGAACTTCACATCTTTCTGCAACAGTCGAGTCATCGGAGAGGCTATCATCGAAAACCCTTTAACAAATCTCCGATAATATCCGGCTAAACCCAGAAAACTTCTGACTTCTGACACACTCTTTGGTGGATTCCAATTGACAATTGCTAAAATTTTTCTCGGGTCGACCATGATACCTTCAGCAGATACAATATGTCCAAGAAATCCAACTTTCCGTAGCTAAAATTCACATTTACTGAACTTGGCATATAATTACTTCTCCCGTAGAGTTTGTAATACAATTCTCAGATGATCATCATGCTCTTTTTCATCTCGAGAATAGACTAAAATATCATCAATGAATACCACTACAAACCTGACTAAATATGGTCTAAAAATTCTATTCATCAGATCCATAAACACTGCCGGTGCATTAGTCAGCCCAAATGGCATCACTAAAAACTCATAGTGGCCATACCTGGTTCTAAAAGCCATCTTTGGAACATCTGAGTCCTTTACCCGTAACTGATAATAACCCGAGCGAAGATCAATTTTTGAAAATACGGTAGCTCCTTTTAACTGATCAAATAAGTCATCTATTCGAGGCAACGGATACTTATTCTTTATTGTAACTTTATTTAGCTGCCTGTAATCAATACATAACCTCAGAGATCCATCTTTCTTCTTCACAAATAAAACTAGTGCACCCCAAGGTGAGAAACTAGGTCGAGCAAAACCTCTATCAATCAATTCTTGCAACTGTGCTTTCAACTCTTTCAATTCAGCAAGAGCCATTCTATAAGGTGCTATTGATATTGGTGTTGTTCCCGGAATAAGGTCTATAGAAAACTCCACTTCTCTGACAGGTGGTAATCCAGGTAATTCTTCCGGAAACACATCTGGAAATTCACACACTACCAGAACTGATTGAATCTTTGACTCAGTCACCTTTGTGTCCAACACATAAGCAAGATAAGTATCGTATCCCTTTCTGATACAGTTCTATGCTGTTATTATTGAAAGCACATTAGACAACCCATCTAATCTATTAGATTCAACATGGAGTAACTCACCATTCTGACATTTCAACACAATGTGTTTCTGTTTACAATTCACTACTGCATCATGCTGGGTTAACCATTCCATTCCCAAAATTACATCAAATTCATCAAAAGGCAGTAACATCAAATCAGATGAGAAGCATTTACCCTTTACCATCAATGGACAGTCTTTACAAACTTTATCCACCATCACACATTGACCCAGAGGATTTGAAACTTCCACCACAAATTCAATGAATTCAACCAGTAAAATTTTAACATTTACTAATTTTGTACATATATATGAGTGTGTGGAACCAAGATCAATTAAAGCAATAATATCAGTGCCAAGTAAAGAAAATGTACCAGTAATGACGTCTGGGGCAGAGGCATCCTCTTTGGCACGTATAGCATAGGTTCTCGCCGGTGCTCGTGCCTCAGATTTAACTGTTGAATCTTTTGTAGTACTTCGGCTACCACCAACATTTGCAGGGTGTCGAGGTGGTCTACCTCTAGAGACAGTATTACTCGACTTTAAAATTTGTTCAACCTCTTTTTCCCCTCTTTCTGAATAATCTCTGAGAAAATGATCAAAAGAACTATATCGGTAGCAAGCCCCACTTTTTAGACGACATTCCCCAAAATGAAACTTATTACAATGTTTACATTTTAGTTTTGAATTGCCGACACTACCAACATTGGTTACTGATAGAGACGATGATCTCGGGTTAGAGCGTTGAGAACCCCGCTCTTTTCCAGAATATCCAGCAGTTGCGGTAAAATGATCTTGGTATCTCTTTAATTTCTTTGAAATTGGGATTTTCCCATAGATCTCTTACCAGAAATTCGAGCTTCTCTTTCAGCTTGTTTCTCTTCTTTGCTCAATTCTTCTGGTTTTAATGCTCGGTCAGCTAGTACTGCAAATTCTCTTATTTCAAGAATACCAATCAACATTTTAATATCTTCATTAAGCCCTTCTTCAAATCGTTTGCACATTTTAGCCTCAGTTTGAACCCATTCTTGAGCATATTTACTCAGTCGAACAAATTCCCGTTCATATTCTGACACTGTCATGTTCCCCTGTTTAAGTTCTAAAAATTCTTTTCTTTTCTGGTCCAAGAATCTCTGACTTATATATTTCTTTTTGAATTCTGTTTGAAAGAACTCCCATGTAATGTTTTCTTTTGGAATAACAGAAGTTATAGTTTTCCACCAATAATAGGCTGTGTCCTTCAATAAAGAAACTACGCATTTCAGACAATCGGCTGGTGAACAAGACAATTCATCTAATACCTGAATAGTTTTCCCCAGCCAAAACTCAGCCTTTTCTTCATCATCGTCTGTAGTAGCTCTAAATTCCTCAGCCCCATATTTTCTAATTTTATCGACCGGAGCCTTACCAATTCTAACTGATTCAGTACCCTGTGGTATCTCGGGAATTGGTTGAGGAGCAGGTGGGGGAGGTTGCTGAACAACATGATTTGTTCTTATATATTCTGTGAACCATTCATTCATCATTTGAAAGAATGCAGCTTTACCCTCATCATCTCGGCCCTCAGACTCGTGCCTTCTACTACTAGGTGTAGCTCTTTGTATGAAAGCTTGAGCAGTACTCTTAGCTTCCTCAGGATCAGCTCTAGCTCAGTTGGAAGACATTTACTATAGGAAAAATACATTTAAAAATGGTCAGGAGATATCACACTATCACAATTATATAATGGCATGTATAGTTAAACTCATATTTGCTATGTTAGTCCGAGAATCGACTAAACCGTAGCTCTAATACCAATAAATGTAACACCCCTAACCCGTATCCGTCGCTGGAACTGGGTTACAGAGTGTTACCAGTATTTTTCAGAACATTTTTAGATTGTTCAGGATGCCCCTTAAATGGACCCTCGAGGCCCAATACGAACATTAGAATCGAGTCGGGACTTAATCGAAAACTCTAAGAATATTTTCGTGACATTTCAAAAATTTTCCAAGGTGCAGGGCTCACACGCCCGTGCTTCAGGCCGTGTCCAATTTAGGTTGCTCTCTGACTTGCACCACACGGCCATGCCACACGCCCGTGTACTAGACCGTGTGGTTAATTAATTTAATTCGAATTAGGTGCAGGTTTCACACGGTCATGACACACGCCCGTGTCCAAGGCCGTGTCACCCACACGGCTGAGACACACGCCCGTGTCTCTACCTGTATGCTCAATTCTGAGTATTTTGTTTTTCAAAATTAAAGTGCTGGGGACACACGGCCAGGCAACATGCCCATGTACCTGGCCGTGTGTCCCGTGTGTCTACCCGTGTGGACAAAATAAGGCCATTTTCTAGCCTCATTTCTCACCCAAATTTTCCATCTTCCTGCACCAACACTTACAAGTATAATCCAACCATTTACAAGTATAATTCAAGCCAATTTCTATCCTCCAAATTGATACATTTCATCATATATTTGTGTTTAATGACTTACCTTTATGTAACTTACATAATTTGCAAAATTAGATTTTCATTCTTATCATTTTAGTTAATGTAATGACTCTACCATAACATATATCAAAACATAAGTATATTAGCCATTCCAATGGCTAAGTTTCATTCGTTATTTGATTTATTTAGCCTGTACATGCCATTAACAAAATAATATTTTCATTTATACCAAAACGACAGTTTGATAGTGTGATGATTTGCTCCGACCAATCTCCAACTTTCACGAGCTTTGAGCACTATAAAACAAGGAAAATAAAACCTAATAAGCATATTATACTTAGTAAGCTCGTATAACAGAAATTAAACTTACCCATTACATTCAATATATTAATCATACATTACATGCTTTTCATCAATTGGAAATTTTCCTACTCACATACATTCAACCAACACGTTAGTCACAAATAAACCAATATGCATAGATGAGCTCATCATGCCATATGCGTATTTTATCCGTTGAATCATTGAGTTTCTGATGGATATTTCAAGTAGTACACTCGAGGTGTACAATTCCATTACCCGTCAATTCATGTCCAATAGTACCTTATAGGTACACTCTCGAGCCACATATTACACAGTAGAATTACCAGTCTAGGCTAAATTCTAGCTGTAACATATAATCTAAGGGCTTTTTCGGATTACCAGTCCAGGCTAAATCCTTTATATGACAAAGAATTCCCTATAGAGTTCATCTGGATTACCAGTCCCGGCTAAATCCAGTCAATTAGGATTACCAGTCCAGGTTAAATCCTAATTGAAACATATACTCGAGAGGCTCATTTCAGATTACCCGTCCGGGCTAAATCCATTCTGCAACACATGCATTTTTATCAGGAAAATCACATTTATCCATCGGAATTCAATATTCATTCGAAATTTTACCCTTTATCAATAAATTTTCCATCATAAACCATTCCATCCATTAAAATTTTCATACACTTCATACATACAATTTCATACGACATATTTAATGTAATATAGCATTCAAAACAACTCATTATTATGCTTATTTAGGTTATACGAACTTACCTTGATATTTGCTCGTAACTAAAATCTACTAATCTTTTCCTTTCCTCAATCTAGCTCTTTGTTTGGTACTTCCGGATCTATATAAATGAATTTAATCATCAATTCAACCCATTTTATATTCTATTGAACTCAATTTACAATATAGGAAAAAGTATCATTTTACCCCTATACTTTTGATTAATTCCAATTTCATCCCTAGGCTCGAAAATTGAAATTCATGCAATTTAATCCTTATTCCAAGCCTAATCAAAAGTCTAATACAACTTTTACAGTACATGTATTCTAAAAATTTTAGAATTTTCCATGGGTTTTACCATTTTTCAATTTAGTCCCTAAATCAAGTTTCCATCAAATTTCCCTTTGTAAAAGTTGTTTATCTATCAACAACTTTTCATTTTCTACCATAAACTTTTAAATTTCAGCATGTTTATCCATGGAAAATTTTCTATACTTCGATATCTATTCAAATTAACCCCCCAAATAGAGAAATTAAGCTTTCCCGATCTCAAAAATATAAAAATTACTAAAAACGACACATAGAAACTTACCAATTTATACTTGGAAAGCTTGTTTTCTCTCTCCTAGGGTTTCCATGGGTTTTAGGTTGAAGAAGATGATATAAAATGATGATATTTCATTTTAATTTAATTATCATCTCTATAATTTTTCTATTTCCAATTTAGTCCTTAACTTTTTCTAATTTTTCCATGGATGATTCACCAAAAATATCTACATATTTTTCATCAATGGTTTAATTACCATTTAAGGACCTCAAGTTTTGAATTCCATAGCTATTTAATCCTTATAGCTACTAGAATTCAAATTTGACATTTTATGAAATTTAGTCCTTTCTACAATTAAGCACCTAACTGATAAAATTTTCTTATTAAAATTCTCATGCAATCTTCCTATCACATTACTAATCATTTCATAATATTAAAATATTTTATCTTTCCGGCTCGAATTTGTGGTTACGAAACCACTATTCTGACTTCACTGAAATTGGGCTGTTACAAATTAGGTGATCAACAATCGAAGTGTACATGAATTGGTGTGTGCCTTTACTTATTATTTTAAGTGGGTTATGATGCTAAAATTTGTGTGTGTTTGTTGTTGAGATTATGTGCTTAAGTGTATGCTAATGTGTGAAATGCTAGTTGGTGCAAATGGCTTAAATAGTGCCTGTAATGGTAGGTATGGTAAGTGTTGGGAAATGTGCCCATATTAAAATAAAAATGTAATTATTTTCTATGTATTTGAATGATGAATAAAAAATTTCACATTTCACTGTTATGTCTTTTGTATTCCTCTCTTTCATATCTTGCATGCATAGCGAAATTGTGACAAACAAATATTAGCTCATTGAAGTCCAAGTTCAAACTGATGATAAGTAGCATTGTAAGAACATTTACATTACGAGAAAGACAACTCAATTTAGTAGATAATCTAAACGAATCCGCAATCCCGTAAAAAAATCAAAGTGAACATTTTATTCAAATACTAAGAATAATAATTATGTTGTCTACAATTCCAATTGAGGAGATGACTAGTCTTGGCTATCGGAGCAGTTGACTCCACGGGTAGAGACATAGATGAATTAATTCTAAATTTTTTTGTGAATTAATTCACTTGTGACATTCATGGTGTGATTTACCTAAATCATGAGTTAGTCACTGATCATGTGTATTCATTGGCAAAATGATACATTGGACTGAGCCTAAGATGAATTAATTTTAAATTTGTTTGTGAATTAATTCACTTGTGACATTCATGGTGTGATTTACCTAAATCATGAGTTAGTCACTGATCATGCGTATGTAACTCATGTGCTTTGGTATAAGTGAAGGCTTATACTCTAAAGATGATCGAGTCGATAGCCAGTATGTTGGATACATGACTTGTGTATGGCATGACTTTACTCGCAATAGTGGAATTCATAGCTCAATTAAAGAGTTAACGATATCCTTTCATTAGTATTGTGTGGATTGATAAATATGGAACGTGACCACGAGTTGTTTTTTCTCGAACGAGCAATTTATCATAGTCATTTGTTGATAGTGATCATATTAATCATTAAGAAGACACAATAGTGATAATGAGATAAAATAGGATTGTATTGAGTAAACGGATTTAACTCAAAGGAATCAAGGATATCATATGAGGGTAACACACACATGACGAGGTCATTGGGCAAAGCAATTGGATGAATTGCTTTCGTAAATAGTAGACAATAAGGAGTTTTCAATCATGGTACTTCTTGTGGACTGACTCCATGATTAAGTAATTGCGAATTATCAGAACGATGCTTCTGGACATAATTGCGATTACTAGAGCCTAATTGTATATGTCCGATTGGTCCTTCCGCCAGCTCAACAAAAGCTCGATCAAACTGCATTTGAATTAGAAGAAAATTCTAAGACTTTGGAAATAATTTAATTGAGTCGATTTATTCGATGTGGAATTAAATTGGGCAGTCGTAAAAATTATTTAATTAGAGAATTTGATTAAATAATTTTCTTGGAAAATTAATTTGAAAAATCTAAGTGATTTTTGGGAAAATTAATTTTGATCAAGTAAAATTAAATTAATCAAATTAATTAAAATTAATATGATATTTTTGGAAATTAATTTTCAAGTCAGACAATTGACCTAATGGGTAATTGAACTTAAAAATTGGACATGAGATCGTAAATTGGGCCCAGGAGCTCAAAATTGAGAGCAAGACCCAAAAACTGGTCGAACCTAGTATGTGAAACTGGGTTGACGGTCCAACCAGTGGCTGGATCGAACCGGTCTGATCGTCATTAGCCCGAACTGAACCGACAGAAATTGAACCAGCTCGAGATACTGGCAGTTGTGACGGTAGCATTCTGGTGGCCGAAAAATGGTCGATGGCAGTGGATCTTCAGTGGTTGAGTAGTGGAAGAATTACACTCTTACTGAGACTCCACCAGATAATTTGATTTTAGATTAACTATTCTAAAAATAATATTATTTAATTGATTTACTATTAAATTAAATTAATACTTATCTTAATAGTATTTTATTAATTTAATATTAAAGTGGCTATCTTAATATTAAATTTAATCTAATATTTATCAAGATAAATATTAAATTAAATTTAATATTAAAGTGATTCACTTTAATTATAGTTGAGCTCTCAACTCTCCCTATATAAAGAAAGCATTGAGTCATTATTTAAACACACTTGAATTCAAGATAAAGTAGTAGAGAAAAAATTATCTGAAGAAATTATTTAAGAAAATTTCTAGAGGTATTTTTATTATTTACAACTTAGCCCAAAAGGTTAGAGAAATTGCGAAATTACCCTACTGGTAATTTTTGTGAATTTTTTTTTGATTCGAAGCGAGCCCACACTCAGAGATGTGAGCTTGAGAATAGCGGAGAAGACTACTCGGTGAAGCGTTCATCCTAGACGAATTGAAAATGTAAAATTTTGATTAAGTGTTTATTAATTTAGATATCACAAATAAGTTCTTGTTTTGGATTATTTTTAAAACTCTGGGTTTTCCCTAAATTTATTTTCCATTGCATTTTCCAAACACGATTTTTCAATAGTAAGTACACTTGAAATGCTCATTTGGTGACCGAAAATGTATCATTGATGTACATTAAAGTTGCTGCCATTAGCATGTGTGCATGTCTAGTACTTTGCATTTGTGTGTGTTGTGATGACTAATTGTCAAAGATATGTTAAGTGCATACTTTCCGGTTCTAATTGCATTGAGATAAGTAAGAGAAGCAAGATGATGTGAGTAATTCATTGTGTGTAATATGTGTATGATGATACATATGCATGATTGGATTTGAAAATGAATTTGATTAGTGGCTATTTGCCTATGTGTCATTAATGCAAGTTTGTTTAAGTGAATTAGTAAATTTGGAAGTGATAATGTTAATTATTGTTGTTGAGAACGAAATTGACTAAATGCCCATGTATACATGTGGAAACCATTTGATATAGTTGGCATGCAATAGAATATTCAGAAGTGTCTTAGAAGTGAAGTTTGAGCACGATATGCTTGATTGGTTCACCAATCATTCTTTGGTTCACTGTTGGAGTCATTGACTCACCTTTTTGTGTGGAACTTCGGTTCATTATTTGGTGCGTTCAGGGTGGAGAGCTATGACTCAACATTTTGGATTTTGATTTGTGGATTTTGGTAATATGATATGTATGGGAGTTAATATGTTTGAGTATGTGTACAGTTGGCTTATGATTTTTTTTCATGCCTAATGACACATTTTAAGTCGATGCATGTTTAAGGAAACATTGTGAGCAATAATAAGCATGATTAAATTTAGGTAAATAAGGTACGCATAATTGGTTTCATTTTCACTTGGTTAATATAAATTACAATTTGAATCGGCTATGTTGATTAATGAAGAAGCATAGTATGTTAGATTCAAGGGTGGTATGATAATATTAATTGGATATGGTTTTCGTTTTTGTATGATGCTAAAATTACTATTTTCCCCTTTTGACTGGTATGCAAGTTTCAGTTAGAAAAAGCATGTTCATAGGTTATGTATGGTTATGTTTGTGGTTGCATGATCAAGATTGCATGTAATTGGCTTCTAAAATTAGTTTGAATGATTCACAATGTGAATTGACTAATTATTCAAGTGTAAGTGTATTGTTTCTAGTTTGTGTCACTTCGGTGATTAATGTGGTCTTCAGAACTCGAGTCGGGTTTGGGGTGTCATAGTTTTTAACGAGGCAATGTATAATGAGAGATTTTGTACTTTTTTCCTTCATTAGGTTTTTATCTCACATAGTTTTTCCTAATAAAGGTTTTAATGAGACACATTTTTTCTTTAATAAACATCCAAGAGGGAGTGTTGTAAATACATTTATAGTGGATTTCTATAATCCCATTAAACTCTCATTAAAGTGATGATATAAAACTCTCTAGTTGATTTATAAACATGAGAGTAACTTAGATGTTTCAATATAAAAAGGCTTGTTTACTTATACTTCATTAAATGCAAAGGAGTTTATAAATAATACTCTTTATAAGTAAAATTTAAATAAGAGAAAAATTCTCTTGTACTTTTCATCTACCTTTTACTTGTTAGTATTGTTTTCTTAGTTTTTCTATAAAAGTTCTACTATTTCTTTTTTTCTATTACAAGTTTTACAAATATATTAACTTTACCGAACTCAATTAAAAATATTACAAAAATCCAAATCTAAATGAGAATAATAACAAAATATTTAAGACTTTTTAAGTTTTCATAAATAAATATCATTGCAAATAATCATTTTATTAAAAAAAATCACTTATTTATATTTTAAATTCCAATTTAATTATATATTTATTTTATAAAAAAATATTTTTTCTCCCATGTAATGAAGATAAAGAATTCTACACTACATTTACAGCATGTTTGGTTGGCTGTAATACTAAGCCATTACAGCTGAATTCAGTGGGCCCATCACTAAGCCATTGTTTGGTTGGCTGTAATGGGCTATTACAACCCTATTCCATACGGGGTTATTCAAGGCAAAAGTGCCGTTTAGAATTCGGCACTCTCCCCACGGAATAAGGATTCATTTCTTTCTCATGTACGAAGCATTTTCTTCTTTTTTTTTATTCTACTTCCCATTTCCTTCCAACCTTCTCCCTCTTTTTCATGCTTCTATCCTTACCAACCCTTTGACAAACCCTAACAACCCTCAACAAGGCCTTCAATTAAGAATCGTATGAGGTGGAAACTTGAGAAGAGAAACAATCGGATTGGTTCGATGTGAGCAGTCGTCCTTCAGGTAACTCTTCTCCCATTTTGATTTCCTTTTTTTCTAATTTTTTTGTTAAATTAGTAGAAATAATAGGCAACATTTTGGGTATCAATTAATATCCCAGTTTCCCTCAGCTTGCTTGTAAATGTTTGCTCAAAAAAAGTTCCATCCGGCTTCCAATGTCCCTGATCACTCTTCCAAATTCTTTCTTTTCTCAGTGTTTTTCATGCTTAGTTCACAACGGTAACTGTCTGTTTCCTTGTTGTAGTGTTTGTTTGGTTGCGAATTGATACTAAATAAGTGTAGTGCTTTTATTTATTCAAGTGTTTATTTTTAGGTTTCTGTATTTTATGGTAAAGTGAAAGTGTAGTATTATTGGTATGTTGAGTTTATTTTTATTAAGTGAAAATGAACACATAATTGGGGCAATTGCAGCAACTTACTTTGTATTGGTTCCCATTTACATGTGGCTCAAAGATCAAATTGTTCCAAAGGGCCAGCCTATATGAAATTAGTCAACCGCTGAACAATGAATTACTGGTTATATGTTTCTGCTCCTCTTTACAAGGTTTTGTAACTGGCCATGTTTTAGCTCCTCTTTAATGCCATAAGTGTGTTTAATTAATGTTTATGTAAATTCAGTTATGTTAATAGTTTGTATTATATACATTTTGATATATATATACACATATATGTATGTGAGATTGTACTATGTCCTTTCGGGGATTATCTAGAGGTATTGGAAATGAGCAAAAAATTGGATTAGGTTCATTGTTTGAGTGTAGCATTCTTATCCCTGGAATTATTTTACTGTCAGCTGCAGTTTTTGTTGGAAGATTTTTTCTAAAGTGCCATACTGTATTGAAAATTTTTTAATAATAATTAAAAAGGTTTTGGACTAAAATTATTGGGATGATTTATAAAATAAACAATTAAAAATATTTAAAGCACACTTTTCCAGATCAAACCTATTTTTTTTTGTTTTGCAGCAGCCCTTTTTTTTCCTTAATGGTTTTGGCTTGTTCTCCTTTTTGTTGCGCAGCTTCTTCCTCAATTTCTTACTTCCATTTTTGCTTTAACTTTTTTTTTTGGCCATTTTATTAGTAATTGTTATATTCTCAACTTTTCATACACCACTCCTTGGAAATTAAGGTTCACACTTTAAGAAGACCTTTCGAATACCACTCCTCGAAAATTAGATTTCACGCCTTGAGAAGATCTCTTGGGAATTGCTCCTTAAGATTTTGAACAAGTAATGCTCCTCGTGGAGGCTCCTCAACTAAACTCCTCGAGCAAACTCCTCCCATTAAACCTCCTCATATCTAAGTGACACAAGAGTCTGACCTATTCACCATTTATGATACCAATTCTTGAATATTAGTCCCCAATACAAAGTGAAAGTGTTTGTTTGGCCCTGTTGTAGTGTTCATTTTGCCTTTGGTTTTTTATTAAGTTTATTTTTATTTGGATTTTTTAGTTGGAACTATTATGTGTTAAATGTGTAGTGGTATATTATCATTTCAACAAGGGGTATGTGGTTTAATAAGGTTGTGTTTTCTTTGGCAGAATTGACTTTAAGATAAGGACCATAAAGCTTGATGGAAAAAGGATCAAGTTGCAAATTTGGGATACTACTTTGAAGGTGTCACTGACTAGAAATGAATTGCCCAATCAGAACAATTGCTTATCTGATAAATAAAATAATTCAATAGCAGGACTTGGGTATTGTTTTGCATAAACCTGTTATTTGCAAGTGTTGTCCTATGATCCGGGTTACATTAGTTATCACTCTAATACTCAAATTTAATAACATCTCTGGATCAAGGTGGTTGTTGCTTTGCATTTTGTTTTTTGTGCTTTTCAGTCTACTAGGAAGTTAGGAGTTTGTATGCCTCAGTGTTTTGTCGATCTCATGCTTGCAAGCCTCCTATTCTAATGCTCTATAATTATATGATAGGACTTGGAAGAAAAGATCTTTAGGAGTGAAATTCTTTCAGTCCTCTAGACGCATAGCTGTTATTATTATCTTAGTGGGTGTTTGGAATGTTGCAGTAAAGTGGGGATTAAATAAGCAATGGTTGGCTAAGAATCTCCTCTTTATTTTATGAATTAAGACAAGGGCTGTCTTGTTATATACGTCACCTCCCTCCACCCAAATCCACTATCCCAATATGTGCTTTAGGGTTTAGATTTTTCCCTCCAAATGGATATAGTCTGTTGTATGTATATCACCCAAAAAAATGAACAGACCAAAGAAGAAGGTTGGGAAAAGTAAGATAATAATATGTTGTTGTAATAAAATAGTAAGGAAGGATAGGTAAAGTAGGGTGTATTTTTTTAGAAGGTTGAAAAATAGAGAAAAAAGAAGGGACAGTTTCCTGTAAGTTCACACTTAGTACAACCACATATTCTATTTTAAACTATATAATAAAAGGTCGCATTTGACCCTACATTATTTCTTGAAATGATATATTGTTGACTGTCGGATCAGAATCATTCACAATCCATTAACTACATATAAACGATGTTTCATTGTTATGGGTGGGTTTCTTCTGTCGCCATAGTTTAGTTTATGATGCCTTTTTACATGCATGTGAATTTATTCATTATATTTTGTATTTCGGCTATGACTATTTGACCAAAACTGTCATGGCCTCCATGTTGTTGTTGAATTTCAATTTCAGTTATTTTGGTTGGGAATTATCAGTAATAAATTATGTGAATATATCTTATGGAATTATTCATAATCTTTTTTCACTCTTAAATACAAAGATAAACACAATCTATGCAATTCACGTTCTCCTACAATCTAGACAATTCACATTCTCTTACTCTTGCAACAATATGAATGCTAATCAAACTACAACTCAATTGACACATAGTTGAGGGAGGACAGAGAAAATAATTGAAATACAAACAACACAAAAAATAGATAAAAACATAAAACAAGCGCATTGTAGGATATAGTAGTGAATTTTTTTTTTTAAAGATTCTTAATATGTATTGTTCATTTTTCTTAATATGTATTTTTTTAAAAGATTCTAAATAGACCCTTATATTTAGTTGTAATTTCTATTTTGTGCTATGTAAAGATTTTTAATATGTATTGTTCATTTTTCTTTGACAGTTTGTTATTGCTTCCTCTTCTTATTTGGCTTGTTTGATTGCTTCCTCCACCCAGAGTTGAGCATCTTGTATTCACTGAATCACTGTAAGTTCTTTGGCAATTAAATTCTTTGATTTTGTTTTACTGTTATTGAAATTAGTATTGGAGAAATGTGACCCTTTTACTACGATTTGAAGATATGTAACACTTTAATATCTTGCAGTAATGGCTCTTCTACCTTTAATAGTACAATGTGAGAGGTGTAAAAGAATTGGTCTTGCTATTACAATATGGTTGCAAACGTGTACAGTTGCGAGTTGGTTTTTAGTTACATTGGGTGCCATCCATAGCCTACATACTTATAGACCAAGGATTAGATCCTATATTTTAGATTTTTATGCAAAACGAGATTATGTGAAAAGACTTGTATATGCTAGTGACGAGACCTGTATTGAACAAGTTAGGATGAATAGAATTACCTTTTTTAAACTATGTGAGATGTTACAAACTTTAGGGGGATTGAAGTCATCAAGGAACATGCTTGTTGATGAGAAAGTGGCAATGTTTTTACATATCATTTCTCATCACATTAAAAATCGAGTTATCAAGCATCACTTTAATAGGTCCAGGGAAACCGTTAGCAGATCATTTGACAATGTTTTAAATGCTGTTATACATTTACAAGATGTGTTATTTAAAAAGGCAAATTCTACAGACCCAATGTGGAAATGGTTCAAGGTATTGGAGTGAGTTCTATATATAGCTCATACATAATTTAGTTCATTTAGATTTAAATATAGTATCCTAACCCGAGGTTTTATACATGTTATGTAGAATTGCTTAGGTGCTTTAGATAGAACCCACATCAAGATTAGGGTTCCAACAGTTGATAAACCTAGATATTGAACGCGAAAAGGTGGCATAGCAACAAATATGTTAGGTGTTTGTACACTTGATATGCATTTTGTTTATGTTCTTCCTGGTTGGGAAGGTTCTGTTGCTGATGGACGAGTTCTTCGAGATGCCATTAGTAGGAGGCATGGACTAAAAGTTCCTCATGGTAAAGTGCAAAATTAGAGGAATTTGAATTAATTTTTAAGATCATACTTTTTTGGGAAATTAACCATGATAAATAGTTTCTTTTTATAGGTTATTATCTAGTTGATGCTGGATACACAAATTGTGAGGGATTTCTTGCGCCTTTTAGAGGACAAAGATATCATTTGAATGAGTTGCGTCAGGGTTACCATCCAAGTACTCCGGAAGAATTTTTCAATATGAAACATGCTTCAGCACGTAATGTTATTAAAAGATGTTTTGGGTTATTAAAACTTAGATGGGGAATACTTAGGAGTCCATCATTCTATCCTGTGAGGGTGCACAATAGAATCATTATTGCATGTTGTTTGCTCCATAATTTTATTCGAACCTATATGAGTCTTGATCCTATTGAAGCGGAGTTGGGAGAAGGATAACCTAGTAATGTGATAGATGACGATGAACCGAATATCGTAAATTTTAATCCATCAGATGCATGGGCTACTTAGAGGATAGAACTAGCCAATCAAATGTTCGATGAATGGCAAGCATCTAGAAATTAGTTAGGTTTAGGGTAAAAATAGTAAATGTTAAGTTGTTTATGTTATTTCATGTATCTAGTTTATGAAACTTCGGTGGTGTTTGAATTGTTTTTTTTGTATTGTACTAGACTTGTTGAATGATAATTTATTTATTTTTATTCATCATGTGTTATAATTTTATAAAGTGTTGACCTTTTGATGCATAATATTGAACTTAATTTTAATTTGCGTTTTCACTTAAGATAGTTATGTCAGGTTTTTCACAATCAAGTGTTTCTTCCCAAAATTCTCGAGGAACCAAAAGGAAATAGGTTCCAGAAGAAGATGCTGCGTTGGTTGCTTGTATGGTCGACTTGCACAATGTTGGAACCTTTAATGCAGATACGAGATTCAAAGCTGGTTATTTAAATGAGTTGGAAAAAATGTTAGAAAAAGTTTTACCCAATGCCATGTTGAAGGCTAAACCTAATCTTGAATCGAGGATTAGGACATTGAAAAGGGATTGATCAATCGTTTATGACATGCTTAGTGGAAAAAACAATAGCGGCTTTGGTTGGGATGAGCATAGGTAGCTTGTTGTTGCTGAAGATGCGGTGTGGAACTCATATATAAATGTAAGAATTATTTCAAGTCTTTATTATCTTATTTTGACCAAACTTATATCAAATATGAATTCCTCATTTTTATAAAGTCATAAAAAAGCCGCTCAATTCAAACATCGTAGTTTTATTATGACAAACTTACTGTCGTCTACGCAAAAGATCGAGCCACTGGGAAAGATGCTCAAACAGCCGCTGATATTATTGAAGAAATAGATGTTGAGGATGTAGCTACTACAAATACTCATGAAGAAAGAAACGATTTCCATCCATGCGAAGCTGATGTTTCTTTGGATGACATGGATCTTTCAGCTACACAACCGCAACCAGCTAGAAACCAAGGTGATTCCACATTTTCAAAGAAGAAAAAAAAAAGACTTCTGATGCAAGTGATTCTTCTACTTCATTTAATGATGCTGCCACTTTATTGGCGGAAAACATACGGACCGTTGGCCTTGAAATCAGTAAGAGTATTGCCTCCGAAGTGCTAATTCAACAAAAGTCAGAAATGACCATTCAAGAAAGTACTCTAAAATTATATCCAACATTATGTGAAGTAGAAGGTTTAACTGAGGATGAGCGCTATTGCACGTTGAGCAAAATTCTAGATCATCCAACGCAAATGCTCATTTTCTTTAGTTTACCTTTTTCTATGCGATTGAAATGGGTCAGAAGATTTCTTGCTGACCATTAAAAATCATGGTTGTGTTGATGATATTTTGGTAACTTTTTGTGTTTGTAATATTTGGATGGTATAATGACATGATAGAATGTCATTACAATGTTGTAACTTTTTGAGGTTGTAAAATTTTA
This sequence comes from Gossypium sturtianum, assembly GCA_025698515.1. Lineage (NCBI taxonomy): Eukaryota > Viridiplantae > Streptophyta > Magnoliopsida > Malvales > Malvaceae > Gossypium > Gossypium sturtianum. The sequence goes on from CM046948.1 coordinate 30,654,979, forward strand.
TAACATATGGATTATGACATATAAACTAATGAAATCATGTAACTTTTTGTTAATATATGAATATTATGCTTGGATGTGAAATATAATTCTCAAGTTATTTATTACTTCTAATATTTTATTTTTTATTGTAGAATAATTAAATTATTTGTTTCACTAATGATATTTTAGCACATTAAATATGTATTGCAGTTTAAAAATAATAAAGTAGATTATATATTATTTTTATAGTATTATATATTATGATTTTTTAATTCATATAATAATTATATTAAGAATTTTATTAAATTATATATTATTTTATTAAATTATATTTAATAATAATTATGTTAAAATATGGTTAAATTATTTATTATTTTTATTAAATTATTTTTAATAGTAATCTTATTAAAATTTAATAACAATAACAATAATCATCTACCTAAAAAAAATTTCTGCTAAGGGTATTCTGGTCATTTTAGTTTTTTTCCTTATGCTATTACAACATCATTCCATTCAACCAAACACAAGAATACTATTACAGTTCTATTCCATTCCATTCAACCAAACAGTTGAATTACTGATTATAGCTCTATTCCATTACAGCTCTATTCAATTACAGCCCTATTCCATTACAGTGAACCAAGCGTACCCTTAGTTTACTGGAATGGAATAGGGTTGTAATGGAATAGCCATTTTGTAAGAATAGAATAAAGAAATAATAGGGGTTACGTTGTTTGGTTGACTGAATAGAATATATGAGTAATAGTATTACATTGTTTGGTTGATTAGAATGCTATTAAAGAATAGGTAAGGAATATATATAAAGTGACCAATTTACCTTCTGTCTTCTTAGTCGTTTCTGCTTCCTTTGTTATTTACATCACAATCTCTCTCTCCTCTAAATTCATCTTCTTCGTAATTTTTGCTTCCTTCTGCCATCACCTTTCGTTGACCACCAATCTAAAACTTACCAAGAGATTTGCCTTGATGTCCTCTTCCATATTTGCCATTTTTTTCTTAAAAATCATCCTTAGATTTAAAAATTTCACAATCAAAATTTTATTTTTAAAGTTATTTTAGTTATCAAAAGCCAAAAGATGTGTCGAAACCTATTGGAAAGTAAAAACTTAGAACTTTTCTCTTTGAAACCAAATATTATCTTTGTAAAGTATGACTTTGAAATCTATGAAAGAATAACCATGATCTAGAAAAAAAAATCCCAAAGTTTGGCAATCATTCAAAATCGTTTCAACCCAAATCTATTCTTATACATTTTATTGATTATAAAGAAATCATCTTCTTCTAATATGACATTTTGATCACCCAAATCTATTCCAGTCTTCAAAGCATGGAGGCATGCAATGGTTTCAACTAGTTTTTTTCTTCTTGTTCTACTCGAATGGTGATTGAAACCATTGAATAACCATTCATTGGGGCTGGCACTTGTAACACCCCAAACCCGGCCCAGACGTTATGGCCGAATCTCGCGATGTCACATGGAATGGAATTTTGAAAACTAGTTTATTATGATAAAACCATGTTCGTTTTATTACTCTTATTGATTTCAGAAATCGCTTACTCATCTAGTCGATTGTTTTAAAACATAATTCGTTGCAGAAGCTTTAAGAACAGTTTAAGTAATCGTGTGTTTAAAGAAATCATTTGTTATTTTGAAAACCGAGCTTTCCTACAACTAGCAGTTGTACATCCATAAAGTAAAGAAAACTAAGAACCAAATCAAAACAAAAGTCCGTAAGTCCCAATTACAACAAAAAACTTAACCAATAGAAATGAACCCATGAATCATAAATTAAAAATCATAGAAGTCCAAAACCGTGGTGACCGTCGAGTCCTTCGCCGCACCGATCCATCTAAGTATGGGGATTACATGTGCACATTAAACAAAATGAGTGAGTTTTGGTAAACTCAGTGTGTAACCCCACAGAAAACAAACAACAGTAATCACAGTGCACAGTCAAAATCAATCTTGGGCCTAAGCCCCTTTCAATATGAGTAGCAGTGGGGCCTTAGCCCATCACAGTAACAGTAGCAGTTATGCAGTATTTAGTATGAAAGTCCTACCCAACCAGACTCTACACACCATCTCCGTCTAACCCTACACTCCATGTGGGGATTAAATCAACCCACCCATCCCTACACTCCAGGTAGTACCGAATGCAGCACAAAATAGTAATTTGCAGCTGAGCTGCCAGTATATTAGGCTTAAGAGCCTTTCAGTACACTTCCTCCAAATATAATCAACCCAACCCCATGCAATGCAACATAAAAATCTTGACATGCTATCCCATGATATCAGTACAAATAACCAGTTAAGTATACATGCATACTATCATCATGCTCAATATATATACATCAAACAGTTAGTTCACACAATTAGGGGTCTAAGTGATGCTTATCGACCCTACAATAGGTTCACAGTCGACTTGGGCGACCCGTGCAACCTTAGCAATTAATTCAGTGAAAATGGGCTCACATGCCCATGTGGCTTGCCCGTGTGGGCCCACCTGCCCGTGTGGCCCACACGGCCCAAATCAGTCTAGCCTGTGTGTCGCACACGACCCACCTGGCCATCACACGGCCGTGTCTTGTGCACATGGCCTGGCCTCGTCGATCACACGCCCGTGTTGTGTCACACGGCCTACCACACGGGCGACCACACGCCCGTGTGGCGTCGACAGTGAGGTTTTCGGCTTTCGTCGAAACCTCATTTTTTGTGCAATCGAGTACACACCTGGTTTTGATTGAAGCTAAGATGAACCCCAAGCCTTCCAGAACCTACCAACCGACATATCAACACCCAAAACTCGATTAATTTCGATTATAGAAGACATTATTACCAAAACCCCAAATGAATAACTTGAAAACTACGTCAAACGACGATTCGAAGTCTTACCAAGATGGATACGATAACCAGTAGTCACCACACACTGGAAAACCCGTTTAAAACCTTCGTGCAGCACCTAAACGTGAGTAAAACGAATCTTCTATTAATCGCTTAACCAAAACAACAACAGAACTAAGGAAAATACCACTTACCGAACAAGGGAAAACAATCGCAGTACGTCAGAAATGGATTGAACAAGGGAATAAAATAAGAAAGAAGAAATCAAATGGAAAATCAGCAGCAAGTGGGGAAAAGAAATGGCAGAGATAAAGGGAGAAGGAAGAGGGAAAATTTGTCAGAAAACTTGGGAGAATGAGGAGGGAGAGCCGAATGCAACAACCAACAACAACAGGATAACTCGATAACTCCCCAATCCCTTATTTTTCTCCCCACATCCCCACTACTCACAACCACTACAGAATTTTGGCTAAGCCGAAACTCCTTCAGTTCACAGAGTAAAAATATACGCTCATGCACACACAGGGATTCAAACACAAGACCTTCAGCAAACTAACACTCAACTTAACCACCAGACCAGCAGGCCCATTCTATTATAAGCTTATCAACAATTAAATAAAAGCCTATTGACTAAAGATTGGGATTTATTCATAAAAATACCAAAATTTTCCCAAGTCATGGCTTGAACTTGAGACCTCCCACACATACCCAGAACACATAACCACTGAAGCAGATACACATTTGTGTCACACTTTCGCAAAAACAAAAATTTAAATTTTGGGGCGTTACAGCACTAAATTGCTATTCAGTGTTTTTGCGAAATTAGCTTGTAATGGCTCTACAACGGAATAGACTTTACAGCCAACCAAACAATTGAATGGCTTTATTGTGTTGAATAAGGTAGGAATGGAAATGCCATTCATGTGAACTAAACATAGCACTAGTAATAGACAATTGTAATATTTTATATAAATATTAATTGTAATATGTGATGAATAAAGGAGAATTCAAATATTCAACTTTGAAACATCATATGTTGTATATATTATTATATATTAATTGAGTTGATGTCACACATCAATCGTATCTGAATTCAATTACATTAACCCTTTTTATTATAGTTTTGTTTGTCAAAATTTTGCCTATTATAAAAAGGTGGTTGTTATACACCTATAACACCATGCTATTAAGAGACAATTGTTATAAACCTATAATATAATTTATATCGTGATTTTTTATCATATAAAGAAATTATGAATTATGTTAAAAAAAGAAGGAGAGAGAAAGTGAGAATCAAATCAGTAAAATTAAAAGGTGTATGGTAGGTACATGCATTACTACTTTTATGCATATTTTATTTTACATTCATTTACATGATTAATTATGAAGTTCATAACTGTAAGAAGTTCAATTAATCACTATAAGTTATCAAATTAAATTAATTAATTTCTGATGAGTTATTAAATTCAAGTAATCAATTTATAAGTTTATAATGTTCCAAATTCATAATAGAATATTTAATTATGAAACTTAATAATTTATTGAACTGATATCTTTAATTCCACTAATTGAAGATTATTTTTTACAATATATTGTTATTTATAACTAATTTAGTAAATAATGTAATTCGTAACTTCTGTTGTTGTTGTTATAAGTGAAAATAAAATATAAAAAAATAGTTCTACTAAAAACTTGGTTGTTATAGCAAGTGATTGTTATAGATTAGACTAATTGTATAAAATTACAAAAAGAAAAATATAAATATTATAATAATAGATCATGTGGAATTTTATTCTTATATATTGTTTCTAATTTAACTTTAATTTTTAATTATTGAATGTAGATTTTTAATTAAATTTAAATATTGTGACCACTAAATAATTTATCGTGACATTATATCTACTTTAATTTTAATAGTGTATGTAATTTGTAAAAAATAATGATAAACTTAAAATGATTTTTAAAATGGTTTTAAAATTTATAGCGACTTGTTATGAGAAATTGTAAGTTAAATTATTGAATATAAACAAATTGAAAGGACTTATTGTGAAAATATAAATTGTAGAACACCATTAAAAATTATATAAAAAAAGTGGAGGGGTTTATGTTGCAATTTCCCACTCCACAAAAACATACTTTCTTTCATTGTCACATGTCAAAATTTTATAGTGTCAACACATTAAAAATTTAAAATACTTGTAATATAATATATATATATATATATATGATTTAAAACAATTATGATATAAATTCTATAATACATAGAAGAAAAGAAAAATTAACATATTACAGATTAGAAAATTGGTCAAGCTCAGTCTTTGAATATTGGAGCTTAAATCAGACTCATAATTTATGAGTAAATTTTTTTATTCAAACTTATTTTTCGGACCTAATATTTTTATTTAAATTCTTTCAAATTTTGAATAAACCTTCGAGCTTGCATGGTTAATCCAATCTTTTAAGGATATGCAAATAATCGAGTATTATATATTAAAATGAGTAATTTTGCTGGATTTTTTTTTTAACTTTTAGAATATATTTTTAAATTAGTAATATTTATTTATACGCATTTATATATACTTTTAAATGTACTTTAAATCTTTTAATTTTGTTAAATAATGGGAAATAAAAACTTATACTCAAAATAAACATTTAAAAGATTGTTTATAGTTACGAGTTTAAAGCTAGCTATTATATTAATATTAGAATGATTTCTCATGACGTTTTGTCTTGAATTAATTATTTTAGGTTAAATTATAGAGTTAAAATTTAAAAGTTATAATATGTTTCAAGTTTTTATAATTTTTTTGTATATAATTTTTAAGAATTTAATTTCTTTATTTATTTAATTTAAAAATTTAGGTTTAGTTGTTTATACAGTAAAAAATTATCTGTTAAATTAATTTGTGTGACATTCTAAAAAAAAAACCCTCACTTGGTAGTTATGTGACAAAAAAATGGCATTGTAATAAACCTAAATTTAATATAGAATTTTAATGATGTTAATAATTCTTAAAATTCACATCAACATTTTAATCAGAATAAAGTATTTAGACTTAGACTAACTAATGACATTATTAACATTGAGGTACCAAATACGGAGTATTACCGGAGTTTATGTTTCAAAACTAACAAAATTTTAAAAAAAATTTAATTCACAACATCAATCATAGTAAAACCAATCAATGACATACATATTGTCCCTTATACGAGCCCTCGAGGCCCTAAAAACACATTAGAAACAAGTCGGGACTAAATCGGAAACATATGAGATTTTAGGAGAAAGATGCAAATTTTCAAACTGCAGGGGTCACACGACCGTGTGGCCAGGCCGTGTGACTCACACAGCTGAGACACATGCCCGTGTCTCAAGCCCTGTGGACATTCGAAGTAGGGACATACTGCCGTGTCCCAGCCCGTGTCCGTACCCATGTAACTCTCTGACTTGGGTCACACAGCCAAGCCACAGGCCTGTGTGCCAAGCCGTGTACCCTTCGAAGTGGCCTCACATGCTTGTGTACCAGGTCGTGTGTCATACACGGTTGAGACACACGCCCGTGTCCCTAGCTGTGTGGACGAAAAATAGGCCATTTCCAAACCATTTTTCTCACCCAAAGCCTAGTTACTTACACCAACCAAAAGCACCTATTTTCGTGCATTCAAGATACACCTAAAACATGCTAGAACATCATAGTACTTAGCCATACAACCAATATGCCTTAAAGGCACCTCAAACACAACAATCAAATTTGACTAAACATTTGCTAAATTTAGCCATAAATCAATCAACCAATTAAACAACTTATATACTACATTTACCATAATGTTCACATACCATTTTCATACTCATAACCACCAATATGTCCATATATGTCAACTATCACCAATATACCTTAATGACCACATTCAAGCAAATCAAAGAACAACTCATTGCTTACATCTTAATTACCATTCCAAACTCTCATCATTTAGGTACCATAAACACCATATTAATAACCATTACAAGGCCAAATATATACATGCCAACATAAGACCATTTCATCACCCAAAAGACCATAATTACAAGCCAATACAAATGGCTATATCATCAAACAAAAACACCTATACATGTGTATATTTAACCAATTATCAATTAACTCGTTTTCATGCCAAAACATAACATAATTGATACATAACAACCATACCATATTAGATTCATGCCATATCTAGTTCAAAACCTTTCCAAAGTAAACTATATATTGACCATGTTTAGATCAATTTATCACATACCATTTTGGTCATTTCAAAACATGCATCAATTTGACCATATTAACCACAACCAATAAGATATCAATAGTACTTCACATCCAAGGCAAAATTTCATGCCATAATCATCAACCAAAATGACATATACACACCAAACTCATCAACTAAACATTAGACATAGTCCACCTATACATGCCATTATAACCACGACCAAAGCATTAAAATCTACGATAAAATCAATGGATAGTGTGGTGGATCTCTGACTAGCTTCCAACCCGATTGAGCTTCTTATAATCTACAAGGTAAAGGAAAAATAACTACGTAAGCATTGTATGCTTAGTAAGCTCGTATAAACTTTAAGCATAAAATTCTATATTTAAAATAAACTTATTAGAATAGACATAACCCTATGCCAATGCCAAAATTCATAAAACTATATGATCGTCGACTCACAAATGAGCAAATTCATTAATGTCACATATATTTATAATTCATAACATGAAAGAGTAGACATAACCCATTCTTCTTCACTTTTTCTTTTTTCTTTCCCATCGTTCCTTTTTTTTTCTGTTCTTTCCAATTTTAATTTCGTTTGTTTCTTGCTTCTTCTGTTTTACGCAATTGTTATTTATTGTTCCGTCAAAGGAGATTGCTCTTGTGAGTTTCGTTTAATCGGATGTGAGTCAGAATAGTCTTGTGGAGGAGAAGCGGTTAATCTTTGTTATTTGCGATTCTGATTTAAGGTGTGTTTCCGAAACTGTTGATTTTAAGTGTTAAATCATTGATGGATTGCATGATATTCTGCATATTTCGGTATATTTCTGGATTTCCATGGGATGGGGATCGTTTCGGTGTCAAAAACACGAATTTTAAGCTGTTTTGGTGTGGTTTTGTGACCACACGGGTGGCCACACGGGCAGTCCACATGGTCATGTGCAATTGGAAATTTAGGGTTTTCGATGGTTTTTGGTTCCACACGGTCGGGCCACACGGGCGTATGAGATCTCCACACAGCTGTGTCTCCTCTGCATTTTATTTTTGGCATTTTTGGACAATGAGTTACACGGGCTACTCATACGGCCGTGTAATTTGATCACAGGGGCGTGTGTCTCCTCCACATGGATGTGTAAGCCTCCACACGACCTCCACACGGCTGGGGCACACGGCCATGTGGCCCTATTTTTTGCAGAATTTTTTTTTTGAGTCATAAACTGTCTGTTTTATGTTTCTGTGCAATCCGAACCTCGGTCAAGCCTTGGTAAGTGTGTTTGGGGCTCGATTTAGTTTGGTTCGTGTATATATGGGCTTTAACTTTATTGCTCGATTATGTGATGAATAAATATGAGTTTATTGTTGTTGTCGTAATGGAATATTAGAATACAAGTGTAATCAAATCCGAATACTCTTAACTGGAAATGTTAATGTCCGTTTCTGTATGTTGTCTGTATAATGTGTGCATTGTTGCATAGCATGAAAATTTTGGGATCTGGTTATGAAGAGAAGGAAGACAGACTTAGCAATTTTAACTGCGACACTTTTGTATAGCGGTTTACCGCACTATCCTATACGTATATCAGCTCAGCTATATACAGTTACTCAAGTGGCATAGTTCCACGTTGTGGTGTGTAGGGTGGATGAACCTATTATGGTTCTATGTGGTGTGCTGGATGGAAGAAGTGGTGTTTGGTTGGTGGGGTGGGATTTTGACTTGTGCATCCGTTCACATCTGAATATACGTCTGTTTGTCAGAATATTTTTTCTGTTTGTGTGAACTTTTGGTTATTGACAATATAGTTAATGTCATGTAACATGTTCTGATTATTGCGTATGATTGGATCATTATTTCTGTGGTTTGATATTGTATTTGACATACCGATTGAGACTTTCGTAAGTGATATTTTTATACATATGCTTGTCTGAAGTATTTATTGTGTCACTTCGTCTTTTGCCATCTATTCATGTTTCGGACTCACACTGAGCTCGCGTAGCTCATCTCTGTAGTGTTTTTCCTTTCAGGTACATTCTGTGTTTTGGAGCTGGACTCGGCATACCGGAGGTCTCAGAAAGATATGGTTTGATTCGGTTTAAGTAAAATCTCATAAGTTTTATACGGTTAATTTTAAGTCGGTTTGTAAAACAATTATATAAATTGTGGTACAAGTTTTTATGGTGGACTTTCGTAAGGTGTTATTTGGACTGAACTTTAGAAATTGTGGATTTTATTTTCGAATGTTTGACGTCGGTTTAATATTGTTTCAAACGTAATGAACAAAAAGTTTTTCCTGGTTTGAAGTAAATTTTTTTGTTTTCGCCACTTTTGATGGCCAATGTAACCTCCAGGATTCGGTCTAAACTTCTAGGCCGGGTTTTGGGGCGTTACAATATGCAATTTGCTTACATTTAAATACATCATCTATCACATTGAACCTTTTACAAAATCATAATACATCCCAAATATGTACTTACCGTTTCATTCTCTTTTCTTACCCGTTTCATATGCATAGTACAAGCACAAGCACAATCATAAACATTAATCATATCCACAAGCTTGGCATAAGCCTAAGCACATCAACAACACTTGTTAGCTCATTTAGATATGATTCATATGAATTTGACATGGATAACTATTATACTTGAGCATAATTCAATTGGATTTATCATCCATCTCATAACATATCATACTTTCCATGTATCACCATTTTAATGAGTTTCATGCATACATATCTTAATTCATACTGAACACTTACCATTTCATTTGCATAACACATAAGACATAAACATAACATTAATCATAATCACAAGTTAGTGATTAAACACATAACTTAGCAAAATAACCACATGATAAAATAACTTCCATGAATATAGCATAAAAGTATTCATACTTTTCATGAGCATGGCTATACACATTTTAATCATCAACAATTCATACCTTTCCATACTTTCATGACATTGCCAATCGAAACACTTACCGTTCCTTCCCTTTGTATGCCCGTTGAACCACCTAGAATAATATCAAATACGTGGGAATCTCACACACTGTGTGCTAATATATGGTCAAAACCATTTCATTCCTTTTCCTTTACATAGATGCTCTCACTCGAGCCATAAATGGGTCTGCTCACACAAGTTGTCGGTCGGAATATAGCTACACGGTGCTGCTCACACAAGCTGTCAAGTAACCGCAACACATACCGAAAACTCAACCACTGGTAGGACGTTCAGGACCAGCACCCAAAACACGGTAATCTTAATGACATGTCATTTGTATCCTATATATTCCTAAGGTTCAAACGGGGCTCGATAGTCGTCGTACGTCGTTGAATTTCCATAATTTCTTTACAAGATAAATTGTATAATAACACATATATATTGATTCATTTTCAATAAAATAATATAAAAACATTCAATTTAATCAAGATTATATAGTACAGTTCATACGAACTTACTTGGCTAAATTGCAGAAATGTCAAAGTACAGGGACATTTTGGTAATTTTCTATTCTCCTCGACTTTCCACGCGATCTTGATCTAAATTAATAATTTCATTCAATCTATTAATTTAGATGGTAAAACAATGTATTTTATGCAATTTAGTCATTTTTGACATTTTTACAAAATTGCCCCTAAAGTTTTACTTTTATTCAATTTAGTCCTTGAGCCCAAAACATGCAAATTAACCGTTTTTACCCAAAATTGAACCTAGAAGAATATTTATGGCATCAAAAACAGCCCATTCATGCAACAATTTCACATCAAATCCTTGTACTTTTAATATTTTAACAATTTAGTCCCTAATCGAAAAATTCATCAAAAATAACTTAATAAAATACTTTTAAATAATAAATAATATCTCAAATTCATCATTTAACATCTAAAATCACAAGTTTCATCAATATCAACATTCAAAATCTTTAACAGTTTCAAAATCGAAGGTACGGGCTAGTTGGACCTAGTTGCAACGATCTCAAAAATATAAAAATTATTAAAAACGGGCAAAGTTTGCTTACCTAATCACCAAGAAAAAGTTTGGCCGAATATACTTCCTTCTCTTTTAGGGTTTCGGTGATGAACTTCAAATGAAGAAGATAATTAATTTTGTCATGTTTTGTTTATAATATACATATTTAGTAATTTACTCTTTTACCCTTATGATTATAACCAAACATTAACGATTTATATGCCCACTAACGTTCACCAATTTTCATAATGGTTTAATTACCATTTAATCCCCTTTTCATTTATTCAAAGAGCCATTTAATCACTCAAATAAAAAGTAATCAAATTTTACATTTTTTACAATTTAGTCTTTTTTAATTAATTAACTATCGAAACGTTAAAATTTTTCAACAAAACTTTACTACCACCTTAATGACACTCTTTAAATATTTATAAAAATATTTACGGCTTGGTTTATAGAAACGAGGTCTCGATACCTCATTTTCTAAAACCACTTCAACTTAGGGTCATACCACTTGAACTTAATAAATTGCTTATATAACATAATTTATCAAATCAAAAACCTTTTTAAAACCATATTTGACTCATAAATATTAAATAATAATATTTACGAACTTACTCGTCGGATTTGGTTGCCCTGAAACTACTGTTTTCGACACCACTAAAAAACGGGCTGTTACAAAGAACCTCAGACAGCATCTCATTTTTTTTATTTATTATTATTTCCCATTAAAGTTATCCTTAATCATTTTATTGGTTTGTTTATCGGGTTGAAAACTATTAATTATTTATTGCTTTCACAATTGTGGTTTGAGATTATTTAGCTCATTAATTTTTAAGCATGATATTCTCAGATAGTTGCATGCTAATTGGTTTAGAAAGCTAATATTCTTATTATTGTTTTCTGCTGCTTTACAAAATAATTAAAATTTTGATAAGATTTTTTAAACCTTAAACCGTTTTTCTCAAAAACTTCACATTAATAATACTATAATCAAATTATTAGGTAAAGTCAGTTTGATTAATGAATGTTTTTCCTAAAAACAAAAGAACAATTTTCACACAATTCAACTCAAGCAAAAGAATGGCTTTACAAGATCACTTCTGTGATCAATGTAACGCCTTTGACTTAGTTGAAACTCCTAGGCCGGATCGGGGGTGTTACATTAACCTTCAACATTTACACATTTGTATTTTGTTTTTCTTTTCTTTGTGACATTGAGGGTTAATTTTAAAAGAATGAGAAAAGATGGATATTATTATCTTGGATTTTTGGGCGTTTCCATTTTTTGAATATTTTTTTATCAAATTTAGCTTATAAATTTGTTTTTAAACTTTTTAGGTGAAAAGGTCACAAAGAAAAGCAAAACAACAAAAAAAAGATCAAATTACACAATGTGCAAATGTTAAGGGTTATATTTTTTAGAATTAATACTAAATTGACACAATGTAAAAAAGTTGAGGGCTAAAGTTGCTATTATGTCAATTTTAAAAGTTTCCATCGTTAGCCAACTAGTGACCAAGAAGGAAAAAATTGAGTAGTTGGATGATCATTTTGTAACTTTTCATTGTTGAGTGACCAAAATAGAAATTTACTAATAGTTGAGTGACTACTATTATAGTTTACCCTTAAAATTAATATTTATCTTTATAAATAGCGTCGACAGTTAAGCATTTTCAAACAATTAGCATCTAAATTATATCACCAAAAAATGGAGATTATTAGCACTGGTAAGTTTGAAGTATCTCGAAAATAATAATGTGTTAAAATAATGATTTTTTGGAGAGGAAATTTCAAGTCATATTCAAATGACAATGTCACTAGGGAGAGATGAAAGATAATTCTAATCGATGATGAGGTAAAATTATGCTATTCTTTCATCACACATTTATTTAGTTTATTATACATATATTAAATTTATTTTAAACTCACCCTTATTCACTTTCCTTATCATTCTATTGTATAATGTGAAAGTTTTACTTTATAATTTTACGTTCTTATTAATTTTAAATTTACTTTATGTTATTTTTTAATTACTATTATAATTTTAATTTTAATTTTATAAAAAATATCCAATTTAAAATAATAAATTCTTATTATTTATTATAATTTTATACTTTTTAGGTAATTTTTAATTACAAAGTAATTAATTAGCTAAGAAGTTCTATGTTGATTGAAAATGTAGACAATGATGATAGATTGAAGAACAAGAAGATCAGGATAAAAGATGATGATAGATTGAAGCATAAGATAAAATTAGAAGATTTAAATATATTTCTAATCTTGATAGTATTTATTTTTAAGTTTGATTTTATTTAATTTTTTAGGAAGTTGATTTTTAAATTTTTTCTAAATATACTTTTATTTTAAATTTTTTAAGAAATTTGAAGTTTTTTTTTATTTTTTCATCAATTAATTTATTTTTTTATAGTACAATTAGATGATTTGATAATCTCAATAATTACTTCACATATGAAAATAAACTATTAGAAAATTAGAAAATGTATGATAACCTTATTCCAATTAGATAAGTTGAATCTGAACAAAATTCATAAAGTTTAATTTGATTATATTTGATACAATTTGGATTTACTTTCTAATTAATAAAATTATTATTTGGTTTCAAATTAGAAAAAAAAATTCAAAATGCATAATCATTATATATATCAGCATTATTGTAACACCCTAAACCCGGCCAAATAGATTTAACCTGAATCCGGCGAGCTACATTAACTCCCAACCTAACCTCCAACACACCACCGAAAATGCAACATCTAATATGCTAAGTTAACATAGCAGCGGAATGTCATGTAAATATGCATGGAATGCAAAACATGTAAGCTAACAAAACAAACAGAGGAAGGGTTCACATGTCAACTGATAGAAAGACTTAATGGTTCACATGAAAGAAATAAACATGGCAGTTTACAACCCATAAGGTGATTACTGGACACTCACAGATAAAATTGAGAATTTAAACAAGCTTGGCTTTGCCTTTATCATTGCTGGTTGATGGTCAGGCTGGTTCGCAACATACATAAACACACAAAAATTATTAAACAAAAAGAACATTCACAGAATACGAACATTCAAGCGAACCTAACTTTCTGGACAATCAACCTAATAGGACAAAGGCTTACCTTGGTTGCTACGAACTTGGTTCAGAACAGAGACTAGACAACAGAATATTCGATGAGAGAATTTTAATGGAATAAAGGTTGTATTTATAGGCGCTAAGTATCTTAGTGATCTTAGGATACCCTACTTGACTTAAGAACTCCTTGTTGATACTCTTTTGGCGAACCCTCAGTTCATCGGAACACTGATGAACTCTCACTTGTGAGGTCAAAACTTCCAGACCCAGTCTTGGAATGTTACAACTCTCCCCTACTTACGACATTTCGTCCTAGAAATGTTCACCTTCAAATAGTTGAGGGTACTGTGTCTTTATTGCTTCTTCCGTTTCCCAAGTAGCTTCACTGGTCTTATAGTGTAACACCCCAAATAATTTAATTCTACTTCTGTGAATATCTGACACAACTGTGTACCTACTTCAGTGGTTAAGTGTTCTGGGTGTGTGGGAAAGGTTCCAAGTTCAAGCCCTACCTTTAGTAAATTTTGGTTATTTTTGGAATTAAGCCTTATCCTTGTTCAGTGGGCTTATATTTAATTGTCTGTAAATTCACATCAGAATGAGCCTGCTGGTTCGAGTGATAAGGGTGTTGGTGTGTTAGAGGTCCTGTGTTCAAATCCTTGCGTTAGCGTGGGTATTTATTTTTGCTCGGCAGATTGGAAGAGTTTCGAGTGAGTTAAAATTCTGAGTAGTGGGTGGTTATGATAGTGGATGTAGTGGGAATTAGTTAAAACTTAGTTTGTTCCCAAAAATCTCTCCCTCTTGAAACTGACGTTCCTGCTTCCCCTTTCTACGTTTTTCCTTTTTCTCCCTTTTTCCCTTTTCTTCTTGATTTTTCTTCGTTTGGGCATAATTATCTCCTATTTTTGGTGTTTGATTCGAAGTGGGTGTGCGTTGGTAGGTAAGGGTTAATGTATTTTTCTCGATTAGGAAGTTACTCTTTAAATTTGTGTATTGTATTCTCGATTTTGTTCGTTGGACTTAAAATTCTGTTCTGGTCAGCAACGATTCGTGAAGAAGGGGACTTACCTCTCGTAGAATCATAGTTGGATGCGTTCAAGAATTCGGGTAAGCTTTGAGTACTCGAGTTTTACCTTGTCTTTTTCGAGGAAGTTCAGTTTAATATGTCATTTTAAGCGTTTAATTTAGGGTTTAATTGGTCAATTGTAGGTTTTGGTAATCTTAGGTGTGGTAGGCTGTGTGCGAGAACACGGCCGTGTGGTCGACGAAGGCATGGCCGCGCATAGCACATGACCGTGTGGTGGCTCGAGGGTGGCCGTGTGCGCCACACGGGCTTGGCCAAGTTGGGCATGTGGGCCACACGGGCGTGTGGGCCCATACGAGTATTCCACACGGACGTGTGGGTTTTTGGGCCAGACCGTGTGAGCCACATGGGCAAGGCTAATCTGGGCGTGTGGGCCACACGGGCGTGTGAGCTCACATGGGCATGTAGGCCAAATTTCTAAAATTTCTCCTAGGGTTGCACGGGTCGTCCCGATCGACTGTGGGCCTACTGTAGCGTCGGTAAGGGCTAATCAAATCCCAAAACTGTAGATGTAATAGACTGATAATCTATTCTGAGTATGATAATGCCATGCATATCCCTTATTCTGATATTTGTACGTAACATGTTGAGCATGTCTAGTATGTTATTTTGTATATGTTCTATATATGATTGTGGAGTGGGTTTGTATTGATGGAGGAAGTGTTCTGTATAGCGATCATCGCCTATTATCTAGCAGCTTGGCTGCACTATATTTTATACGTGTCGTAATGGCACAACATGGTGTGTAAGGATGGGTGGGTGTTTTTAACCCCACATGGTGTGTTGGGATGGTTGGAGATGGTGTGTAGAGGATAGGGGTAGGATTCAGTTATCTCGACTCTGCATTTCTTTGTATCTATCTCTGAAATGGGCTCGAGCTTTGAATATATATCATGTGATCGATTGAGCATATGATTTTGTTTGTATTGCATGCTTATTTTTGTTAGGTTACACACTGAGTTTTCGTAAACTCACATCTTTTTGTCTGTTATGTCAGGTAATCCACAGACTTAGGCGGATCGGTACGGCAGAAACTCAGTGGTGGCCACTCAACCGTAAAACTGTTAAACTTAGTATTTATGGTTTATTTTAATTTCTGGAGATTTATTTGAGAGTTTGTAATTTTTAGGACTCTCTGGACTGTTTGGTTTTTAACTATTTATTTTTGGATTGTTTAACAATTTGATGGTTTGGTAAAATCGTTTTATTAAAACGACGGTTTAAGAAAACAAAGGTTTTCCTAAAAACACGACTACGATTTCAAACTATAACTATTAAGGCTTCCGTAGTAATAAGTTTTGGTAAGAAAACTGATTAATCTGTGGTTTCAGTAAATTTAAAATATTGATGGTTTACCAAGTCAACACGGTTTTCATATCCCATTCCTTGTGACATCACCAGATTCAGCCATAAAGTCTAGACCGGGTTTGGGGTGTTACATTTAGTGGTATCAGAGCCAGATTGCAAAACTCGACTGTGAATTTTGGGTTCTAAATTTTTTTTTTAAAAGTATTGGTTTTTAAATAATTTGAATAATTGAGGAAGTATGTTTCATCGAGTCTCCGGCGTCGATCTTGTAAGTATCTCTGTACTTAGATAGAACTGTCTAAAACACTGTAGTTAGTAATTTCTGAAACAATACTGAAATAATTAGAGACTGAAACTTCTAAAAACACTTCTGAACTTTTGATAAATTATGCATAAAATATCTGCTAATAAATACTGAAATTGAAGTATAAAATTTTTAATGTAGATAAAATTTGAATTAGACAAATAGCACTCGTGAAATTCGTGGATGTGGTACTCGTGGTCGTGAAAGAGGCTGTAGGGGGCTCGAGCTGAGTCTTCCTCTCTGGGCAGTATGCCAAATCTGGATACGAGTGAGACACCAGTTTCACCTGTTACTAAGACTGGGTCTCAGAGTCGTTTGGCTAGGGACGACGCATTGTCCCAGGCCATGCTGAGGATATTAGAGAGGCTGGACCTGGGGGCCGTGGGTCGGTAACTGAACGACTCCGGTATAATGGCGCTGAGCTATTTAGGGGTGTCACTGGAGTCACCCCTAACGTGGCCGAGTATTGGTTGGAGGCCACGGAGAGAATCATGAATGGTTTGGACTGTACCCCCAAGTAGAATTTGAAGGGTACAATCTCTCTGCTTCGCGATGAGGCTTATCAGTGGTGGTTAACGGTTGAGGAGGGTACTCAGCCTGATCGATTGAGTTGGAATTTCTTTAAGACCACCTTCCAGAGTAAGTATGTGGGGGCGAGCTATGTTGATGCTCGTAGGCATGAGTTCATGAACCTCATGCAAGGCGATAGATCTGTGGCCGAGTATGAGGCTGAATTTTTTAGATTGAGCCGCTACGCTCGAGGCATGGTGGCATCTGAGTATAAAAGAAGTGTTCGATTTGAGGATGGGTTAAGAGACGATCAGAAGTACGATTGCTCCACGAGAGGAGTGAGAGTTTCTTCATTACGATAGAGAAGACGAAGATCACCGAAGATGTTAAGCTCGTGGAGTGCCAGAATAGGTACAGAGAGAGAGGCAAGAATAAGAGGGATTTGGAGCCCTCTAGTTCTGTGCAGAAGCCTAAGAAAAATGCCAAATCTAATGGGTCGGTTAGGGTGGGGGTTCCGGTTGCCCCTACTGGGATTCAACTGTGCAGTGATTGTGGTAGGCGTCATCCGGGCGAGTGTTGGAGGATGATTGGGGCTTGTCTGAGGTGTGGGTCTCTAGAGCACCGTATTCGAGAGTGTCCACAGAGGGCTGATCAGATGCAAGCTTCAGCACCGGGTTCAGCGCAACCTCAGAGGATAGTTCAGCAACCACCTAGGGGCCGTGGACAGGCTAGAGGTGGTAATGGTATGGGTTGTGGGTAGAGAGCACCGGGCAGAGTTGCTAGTCAGATTAAGGCGAAGTAGCCTGTACTTGTCTATGCTGCTTGACGCCGAGAGGATAGAGATACTCTAAATGTTATCACCGATACGTTCTTAATTTCTGATGTACCATATACTGCTTTGATAGACATAGGTTCTACTCACTCCTATGTAGCTAGCACTGTATCTGAAAACTTGGGGGTGTCTGTTGAGAGCACTTCTAGTGAGGTTACTGTACTGAGTCCGTTGGGGCAGTCTTTTCGGGTTAGTAAACTCTATAGGGATGTTCCGTTAGAGGTACAAGGGATTATTTTTCTAGCAAATTTGATAGAGCTTCCGTTTAGGGAGTTCGACCTGATTCTAGGTATAGATTGGTTGGTTAAGCATCGAGTCAGTTTGGACTGCGCGACTAAAAGGGTCGTTCTGAGGACTGAGGATGATAAGGAGGTGGTTGTAATCGGCGAGCGTATAGATTATTTGTCTAATGTGATCTTCGCTCTTATGGTTGAGAAACTGGTTCGAAAGGGGTGTGAGGCGTATCTGGCTTACGTCAGTGTTTCAGTTTCTAAAGACTCTTGTATCAGGGATATCAGAACTGTGAGAGATTTTCTGGATGTCTTTCCCGATGAGTTACCAAGTTTACCTCATGGTCGAGATGTTGAGTTTAGGGTTGAAATTCTTCCGGGTACAGCTCTGGTGTCCATCGCTCCCTACCGAATGGCACCGAAAGAGCTTATAGAACTTAAAGTTCAACTGCAAGAACTTCTGGATCGTGGTTTCATCCGCCCTAGTGTGTCTCCGTGGGGGGCACCGATTCTGTTTGTTAAGAAGAATGATGGAACGATGAGAATGTGCATCGATTATCGGCAGTTGAATAAGTTGACTGTGAAGAATAAGTATCCACTTCTGATGATCGATGACTTGTTTGATCAGTTCCGAGGGGATTCAGTGTTCTCTAAGATTGATCTTCGATCTGGGTATCATCAGTTGAGGGTTAAGGAAGCTAATGTTCATAAGCGTGCAATTAGGACTCGTTATGGACATTACGAGGTCCTAGTTATACCTTTTGGTCTGACGAATGCTCCGTCTACATTTATGGATCTGATGAACCAAGTGTTTCAGCCTTATCTGGATCAGTTCATCGTGGTCTTCATCGATGACATTCTAGTTTACTCTAAGACTGAGGATGAGCATGATGAGCATATTAGAGTAGTGCTACAGATACTTCGAGAAAAGCAGCTCTACGCTAAGTTGAGCAAGTGTGAATTCTGGTTGCGAGAGGTAACTTTTTAGGGGTATGTGGTTTCTGCTTAGGGGATCCGTGTTGATCTGAAGAAGATCAAGGCTGCGCTTGATCGGAAACGACCTGAGAACGTGTCTGAAATCCACAGTTTTCTTGGTCTGACGGGTTATTATCGGCATTTTGTTGAGGGATTTTCTCTGATTACTGCTCCTATTACTAAGCTTCTTCGTAAGGGTGTCCCTTTTGTCTAAACTAATGCACAACAATCGAGCTTTGAGAAACTCAAGTCTGTTTTAACTCGGGCTCCTATTTTGATACAGCTTGAATTTGGAAAGGAGTTTGTTGTATACAGTGATGCGTCGCACGTTGGTTTGGGTTGCGTTCTGATGCAAGATGGTAAGGTTGTGGCTTATGCATCCCGTTAGCTTAAGATACGCAAAGGGAACTATCTGACGCACTATCTCGAGTTGGCTGCAGTAGTCTTTGCATTAAAAATCTGGAGGCACTATCTGTATGGTGAGAAGTGTATTATCTACACTGATCATAAAAGCCTCAAGTATCTCCTTACTCAGAAGGAGTTGAACCTTAGACAGCGTCGATGGATTGAGCTACTCAAAGATTACGACTGCACGATAGAGTATCATCCTGGTAAGGCCAATGTGGTGGCCGATGCTCTAAGTCATAGAGCGATGACTGATTTGAGGGCGATGTTCGCTCGCCTTAGTCTGTTTGATAATGGGAGTATATTAGCCGAGTTGCAAGTTAAGCCAACTTGGATTGATCGGATTCGAGATAAGCAGTTAGGGGATGAGTCTCTGAGTTTGCGGTTTTGTCAGATTGAGAGTGGTACTAATTCTGACTTTAGGTTGAATAATGATGGTGTGCTATGTTTTTTAGGACAGATCTGTGTGCCAAATGATTCTGATTTGAGACAGTTGATTTTTGGGGAGGCGCATAGTAGCCCTTATGCTATGCATCCCGGTGGTAACAAGATGTATCTGGATCTCCATGAACTGTATTGGTGGCTGGGTTTGAAGCGTGAAGTTATTGATTTTGTTGCTCGATGTCTAACGTGTCAGCAAGTTAAGGCTGAGCATCAGTTGCCTTCGGGTTTGCTACAACTTGTTAGGATTCCCTTATGGAAATGAGAGCGAGTAACGATGGACTTCGTTAGTGGGTTGCCCTTAACACCCACTAAGAAGGATTCTGTTTGGGTCATCGTGGATCGATTGACTCAGTCTGCTTATTTCATTCCGGTTCGAACGAACTATTCTCTGCAGAAGCTAACGAAGCTCTATATTTCTAAGATTGTAAGACTGCATGGGGTTCCTATTTCGATTATTTCTGATAGAGATCCTCGCTTCACATCTTGGTTCTGAAAGAAATTGCATGAGGCTCTAGGTTCGAGATAGGACTTTAGTACTGCGTTCCATCCTCAGACCGATGGTCAATCTGAGAGGGTGATTTAGATACTAGAAGATATGCTTTAGAGTTGTGTGATTGATTTCCGAGGTAGTTAGGAGGATTATCTGCCGTTAGCTGAGTTCGCCTACAATAACAGTTTCCAAGCTATTATTCAGATGGCACATTATGAAGCTTTGTATGGTCGTAAGTGTCGCATTCTGCTATGTTGGACTGAGTTGGGTGAGCGTCAGGTTTTGGGTCCTGAGTTAGTTTCTGAGACCAAGGATAAGGTTAGACTGATTCGGGATCGTCTGAAAGAGGCTTCTGATAGACAAAAATCTTATATGGATCTGAAGAGGCGGGATATTGAGTACTCTGTGGGGGACTTTGTGTTTCTTAAGGTTTCTCCGTAGAAGAAGGTTTTGAGATTCGGTCGTAAGAGCAAGCTGAGCCCTAGGTTTATTGGGCCGTATCAGATTCTAAAACGTATGGGACCGGTCGCTTATCAGTTGGAGCTACCTCTAGAGTTAGACCGTATCCACGATGTGTTTCACGTGTCGATGTTGAGGCCATATCGGTCCGATCCATCCCACGTAGTCTCTGTTGAGGAGATTGAGGTTAGACTGGACTTGACCATTGAGAAGGAGCCGATTCAGATTCTGGATCGTGATATTAAGGTTTTGAGGAGGAAGTCTATACCTCTATTAAAGGTTCTGTAGCGAAATCATGGCACTGAAGAAGCCACGTGGGAACCAGAGACTTGATGCGTCAGCAGCATCCCCATCTGTTCTGATCAGGTAAATTTCGAGGTCGAAATTTCTTTTAGGGGGTAGAGTTGTAACGCCCCAAATAATTTAATTCTACTTCTGTGAATATTTGACACAACTGTATATCTGCTTCAGTGGTTAAGTGTTCTGGATGTGTGGAAGAGGTCCCAAGTTCAAGCCCTACCTTTAGCAAATTTTGGTTATTTTTGGAATTAAGCGTTATCCTTGTTCAATGGGTTTATATTTAATTGTCTATAAATCCACATCAGAATGAGCCTGCTGGTTCAAGTGGTAAAGGTGTTGGTGTGTTGGAGGTCATGTGTTAGAAATCCTTGCATTAGCGTGGGTATTTATTTTTGCTCGGTAGACTGGAAGAGTTTCGAGTGAGTTAAAATTCTGAGTAGTGGGATTTAGGTAAAACTCAGTTTGTTCCCAAAAATCTCTCCCTCTTAAAACTGACGTTCCTGCTTCCTCTTCCTGCGTTTTTCTTTTTTCTCCATTTTTCCCTTTTCTTCTTGCTTTTTCTTCGTTTGGGCATAACTATCTCTTATTTTCGGTGTTTGATTCGAAGTGGGTGTGCGTTGGTAGGTAAGGGTTAATGTATTTTGCTCGATAAGGGAGTTACTCTTTAAATTTGTGTATTGTGTTCTCGATTTTGTTCGTTGGACTTAAAATTCTGTTCTGGTCAGCAGCAATTCATGAAGAAGGGGACTTACCTCTCGTAGAAACATAGTTGGAGGCGTTCAAGAATTAGGGTAAGCTTTGAGTACTCGAGTTTTGCCTTGTCTTTTTCGAGGAAGTTCAGTCTTATATGTCATTTTAAGTGTTTAATTCGAGGTTTAATTGGTTAATTGTAGGTTCTGGTGATCTTGGGTGTGTTATCGCATCAAAACCGAAACATGTGTGTACTCAAAACGTAGAAAATAAGGTTTCGAAAAAAGCTAAAAAACTATTCTGTCGACGCCACACGGGCGTGTGGTCACCGGTGTGGTAGGCCGTGTGCAAGAACACGGCTGTGTGGTTGACGAAGGCAAGGCCGTGCGTAGCAAACGGCCGTGTGGTGGCTCGAGGGTGGCCGTGTGGGCCATAGGGCTTGGCTAAGTTGGGTGTGTGGGCCCACAGGTGTATTCCACACGGGCGTGTGGGTTTTTGGGCCAGGCCGTGTGGGCCACATGGGTAAGGCTAGACTGGGCGTGTGGGCCACACAGGCGTGTGAGCTCACACGGGCATGTGGGCCAAATTTCTAAAATTTATCCTAGGGTCACACGGGTCGTCCCAATCGACTGTGGGCCTACCGTAGGGTCGGTAAGGGCTAATTAATTCCAAAAACTGTAGATCTAATAGACTGATAATCTGTTCTGAGTATGATAATGCCATGCATATCCGTTATTCTGATATCTGTACATAACATGTTGAGCATGTCTAGTATGTTAT
The DNA here is from genome assembly GCA_025698515.1 of Gossypium sturtianum. Classification (NCBI taxonomy): domain Eukaryota; kingdom Viridiplantae; phylum Streptophyta; class Magnoliopsida; order Malvales; family Malvaceae; genus Gossypium; species Gossypium sturtianum. The sequence goes on from CM046948.1 coordinate 30,677,928, forward strand.
TTTGTATCTGTTCTGTATATGATTGTAGGGTGGGTTTGTATTGATGGAGGAAGTGTTCTGTACGGCGATCATCGCCTATTATTCTGGCAGCTTGGCTGCACTATATCTGATATGTGTCGTGATAGCACAACATGGTGTGTAGGGATGGGTGGGTGTTTTTAACCCCACATGGTGTGTTGGGATGGTCGGAGATGGTGTGTAGAGGATGGGGTATGATTACAGTTATCGACTCGCATTTCTTTGTATCTGTCTCTCGAAATGGGCACGAGCCCGAATCAGATAGATGTCGATCGATTGAGCATATTATTCTGTTTGTATTGCATGCTTATTTCTATTAGGTTACACACTGAGTTTTCGTAAACTCACATCTGTTTCTCTGTTATGTTAGGTAATCCACAGACTTAGGCGGATCGGTGCGGCAGAGACTCAGTGGTGGCCACTCAACCGTAAAACCGTTAAACTTAGCATTTATGGTTTATTTTAATTTCTGGAGATTTATTTAAGAGTTTGTAATTTTTAAGACTCTCTGGACTGTTTGGTTCTCATATGTTTATTTTTGGATTGTTTAACAATTTGATAGTTTGATAAAATCGTTTTATTAAAACGACGGTTTAACCAAACAAAGGTTTTCCTAAAAACACGACTACGATTTCAAACTATAACGATTAAGGCTTCCGTAGTAATAAGTTTTGGTAAGGAAACTGATTAATCTGTGGTTTCAGTAAATTTAAAATATTGATGGTTTTCCAAGTCAGCACGGTTTTTAAATCCCATTCCTTGTGACATCACCAGATTCGACCATAATGTCTAGGTCGGGTTTGGGGTGTTACATATAGTTTCGCTACAACACTTTGACCAAATGAATCCTTTTTCTTCACAAGAATTTCACCTCGTGAGCCACAATATTTACTGGTTCTTCCTCGAAAGTCAAATCAGGTCGCACTTCAATGCCATCTGCTGACACTAGATGGGATGGGTCTGCACGATATTTCCTCAGCATAGATACATGTAACACATTGTGAATTCGATCAAGTTCATACGGCAACTTGAGTCGATATGCTATAGGACCGATTCTTTCCACTATTTCATAAGGACCAATGAACCTTGGGCTTAGCTTCCATTTACGCCCAAACTTTAGGACTTTCTTCCATGGTGATACCTTAAGAAACACATGCTTGCCCACATGGTACTCAACATCTTGTCGTTTCAAGTCAGCATAGAAATTTTGTCTGTCTGAAGTAGCTTTTAACCTTTCGCATATCATCTTCACTTTGTCCTCTGTCTTGTGAACCAATTCAAGTCCAACTATTCTCTTTTCATCCAACACAGGGGTGTTCGAAAACTCCTTCCATATAATGCTTCAATGGGTGCCATCTGAATACTTGCTTGGTAATTGTTGTTATAGGCGAACTTTGTCAAAGGTAAGTAACGTTCCCAGCTTCCTGCGAACTCCAAAACATATCTTCGCAACATGTCTTCCAGTACTTGTATCACTCTCTTTGATTGGCCATTTTTTTAGGGTGATAAGGAGTACTGAAGTTAAGCTTCAAACCCAAAGCTTCTTGCAGAGTCTTCCAAAATCTTGATGTGAATCATGGATCTCGATCGGAAGTAATAGAGACTGGCACACCATGAAGTCTCGCTATTTTAGCAATATAGATCTCTGCGAGCCTTTGAAGAGTATAACTTGTGTGGACATCTAAGAAATGCGAACACTTTGTAAGGTGATCTACAATTACCCAAATAACATCCTTCTTGTTCGTAGTTAGTGGCAAACCTGACACAAAATCCATGCTGATCCTTTCCCACTTTCATTCTGGAATCTTGAGTGGCTGAAGCAGTCCTGAAGGTTATTGATGCTCTTCTTTGATTTTCTGACAAATTAGGCACTTCCGTACAAATTCTATAACAGCTCATTTCAATCTAGGTTACCAATAAAGTTTGCAGAGGTCAGGGTACATCTTGTTACTTCCCAGGTGCATTGCATAAGGACTATTGTGGGCTTCACTAAGGATAACTTGTTGCAACTCCTTATCATTTGGCACATACAATTTTCCACAAAAACAGAGTATCCCTTCAACATTTAGTGCGAAGTAACCTCGCGCTCCTTGGATTAGATAGTAGTTAGACCAATAGATTAGTTAGTGGGATTATATGGCAAGGTTTTATTGAAATTATTAAAGTTTTTAAAGGTTATTTTGGTAATTAGGTAAATAAAGGTTAAATTAATTAAAACAAAAAGCATTCATCTTCTTCAAAAGTCACTCTCACCGAAATTGAAGAAGAAAGAAACCATTTTAGGGTCTGAAACATTCGGCTACATCTTATTTCTTGCATGGTACGATTTTTTATCCAATTTTTATTGATTTTTATGTTTTTAAAGTCGTTGTAGCTTAATCTAGCTAGCCTAGGGATCAATTTGCAAAAATGTTAAAGAATTAGGGTTTTTCCATGAATCTTCTTGCTTTATTCTTAAAGTTTAATGAAAGATTATAATTCATTTTTGTTAAATAAACAAGTTCTGTAAAGTGATTTTTGATGAAAATGTCATTTAGGGACTTATTTGTAAAAGTAGTAAATTTCCATGATAAAATTGTAATATTTTGATTTGTATGGGTTGATATAGGTCCCTAGTAAATTCAGCTAGCATGAAATAAGGATGAAAATACTTAAATTTCAATTTACGAGCTTAAAGACTAAATTGTAAATAAGTTAAAATGTTAGGGGCAAAATTATAATTTTACAAAATATAAAATATGGACTGAATTGAACAGAATAAGTATTAAATGGATTGAATTTGCCTATTTAGATTAAGATAGATCTCGTACGGATCAAGATCGAGGAAAATCTAAAGCCTCGAATTAGTTGATCTCGTTTCTACATCTTTATCATCGAGGTAAGTTCATATGATTAAATAACGTTTTAATGTTATATTGATCTATATATTCATGTATTATTTTCCATGAAATTAAATGGTGGAAATCCAACAATGTTACGATGATTATCGAGCCACATTTGAACCTTAGGAATACATAGGATACAAATGACATGTCATTAGGGTTTCCATGTTTCGGGTGCTGGTCTTAAATGTCCTACCGATGACTGAGGTCCTGCATTTGTTGCGGACACTCTACAGCTTGTGTGAGCAGCAACGTGTAGCTTACATTCCGACCTACAGCTTGTGTGAGTAGACCCATTTCACAGCTCGTGTGAGCAACAATGTAAAGGAAAAGGAAAGGTTACGATTATATGTTTAGCACACTTCGTGTGAGCTTTCCCGCGTATCCGATGTTATTCTAAATGGTTCAACGGGCATGAAAAGGAAAGGAACGATAAGTGTTCAAATGAACTATGTCATGAATATATGAAAAGGTATGGAATGAAAATGATCAATGAATGTATATCTATGTTCAGGGAAAAGATGAATTCAAAAGCATTATGTTCATGTACACCTAGCTTACCATATGATAATTCAAGTGAATTATACTAATATGTGTTGTTGATGGTGCTTAGGCTTGTGGTAAGCTTATGGTTGGATTGTATCATGCTTAATTTTAATGTTATGCATTGAAACGATAAGTTATGTTCATGTTTTACGAACTTACTAAGCATTATATGCTTTCGTAGTTTTGTTTCCCATGTTTTATAGATAATCGGAAGCTCGATCGGTTTGGAAGCTCGTCGGAGAACTATCACAATATCCAACAATTATATCAGTAGTTTTTGATGTTTAAGCCAAGGTTATAATGGCATGTATAGGTGGAATTATGGTTGATGTTTTGTTGAATGTTAGTTGATGTTTGGCATGTACATGTTATTTTGGTTGATGTAATCTTGGTACTTTTGGTGCCTTGTTGATGTGTGTTAATATGGCTAAGTTGATGGATGATTTCAATGACCAATATGGTAAGTGATGATGTAACACCCCTAACCCGTGTCCGTCGCCGGAGTAGGGTTATAAGGTATTACCAATCAATACACTTAATTTAACATATATAACCCATGCATTTATGCATTCATATTCAAATACCATACAACACAATCATCTTGTCCCTTTATAAGGTCTACGAAGCCTTAAACATGGTTTAGAAGTGGTTCGGAACTAAACCGATAACATATGAAAATTTTGGAAACTTAGAAAAATTTTAATATTTCAGGGGTTACACGCTCGTGTGAACAGACTGTGTGCCTCACACGGCTAGTAGACACGCTCGTGTCTTAGGCCGTTTGGAAATAGGGTATACATACTGACTTGCATCACACGGCCGAGGACATGCCCGTGTGCCAGGCCGTGTGAAAACTGGAGAGTATACTGACTTGGGTCACACGGCCAACCATACGCCCATGTGTCTAGCCTGTGTGCCCTTCGAAATGGCCACACACGACCGTGTACCAGGCCGTGTCAAAGCTGTAGGGTATACTGACTTATGCAACAGGTCAAGTCACATGCCCGTGCGCTAGGCCGTGTGCCATTTAGGGGGTATACTGACTTGTACCACACGGCCGGTCACACGCCTGTGTATGAGGCCGTATGGAGCATACTGACTTCATTTTAATATCAACACCAGGGGACACACGGCCGTGTAACATAACTGTGTGTCACACACGGCTGAGACACACCCCCGTGTCCCTACCCGTGTGGACAAAAATAGTCTACTTGCAAAGCCATTTTGCCACCCTATTTTCACATGTATACACAAGGATAAATGAAAACATTTCATAACCCAATTGGTAGCCATTCCATAACAATTCATACACATATGATACCATTTCTTCCTATCTTTCAAATACTTAGCTAACATCATACAATTTTCATTCATAAGTCTACCATATATCAAAACACATTTGCATATCTTCTTTCCAATAACTATTTGCCAAAACATACCAAAATATAGTATCAAGTTTAACCAAATCCCATGGTTTAACTTATCCACAAAATGTACCAAACCATAATCTTAAGCAACCATATCTATCACCATTATAACTAGCCTATACATGTCATATTTACAATTATCCACAAGTTCAAAAGTACCAATCGGCAATTGGATAGTGTGATGTGTAACTCCGACTTGTCCGAAACGAGCGAGCTAACGAACCTCCATAAAACATAGAAAAGGAAACAGAGTAAGCTTTATAGCTTAGTAAGCCCGTATAATTTAGAATTAAACTTACCATTTATACATAATCAAGGCAACAATTAAGAAGTATTCAATTCAATTAACAAATGCCTAAACACAAACATCATATACATCATTTATAACATTTTACTTTCAATCATATAAACAACAATTCATTCGTATAAACAGTACTTTACCATATCACAGAATTTATGCCCATTGAACCTATTAGAATCTCGAGGGATACTCGGGTGATATACAGTACATATAAATCAGTAATCCGTCAATTCCTTATCATTTACCGCTCTTTCGAGCTATGAACAGTAAGCTACTCCTGAGCTGATGGACAGAAAGTTATATTGAGATGAAACGGTAAGCTCTTACGAGCTGATATATCGATAAGCTCATACGAGTTGTGGTGAGTCCGCAACAAATGCAGGAGCTCGACCAAAACGGTAACCCTAGTGACATGTCACTCGTATCCTACGAATTCATACGGTTCAAACGAGGCTCCGTAATAATCAGTCCATATCAATTAAGCATTTGTATTCAAAATGTATCAAATACTCAATTATAAACATACATTTCAATTAATTACAAGTATTTAAAAGTTCGATTCTAATTATACGAACTTACCTCGTATTGCTCGGATAAAAACTATCGGCTATTCGTCAATCGTACCTTTTCCCCGATCTAAACTTGATCTCGGCTTTTCTTGATCTATATATTATCAAATTCAATACATTCAGCATTCAATCTATTCAATTTAGTCCATAATTCATATTTTGGCAAATTTACACATTTGCCCCTATACTTTCATATTATTTACAATTTAGCCCTTATCAAATAAAAATGCAAATTCATGTAATTTAGTACCAACCCATGCGTAGCCGAATTTCATAGGGACTCCTAGCAGCCCATATCTTTCATTATTTCACATTTTTTAACCACCACATTTTACATTTTCACAATTTAATCCCTATTTTGCATTTTTGTCAAAAATCACTTTACAAAACTAGTTTAACTATTAACAATTAATCAAAATCCATCATCAATAATCCAATTAATCAAACATTCAACAATTGAAACATGAAAAATCTTTAACAATTTCAAAATCTAGGGTACGGGCTAGCTAAAATACGAAGCAACGATCTCAAAAACATAGAAATCATTAAAAATCGAATCAAAATCACTTACCAATTTGAGTTCCAAATGACCGAATCCTAAGAAGCAAAATTTTTATTTTTTTTCTTCTTCAGAATCGGTTAAGTAAATATGATAATGAGAAAATAGGTTTTTGTTTTATTAATATTAACATTAATTACTAATTTACCTTTATAACCTTTAAAAATATTAAAAATTACACCAATTGCCATGCTATCATCATCCACTAACCATAAATGGTCTATTTACCTCTTAAGGACCTTTACTTTAATTTTCTATAGCTATTTGACACTTTTAGCTAATAGAACACAAGTTTTATGCTTTACGCGATTTAGTCCTTTTTACCGAATTAAGCATTCAAACAGTAAAATTTCTTTACGAAAATTTAACCCAATAATACTATCATGCTGTAAACTTCAATAAAATAATAAAATAAATATTTTGACCTTGTATTTGTGGTCCCGAAACCATTGTTCCGATTTGACCCAAAAACGGGTTGTTACAACTCTCCCCCCTTAGGGATTTTCGTCCCTAAAAATCTTACCAGTGAATAGGTTAGGGTACTATTTTAGCATAGCTTCCTCGGGTTACCATGTAGCTTCCTCGATCCCATGTTTATGCCAGAGAACCTTTACTAGAGCTATGCGCTTATTTCTCAATTCTTTGATTCCACGAGCTAAAATCATTATCGGTTCTTCGATATACGTCAAATCTGCCTGTAGCTCAACATCTACTGGAGAAATCACATGTGACGGATCGGATATATATCGACGTAACATAGAAACATGAAAAACATTATGAATCTTTTCAAGTTCTAATGGTACAGCTAGTCAATATGCTACCGGCCTTATTCTTTCAATGATCTTGTAAGGTCCGATAAATTGCGGACTTAACTTCCCTTTACGGCCGAATCGAAGAACCTTTTTCCACGGTGACACCTTTAAAAACACTCGGTCCCCGATCTAAAATTCAATTTCTTTACGTTTTAAATCCGCTTATGATTTCAGTTGATCTGAAGCTTCTTTTAAACTGTCGCGAATCATTTTCACTTTTTCTTCAGTTTCTCTGATCATTTCAACCCCGTGAATCTTTTACTCACTTAGTTCAGTCCAGTATAGCAGAGTTCGACATTTGCGACCATATAAAGCTTAAATGCGGTGCCATCTTTATACTTATCGAAAAGCTATTATTATCTGCGAATTCAATCAACGTGAAGTATTTTTCCCAACTGCCTTCAAACTCTAAAATACAACATCTCAACATATCTTCGAGAATCTGAATAACTCTTTCGGTTTGACCGTCGATGCGAGGATGAAAAGTCAGATCTTGAAATTCAACCGTACCTAAAGCTTCTTGTAGTTTCTTCCGAACCGCAACGTAAATCTCGGATCTCTATCAGAAATAATAGATAATGGCACCCCATGCATTCGAACAATCTCAGAAATATATAATTTAGCTAATCTGTCAAGTGAGTAATCTGTACGTACCGGTATGAAATGAGTAGATTTCGTTAGTCGATCAACGACAACCCAGATAGCGTTTTTCTTTTTCGGAGTTAGGGGCAATCCCGACATAAAATCCATTGTAACTTTATCCCACTTCCACTCAGGAATTATTACAGGTTTCAGTAAACCAGATGGTACTTGATGTTCAGCTTTGACTTGTTGACAAATCAAACATTTAGAAACAAACTCTGAGATATCTCGTTTCATGCCTTGCCACCAATAAAACTATTTCAAATCGTTATACATTTTGGTACTTCTCGGATGAACAGATAAGCAGTTATGGTGCGCTTCGTGCAAAATCTTCTGAATGAATTCTGAATTTCTCGGTATGCAAATTCTATTTCGGAACCTTAAACAATCATCGGTCCCAATCTGAAACTCTGAATCAGGGATGTCCTCACATTGAATCCGTTTAACTTACAATTCACGGTCATCTTTCTGAGCTTCACAAATTTGTTGAAGAAATACCGGTTTAGCTTTTAATTCAGCTAAAATAGATCCATCATCACAAATCATCAACTGGGTGTTCATTGCTCGTAATGCAAACAAAGATTTCCGACTCAGGGCATCAGCAACAACATTAGCTTTTTTCGGGTGGTAATCAATCACAAAGTCATAATCTTTCAATAACTCGAGCCATCTTCGTTGTCACAAATTCAAATCCTTCTGTGACATCAAATATTTTAAGCGTTTGTGATCCGTGTAAATGTGGCATTTCTCACCGTATAAGTAGTGTCGCCAAATTTTTAACGCAAATACAATTGCAGCCAACTCTAAGTCATGTGTCGGATAGTTCTTTTATGTGGTTTCAATTGTCAAGAAGCATAAGTTATAACTTTTCCTTCTTGCCTCAGAACACATCCCAGACCGTTTAATGACGCGTCACTATAAATCACAAATTCCTTCCCCGATTCTGGTTGAACCAATACTGGTGCTTCAGTTAACAGTACTTTCAACTGTTCGAAACTCTGCTGACATTTTTCTGACCATTCGAACTTCACATCTTTTTGAAGTAGTCGTGTCATCGGTGTCACAATCATCGAGAATGCTTTCACGAATCTTCGATAATAGCCCGCTAAACCCAGAAAACTACGAACTTCAGACACATTTTTCGGAGGTTTCCAATCAACAATAGCAGAAATCTTACTCGGGTCAACTCTAATACCGTCAGCTGAAACAATATGCCCCAGAAATCCAACCTCTCAAAGCCAAAACTCGCATTTGCTAAATTTTGCAAATAATTGCTTGTCACGTAGAGTTTGTAACACAACTCTCAAGTGCTCGGTATGTTCAGATTCATCCCGCAAATAGATCAGAATGCCGTCAATGAATACACCAACAAATCTGTCTAAATACGGTCTGATTATCCGGTTCATCAAATCCATGAAAACTGTTGGAGCATTAGTTAATTCGAAAGGCATAACAAGGAATTCATAATGTCCATACCTTGTTCTGAACGCAGTTTTCGGCACATCCGATTCTTTAACTCACAACTGATAATAACCCGATCTCAAATCAATCTTTGAAAATACTGTAGCCCCTTTCAACTGATCAAATAAATCATCAATCTGTGGAAGAGGGTATTTGTTCTTTATAGTCACTTTGTTCAGTTGTCTGTAATCAATACACATTCTCATCGTGACATATTTCTTTTTCACGAACAATACCAGTGCACCCCAGGGCGAATAACTCGGTCTTGCAAAACCTCTGTCTGTCAATTCTTGCAACTGAGCTTTCAATTCTTTTAATTCTGTTGGAGCCATTCTGTACGGAGCTATCGATATCGGTGTTGTTCCTGGTACTAATTCAATACCAAATTCAACCTCTCTGATTAGTGGCAACCCCGGTAATTCTTCGGGAAGTACATTAAAAAATTCACAAATAACAGGTACAGGTTCAATCTTTGATTCAGATACCTTAGTATCTAATACATATGCAAGATATGCATCACATCCCTTTTTCATACATTTCTGAGCTAACATAGACGATATCACAGTAGGTAATTCACTCGAATCATCAAACTCAATCTGAAGAATTTCACCGTTTTGACATTTCAATTCGATAGTCTTTCGTCTACAATTCACAACTGCATCATGCATAGTCAGCTAGTCCATAACCAGAATCACATCAAACTCATCAAACGGTAGAAGCATCAAGTCAGCCCCAAAACAGTAACCCCGAGTCATCAAAGGACAATTCTTACAAATTTTATCAACTAACACAGATTTGCCTAAGGGGTTCGATACTTTAATTACAAACTCTGTAGACTCGACATATAAACTCTTTTTAAATACTAAATTCATACAGATATATGAATGGGTTGATCCAGGATCTATCAACGTAACTATATCAGTATCAAAAAGAGAAAAAGTATCGGTAATAACGTCTGGCGATGATGCCTCCTCCCGTGCACGGATAGCATAAGCTCGGGCTGGTGCTCGTGCCTCAGATCTCACAGCAGATCTCTTGTAGCACCTCGGTTACCACTCGTATTTCCTGTGTTTTGGGGTGGTCTCCCTCTAGTAGCCGTATTACTCACTTTCGTTGGTTGATCTCTTTCAACTATAGACTTTTCTAGACAGTCCCAGAGATAATGATCAAGAGATCCACATCTAAAACAAGCACCGCTCACTATTCTGCATTCACCATAATGTCGCTTGTTGCCTTTGCTTACATTCAGTACAACATTTCTAACACTACCCATGACCGGCAACAGATGTAAATCCGAGGTTTAGAGCTGAAATTTCTTGCATCTCTTTCTCTGATTGAAATCCCCGCAAAAGCAGTAGAACGAGGATGATATTCTTTAGATTTCTTTGATGCTGACTGATGTGATTTGCTCGCAAATATTTTTCTAAAGTCTCTAACCTCAGAATCGGCTTTTCTTTTCTTTTTGCTAAGCTCTTCGGCTTTGCAGGCTCTGTCAAATAGAAAAATGAACTCTTTCAACTCAAGAATCCCCACTAATAGTCTGATTTCTTCATTTAACCCATCTTCGAATATTTTACACATTATAGCCTCAGAAGAAACATATCCACGAGCATATTTGCTGAGTCGTACAAACTCTCTTTCATATTTTGTTACCGACATACAGCCTTGTTTCAATTCAAGAAAGTCCTTTCTTTTCTGATCAATGAACCTTTGGCTGATGCATTTCTTTCTAAATTCAACTTTAAAGAATTCCCAAGTAACTCTTTCTCGAGGAACTACGGATATCAAAGTATTCTACCACTGATACGCGGTGTCTCTCAACAATGATACAGCACATTTTAAACATTCTTAGGTGTGCATGATAGTTCGTCAAATACTCGAATCGTGTTCTCAAGCCACAACTCGACTCTCTCAGGATCGTTGCTAATAGTAGCTCTGAAGTCTTCAGCCTCGTGTTTCCGTATCTTATTAATAGGTGGCTTATTCATTCGCAAAGGATCCATACCTTGAGGAACTACAGGGATCGGTTGGGGAATAGGTGGGGGTGGAGGTTGTTGAGCAACCGGGTTTGTACGAATGCATTGTGTGAACCATTCGTTCATCATTTGGAAGAAGGCTTCTTTAGCCTCCCCAACCTGGCTACCTGTTACGGGTCTAGAGTCAGATGGCGCTGTCCCTTGCGCGAGAGCAGGCGCGTTACTCTCAACCTCATCAACTACGGCTCAATCAGGATCCATTTACTATATAAAACACATTTAAAAACGTCAGGAGTCATCACACTATCAAAGTTTATATATATATGGCATGTATAGCTAGACTCACATACGCTACGTTAGTCTTAGAATCGACTAAACCGTAGCTCTGATACCAATAAATGTAACACCCCTAACCTGTGTCCGTCGCCAGAGTAGGGTTATGAGGTATTACCGATCAATACACTTAATTTAACATATATAACCCATACATTTATGCATTCATATTCAAATACCATACAACACAATCATCTTGTCCCTCTATAAGGTCTACGAAGCCTTAAATATGCTTTAGAAGTGGTTCGGGACTAAACCGATAACATATTAAAATTTTGGAAACTTAGAAAAATTTCAACATTTCAGGGGTCACACGCCCGTGTGAATAGACCGTGTGCCTCACACGGCTAGTAGACACGCCCGTGTCTTAGGCCGTGTAGAAACAGGGCATACATACTGACTTGCATCACACGGCCGAGGACACGCTCGTGTGCCAGGCCATGTGAAAACTGAAGAGTATACTGACTTGGGTCACACAGCCAACCACACGCCCGTGTCTCTAGCTCGTGTGCCCTTCGAAATGGCCACACACGATCGTGTACCAGGCCGTGTCAAAACTGTAGGGTATACTGACTTATGCAACACGGTCAAGTCACACGGCCGTGTGCTAGGTCGTGTGCGATTTAGGGGGTATACTGACTTGTACCACACGGCCGGTCACACGCCCGTGTATGAGGCCATGTGGAGCATACTGACTTCATTTTAATATCAACACTAGGGGACACACGGCCGTGTAACATAACCGTGTGTCACACACGGCTGAGACACACGCTTGTGTCTCTACTCGTGTGGACAAAAATAGGCTATTTGCAAAGCCATTTTGCCACCCTATTTTCACATGCATACACAAGCATAAATGACAACATTTCATAACCTAATTGGCAGCCATTCCATAACAATTCATACACATATGATACCATTTCTTCCTACCTTTCAAATACTTAGCTAACATCATACATTTTTCATTCATAAGTCTACCATATATCAAAACACATTTGCATATCTTCTTTCCAATAACTATTTGCCAAAACATACCAAAATATAGTATCAAGTTTAACCAAATCCCATGGCTTAACTTATCCACAAAATGTACCAAAACCATAATATTAAGCAACCATATCTATCACCATTATAACTAGCCTATACATTTCATCTTTACAATTATCCACAAGTTCAAAAGTACCAATCGGCAATGTGATGTGTAACTCTGAGTACTTGTCCGAAACGAGCGAGCTAACGAACCTCTATAAAACATAGAAAAGGAAACAGAGTAAGCTTTATAGCTTAGTAAGCCCGTATAATTCAGAATTAAACTTACCATTTATACATAATCAATGCAACAATTAAGAAGTATTCAATTTAATTAACAAATGCCTAAACACAAACACCATATACATCATTTATAACATTTTACTTTCAATCATATAAACAACAATTCATTCGTATAAACAGTACTTTACCATATCACATAATTTATGCTCGTTGAACCTATTAGAATATCGATGGATACTCGGGTGATATACAGTACATATAAATCAGTAATCCATCAATTCCTTATCATTTACCGCTCTTTCAAGCTATGAACAGTAAGCTCCTCCTAAGCTGATGGACAAAAAGCTCTATTGAGCTGAAACGATAAGCTCTAACGAGCTGAAAACAGTAAACTCTTACGAGCTGATATATCGGTAAGCTGATACGAGCTGTGGTGAGTCTGCAACAAATGTAGGAGCTCGACCAAAACGGTAACCCTAGTGACATGTCACTCGTATCCTACGAATTCATACGGTTCAAACGGGTCTCGGTAATAATCAGTCCATATCAATTAAGCATTTGTATTCCAAATGTATCAAATACTCAATTATAAACATACATTTTAATTAATTACAAGTATTTAAAATTTCGATTCTAATTATATGAACTTACCTCGTATTGCTCGGATAAAAACTATCGGCTATTCGTCAATCTTCCCTTTTCCCCGATCTAAACTTGATCTCGGCTTTTCTTGATCTATATATTATCAAATTCAATACATTCAACATTCAATCTATTCAACTTAGTCTATAATTCATATTTTGGAAAATTTACACATTTGCCCCTATACTTTCATATTATTTACAATTTAGTCCTTATCACATAAAATTGCAAATTCATGAAATTTAGTTCCAACCCATGCCTAGCCGAATTTCATGGGGACTCCTAGCAGCCCATATCTTTCATTATTTCACATTTTTTAACCACCACATTTTACATTTTCACAATTTAATCCCTATTTTGCATTTTTGTCAAAAATCACTTTAAAAATTAGTTTAACTAATAAAAATTAATCAAAATCCATCATCAACCATCCAATTAATCAAACATTCAACAATGAAAACATGGCAAATCTTTAAAAATTTCAAAATCTAAGGTACGGTCTAGCTAGAATACGAAGCAACGATCCCAAAAACATAGAAATCATTAAAAACCGAATCAAAATCACTTACCAATTTGATTTCCAAATGACCGAACCCTAGGAAACAAAATTTTTCTTCTTTTTCTTCTTCAAAATTGGTTAAGTAAAGATGATAATGAGAAAATAGGTTTTTGTTTTATTAATATTAACATTAATTACTAATTTACCTTTATAACCTTTAAAAATATTAAAAATTACACCAATTGCCATGCTATCATCATCCACTAACCATAAATGGTCTATTTACCTCTTAAGAACCTTTAATTTAATGTTCTATAGCTATTTGACACTTTTAGCTAATAGAACACAAGTTTTACGCTTTACGCGATTTAGTCCTTTTTACCGAATTAAGCATTCAAACAGTAAAATTTCTTTACGAAACTTTCACCCAATAATACTATCATGTTTTAAAATTCAATAAAATAATAAAATAAATATTTTGAACTCATATTTTTGGTCCCAAAACCATTGTTCTGATTTGACCCAAAAACGGGCTGTTACAAATGAATTAGTTTCAATGTGGTTAAGATAAGGTATGTTATGAATTGGTAATTGACTAGATGTTTATGAATGAAAAATGGTCAAATATGCATATGTATAGGTAAGTTTATATACTTACTTTTGGGGTGCCTTATATGGCATATTGGTTGAATGGATTTAGTCATTTCAATTGGTCAATTCATGCATGTTTTGGTAAGGTTTTGAATATTTGAAGTTGTGCTAAAAATGCTTTTAGGTACATGTTTGTGTTGGTGATGGAAATGGCCTGAATTTGGCCAATTTCATGTCCACACGGCTTGAGACACGGGCGTGTGACTTAGCCGTTTGTGCGACACGGCTGTGTGTCCCCTGTAGGTTTTAAGGCATACAAGTTAGGCAGTTATACGGCCTAGCACACGGCCTGGCACACGAGCATGTGAGGCCATTTCGAGAGTTACACGGCCTAGCACACGGGTGTGTGGCTTGGTCGTGTGACCCAACTTCGACAGTTACACGGGCACGGATATGGGCAGAGACACGATCGTATGTCCGTATTTCAATTGTTACACGGCCTGAAACACGGGCGTGTGACCCCTGCAGTTCAAATTTTCTAACTTTTTCTTGAACTTTCTGAATGATTCCAATTTAGTCCTGAATTGTTTCTAAAGTGATTTTAGGGCCTCGAAGGATCGATTAAGGGACGATATGCATGTAGATGAACGATTTATGCCATGTTTATGTTGAGGTACTAAATGTATGTTTTAAAGTTACGAAATTATGATAATACTCCGTAACCCTATTTCGGCGACGAATATAGGTTAGGGGTGTTACAGTCCGTTCACAACTCATTGAAAATTTTATTTAAAAAGTTTAAGTCTAATTCTAGTACTAAACCTTTGGAACAACCCACATTGCCTTCACTTTGGAGCTTAAAAGCTCAACAGACATACTTAAAGAAAATGCCTTGTGATGGATCACCCGATTTGTCACCCTCCTCGCTAACCCGAGAATTATTTATCTGCAAGGTAAAGTAAGTGGGTAAGCTTGGGAAAGCTCAGTGAGTAGACTTACATACAACACAAATATATACACACTAAACATGTTAGTATTTAAACATATTTTAACAATTCACATATAAAATGGTGAATACTCACAATCCTATGGCATGCCAATGATATCCAACGGTTTCAAGTGTTCACATTGCCAACATATCTAATTAATCACATTTTATTACGCAATATAATTGGATTGCATTACTGTTGAGCTCACACTTAGCATTCCACAATAATATAATTTTGCACTAATCAAATCTCACAATATCATAAATCTCATAATTCACTTACGGCTTCGTGCATACATAAATGCACATTATCAATAAAATTCACATGTTATAAATCTATATTATTATGCCCATTCGCAAGCATTACATGATCATATACGAATATATATTACATATATATACATACCTATTTAATAACCTGTCACGTCAAATTTTAGCATACATTAAAAGTCCCCTAAATTTATATATTATATAAAACCATGCCCATAATTAGAGGTGTTCATGGGCCGGGCCCAAAAAATGGGCCTAAATTTTTTCCCAAGTCCGACCCGTATAAAAATACTAAAACCCGGGCCTGGCCCAGCCCGCCCGTATTAATTTTTTATATTATTTTATATAATTTTTAAATATATATAATACATCAAAAATACTAAAAAAATCAAAATAAATATTTCCCAACAAATTGAAAATAAATTTTAAAAAAATATGTAGACTTAAATAACACTAAGATAGATGTAACTTAACAAGCAAATACCTCTAAAATAATAATAAAATTAACAAATGCCTTTAAAATAATAACAAAATTAACAATAAAATAAGTTTTATACAATATTCAATCAATAACAACAAAATAGTAGCAACATAATAGTAATATGGTAGCAAAATAGGGAGAAAACAACAAGAAAATAACATTCAAAAATAAAAATAAAAATAGCAGATTTTTTTTGTCATTTAGTGAATTCGGGCCGGGCCGGGCCGGGCCCGAGCCAAAAATACCTTACCCGAGGCCCGGCCCATTGTTTTAAACGGTCTTATTTTTTGTCCAAGCCCATTTTTCGGGCTTATATTTTTGCTCAAACCCTTCCAAATTTTGGTCGGGCCACCTCTACCCATAATTATATATAGTATATACAATAGAACCATGCGTGTATATATATTATATTATATTATATTATATTATATATATAACATCAAAATCCATTAATATATATTATATAAAATAAAGCCATGCACATATATTATAAAAAATAAAGCCATGTATATATATATTATATATGTATAATCACCCACTTATGTATATATATATATATATATATACAACCCCACTCATATATATATTACCAACTCCCTCATTTATATATTATATATATAACACCCACTAATATATATATTGTATATACAATAAATCCCATGTATATATATTATAACTTCATGCATTTTGCACTATTAAAATCACACAGTGTATATACTCAACCAAAATTGCAAGGATCTGCATAAGGAAGAAGTCAAGGTTCGCATACCATAGGTGGTGATTCGCAAGCCACACTTTGACTTTCTAGATTTCGCAATTCATGCTAAAACACGGCATACAAATACATTCAACTGTAGTTCACCATGGCTTGTCGAACTAGACAACTTTATGCTTGCCTTTATTTCGATTTGTTGAGGCTCCACTAACGTTTTCAGCTTCGCACAAAAATATACATATTTCTAAGCATTCAAAAACAATCTAGCTTACTCTCTTTATGTTCATACAATGGCTCTCCACTCACACATACTTATTCGACTTATTTCGTATAATCTATTTCGCTGAATTTCTTCTCTCTTTTTTTAATTTAATTAAATCCTTAATTTCTACCTCCTAACCCCCTAACTTGTGCCTAATTATATATTTAAGCCAATAATTTAATTCAATTTTACTAGACACTACTTTACTCGAAAAATCACCATTCATCCTCATTCTCAAAAGACAACCATTTAATTCATGCAAATACTTAAAGATTTTGATAAATTGAATTTTTAAATCTTTTAATCTTGTCAAAATATACTAGAAATCATTTTAAAAACATCTATTGGCTCTTTATTATGAGATTCACCATTTTTATTCAAAAGATAACTTTAAAAACCATGGATCTTTAATTTTCTTGCTTAGATCTATGAAAATTCAAATTAAAAACACCTAATAAAAATTAAATACATAAGAAAATAATATATTTATCTTTAACTCGAAAACCTCCATCAATTTGTACCAATTGAACAAAAATGAGCTAAGTTTAGGTGAGAAATTAGAGAAGAAAGAGTGATTTTCTTGAAAAATTGAAAGAATAAAGAGTGTTTGGATGCTAAGAAAATATAAGAGATGCAAAAAATTTTGAGAGAAAATTTTCTAATCTAGATCTAACAAATTTTAAAAATGAAAAAGAAATGGAGAAAAACAAAATAAAAATACACGACGATGGGTGTGGCTTTTTCCAACTAACCATTTGAAAAAATGGGCTATTTTCCCTATAAGTCCTCCCCTATTCTTTCTTGTTCTAATAGCTCTCCTTTTAACCACTAATTTTTAATTTACATATTTAACCTCTACATTAACCACTATTTCAAATTAGTCTTTATTATTATTATTTGTTACTAATGCTTGATTATTAATACCATAATTATTTAATTTAATTAGTATTTTACTATTATTAACTCATTATTTATATGACACAGAATCCGATTTTTCTCTCAACCCATAATCTAATGTCTAATTCTACTAACCCGGTCCTTTGGATGTGACACAACATGCAACCCAGCCCTGTGTGAGAGGCGTCGCTGTATACCACAAACTCCTTCCCTGATTATGGTTGAATCAACACATGTGGTTTAGTGAGGATCGTCTTAAGCTTGTCGATGGAAAATTTAATACCGAAAAGTTAATTCAGTGTTAAGGATTTTTATTGTTGGGCTTTTTAGTTAGTGGATACTAATTGGGCTTGGATTGAATAAAAAAGAAATGAATAATTAAGTAAATTGAAGCATAAAGATTGATTTGTAAAAGGGTTAGAATTGGAGGCTTTTATGACATCATTTAACCAAAAGGTTTAAAAGTTTGCTTTCATGCGTGAAAAAAAAAACTGGGGGTGCTTATTTTCATTGTTCTCACGCACGCCCTTTTCCTTTTTCATTTCACTCTTTTGTTTAGCACCAAATCAAAAGTCAATTTAACAAAATTGAATTTAAGTTGTCGAAATCAAATTTCAAATTTCTCATATTCTCAAAATATCGAAAATTCAAAAAAGAAGAAGAAGAAGAAGAAGAAGAATCCGAATCTAGCGGTAAATTTTTTGTTTTAGTCTAAAATCAAACTTCTTACCTGGTCAAAATCAGTTTCGCTTCATTAGCGACCATTTTTGGATTTGTTTCGTGTATTCTTTTAGGTATTGGGCAGCCAACTTTGATATCATGAAATCTTTCATTTATTTTTTAATTGTTCGTTATTAGCATATTTTTTAAATTGTTTTAATACTTTTAATAAGTATGATTTTTGTTAATCGGTTCATTATTTATATTTTTTTATGTTTTAATTTATAATAATTAAATGATTGATTGAGTGGGTTGCTCTGGCGATCAATGTGACTCTCCGGATCTGACCGAATGTCTAGTTTGGGTCTGGAATGTTACAATCATGATATCAGAGCTACAAGTTTAGTCATGAGTTTGTATAGATAGAGAGTTTAGTGTACATGCTAAATAAGAAACTTTGAATTGCGATTTCTAAATTGTGTGAGACTCTGATGTTGTTTTACCTTACTTTTGAATGGATTCGACATATGTTTTATTCTGATTCTGAATATAAAGAGTGAAGATTATTTTGAAGTTTTCAATCTTTTACAGATACTTTTCAACAAATCATTAAATGTTTTCTTAAAACTCTTATTTTTATTTTTATTTTTATTCCTTATTAAATGTTTTGGACAAAAATTTCGAAGACCAACTTTTTGTAGGAAGAGAGAATTGTACAGCTTCAAAAAAAATTTGTATCGAATTTCATGAAATTTCGATAATATATCGTAAGGTGTATTGGGAATTAAATTTTTCGGTGAGGAATTTAATACTAGAAAGTTAATTCAGTGTTAAGGATTTTAATTGTTAGCCTTTTGTTAGTTAATGAGTATTAATTGGGCTTGGATTGAATTAAAAAGAAGAGAATTTTGGTTCAGGGTAATCACCCTTAGGACTGTAAATTAAACGAGTTTGAACGAAAAAAAATTCTATTCATGTTCGTTTGCTTATTTTTAAACTTGTTCGTGTTCAGTTTGTATTCGTTAAGAATTTCAAATTTTTTGTTCATGTTCATTTATTTAAAATTATGTGTGTTCATGTTCGTTTGTTTAATGTTCACGAACATGTTCATTTAACTTAATCTAACATGTTCACGAACATTAAACAAACATGTTCATGAACATATAATTGAACATGTTCATGAACAATATTAATGAATAATAAACAAACAAACAAACAATAAATACATACAAATATTATTTTAATATTTTTATAAGAAAATATCATTAATAAATAAACGAGTCAATAAACGAGCTTATAAACAAGCCAATAAACGAGCTTGTTCGTGAACATAAACGAACTGAACACACCTTTGTTCGTGTTTGTTCGTTTATTAAACGAATATAAAAATTTTGTTCATACTCATTTATTTAGTTTTGTAAACGAACATAAACAAACGTTATACGAACAGATCATTGAACATTTTGTTCATTTACACCCCTAATCACCCTACATTGAATAGCCTATTCAATTAGGTCCATTATTTTCATTTATTTTGTTCATTGTTTTCACGGTATGGATGATTCTCATTACAATGCTATTCAACAGCCCACCCTCTGAATGTGCAATTCAAAGTAACCCCTAATAACTTTTTCTTTTTCCAGTAAAAAATGTCATTTGTTTCTCAGATCAAACTTTTTTTTCTTTCATTGATAAACTTCTGAGCACACCTTAAACGGGAGAGATACAAGAGGCTCTTAGGCCTTCAATACAACCTGGTATGAAATCCAAGAAAAGCTATACCCAAAAAAAAAAAATCAAACAGTTGTACCAAGCCCTTGATGATCATATCCCATTACAACAAAAAAGGGAAGATGTTTGCATCAAAACAAACAGCCTTTAGGGAGATCTCCATAAAGCAAAACTGCCCAAGAACCTAGTAATGAGCATAGTAAAGCCGATCAAACTCGCATGCATGTTGAGGGGAGTTCTTAATGTAAGAACCGTAAAAAACAAAGTTCAATATAAAACTTTAATAAACCAGGATCTGTTATGTCAAATTATCAAGAATAAATCAAGAACAAAACTAGATGCAAAAACATACCTGAATCCATTTATTTCTTAAAATCTTCGGATCTTGTGATTTCGATCTTCCAAATTAGCACACAAGTAATTTAGAGAAGGTGACTCTCTCTTTTCTAAAGAATGGATATTAGAAAAGTTATGTATGTGTAATTTGGGGACTGTAACATCCCCTAACCCTAATCCGTTGTCAGAACAGGGTTACAGAGTATTACCAGACTTTTTAGGTTAAATGCAAACATTTCATGTCATTTAACATACATATTAGAAACTAATCATAATCACTCATATCGTCCCTTATATGAGCCATCGGGGCCCAAAATACACGTTAGAAATGAATCGGGACTAAACCGGAAACTCCAAGAATTTTTCACAAAATTTCAAAATTTTTCCTTGGTGCAGGGGACACATGCCCGTGTGGCCAGGCCGTACGGCTCAGGCCGTGTGGGCATTCGAAGTAGGGCACACGGCCGTGTCCCAGCCCGTGCCCTTGCTCGTGTAACTCTCTAACTTGGGTCACACGGCCAAGCCACACGCCTGTGTGCTAGGCCGTGTGAGCATACAAATTTATGAAATTAAGGTGCAGGGGTCACACGGCCAATCCACACGCCCGTGTGCTAGGCTGTGTGAAAATACCTGGGCATTCTGTTTCTAAATTTTAAGGATACAGGGGACACACGGCCAGACCACATGTCCATGTGCTTAGCCGTGTGTCATACACGGCTGAGACACACGCCCGTGTCTCTACCCGTGTGGACGAAATTAGGCCATTTTAAGGCCACATTTCTCACCCATTCTTGTTTTCAACCTAAACACCTCAATTTCATACTCATAGGCCATAACAAGACCTTCAATACAACCAATTCTTAGCTCTAAAAATGTCATATTATCACATATATCCTAACATTCTAATCTATCACATTAATCAATTCACACATTTGATTACTTACAACAACCATATTTTACCAACTCATTCACCAACATGACTATAATTTATTCATCAATTCACACACCCAAACATATATCAAGCATGATAAGACTACACATACATATTTAAGTTATTTATGTGAACAAAGCATCATTCATAACATTTATACAAGCTAACTTTGATCAAATACACACCAACCTTATACATGCCATATAAACCATAGTGTAAGTTTCAGAGACTACCGGAATGAGCTGGATAGTGTGACTTGTTGTGCTGATCCGATCTCCCGACTTCACTATAATCTAAAAAGACATTAAACAACACAAGTAAGCTTAATGAAGCTTAGTAAGTTCGATATGTTAAACATAAATCTTACCGAACCTACTATAACAAATCAATTAAGTAAATCATTCAATGTACACTTCCTGCCAATCACAACCCCAATTGATGAATACATTTATTTCAAATCAATTCCAACATTAAATAACAAATCTTCCAATTTCAGTTTTATAAATCACTTACCAAATCTTACCAAATCGGAGAACGGCTTACGGATAAGAGTACATTGTTTTCAGAAGCCCAAAGGCTGAATAGAAGCTCATGAGAGCTAAACAGAAACCCATAAGGGTTGAACGGAAGCTCGTAAGAGCTAAACAGAAACCCATATGGGTTGAACGGAAGCTCGTAAGAGCTGAACGGAAACCCATAAGGGTTAAACAGAAGCTCAAAAGAGCTGAACAAAAACTCATATGAGTTAAACAGAAGCTCGTGAGAGCTAAATGGAAAGTAAACACGAAAGTTCGCAACAAATGCTGAATCTCGGTTTACTTGGGTAATTTGCCACATTTTCCTCTGATGCCGTCAATTCGGCAAATGTCGAATGTACTCAAATCCCGCATTCCAATCGTTTTAAACGTTTAATTTAAATTCATAATTTTAACAATATTTCACTTCCAACAATAGATATGAATAAACATATAATACCATTCATTAATTCAATATATATATATTAAAGTTTAACCATACGAACTTAACTGTATTGAATTGTAATATTTGCAGAAGTTCAGGGACTATTCCTCTAATTTTCCTTTTTCACAAGTGTCTACGGGCTCTTGATCTAAAATATAAAATTACTCATTCATTAGCATATATTTCAGTTCCATTCACTTCACAATTAATACCCCTTAATTTTTCAAATTTACACAATTGCCTCAACTTTTACAACTTTTACAATTTAGTCCCTTCACTAATTAGTCTATCAAATGAACTAATTTTTCTCAATTGATAATTTATCTAAATATTCCAAGCTATCATACAGCCCTTGATAAATAGAAATTTAATACCAAACCCTAATATTTAACCTTTTCACAATTTGGTCCTAAAATCAACATCTAACAAAATCACTATGTAAAATCATCATACAACAAAATTAAAGCTCTAAATCCATGTTATTTCATCAAAAACATATAATATTCATCAGTGGTAACTTTCAAAATTTCCAATAAAAAAAAAAACTAATGAAATAGCTAGTTAATCAATTGAGTATGTTAATCAATCTAAATGGCCAGGTATGAATTAACTTCTTACCAATTTAAAATAAGGTAAGCAAGTAACTCAGTTATTTATTACAAATTGTATGTGATACAAATGAAGTTTATATATATGATTGTAATATGTGTTCTCGGTTTTATAAATGAATGATATGAATATTGTGGTTTTGGTCTTTTAATATGTGCATACAAGACCAGGTATATTCGGCCACATGGATAGTTTGTGTATGTGATGCTATATTATAATAATTGAGCTTGAGTATATGAATGTTTATACATTTGGTTATATAATGACATTTTGATTTTGGAAGGTTGGATTATGAGTAAATATTTTGATTATATAAGCATTCAGTTAAAGAGAAATTGTTCTATGAATTTATATGTTATATAGGTATGGAATTGAAAGCTTGAAATTAAATGTGATTACAAATGTACAAGTTGAATTATTTGATTTAAATGATTTAGTATTGAAATGATATTAAGCATTAATTGTTTAATTTGCTTAAGGCTTACTAAGCTAAAGTAGCTTACTTTGTGTGTTATGTTTATTCTGTTTTATAGATTTTTTGGACTCAAGTTCCAAGCTCGGGGATCGTCAGCAAAGTTCATCACACTATCGACTGTTTCGGTACTTTTATAAATTGAAATCAGACTTATGGCATGTATAGGCTAGCCTTGGAATTAGATTATTTTGAAAGTGTTTGTATATAAAGCCATGCGAAAATGGCGTAACATATTAGTTTGAATTTGTTTTGTTTAGTTGAGTTTGAGTATGTTTGATTATGATGTTTTGTGCTATGGATAAATGATGTTTATGTTAGGTATATATATATATATATATTTGAATATGGTGAATGAGTATAGATTAAAATGAGTGTGGTTCGGCTATCATATGTCAAGGAAAGTATAAATGCGAATTTGAGTAATATTGTTATATGTTAAGTTACGGATAAGTTGTGGTTTATGAAATAGACTTGAGATGTTTTAACTTGAATTGATTAAAGTATAATAACAGTTGACATTAAATAGAGCATAATTATTAAGGTTGTTTAATATTAAGTTTAAGATTATGAAATGACCATATGAATAGTGATTTTTATTTTAATAAATAAAATAGTTAGATATGAGTTAGTTTGTGACTTTGTTAATGTGTTTTAATTATTAAATAGTCTTTATATTATATTTGATGTTTATTATAGGGGTATCAAATAGTAATTTCGGGTTATTTTAATATTTGATGATTTTTGAATGATTTAATTTCTATATATATGTTCATAAATATCCAGAAGTTGTGTTTTGTTCGGTAATACTCCGTAACCCTATTCTGGCGACGGATACGGGTTAGGGGTGTTACAATATCCTTTAGCTACAAGATGCGCCTTATACCTCTCCACATTACCATTTGCATCCCTCTTGGTTTTAAATATCTATTTATAACCAATCCATTTTGCACCTTCAGGTAATGGGACAAGTTCCCAAACTTTATTTTATTGCATAGACTTATACTCTTTTTGCATGACATCAATCCATTTTTGAGAATTAGAACTTTTCATGGTTTGACGAAAGTTGATTGGATCATTTTCCATCATTCCATTATCATCCTCATTTACTTAGAGAAATACAACATAATAATCTAAAATATCATTTCTCTTCTCTCTCGTAGACCTCCTTAATAACACTTGTTCTTAAGGTTGTTGAGTTTGTTCTTCTAGAAAAATTACCTCATCTTTAATAGGGAGTTGTTTAACATTGTCTTGTTTAGGTTTTAGATTCACTTATTTATCAATGATAGGTATGAGAACCTAAACATCGTCAAATGTGATAGCAAAAACTGAGTTAGTATCCAACTCCTCCTCAAAAGCAATGTCTCTAACCTTATTTCCCCCTCTAAACTTAACATCCTCAAAAAAAATATTGCAGTTCATGTCTAAAAAATATTCCTAATTGTGGGATCATAAAACTTATAGCCCCTAGATCGCTTAGAATAAATAATAAAACATCTGTTTACTGTTTTGGAGTCCAATTTCTTTTCATGTGGCCTATAAGGCCTTGCATCAGTTGGATATCCCCAAATGTGAAAGTGTTTTAGACTAGGCTTTCAACCTATCCAAAGCTTATAAGGTGTTTTTGCAGCTGCTTTAGTGGGTACTTTATTTAGAATGTAAGTTGTTGTGTTTAGAGGCATTAGCCAAATGAGCACTTTTAGACTTATCATGTTTTAACTTTTCTTCCTCTCACACACAATGAGAAATGAGCTTATTTAGAGTTCATTTCTCCTTTTGACAGTTGTAACTAATTTTAAATTAGTTAAACTGTGCAGGAAGCGATACCAAAACCATAAGAATAAACAATTCCTCAAAAAGCTCGATCTTATGTGCCTTAAGTCTTGAAGTAACATGGAACATATCCATAATGTAGTCCCTCACATTTCCTTGACCCTTGTACTTCACAGACATCAAAGAAGTCAGAAGTGATTTCATCTCAACTTTATCGCTTTTGGAAAAACGTTTCTCAATTTCGTTAAGGAAACCCTTGGCCTGAGTAATCTTTTCAGATGCTGTGCCCCTAAAGGCTTCTAGAATGTTGTGCTCATGATCCGTTCGACTCATGCAGTTTGAACAATCCCACCTCTCAACATTCATTTTAGCATCAAGGGTGCTTGCTGCAATGAGAGGTGCAAGTTGTTCTTTCCTTAGTACAAGGTCTATGTCCATACAACTAAGCATTATAAGTAAGTGCCTTTTATATTCCTTGAAATTAGTCCCATGAAACATGGGTATAGAATTTATATTAGCAGATATTGTGGCAGCAGAAGATAAACTAGCTGAATATAGAACAAAATAGATAAAAACAAGCTCACATGAATATTCATAAGTAAAAAATAAATTCAAAATAGTGGTTAATCCCATCTCAAGATATCAAACGCAACATTAATATCAAGTCTTTGGACAATAATATTAACAGTAAGCGATACTCTTGTTGTAGCAATCAAACATTGATAATAAATTATGTCAAATAATAAATCAATCTTTGGACTAACTTATTGCTCACATAAAGTACCTTATAATTGTTACACATTTATCACCACAAATGTCGTTGAAATGCTGTCAGATATTAACTTACATTTGGGTATCACAAAAAAATATAATCATCTTGATATTTTAAATAAACTAATCTATGCAAAAGAGGTCACTTTGGTGGCATTTTGTTTCAACTAATCTATTTAAAATATTAGACATTCTTAATTAAATATCAAAGCAAAAATCTGAATTTATTTGTTTCAAAATATTTCAAAATTAAACCAAAATAATTTGAATAAAGTAAATCCCATCTCAAGATATCGGACACTCCATTAATATTTCATATTTGGACAAAAATATTAACTTGTAAGTGATATCTTATTGTAGTAATCAAAGACTGTCAATAAAAACATGTCGAACAATAAATCTTTCTTTAGGCCGATTTATTGCTCACATGTAAAATCGAATAATCGTCATATGTTTATTACCACAGTTGCTCATGTAATTTTGTTAAATATTAACATTCCTTTAGGTTGATCAATATTAACATAACTTAAGTTACATATACACAACCTTTTATATTTTAAAATAAAATAATTTTTACAACAGAGGTCACTTTAGCAACTTATTGTTTCAACTAAGTTATTTTAAAAAATATATAAACATACCAATATTCAAATTTAATATTTCCATAATAGTCAGAGGTCAAAACTAAAATTTTTTATCACGCTATGATTTCCGAAATAACCCAAAATAAGGTTGTCTTAATGCCACCATCAAAATCGAAAACCTTAATTTTGACTGGTTTAATTAAAAAAATGATGAATTAGTCATAGAACGAAATCCTTTCACCGACTAGACAATCCCATCATTACAATGCCATGACTAATGCTTAAAAAAACATAATTCATTTAGATTTACACTAAAGCATCCAACATCAAAATTCCCAGAAAAGAAAAACATGGAATATGAAAATAAACAAACCACAATAGAGCATGCTCTGAGAGAAAAATAGATGCAAAATTGGTAAACAAAAGTCAACGAAACAAAGAAACCAAAGAAAAATTCCAACAAAAACTTAAATTCCCAAAATATGAACATCATGTTTTATGAATTACTCACTTACCATATGCAAATCATAGAGAAAAAAAAAAAAAAAAAAAAAGTATGAAAATAAGAGACCAAATAAGGTAGACCACCCAAAGTCCCAACAATAGTATATTTATCAAAGTTAAATATTAAAAAATCAACATCATAATAAATGGCATATCCCACAATTCAAACTATAGATCATATCATCATAATCTAACCAAATATTTGAAACCATAAAATATCAAAACTAAATATTATAGAACCAAACTCTTTAAACACATATCATGATCAACATTAATTTGCATCAAAACAATGCCCATCAAACCAATTCGACCAAAATTTATAATCGTACGGTTAAAATCAATCTCAATTCATGCAAAATAAAATCATGCATTATTCCCTTAAATTCTAATTCTCAATTAAAACTATAAATGCGGAAATTGAAAAGTAACCAACCCTAAATCTATAAACAATGGAATCATAAGAGATCATTTCTTTATTTTCTGAAATATTAAAATCAGAGATCATTGAAAATTAAAATTAAGAGAAAAAAGAACACAAAATATTCTTAGTCGAACAACATAGAATTAAATATCTTAATAGATATTGTTCTTACTGGTATCTTTCAAATTCTTTTCTCTCATTCCTTAAAAATACACATCAATTATCTCAAAATTAGATGATAGAACAACCCTAACGCAGGAACCCTAAAGTTTCCAATCATGTAATGGAGAAAAAATATAGATTAATTAACAACCATTTTCAAGTCGGAAGCAACAATTTGAAACAATAATATTAACGAAGCAATCAAATAAATTTTCAAAGAGATTCTTAGCCATAGTAATTATGCTCAAATTGATAATATATTCAATTATGAATATACAATCCATCTATATTCATAAAACCCTAAAATTTTAACATAAACCCCAAAAAATTAATATCTTTATAATTGGATCACCAAATCCATAAAATCTGAAGAATGAATTATTCCATATATAATAAAAAATAACTCATTTTCAATGATTTGACATGATCAGACTCTGATACCACTTGTAAGAACCGTAAGAACAAGATCTAATATAAAATTTTAATAAATTAGGATCGGTCATGTCAAATTATCAAGAATAAATCAAGAACAAAACTAGATGCAGAAATATACGTGAATCCATTGATTTCTTAGAATATTCGGATCTTGTGGTTTTGATCTTCCAAATTAGCACACAAGTAATTTAGAGAAGGTGACTCTCTCTTTTCTAAAGATGGGATGTTAAAAAAGTTATGTATGTGTAATTTGGGGACTATAACCCTAATATATAACTTTTGCATATTAGCTCTAATTTCTAATCAACCCATCATCAATTAGGAATTAGTTATTAGAGTATCTACACATATTTGATCCATACTTTATTTATTAATTGAAGCCTAATAAACACTAATCAAATTATATCACTTTTAATTTGGGCTAAACTTTTATGATAGTAAATAATAATATGTAATTATTCTTCTTTTATATGTGATGTCTATATTTTTTTTCTAACACTTGATTTCTACGGATAGAAATTCAATACTTGTAAAAATATTCACCCAAACCACACCAACCATGAAAAAATTCAAGAGAAGCCAGATCTAATACTCTAATGCTTGGACTATATGAAGGAGAAGGTAAATGGAGATATGAAGATCCGAAATTGGTGAACGAATTGGACTTAGAATGATGATGATAAAAATTGAGATAAAGAAAAAGAGTAAGGTGATGACGAAAAATGATAAAAAGTGAGAATGGATGAAACAATTTTATATAACTTAACTACTTATAAATTATATCATAGATTATCAAAATAAAATCATTATTATAATACTAATATATTAAATTATTATTTTATTAAGATATTAACATAAATTACTAAATTATTTTATAGATTAATAAATATTAATTATAACTGCATTTTTATATTTTATTAAATATTAGAATAATTTTAATATATCATTAAAATATTATTTATTGAAGTTAAGAGTAAATTTTTCATTTTATACATATTTCTTTGTATATCTTTAACAATAATTCAACGAATCAAACAACGTAATATCATTAAAAATGTTTATTCATCCTTCGTTCTATTCCCACCCTCTTCAATTAAGTGATTTATTCCATTCTTCCTTTACTATTTTTAGTGAACCAAACGCGGCATACATGTTTTTATTTTCATTCTTCTTACCTACACGGTTCCAAAGAAACTTGTTTTTCCCTTTTTTCATGTTCATTTTTTTTTTAAAATCCTTTCTTTTGTTTAGCACCAAATCAAAAGTGGGAAACATGTTTTCTTCATTTTTAGAGTGATTTCAACATAATAAAAGTTTATTTTAAGTTGTTGAAATCAAAATCCAAATTTCCCATATTCTCAAAATTCTGAAAATTTAAAAAAAAAAAAAGAGGAATCTGAACCTAGCGGTGAGTTTTTTATTTGAATCATGTTTGTAGAATAGTGTCAAAGTTCTTAGATGGTCAAAAACAATTTCATTTTTTTACTAATGATTATTTTTGTTAAATTTATACTTTCATCAATTGACTATTTTC
The DNA here is from genome assembly GCA_025698515.1 of Gossypium sturtianum. Classification (NCBI taxonomy): domain Eukaryota; kingdom Viridiplantae; phylum Streptophyta; class Magnoliopsida; order Malvales; family Malvaceae; genus Gossypium; species Gossypium sturtianum. Next base: position 30,707,957 of record CM046948.1, read on the forward strand.
TGAAAATTTATTTCTAATTACTCCTTTAATAATTGATTAAATACCTGGTAGAGCTAGTTGGAAATTCTTTAGATATAGCCGACATGCTATAGAGTGTAGGGACCCATCATTGTTTTACTATTCATTGTGTGGATTGCCTTGAGCATCCGAGAGTATTGTTGTGTTTTTTGCATTTGGTGTGATGGTTGACAATTGATTAAGTCACATTTATCGCACAATAGAGTATTGCCATTGTGGGCGCTTGCGTCATTTTCATTGATCATTTGGTGTTCAGTTAGACACTTGTGTGCCCAAACATTTTTCGCTTTTGTGTTACTTGGGCAAAATGATTAAATGAACTTGAACATTGAATCAAAACACTATTTCTATTTATTGAATGTCTTGATAATGTTTCATTGTTATTTTAAATGTCATTTGGTGGTTGATTTATGATTGTACTTTGTTTTTGAAAATTGCTATTAAATTTGACTTTCACTCATTGAGTTATTGCATAAATATATGTATTTGTATTTGATGAGAATGCTTTTATTTTAACTATACACATTGGTAGTTTAAAATGTATTGGATCACCACTGAGTTATAAAAAGTTCAACGGTCGAATTTTTAATTCTGTGCGCATGTGATACTTGGACCAAAGAGTTCGTGGGTTCATGATCGAGCAACATCTCCAAAGAGTCTCCACAATTCCATATTATGTAAAGACGGTTTTCACTTAGCTTAGCATTGACATGTACTTAAGTCCACCAGATTAGTTAGTCATTTTTTTATATTGGTTAATTGACGAGGTTTTGATTGAGTTGTGTTAATTAAATTTAATATTTTTAATAAGCATAATTTTTGTTAATCGATTCATTATTTGTATTTTTTATGTTTTAATTTGTAATAATTGAATGATTGATCGAGTGGGTCGCTTTGATGACCAATTTGGCGCTTCATATTCGATCAGACGTTTAGGTCAAGTTTGGGGTGTTACAAGGGCAAATGGGAGACTATTAGGATCTAGTGCTCTTAGTGTAGTTGTTTCGTTGTATATGGTTGTAATTTTTGAACAAATTGATTTAATGAAATTCCATCATTCACATTATTATCTTTTGTGTTTCTCCACAATGGTTTTTGCATGTAAAGCAAAATGTATAAGCATATATTGGTTCATTGGTTACCTAACTTTTAATAAATATTAAGTTGTATCATGTGGTTTGATCATAATGTGAGAAAATAACTTATATTAGTAGGTAATCTAAAAGGTCCATAGTATGAAGAATTAAAATTGAGCAAATTGATTCAAGGGTCTATTATAATGTCTATCAAGTCTAATTAGGGAGATACCTTGTCTTATGTATCGAAGTGGATGACTCACAGAAGATAGAGACATAAATGTGATTGTCTGGATTGATAGTATATCGAACATGACCAAGTTGAAGTTATCTTAGATCCGTTTATGGATTTATTTACTTGTGACGCTCATGGTGTGACTTTCCTCAATCCCGAGTAAGTGGCGTAAGTGACTAACCATGCGTGTGTGACTCGTATACTTTGATGTATTGAAAGCTTGAGTTCAATTGGTAATAGAGCCGAAAGTTGGTATGTTGGGTATACGACTTTTGCAGGGCATGACTTCATTATTCATAGCCCAAGAAAGGGTAAATGGTATTCTCTCATCGGAATTACATGGTTGATGGAAAAGTAACATGACCATGAGTAATTTTTCTAGGAAAAATTATTTAATTACTATGTGTTAGTATTTGACTTTTTCATGAAGGAAGATGTAATGGTTACCATGGAATAAAATATGATCATGTTGGGTGAATGGAATTAACGCAAAGAGATTAGGGAGATCCTATAAGGGTAACACACATATGACAAGATCATTGGACAGGCAAAAAATAAGTTGCTTTCGTAATGTTATATAATAAGAGAGAGTTTAGTCATGGTACTATTAATGGATTGACTCCATCACTAAACAATGTTGCAATTAATAGATGAAGAGTCGAAACTTAATTACAAATTATTTGAGCCTTAATTATATATGTCCAATCGGTCCCTCTTCTAGCTTAACACGACCTCTTACATATTGCATTTGAACCAATATATTGAATGAATGAAAACAATGAATAGTGAAATAGTTCATATGTATCACTATTTGTAGCGAATGCATTTTCTCGCTAAGTACAAGAAATAACTTAGAGATTAAATTAATTTCATTAAATTATTATTTAATTGATTATAACTAAATAATTTGAATTCGAAATGGAAATTAATAGTCATCTCAGTTTTATTAAATAGGACAATCAAATTTACTTACTTATAGATTTTAGTACGATAAAGTCGTTATAAATGTAATGGAATTAGAATTAGATTGAAAAAATAATTTAGGAAATTGAATTAGTTAAATAAATAAGTAAATAATATTTTGAGAATGAAAAATTGGTTATCGAGTTGGATGAATTTATATGAGTTGGTTTAAATATCAGAAAACACATATAATTGTATCTAGTACATGAGGCATGCCCAATAAGCTCATTATACATGTAATGGGCAACAACCCTAGTTCCCAGAAATAGGTGCCGCCTATAGCATAATATTAATGGGACTATATGTATTTTCTATTAAAATATTATTGTTTTGTTACCTCTTGTTTAACTAGAAATCTTCCTATAAGTAGGGACTATGGGTTTGGTCAAAATAGACAATTATTGAGCATAGTTACTCAGTCAGAATCTAGTGAGATTTATTTATGTTAGAATTAAGTGACCCGAATCCTTATTTAAATAAAATACAATGGTAAAATAAAATAAAGAAGAATCCCTATAGAACTACACTTCTTTTATTTTATTTTAAATAAGGTTTTTTAAACCTTATTAAACTCTATCTATTTGATATTGATTAGAATAAGGTGTTTCAATCTTACTACACTCCTATTAGAATATGGTTTTACAAGCCTAAAAATAGACATAGTCTATTCCTCTTGTAATCATTCGAATTCGACATAGTGAATTTTCTTCTCCTCTGCCCGTGGTTTTTTTCCCGAAAGGGTTTCCACGTAAAATTTGTGTGTTCTTTAATTTTTATTTCTCTTTTCTTTGTGATATATTATCATTACCGACGTTATATTTTTAACAAATTGGTATCAGAGCTTTTGGGTTTTTCATCTCGATCACGGTAATGGCGTCTTTGAAGTATGAAATTTCGCTGTTGGATCGCAACACCAGATTCGCGTTGTGGCAGATAAAGATGCAGGTAGTTCTTGCACAGATGGATTTAGAGGAAGCCCTGCTAGGGGTAGATAAGATGCCTTCGACATTGACGGAGGAAGAGAAGAAGCGCAAGGATCGAAAGGCGTTAACACAGTTACATCTGCATTTGCCTAACGAAATTTTACAGGATGTGATGAAGGAGAAGACCGTCGCTGCATTATGGAAGAGGCTAGAACAAATATGTATGTCGAAAACTCTAACCAGCAAGTTGTATATGAAGCAACGTCTTTATGCTCATCGTTTGGAAGAAGATGCGTCTGTGCACGAACACTTAACAGTGTTTAAAGAAATTCTCTCAAACTTGGAGGCCATAGAGGTTTAGTATGATAAGGAAGATCTAGGGTTGATTCTACTTTGTCCGTTGCCCCCGTCTTATTCAACCTTCAGAGACACGATTTTATATAGCCCCAAGTCTCTCACAGTTGATGAGGTTTATGATTCTTTGACCTCGTATGATAAGATGAAGCATCTTGTGGTTAAACCCGACTCTTAGGGAGAGGGTCTCATTGTTCGTGGGAGACAAGATCAGAATACTGATGATGATCGTGGAAGGACACAGGAACGAAATCCTCGCGGTAAATCTAATGGTAGATCGAAGTCTTCAAACAGAGGTAAAACTTGTAACTTCTGCAAGAAGAAAGGGCACATTAAATTCGAGTGCTATAAGCTACAAAACAAGATTAAAAGGGAGGCTGTGAATCAAAAGGGAAAACAACCAGAAAATTCTGGTGAAGCTGATGTTGTAGAAGACTACAGCGATGGTGAACTTCTAGTCGCTTCTGTCAACAATTCTAAAGTGAGCGAGGAGTGGATACTTGATTCAGGCTGCACCTTCCATATGATTCCCAATCGGAATTGGTTTACAACTTACGAAACAGTGTCTGAAGGTGTTGTTTTGATGGGAAATAATGCTTCGCGTAAAATCGCAGGTGTTGGAACAATTAAAGTTAAGATGTTTGATGGAGTTGTCAGAATACTTAGTAACGTACGACATGTTCCATAATTGAAGAGAAATTTAATTTCGTTAAGTACTCTTGATTCAAAAAGGGTACAAATACGGTGTGAAAGTGGGATTTTGAAGATTTCCAAAGGTTCCCTCGTTGTGATGAAAGGGCAGAGAAAGACTGCCAAATTATATGTTTTGTAGGGTTCTACTGTTATTGGTGATGCAGCTGCCGCTTCCTCTTCCTTGTCAGATGATGATATTACTAAAATTTGGCATATGCGCCTAGGGCATATGAATGAGAATCGCATGGAAAAATTGAACAAAAGAGGACTTCTTGAAGGGCAAGGAATTTGCAAACTGAAGTTCTGTGAGCACTGCGTTTTTGGGAAGAAAAAGAGAGTTTGATTCACCAGAGGAATCCATAACACGAAGGGAACGTTGGAGTATATTCATTCTGATCTGTAAGGGCCATCAAGAGTGCCTTCGAGAGGTGGAGCTAATTATATGCTAACTTTTATTGATGATTTTTCCAGAAAAGTTTGGGCATTCTTCCTGAAGTAGAAAAACGATGTGTTTTCTGCATTTAAGTCTTGGAAAACTATGATTGAAAAATAGACGGGAAAATAAATAAAATACCTCCGCACAGACAATGGTTTAGAGTTTTGTTCTGATGAGTTTAATAAACTATGCAAGTCAGAAGGGATCGTGAGACACTTGACAGTTCATCATACTCCACAGTAAAACGGTGTTGCAGAACGAATGAACAGAACGATCATAGAGAAGGTTCGATGTATGTTGTCAAATGCCAACTTACCAAAGTCGTTTTGGGTTGAAGCAGCCTCTACTGCATGTTTTTTATCAACCAATCTCCATCTGTTGCCATTGAGAAAAAGACTCCACAAGAGGTATGGTTTGGTAATCCTGCTAATTATTCTGATTTAAAGATCTTTGGCTGTCCTGCATATGCTCAAGTTGATAATGGAAAATTGGAACCGAGATCCATTAAATGTGTTTTTTTGGTTATAAAGCTGGTGTAAAAGGGTATAAGTTATGGTGTCCTGAAAATAGAAAAGTTGTGATTAGCAGAGATGTTGTTTTTGATGAAACTACTATGCTACCTAACTTATCTCTTAAAGACTCTTCCAATAAAGAAAATCAAAAGCAGGTGGAGCATAGATTAATACAGAGTCGACTCCTCAAGCCAGTACAAAAATTGAGAATAGAGTTGCTTCTTCACCACAATACTCTATCGCCAAAAATAGAACTAGAAGAGAAATTAAACCTCCAAAGAAGTATGCCAGAAGGTGATCTAGTTGCTTATGCTTTAAATGTGGCCGAAGATATAGATGCAAACCAAGAGCCGTCTAATTATTCTGAGGTGGTTAGCTGTGAAGACTCAGAAAAGTGGATGTTTGCTATGCAAGAGGAGATAGAATCACTCCACAAAAACAAAACATGGGATATTGTGAAACTTTCTAAAGGTAAAAAAGTCACATTATTTGTAAATGGGTGTTTAAAAAGAAAGAAGGGACTCAGGAGTTGAAGAACCGGATATAAAGCAAGGCTTGTTGCAAAAGGTTACTGATCAAATTCCGAGTGGACTTCACAGATGTGTTCTCCCAAATTGTGAAGCATAGTTCGATTCGAGCTTTGCTTGGTATTGTGGTCATGCATGATTTGGAGCTTGAGCGGTTAGATGTAAAACTACATTTTTGCATGGAGAACTTGAGGAAGATATTTACATGCATCAACTAGAGGGTTTCTAAGGCTCGAGAAAAAGAGGACTATGTTTGCTTCTTTGAAAAAGTCCCTTTACGGTTTGAAACAATCACCAAGACGAGTGGTACAAGAGGTTTGATTCCTTTATGACTTCTCATGATTTTAAAAGTAGTTTTGACAATTTGTGTTTACTTTAAGAAAAAGCAGTGATGGTTCTTTTGTGTATCTACTTCTTTATGTTGATGACATGTTGATAGCAGTAAAAGATAAATGAGAGATAAGAAAGGTCAAAGCCCAACTAAGTGAAGAATTTGAGATGAAAGATTTGGGACTAGCAAAGAAGATACTTGGTATGGAGATTCTCAGAGATAGAAAAGCAAGTAAATTGTACCTAAGTCAGAAGGGGTACATTGAGAATGTTCTTGCGGAGTTCAATATGCAGAGTGCTAAGCTGTTAGTACTCCTTTAGCGTGCCCAATTTCAGACTTTCATCGGCTTTGTCTCCACAATCGGATGATGAGATTGAGTACATGTCACATGTTCCATACTCTAGTGCAGTAGGATCTCTCATGTATGCTATGGTTTGTTCACGTCCAGATTTATCATATGCAGTCAGTGCAGTTAGCAGATGCATGGCGAATCCTAGTAAAGAACATAGGAAAGCAGTTCAGTGGATTTTAAGATACTTACGAGGTACTACCGATGTTTGCTTACAGTTTGGAAGAACTAGAGATGGAGTCATTGGATATGTTGATCTTGATTTTCTTTGGAGACCTTGATAGAAGAAGATCTCTCACTGGTTATGTCTTTACAATCGGAGGTTGTGCAATCAGTTGGAAAGCTACTTTGCAAACTACAGTCGCTTTGTCTACCACTGAAGCTGAGTACATGGCGATTATTGAGGCTTGTAAAGAAGCTATTTGGTTGAAGGGACTCTTTAGTGAGCTCAATAAAGACCTTCAAATCAAAGACAAGATTTTGTGATGATCAGAGTGCCATCTTCCTTACAAAAGATCAAATGTTTCATGAGAGAACAAAACACATTGATGTTCGGTATCATTTTGTTCGTGATATTATTGCTCGTGGTGATATTGTTGTGAGCAAAATTAGTACTCATGAAAATCCTGCAGATATGATGACTAAGTCACTTCCTATAACCAAGTTTGAGCATTGCTTAGACTTGGTTGGTGTTCATTGTTGAAGTTAAACCCTTAAGGGTTTTTATGGAAGAGGTGGGGAACTTGTTTGTTGAGAGTTCGCGATGAAGAACTTGTTCATTGAGAATTCGTGTCAAGGTGGAGATTGTTAGAATTAAGTGACCCGAATCCTTATTTAAATAAAATACAATGGTAAAATAAAATAAAAGAAGAATCCCTATAGAACTACACATCTTTTATTTTATTTTAAATAAAGTTTTTTAAACCTTATTAAACTCCATCTATTTGATATTGATTAGAATAAGGTGTTTCAATCTTACTACACTCCTATTAGAACCCTGCCCGTGGACAAGGAAGAGGAAGAGGAAGCTGATGATGATGATGATGATGATGATGATATAAAATAATTTTAAAAAGTATAATTTTTTAGATAAGTTCAATTACCAATTAGATACTTTTGGACAAATTTAGGTATCAACTAATTACTTTTGGATAAGTTCATGGGGCAAACTACATGGTAATCCTTAAAAAATTAATGTTGTTAACAAATTGAGAGCAATGCGTGTAACGAAATACAAGTAAATACAAAATAAAATTCAAATATCAATTAAATATTTTTTTGATAAGTTTATATTAACTTTTTTATTTATTTATTAAGAAATTGATTGCAATGAAATGATAAATATTTGAATGATTATTTAAAATTTAGTGGGTTGAAATGATAAAGTCCAGTCCAGCAAATTTAGCTGTGCCGAAGGCCGACAAAGAAATATAGGCTGGCTCAGAGCTATCCTAAATGAAGAAGCCCATTAATTATTGCATCAACCCGAAAAAAACAAAAATTACGAGACGACAGTGAGGTAATCGAAGGCTTTGGTCTCTCAAACATAGCCAGCCAGCTGCCAGATCTGCTAAGTCGATCAATCGATTAAATAAAATCCAGATTTCAAGAAACTAGTACTTTTTTTTTTTCTGTAAATCTGCTTCGTTGTGTTGAGAGGAGGTAGAACTAGAAGAGGCAGCAATGGATGCTTTTAGAAGGCAAGCCAGCAAGCTCAGAGAACAAGTTGCCAAGCAACAGCAGGCAATTTCATCACAACCCTTCACTCCTCTCTCTTTTAATTTATTTTCCTGGGTTTAATGAGAATCGAGTTCTGTTGATTTGGTTGTCAGGATAATGGAGGAAATCTGGGAAAATGAAAGCAAAGATTTTATTTAGTCTTGGATTACAGAATTAGATGTGTTTAATTACTTTGACTTCTAGAAGTTTGGGGGCCTAATGTATATGTTTCAAGAATTAAATATTTAATTGTGGAGTTAATTCTAAACGTTAAATTGTAATTTATAATCATCAAAGACGAATCATTCTTTTTTAGGTAAATTAGCTAGTTCCATGTCCTTTGAGTTTGTTTTCTGCTATATTCTCAAAAAACTGTACCTACCATTAGATTGCCCTACATTTTCTAACATAGGGAAAAGAGTAGATACAGAGTTTCCAGAAGCTTTTGTTATTGCAAAGCTTCATCCTTTACCTGAAAGTTGAGTAATCAGTAATATCTCAAGTGCTTCCAAGTGTTGATTGATTGGCTTTTATCTTTGCAGGTGTTTTTGCATTTGGTTTAAACATGGGCATGGATGTCATTCATTTGGTTTACCTTGTTAGGATCATTTACTCGAAAACAATATCATCCTATCTTATTCTAACTGGGCTAATTTTGTTTGAATTGAGTCCTGACAAGTTACCCTTAATTCTTATGTTTATGTTAGTTTTGCTAGTTGCATTTTTCTTGAGATGATCAATGTCTTCTCCTATTGAGTTAAAAGAATTTTTTTTGCAGGCTGTAATAAAGCAATTCAGTGGAACTGGTTATGAGAGCTCAGATGTTGTAGTTATTGACGAGATTGAGATGCAAAGGCATCAACAACTGGACAAATTGTACAAGTCCACTCGTTCAGCTAGGGTAAACAACATTTCCTTCATAAATTTGTGAAACTTAATTTGATAATCCTGTCATATTGCTTTGTTCTCTGTGAATCCGTGTTATTCATATCTTCACAAATGAAGCCATTTTCAGTATGTAACTTTAGTGCATCCTATCTACTTGAGTTACAGTTAAGTACTTCAGTTAAATCCCTTCGGTGTCATTTTAACTAAATAAAATTTCAAAGGTAACAGTTGCTCTGCGGGTGCTCCTGGTTGGAGGAACAAAATTTATTATGAGAGCTACTAATGGCTGTACTATATTCTGATAATTAGTTTCTCAATTTACCTAACTTTCATAAAAACTAATTTCTCTTAATTTTCTTTTATATTTACTGCAAGTTTAATACCCATGGAGTGCTTGCTTAATGAATTTACCGCTCTTCCTTTCAGGATTTTCAAAAAGAAGTTATTAAAGTTGCAGAAGCATTTACAGCCATCGGGTATAAGCATATTGAAACAGGTGCAGCATTAATTCGTACCTTTCTAATTTTGTTGTTCTGACATGAATTTTGTGCGATTGAAATAAATAACATATATTGTGAAGATAAAGCTTTATCTTTATGGTTCTTAATCTTTATGATAATCAGGAACCAAGTTCTCTGAAGAATGCTGCCGATATGGAACTGAAAACAGTGAAAACATCAAAGAAAATATTCTTGCCAAAGCTGCAGCTATTTATGGTGATGGTTGTAAACATGTAGAGAAGGAGCAAGAAGATTTGATTAAGTTGTTATCCCAACAGGTTGACATTTATCAGATGTTGTGTTTTGGAAGACTCTTTTCATCACATCATAAAATAAATTTTTAGTTATGTACTTGTAAACACATTCAATCCAAAATGAGTATGATGCTTTTGTTGGATTCCTTGCTAAATGTTACCAGACTACGTTTTTGTATGCATTCAAAGAATTTGTATGTCCTTTGTCCTATTGCATGCTTTTGTTACATTTTATTGAGAATAACTAGTGCTGATTAGAAACATGACCCTTCTATTTCAAAATACGTAAGGTTTTGGATCCCTTGAGAGCAATGAGTGCTGGTGCTCCTTTGGAAGATGCCCGTCATCTTGCTCAACGCTATAGTCGAATGAGGCAGGAAGCTGAGGCACTGGTAAGTAATCATACAGAACAGCACCCCTTGCATTAGTAATTTTCTATATATTAAACAACAGTTTAAATTTCTTAAGATTGTCTTCGGAAATACATAACTGATACTAAATATGATAAGCAAGCAGGCAGCAGATATTTCCAGAAGACAAGCAAGAATAAGAGAAGCGCCAATTCCTGAAAATGTTGCGAAGTTGCATGCTGCTGAAGCAAAGATGCAGGAACTGAAAGCAAATATGGCAGTTCTGGGTAAAGAAGCTTCTGCTGCATTGGCTGCTGTTGAAGCACAGCAGCAAAGACTAACTTTACAGAGGCTTGTAGCTATGGTATAGATGTGCATTACTTCAGTGTATACAGTCTCCAACTTGAAGCATATCTTAATTCATAGATGATATTCAAGATTTTGATCTATACATTTGTAGGTTGAAGGGGAAAAGACTTATCATTTAAGAGTGGCTGCAATTCTTAATGAGATTGAAGCTGAGGTTATTTCCTGGCTTCCTTGTTTCTGGTAAAGTAGCCTTTTATTTTGAATTATGGGAACTTATATCTTTGTGTCGAACTTGTTAGATGGTTTCTGAGAAACAGCGCAAAGAATCTGCTCCTCCCGTGATTGTACCTGAGAATGGCTCAGAGAAAACTATGTATTACTTGGCTGAAGTAAGTTTACCTAATCTTGGAAATTTGAAGAATGTTCTAGCTACTAGGTTCATTAAGAAACCATGTATTTCATAAAAGCATGAGATTAGAGACAAAAGAGAAAAATAAAACAGAAAATTGTTTGCTTATGGTCAAAGACATCGACGTAAGTTGTTAGACTTGCTTTTTACATTTTTTATTGGCCATTAAAATTAGAATGAATGAAGTAATTGCCTTAATTTGTTAGCTTCTCTAAGTCGAAGGGGTTCTTCTTACACTTTGGTTCCCTTCAGGTATGTGAAGTACTAATATTTTGAGTTTCTTGTCACAGGCAACGTATCCCTTTTCCGCTTCATCTGAGAAGGAACTGAGCTTGTCAATAGGTGACTTTGTTGTTGTGCGAAAGGTATTCTATTTTCCTTTCCTTAGTCTTACATCTAAGTGGTGCATATAGGTTGCATTTAGTTCGAGAGACTGGAGTGATCTTAGGTTATAGTTACAGAGATAAGTCGAAGCTGATTTTGCAATCTTACAAAATGGAAGAATAATGCTGATGCCTTTTAAACTGTGGTGCATAGATTGCAACTCGTCCACCATATACATAAAATGTTGTGCAAGAGGTATCTTACTGGATACTCTAGGTCCTGTTGCATTCAGTCTTACATTTAATTCGCTCTAGCTTAAGCATTTGATTTAATGCCCACACAAATAACACTACTAATAAACTTGTCTAGGTTATAGCTTTCATTTAAAAAAAAAAAATTGATGGGTTGAATTTCTCATTTACTTGCCCTGATTCTTAAAACACTGTATGCCCATGCAGGTATGTCCAACTGGATGGTCAGAAGGAGAATGCAAGGGCAAAGCAGGGTGGTTTCCATCAGCTTATGTTGAGAAGCGCCAGAGACTTCCATCGAGTAATCCAGCTGGTGAAGTCTATTGAGTTATAAACACGAGTTAAACATTTACCCCTCCGGAAAAGGGAAAGAAGAAAGAAGAAAAAGGAAGGCATAGCTTTTTTTTAATTGCACAATTCATTTTGTTATGGGGAAAAAAGACATCATGGGTTCTTTCGCAATGTTCATTCTCTTGCCTTGTATGTATATTGAGATACTAGACAGGTTACAATGTGTTGGTATTTATATTCATTTTGGCAATGTTTGTATAAGTGAAGATTTTATTGACTTGGACAAAATGCATTGTTTCGTTGACTGCATCATTGAGGGGGACCGATTTTATGTTTTTGTGCTACATGTATGTGCTATGTGGTATTTAATACAAGTTGGGAGGTCATGTTTCGTTGACTGCATCATTGAGGGGGACCGGTTTTATGTTTTTGTGCTACATGTGTGTGCTATGTGGTATTTAATACAAGTTGGGAGGTCATGGAATTGAACCTTGGTTTGAGGATTGAGGGGATGGTTTTATTTTGAACGATAAAAGCAAACAAAGTCTTTACTTGATTTGAGCTTTACCAAACATTGCCAAAATCTTCATTTATACAAACATACTCGAGTAAACACTGAACTAGATATTCACCCCAAACGCCGCTTCATATATGTTCCAGTTATGTCGGGGCTCAGACAAGAACTATGGCCCCACCTTTTGCTTGTCTTATTATTATATTATGTGTATATATTTGCTTTTGTCTTTGCTTTGCAATATAGATTCAACGTTGAGACGGGGAAAGCAAAACAAAACCAAAATGTGAAAGAACTTCCAAAATTTGTGAGATGTTTTGTTTTTAATGACTTAAAAAAAACAAAAAAAATTATATATATATTTCCTTTGAACTTCTTTATATATGTCAATCAAATTAAACTCAATTGCTATACCCTTCTAGCCAAGTGGCAGACCCATGAGCGGCTCCACTAGAGAACCCCTTGTCGCGACCCTAGTGGTCTCACCCAGACCCTTTATGGTGACCTCACCTGTCATTGAGTACATTTAAGGACGGAGTTGTTAGAGCAGAGACAACCTATGACATAAACGGGACCACACAACACGTACTATAACAACAACCAACTTGCAATAGCAGTGCTCCTTTGGCACCTGACCCCTAACCATTGACGTCTAACTAGCCTGCACAAACATATGAACATTTGTACAATTTGCCATGCGGTGCTACAGGACATAAGACGACCCACTATATAAGCCAAGGTACACGAAGGAATAGGGATCTCTCTCTCTATCTCTCTCTATCTCAAGGAAGCTCACCCATCCTACTCCTTCCTTCACCTAATTCTCCAATTGCCTGCTCTCCACCTCACCTGGGTGAACTGGACCTCACCTCTTCCACCCTTTCTTCCTTGTTACTTCGTATCAACAATTGGTGTAGTAAGCGTAGATCGAATCAACATAGCTCACTCGAACCTTGTTATCCTAGACAACATAGAGGTCATAATACAAGAGCCTCAACCAACCCAAAACCAACCTCACCAAGTGCAAAACAAACTTAGCTAGACTCATCTTAGCCTTAGACCAACACTAGACAATCTTACCTACCTCCACCGGGCATATGCTCTGCAACCTATCCCTATTACTATTAGTATTCTCCACCGCTGTAGTACTACCACTAACCTCAACAAGGCAACATAAGTAGCCACCAATCGTCCAAGCCTCCCAAAACCCACATTTTGGTTCACAACAATTCACCGAGATGGAGGAAAAAAAATGAAAAATGCTACAAGCACAACTCTCAAAACAACAAAAACTATACTAGGAGCAACAAGAACTCCATCTCTTATTGAATAACAAAAATAAGTGAAATAAACGTTTGGTTGTAGAACTTAGGGCAAGTAGAGACTGTTAACTTTTATGATTTTTAAAGCTGCATTAGTTATATTTTTTCCTAGTCTTTACGCAAATATCAGCCCTTATTTTTAGGCAAATAAAGTAGTCAAAAAGCAGTTTAGATTATGATTTGTAGAAGATTTTTCTGCATTTTAATTTCAAAAACTTGCTGTATAAATAGATGGCTTGACAATTTAATAAATTATATGATTTCTGCAAATTCTTTAAATGCTTTCAGTTTTGTTTACCAATAGATTGGTTGTAACACCCCAAACTCGATCTGATAAATCGGATCCGAATCTTGAGCATTATCGGTCTTCTACAATTAAAACTTAGTTTTAATTGCACAAATTTCAATCGAATACAACTATTCAACTTTAAAATATCCTTAATAAAAAACGTAAGTATAAACAATGAAGAAATCTTACTAGAAAACATCGACAATTGAGTTACAACTACAACCAAATTGAGGCCCTGGCCTAAAATAGCTACCTCGCAAAAAAGATTTCTATAAAAATTTGTCAACTCAGACTCGATCTCACCACCAAGCTCACTCTGTATGCATAATAGCCCAATACGCCACTCCTTCGGCGACGTCGTCCCTCCAGGTTAAGACCTTAAAAACCCACCTGAAACCTAACATATAGAGGTAAGTTTGAAAGAACTTAGTGAGTCAAACACTCACCTAAATCATACTTGCACGTTACATTCAATGTTTCAATTATCGTCTCGTCGCCCTTATTCTTTATTTTGCCTTTAACGATTACTTCCTCAATTGCCATTCTTATACTCACGTTCATTTCCATACCTTATTCTAAGCCCTTTTTCCATATCTTCAGTGTCTTTGAGACCTTACCTACATCCTTCAATTATTAAGCCATAATTCCATCGAGTTTCAGAAAGAGGCCCATACATAGATGATCGATATTTCCTTTAGAGCATACCATGTTTACATTCATTTTCAGAATATATTTTCATTACTTGAATATATCTCTTTAATTACCTATCTCTATACAAATCTTAATCATATTAAATACCTTATTGTTATACCCATGGATACATCTCGTACTTACTAGTCTTACTGTTTGCATTTAGGGACTATGTAGGGTACGCTAATTACGTAGCATAGAGTCTGCCGCAAAAGTGTCCTTCATTGTTCATTATTGGAAGCCCTTCCAGATTACGCCACAGGAGTGATCCATCCTGTATGCGCCATAAAAACCTTTCTTGTAGAATTTGCCATAGAGGCTGTTTCTTCACAACCCGCCGCAAGGGCATTTCCTTCATACATTACTACTAAGACTTTAATTTTAGAGATTTCCTTTCATATCATTTCTTCAGAGTCCACCAAAATTTTTGTTCTTTCAGAGTTCGTCATACATTCCATTTCTTTCATTTAAGGTCCACCACAGAGGCGTTCCCTTCAGATGGTTGTCATGAGGGCCATTCTTTCAGAGAATTCCACGAAGGCTTCCATTTCAGATACGCCACAAAAGCTTCCATTTCATAGATTGCCACAAGGACATCCATTTCATAGATTGCCACAAGGACATCCATTTTATAGATTGCCACAAAGGCTTCCATTTCATAGATTGCCACAAAGTTTTCCATTTTCTGGCGTGTTCATGATAGGGATTTGCCTAAACTCACATTTTGTGAGGTTTGCCTATCATCATCCTGGGTTACGCAGAGAATCCCATTAGGTAATAACTTCCTTTAATTGTTTCCATATGATGTCATAACCCACCAACTATGGTCTTAAATGATATGGTGCCATGACCATGAGTTTTTCCCTCAGAGAACATGTTTAAAGTCCCGATGAACCCTTTTTAGACTATACCGCGGTGAATAGACACATGCTCACTTAACAGACCTTTCATACATTATCACCAAACTTGACATACATCTCATCTTACACATCCTAGACATGTTCTTACAGTCATATTTTCAACTCTAGATTTCTTATCACATACTCTACATTTGTCAGATTTTACAAACTATACATGCAAATCTTATCCAACATTCATATATCAGCATACTCATCATACTATTCTTTGCTATTATCAGTTCATGGTTCATATGATTCTTCACAGGAGTATCTAGAATAAACAAGTATATACATAGGAGTCAACTTTGGGACTCACTCGATTCTCATCTACAATAGTTCCAAACTCTAGATCCAAACTTCCCTTGTAATATCAGCAACAATTACTGCTACAGAACATGGAAACTCATCAGGATCGAATTATATACCCCCTTTTACCATAATTTCTAACACTAGAAATCCCCAAACAGAGCCTTATATCATCCATATTACGGATCTACCAAGTTAACAAATTTACTCTTTCACAACATAATATGGAGGGTAAAAAATCTTACCTTAACATGGAGCATTCATAGGTAAAGATCCAGATCTACAACTTAGCTTAAGTGAAAGAAGGAAATACTCTAGGTTTTTTTAGATCTAGACAACAAATACTTCTTGAAGAAGGATGAAGAAAAACTCCCCTTTTCCA
The DNA here is from genome assembly GCA_025698515.1 of Gossypium sturtianum. Classification (NCBI taxonomy): domain Eukaryota; kingdom Viridiplantae; phylum Streptophyta; class Magnoliopsida; order Malvales; family Malvaceae; genus Gossypium; species Gossypium sturtianum. The sequence continues at coordinate 30,724,071 of CM046948.1, forward strand.
ATTCTGATGATCTAGATATACAACCTTTGTCCATATGGAAACTTGACACACATCATAATCCTGTACAATCTGCTGTACAAGTGGTTTACAACTGTAGAGAAACATGTACGAAAATCCAACATATATATATATATATATAGTAATTTCATCGTTCATTTCTAACCACCCTGTTAGAACGTAACCAGTATCCTGACTAACCAAACTTGGCGTACCATACTCTTCAGCAATAACTCGATTACCTGAAATTCCCTAATACATTACTAAACTCCTTTCCTTCACAATTCATCCTTTCTAAGACAATTCCTCGTAATAATCCAATACCTGTTATGCACCCACTTTTACACGCTAAGAGCATCGGTTGGGTGGATAACACTACGCCACTTAGAGTACTACTTGGTTTACCCGCCAATTTCAGAACCTACCAAAATCGGGTGTTACATTGGTATTAGAGCTATTTCTTAAAAGACATGTGAAATCAAACAACAAAAAACCCATAAACACTATTTATCCACCTACATAAATACAAAACCATAACCATTAAAAACATGAATACAGATGTTTCGTTCACTGCTATCACTCCTCCGATTTTTGATGACACAAATTATCAAGGATGAGTTGTTAGAATGGAAGCCTATCTTGATGCTACTGATGTAACCTCCCAAACCCAGTCTAGACATTATGGCCGAATCTTGAAGATTACATTAGTCACCGGAATGACACAAAAAAAATTCATAATTTAGATCACTCTTTAAAATCATTTGTTGTTTTATTCAAAACTAGTGAACTCGGTTATATGCTTTTAATTTGTGAAAACATATTTATTTTATAAATCAATTATCTTTAGAATTTCGTCTGTAAAGATTTAATTATTTCGAAAAAACTCAATTGTATTTTATTAAAAATAATTTTAGTTATATTGCAGTAGAAAATTTTGTACTAAAATCATGTTTTAATTAAAAATCAATTTTTCATGCATAATTATTAAAATATTGAGTAAGCAATTAAAAACTTCAACATGCAAAAAGAAAATAAAAATCCCCAAAGTAAAGTCCTATGCACAATCCATAAGAAAAATATTACAGTCCCAAAATAATCTTTAAAATAGAGTTTAAATTACTTAAAATTAAAAGCATCCGACAAGCTCCTCCAACAACCGCATCCAATTCCTAACCTCGAGGATTATTTGAAATCAAATCAGAAACTAAGGAGTGAGCTATTAAGCTCAGTGTACGTCTTATCACAAAAATACAGTAATAACAGAAATCATAACATTCAAACCAGTAAGTGTACAAAAAATTATAGGCTGTACAAAATTCACAATTTGTGCCTTACGTGATTATTTCAATGGATAATTTTCAGAAAAGTTCCAACCCAACTCCGCTACACACCATAATAAGAATTCCTAAAAACTCATCCAACCAATAACACACCAATTTGTGGACAAGCCATCAAATTCATAGATAAACTACCAGAATTGCAGACAAGCTGCCAGAAATGTGGTCATGCCACCAGAAGTGTAGACGAACTGCCAGAATTATGTGGTTAAACCACCAGAATTGAAGACAAACTGCTAGATCTTCCTCCTTACATGATCGTCCAAAGCCAATGCAAAATGACATGTTTTTAATTAACATTGAGTAGTACAATAGGAATGATCAGAACATGTAAATAGTAGCAAAAATAGTTGGCATCGGAGCGTCGACACTAGGAAGATTTGCTTAAATATATAACTCTAGTTAGAAATTTAAACAATTCACAATTATTTACACCTAAACATATTAGTTCAATAAATTACAAAGTAAGCAAGTCAAAGAAAATTAAATATACACCTCCATCAAAATGTATATACAAATATAATATTTATTTTTGCAGGGTATAGTCAGTTCAAATTTTTTCCTACTCAATTAGTTTTCTTCCATGCTTTGAACTCTAATGCAACAATATTTCTCCTTATAATCTCTTACGATTTTTTTTAATTTATTTGTGCCAATACGATTGAGATTTTTCTCGGACACTTTTGTAAGGGTTATACTAGTCATACTGCACCGTTACAATAACCATGGATTTTACTAAGTATTTTTTTTTAATTCGAACATCCTATACTTCTACAAATATAATTACCTATTTGTATCTAACTTTATCACTTGGTATATTTAATCTCTTTTTCCTATTTACAGTTTAATAAACTGAACTAATTAGTCTAAGTATAAACAACCTAAATTATTTAATTTTAGGCTAAATTACAATCTAAACAAACAAGCTAAGTATATGCCCCTAACCAATAACTTGTATTTCCACAAGCTTAAGCACATAGAAAACATGCAATTCAAAAGAAAAATTCAAAATTCAAAACTACTAAAAACAAAGAAAATAAATTTTTTTAAAAAAATTTTCCTAAGTCACCCCACACTTTATTCGATAGATTGTCCCTAATGTGAAATTAAAAATATAAAGGAAAAAGGTCACCCGATTGGAGTGATATGTGCAACTCAATTGGTGAGACTACTATTCCTTTCGGTGTTGGCTCAATTTTGTAGTGCCGTCCAAAATTGTGGGGTTCCTACAAAGAAAATTTTAAAAAAAGAATATATATATATATATATATAGAAAATACTAAATCCTAACTAATTAAGACTAAAGAAAAAATTAAAAATCATCCCAAAAATAAAAAGAGAGTACAAAATCCCAAACAAATTAGTGTTCATAACTAATCAGAATCAAGATCTGACGCTTCGTCCATTTTGTTTGGTTTGCCTGTTGACTCCTCTTCAGGGTCTTTCTTTGGGTCCAGGATCTTCCTTTTCTTCCAGTTCCCTCTCCTTGCTTGATTCAATATTTGCCTTGTACTTATCTACTAGGAACCGTGGTAGCTTCGACCCATTTTTCTTCGCATAATCTTCATAGATTGGTTTCATTTCTTACTTCCATTAAGTAATCCATTCCAACTTAGGTAACACATTCGTACCTAGGCAGGGTTTTGACTTAACGGCCCTCTTCCGTTTCCTATTTCCCACCAAGTGTTTTTGTTTTGGTTTGTGTATTAAACGTTTCGATGGTTATAGGTAACATTCTAATTTTCCCATTGGTGCTTGTGCTTGTTTACACAAGGTTGTTACTAAATATGGGAAAAGCAATTCGACCTTGTTCTTCCTGACACAAAACAACATGCTCTGGTACACAAATTCTTTCTTTCTGTGGTATGGAATACAGTATCGTAGCTTGGAACATATCTATGTTGGACATACCAGAGGCTGGATAAACTCAATTATTGATAAACTATAGCCACATTCTTGCTTCTGGAGTTAGCTTTTCTTGCGAGATTGATGTTGGGAATTTTTTTCCAGGATGTAGTTCCCACGCACCTTGTCCATTCGTTAGGAGATTAACTATATCATCCTTTTTCTCTCTCAAAAATTGCATGGGATCTGTTCGTTGTACAAAATCATAAAAAGATATAGGGGCGGCATAATACCTTGATATTTCCAAAGGTGATATCGGAAGTTCTTTTCCTTGAACAATTATCCGACGCCATGACATGTCCCATTCTTGATTCATCTCGGCTTCTTTCAAAGTGGCGTAAAATTTTTGGACAACCAGGATGCATTTTGGTTCATTGGGGGTGTACAAAGTTTTTCCCAATTGAGTGTTTCGATTATATCTCTCGTCTCACTAGTAAAAGATGCTAAGAGCTTGAAACCTCTCTCTTGAAGTGGAGCTTTTCACTGAATCTCTCTCAAGTGTTTTTCCTTCCTTTCTCAAAGATATTTGAAATTATCAGCAACTGATTCTTCGTTGTACCGATTGTTGGTCATGGTTTTGGGGTAAATAAGCAAGAAAGAGGCATAGGATTCGCGGAATCCCCGAAAAAAAGGTTTCAAACTTCGATTTGAGTGGCTATGACAGCTTGAAGGGTGTGGTCGTTGGCAAGAGCAATATATAGAAGCCATCTAGGGCTTTACTTGTCGTCCAAACTTGGTTGAAATCTCTAAAGATCACGTCGAATTAAGAAATGAGAGTTGCCAAAAATGGCTTACATGTCATGCCACAGGGGTGCACGGCACAGCATAATACAAATTGTTCCCCTATTTGTATTGAATTTGAGTGTGTGTCACGCCATAGGTAGGATGTGGAGTGACATGTCTTCGATTTGGCCTCTTCGAGATGTGTAAAAGGTCTTCGATTGCCTGTACAAGCACCCTACTAACGTCTGGCTCTTCCGTTTTCATCGGAAACCTGATTCCTTCTAATTCTAACATAAAATACAAATCTAATTCCTAATCTAATACATTAGAAACAAATTAGTATACAATATTTACAAATTGATTAAGTTTGATGGTTAAAAATTATGTTGTGCTACCGGACTTGTCCGACAATTCCTTGAACTTTACCATCGACTTAAGTTGTCAGTCTCACCCGTCTTGGCTCTCCCAATTGCTCATATTTTTGATGGAGTCTCTCTATTTATCCTGTTCTCTTGTCTTATGAGTACCTACACTTGCACAACTCAGGAAATGCCTTCGATCAAGGCAGTTAGGGATTAAATTAAATAGCACATAACATTCCTCCTTAGCTAACCCTCACTTTGGGAATCACACCCACATTTGAGCTGTAACACCCCATACCCGAGTCTGAGGCTTAGACCGGATACGAGACATTGCTATGCTTGAACTTGCTTAATCATGTACTTACGGGCTATAAAATTTCGTTCTGAATTAAGAACTTCTCTTTCTTAATCAACTTGTACTTTTCATGGGCCTACGAGGCCTTAAACTCATGTCCGTAAACTTTTGGAACTCAATCGAAAACTTTTCATTGAAACAGGGGTCACACACCCATGTGAGTTGGGACACGCCTGTGTAACCCTGAGACACGCCCATGTCTCCCAACCGTGCTAAAAACTCGAGCTTACTGCCAAATTTCACACGGCCATGGCACGCCCGTGGACTTAGACCGTGTACTACATCTTGATATACTGACTTATTTCACATGATCAGGCACACGCCCATGTTCTAACTGTGTGTCATGCACGGCCTTAACACACGGCTATGGGATTAATCCGTGGTCTATCCTTACTTATAAGACTAAGGTGCAAGTTTACGCACGGCCTAGACACACGCCCGTGTGTCCAACCGTGTGGGCACTTAGAGGCTATTTACCAAGCCAATTGCCACCCTGAAATTAAGATCCAATTCATACTCATTTTAACAACTCAATACTACATCATTTTTGAATAAAACTACATGCTTCATTGATAATTATAAACATATACACTTGGCCAATCACTTAGCCATATACAAAAGAATAACAAACTTAATAGCCTATACTTGCCCTTTTCTAAGACATATACTCAAAATGAAATGTTTCCTATATATGCCATACTTAATGTAAACAACTTGGCTATACCAAAATAGCGATTGATAATGTGCTCCGAGCTCCGATGACAATGATCCACGAGATTAGCTTGGCGGAACTACATGGAAAGAAAGAATAAAAGACGTAAGCATTTAGCTGAGTAAGTTTGCATATAATGCACATAACAACATACTTGCTTAAATTAACCCATTTGACATAAACAATGGTATCATAATTTCAGCTATAAAGCTTACTTTCTCATACTTGATTCTTACATATCTCATGATACTTACTAGTCTCATACTTGTGAGGTAAACAAGGTACCTGTATCACTTGATCACATTGATCAGTATACATTTACATAATAATCATAATCTCTAATTTATCATTCATAACATGAATAATACTCGTTTTCACTTGATAATAACTTTACTTACTTAGCTTTCTTGTTATCTCTTTGGAGCTTGACTCGTTTGCCCGATGAATTTATATGAATAACCGAGGATACTAAATATCTTCCCACGTAACATGATGCCAAAGCCATATCCTAGATATGGTCTTACATGGAATATCTCATCTTGGTTTCAAGGCCATGTCTTGACATGGACTTATATGAAGTCTTTCTCTTGATAACTTGTTCAATGCCAAGCTTGCCTTAGACTTACATGATAACTTGATCAATGCCAAGCTTGCCTTGGACTTACATGATAACTTGTTCAATGCCAAGCTTGCCTTGGACTTACATGATAACTTGTTCAATGCCAAGCTTGCCTTGGACTTACATGATAACTTGATCAATGCCAAGCTTGCCTTGGACTTACATGATAACTTGCTTGCTTGCCGATGCCATGCCTCGTCTTGGTCTTATACAGACTTTCTTGTTTCATGTGGTAGATCGAGTATCCTAAGTTAGTCAACTTCAATCGTGGCTTTTTCATGCTTGATCTCATTAATTTCTTTGTTTAACATAACATTAAACATTTTCATAATAACATTATATATTATACTAAGCAATTCAATGATATAAATCATAAAGCTTAGAAATCATACAAACTTACCTCAATATACAAAATGTAACTAGGTATGCAATTTAGTCCTCGACCTTGTTCTTGCCTCGGTTTCGATCTGGGCTTCGTTTTTCTTGATCTATAGTCATAAATAGATCATTTATTATTCACATTGACTAAATTGACCCTTTACTCATACTTGGGCAAAATTACTATTTTGCCCCTATACTTTCTCATATTTGCACTTTTGCCCCAAGGCTCGTAAAATGAATTTCATTAGACTTTATTAAACTTCATGCTTAGCTGATTCATTTTCTCTACTATAGCAATCATCAATTCCCATTATTTCTAATAGGTATGACTAATTTCATAACTATTACAAACTAGTCCATACTATCATATTTCATGAAATTCATTAAGGAAAAGATGTTTATCTAACATCAAACTCTCATAATCTTCCATAAAACATCATTTAACAAGCATGTCATTCATAGATGAATTTTTGAACATGCATCTTAGCTTATTTTATAGCTAAAAATAGCTAATTCATAATACAAGGACTTAAAAACACGAAGAATATTAAAAGCGGGGCTAAGATGAACTTACTATAGCTTGAAAAAATGAAGAACCCTAGCTATGGAGTCTTCAAATTTTCAGCAATGGAAGGAAGAAGATGAATGAAATTTTATCATCTTTTTCCTATTTTAATCACTTATTAGACAAATGACCAAAATGCCATTCTCTTTAAAAATTTCTATTTTACTAACTCATGTCCATTTTTGTCCAAAATTTATAATTTGGGCAAATTGCTATTTAAGGACTCATAATTAATATTCTAAAGCTATTTCATACAAAAAGCTTCTAGAAACTCATATTTTGCAACTTTTGCAATTTAGTCCTTTTTTATCATTCCATGTCAATTTCACAAAATTTCTACATGGAACTTTAATACTATAATGCAAACATGTCATAAACCTTAATAACTCAATTTTACTGACTCGGGTTTGTGGTCTCACACCACTATCTCGACTAGGCCCTAAATCGGGCTGTTACAATTCTCCCCCTCTTAGGAATTTCCGTCCTCGAAAATCTTACCAGCAAATAGATTTGGGTATTGGTTTCTCATGCTCTCTTCTAGTTCCCACGTAGCTTCTTCTATTCCATGTCTTTGCCACAATACTTTTACCAGGGCAATACTTTTATTCCTTAGCTGCTTGACTTCCCGAGCTAAAATCTTAACTGGTTCTTCACCATAAGTCATGTCGGGATGAATCTCTACATCTGACTGGGGAATTACATGCGAAGGGTTTGATCGGTAGCGTCTTAACATTGACACGTGAAACACATCATGTATCTTTTCTAACTCTGATGGCAAAGCCAATCTGTAAGCTACATGCCCAACTTTCTCGGTAATTTTATACGGTCCAATAAAACGTGGACTCAACTTGCCTTTTCGGCCAAATCTGAGAACTTTTCTCCAAGGTGACACTTTTAAGAAAACTTTATCTCCGACTTGATACTCGATCTCTTTTCTCTTTAAGTTTGAATAGGACTTTTGTCTGTCCGATACAGCTTTTAAACTTTCTCATATCACTTTCACTTTCTCTTCAGCTTCTCTAACCAATTCAACCCCGTGAATTTGGTTTTCTTTAAGTTTAGTCCAATAAAGAGGCATTCGACACTTACGCCCATATAAAGCCTCATAAGGCGCCATCTTTAAGCTCGACTGGAAACTATTATTGTAGGCAAACTCTACTAATGGGAGAAACTTTTCCCAACTGCCTCGGAATTCAAGAATACAACATCTGAGCATATCCTCGAGCACTTGAATTAACCTCTCTGATTGACCGTCAGTTTGAGGATGAAAAGCGGTACTAAAGTTCAACTTTGTACCTAAGGCCTCTTGTAACTTCTTCCAAAACCTGGATGTGAATCTCGGATCTCTATTCGATATGATTGACAAGGGAACTCCATGAAGTCTTACTATTTCTGAAACATACAAGTTTGCCAACTTGTCTAGTGAGTAATCAACTCGAATAGGTATAAAATGGGCTGATTTTGTGAGTCTATCAACTACAACCCATACGGCATCTTTCTTGCTCGGAGATAGTGGTAAACCCATTACAAAATCCATAGTAATACAGTCCCACTTCCACTCCGGAACTAAAATGGGATGAAGCAAACCCGAAGGTACTTGGTGTTCAGCCTTTACTTGCTGACAAATCAAGCATTTGGAAACAAATTTTGAAATATCTTTCTTCATTCTCGGCCACCAATACTGTTGCTTCAAGTCATTATACATCTTGGTACTACCCGGATGTACAGATAAACATCTATTATGGGCCTCATGCAAAATTTTCTGAATAAGCTCTTCTTTTCTCGGTACACAAACTCTGTCTTTGAACATCAGACTTCCATTGGGACTAATCTGGAAGTCAGACTCAACATCTGTCTCGTGACCGATCTCACGAACTTGCAATTCACTATCCTCTTTTTGGGCTTCAATGATCTCTTGGAGGAAAATTGGTCTAGCTCTCAACTCAGCTAGAATAGAACCATCGTCGGACAAAGTCATCCGTGAATTCATTGCCCTTAACGCAAATAAGGATTTTCTACTAAAAGAGTCGGCGACTACATTCGCCTTCCCGAGATGGTAGTCAATGACCATCTTATAATCTTTTATCAACTCTAACCATCTCCGTTGTCTTAAGTTCAACTCTTTCTGCGTCATCAAGTATTTCAAACTTTTGTGATCAGTGAAAATCCGACATTTCTCACCATATAGGTGATGTCTCCATATCTTCAATGCGAAGACTATGGCAGCCAATTCTAAATCGTGCGTCGGATAATTCTTCTCATGAGGCTTCAACTGTTTGGAGGCATAAGCAATAACTTTGCCTTCTTGCAAAAGTACACAGCCTAATCCATTTAAGGATGCATCACTGTAAATCACAAATTCTTTCCCTGTCTCAGGTTGTACTAAAACTGGGGCTTCTGTCAACATTGCCTTCAACTTCTCGAAACTTTGTTGGCATCGTTCTGTCTACTCAAACTTCATGTTTTTCTGTAACAATTTAGTCATCGGGGTTGCAATAACAGAAAACCCCTTGACAAATCGTCTATAATAGCCGGCTAGGCTTAGAAAACTTCTAATCTCAGAGATATTCTTTGGTGGCTTCCAGTCCATAATAGCCGAAATCTTACTGGGGTCTACTCGAACTCCTTCTTCCGAGACAATATGTCCTAGAAACCCTACTTCCTTGAGCCAAAATTCGCTTTTACTGAACTTGGCATATAATTGATTTTCTCGTAAAATCTCAGAAATCGTCTCGTGTAGTGTGCAAAGCATGCTCATTTTCATCTAGGGAATAAATCAGTATGTCGTCAATGAAAACGACTACAAACTTTTCAATGTATGGTCTAAACATGCGGTTCATTAAGTCCATGAATACCGTCGGAGCATTAGTCAAACCAAAGGGCATGACTAAAAATTCATAATGCCCATACCTTTTTCGAAAGGCTGTCTTAGACACATTTGATTCTTTTACTCTCAGCTGGTAGTACCCTGATCTCAAGTCTATTTTAGAGAACACCGTGGCTCCTTTCAATTGATCGAACAAATCATTGATCCTAGGCAATGGGTACTTGTTCTTTACTGTCACCTTATTAAGCTGACGGTAATCTATGCACAATCTCATAGTGCCATCTTTATTTTTCACAAATAAAACCGGAGCACCCCATGGTGAACAACTTGATCTTGCAAAAGCCTTTGTCTGTCAACTCTTTGCAATCGTGACTTGACTCATTCAACTCGTTGGAGCCATTCTCGCAAGGAGTAATAGATATCGGATGCAGATGCAGAGCTAGCTCAATGTTTGAACTCAACCTCTCTAAGCGGTGGTAGTCCTAGCAATTCCTCGGAAACACATCCACGTACTCACATACAATTGGCTCTGACTCAATCCTTAACTTTGTTTCTTTTTCATTCATCACAAAAGCCAAATATGCTTCATACCCCTTTCTCATGTATCTCTGCACGCATCACGTGAGAAATCAATTTCGACAATCTACTCTGTTCATCGATTCTATGTGAAGGGTGTCCCCATCTTCACATCTCATTTCAATGTATTTCTTCCCACAATTAACTATTACATTATGGGCAGTTAACCAGTCCATACCGAGAATGAGATCAAACTCGTCAAATGGTAACAACATAAGGTTTGCTTTAAAACAATGACCTCTAATCATTAATGGACATTCTCTACATACTTCATTCACTAACACACTCTTGCCTAAAGGATTAGACACCCTAATCACAACTTCTGTAAACTCTATAGGCATACTCAAATCGGATACCAATTTCATGCAAATGTAAGAGCGTGTAGATCTGGGATCTATTAAAGCAATAACTTTAACATCATGAAGAGAAAAGGTACCCGTGATAACATCATGGGAAGATGCCTCTTCGCGAGCGCGAATGGCATAAGTCCGTGCAGGCGCCCTACCCTCGAGTCTCACGGCCTGCTCTCTAGGGTTACCTCTTCCACTTGCCCCACTTCTGGGGTTTCTCTACGGCCTTCCTCTGACCATACTCCCGGATCTTGGGTTCTGAGTTCTGTCCTCTTTCATCATCTCTGGACAATCTTTTATGTAGTGGTCTTGGGAACCACATCTGAAACATGAATTTTCTTGTGCTCGGTATTCTCCTAAATGATGTCTGCCACAATGTGGGCATTCGGGTCTATCAGATCGAACATTCCCCACACTAGCGACTGAAGTAGTCTGTGCTTTATTTCCCAAATACTGTTTACTCTTGTCTTTCCTGAAAAATCCAGTGGAAGTAGCCGATCGGGCAAGGAAATCTCTTGACTTCTTGGATGGAGATTGGAATGACTTGTTCCACTGCCTCTTTCTAGAGTCACGAGATTCCATTTCAGATTTCTTCTTCTCTTTTACTAGTTCTTCGACTTTACAAGCCCTTCCGACTAGCACAACAAATTCCTTCAGTTCTAGGACAGCAACAAATAGTTTGATGTCCTCATTTAGCCCATCTTCAAATCTCTTACTCATGATGGCCTCGGTGGATACGCATTCTCGAGCGTATTTGCTGAGTCTTACAAACTCACGCTCGTAGTCGATTCTGAGACATCTTGCCTTGTTTCAGTTCTAAGAATTCCTTCCTTTTCTGGTCCACAAACCTTTGACTGATATACTTTTTCTTGAACTCTTCTTGGAAGAATTCCCATGTGATCTTTTCTCTTGGGACTACTGATACCAAGGTGTTCCACCATTGATAGGCAGAATCTCTTAAAAGAAAAACTACGCACTTCATGCACTCTTCAGGTGTACATGACAGCTCATTCAATACCCTAATGGTATTTTCTAACCAGAATTCAGCTCTTTCCGGATCATCATCTTTTCTAGCCCAGAATTCTTCTGCCCCATGTTTCCTGATTCTATCAACCGGAGGCTTCTCTCCTCTTACCACCTCTACTACTTGAGGGGTTATTGGGATAGGTTGAGGAATAGGTGGGGGTGGAGGGTTGTGCATTCGGGTTCGTGCATTTGAGCGAACTCGTGTACCATGTGTTCATCATATGGAGGAAGGCTTCTCTAGCCTCTTCTCCTCCTCCTTGACTCACCGTAGTGGGTCTATTCTCGTTCTTATTCGGCACCGTCCCTTCAGCGGGAGCCGGCGCGTTACTTTCTACGTCATCCGCTATATCTCTTTCAGGATCCATTTACTATATATATAAACATAATTTAAGTCATCGGGAGTCGTCACACTATCATTATAAAAGCATTCTTACGTATGGCATGTATAGCTAGACTCGTACTCATCCTACGTTAGTCCTAGAACCGACTAAACCGTAGCTCTGATACCACTAAATATAACACCCCATACCCGAGTCCGAGGCTTAGACCGGATACGAGACATTACTATGCTTGAACTTGCTTAATCATGTACTTACGGGCTATAAAATTTCGTTCTGAATTAAGAACTTCTCTTTCTTAATCAACTTGTACTTTTCATGGGCCTACGAGGCCTCAAACTCATGTCCGTAAACTTTCGGAACTCAATCTAAAACTTTTTATTGAAACAGGGGTCACACGCCCATGTGAGTTGGGACACGCCCGTGTAACCCTGAGACACGCCCATGTCTCCCAACCGTGCTAAAAACTCGAGCTTACTACCAAATTTCACACGGCCATGGCACGCCCGTGGTCCTAGCCCATGTGAAAAACCTTAGCATTCTGACTTATAACACACGGCCATGGCACGCCCATGGACTTAGACCATGTACTACATCTTGATATACTGACTTATTTCAGACGACCGGGCACACGCCCATGTTCTAACCGTGTGTCATGCACGGCCTTAACACACGGCCGTGGGATTAATCCGTGGTCTATCCTTACTTATAAGACTAAGGTGCAGTTTACGCACGGCATAGACACACGCCCGTGTGTCCAACCGTGTGGGCACTTAGAGGCTATTTACCAAGCCAATTGCCACCCTGAAATTAAGATCCAATTCATACTCATTTCAACAACTCAATACTACATCATTCTTGAATAAAACTACATGCTTCATTGATAATTATAAACATATACACTTGGCCAATCACTTAGCCATATACAAAAGAATAACAAACTTAATAGCCTATACTTGCCCTTTTCTAAGACATATACTCAAAATGAAATGTTTCCTATGCATGCCATACTTAATGTAAACAACTTGGCTATACCAAAATAGCGATTGATAGTGTGCTCCGAGTTCCGATGACAATGATCCAGGAGATTAGCTTGGCAGAACTACATGGAAAGAAAGAATAAAAGACGTAAGCATTTAGCTTAGTAAGTTTGCATATAATGCACATAACAACATACTTGCTTAAATTAACCCATTTGACATAAACAATGGTATCATAATTTCAGCTATAAAGCTTACTTGCTCATACTTGATTCTTACATATCTCATGATACTTACTAGTCTCATACTTGTGAGGTAAACAAGGTACCTGTATCACTTGATCACATTGATCAGCATACATTTACATAATAATCATAATCTCTAATTTATCATTCATAACATGAATAATACTCGTTTTCACTTGATAATAACTTTACTTACTTATCTTTCTTGTTATCTCTTTGGAGCTTGACTCGTTTGCCCGATGAATTTATATGAATAACCGAGGATACTAAATCTCTTCCCACGTAACATGATGCCAAAGCCATATCCTAGATATGGTCTTACATGGAATATCTCATCTTGGTTTCAAGGCCATGTCTTGACATGGACTTATATGAAGTCTTTCTCTTGATAACTTGTTCAATGCCAAGCTTGTCTTGGACTTACATGATAACTTGTTCAATGCCAAGCTTGCCTTGGACTTACATGATAACTTGATCAATGCCAAGCTTGCCTTGGACTTACATGATAACTTGTTCAATGCCAAGCTTGCCTTGGACTTACATGATAACTTGATCAATGCTAAGCTTGCCTTGGACTTACATGGTAACTTGCTTGCTTGCCGATGCCATGCCTCGGCTTGGTCTTATACGAACTTTCTTGTTTCATGTGGTAGATCGAGTATCCTAAGTTATTCAACTTCAATCGGGGCTTTCTCATGCTTGATCTCATTAATTTCTTTGTTTAACATAACATTAAACATTTTCATAATAACATTATATATTATACTAAGCAATTCAATGATATAAATCATAAAGCTTAGAAATCATACAAACTTACCTCAATATACAAAATGTAGCTAGGTATGTAATTTAGTCCTCGAGCTTGTTCTTGCCTTGGTTTCGATCCGGGCTTCGTTTTTCTTAATCTATAGTCATAAATAGATCATTTATTATTCACATTGACTAAATTGACCCTTTACTCATACTTGGGCAAAATTACTATTTTCCCCCTATACTTTCTCATATTTGCACTTTTGCCCCAAGGCTCGTAAAATGAATTTCATTCGACTTTATTAAACTTCATGCTTAGCTGATTCATTTTCTCTACTATAGAAATCATCAATTCCCATTATTTCTAATAGGTATGACTAATTTCATAACTATTACAAACTAGTCCATACTATCATATTTCATGAAATTCATTAAGGAAAAGATGTTTATCTAACATCAAACTCTCATAATCTTCCATAAAACATCATTTAACAAGCAAGTCATTCATAGATGAATTTTTGAACATGCATCTTAGCTTATTTTATAGCTAAAAATAGCTAATTCATAATACAAGGACTTCAAAAACACAAAGAATATTAAGAACGGGGCTAAGATGAACTTACTAGCAAGCTTGAAAAAAATGAAGAACCCTAGCTATGGAGTTTTCAAATTTTCGGCAATGGAAGGAAGAAGATGAATGAAATTTTATCATCTTTTTCCTATTTTAATCACTTATTAGACAAATGACCAAAATGCCCTTCTCTTTAAAAATTTCTATTTTACTAACTCATGTCCATTTTTGTCCAAAATTTATAATTTGGGAAAATTGCTATTTAAGGACTCATAATTAATATTCTAAAGCTATTTCATACAAAAAGCTTCTAGAAACTCATATTTTGCAACTTTTGCAATTTAGTCCTTTTTATCATTCCATGTCAATTTCACAAAATTTCTACATGGAACTTTAATACTATGATGCTTAATACTATGATGCAAACATGTCATAAACCTTAATAACTCAATTTTACTGACTCGGGTTTATGGTCTCACACCACTATCCCGACTAGGCCCTAAATCGGGCTGTTACATGAGCACTTTTGTTTCTTCATCGATCTTTATAATTAGCTCATTTCGCTCGAGATCGATAGTTGATTTAGAAGTGAACAGAAATGGCCTACCCAATAGAATGGGGATTTCCTGATCTTCCTCAAAGTCGAGGACTATAAAGTCGACCGGGATTATGAATCCCCGTACCTTGACCAATACGTGCTCGAGTATACCTTTTGGGTGTATGAAGGATCTATCAGTTAGCTGAAGCGTTATTGAGGTGTTGTAACACCTAAAGTCCGAGTTTCTGATAGATTGATAGGGGCATCAAATTTATGCTAGCCCTGAAGTCACAAAGGGCTTTACTAAAATATCGATCCCGTATCTCTAATTAGATTGTAAAGAAACGTAGATCTTTTAACTTTGGGGGTATTTTCTTTGCAATCAAAGTATTACACGAGGCGGCAATGTTAATTTGCTCGCCCTTTTTCATTTTCCTATGTCGTTTCATAATTTCCTTTAAGTACTTGACATATTTTGAAATTTTATCTATGAACTCTAATAGTGACAAATTGACATCGAGGGATTTAAATAAATTAAGAAAATTTATAAATTCTATCTTATCCCTCTTTGGCTTATCCTCTAGTCATGTCGGGAAAGGTACCGTTGTTGTGCTCGGTCTTGCTATTACCAGATTAGACACCGGTTCGATTACCTCTTCAATTGGTTCATTTGGTCACAAAGGTTGTCCATTCAGGATTCGAGTCATCCACATGTTGCTTGGACTTGTCAAATTGTTTTCTTTATTGTTTGCATCTCCCCCTTTAGTCGATTGAATCTTTGACCACATACAGTATGGTCATTGTCCACGACTTGTTATTGAAATGGTGGAGGTTGATAAGGAGGATTTTGTCAAGTTCAAGCTTGATTTGTACCTCCTTGGTTACCTCCCCATTTGAAGTTTGGATGACCCCTCCAACCAAGATTATATGTATTTGAATAGGGATCTCGACCCCTATTGCTCACGTAGTGCTCCTCCTCCAGTTGGTTTTCAAAATAAGGCTCCATTCTTGTTGGCTTGACAGGCATCTCCAAACGGTTGAGCTTCTCTAAGATTCGTTTGAATCTATCGTCGTCATTTTCTTCATTTATCCCTTTCACTGCAAGAGGCTTAGAGTTGTACATACACCTCTCATTGGGCCACATGTACGAGTTCATGGCCATGTCTTCAATGATGTTGTAGGCTCTTTCATACGTATGGAACATGAGAGATCCGTCGAATGCTCCATCTAGGTTAGATCTAATGTGTCTGTCAACACCGTTATATAATATTTGGATTTGGAGCCACGCTTGCAGTCCGTGATGTAGGCACTTCCTTAGCATTTTTTTGAAATGCTCTCACGCTTTGTAAAAGTTCTCACCTTCGTATTGTTTAAAATTGACGATTTCTCACCTCAACTGGATGGTTCGACTAATCGGTAAAAAATTATAGAGAAATTTTTCCACTAGATCATTCCATGTTATAATGGAACCTGATTCTAGTGAGTCTAACCAATCAGCTACGATGTCGCACAAAGAATACATGAATAACCGAAGACACACAACATCATTGGATACCCCATTATACTTGAAGGTGCTGCATAATTGTAGGAACTGCTTCAAGTGTTGGTTTGGGTATTCTACAATGTTGCCTTTAAACTGCAGTATGTTTTGGATCATCTGAATAGTGGTCGTCTTTATCTCAAAATTATTGACATTAATTTCCAGCCTTTCTATGCTCCCTTGCACCGCGTCTAGTGTTGGTAGGGCATACTCGCGCAACGTCCTTTGATCTATCTGGACTTCTTCCCGGTTATTTCCTTGTCACTCTCTTAGATTTTTGAATAATGGATTTCCCCGGGGTAAATTATTTACACCGAGTGGATCGATATTCATCGTTGGACGGTTGTGCTTATTTAATTACTTCGAATATGGGTACGGTTCAATTGGAGTGCTAGAGCTTCAAGTCATAAATGACCTAAAAAGAAAATAAAATTAGAAATAAAAATAAATAAGCAAAAATTAAAAATAATATCTATAAGTCCTAATGTTCCTAATTATCTTATTCATTGTAAAATAATATTTTTATGATTTATTGCCGAAACATCTCTGGCAACGGCATCAACAACTTGACCGCCTATAAAAGAGTTATTGTTTATAGTAAAAATATATCACCAAAAATATAATAATTGAGAACGGCGGTGTCCGCAAATGCACGGGTCAAATTGTAATATAGTTAGTACAACGAAATACTTAGAAGTATTCCGAGGATCGTACCCAAAGGAGGATGGAATAAATTATGAAAACATTTTTACAATGATATGTCTAAGCAGTAGTAATTAATTCCTATATTACGATAAACCATAAAATAGATAATTGGGATAAAAATAAATAACAAAAATAAATAAATAATAATAAAAATATAAAAATCAATAAACCAATCAGGAAGATTAACTCGTTTCAGGGTTTGTAACTAACTTTAAATTAGGGTTTTGTGGTGGATTAGCTACCAATTAACCAATTATTACCTCTCGGCCTCTAATTAACTAATTGATTGATTGATACTCACTTATCTCCTGACCTTACTTTCTCAACCAGGATAAATTACGGTTTACTTGGTTCGACTTATCTCCCGACCTCGTCTAGCCTATGATAACTTCCTAGGGTTATCAATCCTAGTGGTTTAAGCACGCGTAATTCATACCAACTAACCTCTCTCAAGAAACCCTAAATCCTCCATTAATCACATCTCCATCCACTCTGTAATCTCCCCCAAGTGTTTTAGCCACTCATGTTATTTATGATCTCGAATCCAATTGAATCATGTGAAGAAGATGATCAATTCGAAGGACAAAAGAGATTTGAATAATTGTGCATTTAACATCGAATGTGCAACGGACTTGCAAATCACTTGATTTGAATAAAGAAATAAATTGAATGCAATAATGAGTAAATTCGAATACTTCAATTAGATAAATAAACTCTTGGATTAAAACAGATTTTAAAAGGAAAAACAAAAGAGTTATGAAAAGCTGAAAGAAAAATAATCTAATCCTACTTCTAAACTATTAGGGTTTTTGATGGTATCTAGGATGACTTAGTTACATCAAACCCCTAATGTCTTATTTATAGAGGTCTTGGTAGCCCAAATTAGGTATTTGACACGTCTAGGTCTTTGTATAAAGTTGATTGTGCAGACGAAAATAACCCTGGAATACTTGGATAGGAAGTTGACCTGTGTCGCACCACACCATTTTTATGGTGCGACACGACACACAAAATTTGCCTTGTGTCTTTGTTTTGTGCTTTGACGGTCTGAGAAGCTTGTGCATCACTTGTCCCTTGCTTCCACGTCAATTGGGCTTTTAATTTTTCATCCTACACACTCAATTAAACATATTAGTACTACCTAAGGCTCGTGTCGGCCTATTGGATCACAACACTTATAAAATGTGTTAAAAACACTTAGTTTATTTATATTTAATCCTAAGGCCTAAATACCAAAAATATAATATAAAATCCTAAATTGCCTAGAACAAAAGCTCCTTAAGTGCGGAATTGACCCGAATTGACTACTATATTTGACGACAAGTTACTAGACAAATTGGTTATTGTGTTATTGATGGCATTTTGATTTACTCGAGGAATGAAACTGAACATGATTAGCATCTAAAAATTGTATTGCATACATCGCGAAAGAAATAGTTGTATCTGTAATTCAGTAAATGTGAGTTCTGGCTAGAAAAAGTAGGATTTTCGGGTCTAGCTAGAGATTACAGAAGGTCATTAAAGGTTTCTAGATGATTGAAACTATTACAGAACAATATTAGTTTTTTTTTGTTCAAATAAGTGTCAATAGAGTTTCAAACAGTTGAAAGCTATGTTAACAAAAGCTCTAGTATTAACTCAATGTGAATTCGAAAAAGAATTTGTTCTTTTTAGAAATGCTTCACTTAATGGTTTGGATTGCATACCGATGCAAAAGAGAAAGGTAACTGCCTGTATTTCTCGACAGCTTAAGCCACACGAGAAGAATTACCTTACACACAATCTAGAATTAGCTATTGTTGTGTTTTCTGTGTAGATTTGGCGACATTATTTATAAGGGGAGAAATGTCATATTTTCACCAATCACAAAAGTCTGAAATACCTGGCAACATAGAAAAAGTTAAATTTGAGATAATGTAGATGGCTTGAATTGTTGAAATATTATGATCTAATTATCGACTATCATTCAGGTAAAGCTAACGTTGTAGCTGATGCTTTGAGTCGGAAGTCTCTGCTTGCTTTGAAAGAAATGAATGCTCAATTGACTCTGGAATGTGACAATTCCATTTTAGTCGAGCTGAAAGCTAAACCGATATTCCTTTGGAGAATTCAAGAATTGCATAAAGATGATTTACTGTAGTTAACAAATTAGAACCTTGAGATGAGACATTTTACATGAGGCTCATAGTAGTACTTATTCGATTAATTTGGGTAGTATTAAAGTGTATAATGATTTGAAACAGTTATACTGGTGGTCGGGAATGAAAAGAGAAATCTCAGAATACGTGGCAAAATGTCTAGTATGTAACAATCCATTTTCTAGTGGTGTCAAAAACGACAATTTCAGAATCCTATTTCTAATGTTTAAGCTCGTACATATTATTATTCAATATTTACGAGGTTAGTATAGAGTTAATTAAAGTTTAGTCCCTTAACTGTGTCAATTGGATAATCAAGTAAGGTATAAGGACTAAATTGTAAAAGTTAATCGCTATGGATTTTTAATTAATTGAAGGACCATTTGAGCAATTGAATTACTTTGTTATAGCCAAGAGGTTGTGAGGACTAGTTGTAAGCCACCAAATTGATTAATTAATTTTAAGTTTAATTAATTATAGATTAACTAAGTTGATTATAATTAATTACTAAACTAATTGTAGATTAATTACTAAACAAATTGTAAAAGAAAAACAATCATTTCTTTCTATTCATCTTCTTCTCCACGAACAAAAGAAATAAAAGTTAGGGTTGAAGCTTCCAAACTTTCGGCACTTGGTAAGTTTATTCAATTTAGTCATTTTCTTGTAATTTCTATATTTTTGAGGTCGTGGAAGCTTGATTTAGCTAGCCCATGTACCAATTTGCAAAACTGTTAAAGTTTCTAAAAGTTTCCATATATGAATTCTTGAAGAAATTGGTGTTAAATTGTTAGATCTTAAGCTTAGATATGAAAAAGGAATAGCTGTAAAGTATAATTGCTAGTTTTTGAACATATGGACTAAATGTGTAAATTTTGAAATTAATGTTAAAATTTTGTAATTATTGATAATAGAGGGTTATATGAGGTTTCGAAATCGAAGCTCAAATTTGAAAGTTATGGCAATTTCAGTTTTAAGGGCTAAATTGAATAAAATGAAAAACTTTAGGGAGTATTCAAAAAATAAAATTGAATTGACATATGCATATGCATATGCATATTGTTTGAAGTTGATAAATTGAATTGAATTATTATATAGATAGAGAATTGAATCAAATTGGGGATAATTGGGGAAAAAACAAAAAATTCTAATTAGTCCTTGAAGATTCGGTTGTTTGCTATTTTGACCAGGCAAGTTCATATGGTATGATTGTTGTAACGCGTAGGTTTGTGCAAGTGTACACAGTTGTTATCAAGTAATAAGTAAGTATCGAGTTATCGTCTCCACAGGGATTGTATTTGTGCTGAGTCACTTAAGTTGTAAAATTTATATTAACAACTTGGTAAATAAAAACACAATATGATTGAGAAGTGATGATTAAAATTAAATATATTAAACTAAATGCAATGATCCATAATGCAAATTATCCTAAATATGCAAACTATATGAATGAAATAGATTTTAGCAAAATTAAACACAATTTGAAACAATTATAACATAAATAAACTAGGATAATTACTTTAATTAAATTCAATTTATTATCAACATGCTTAATAATATTCGGAAAAACATTCCATGGCAACTCGATCTTTCATGAGTTTGGAAACCACATTAGGTCCTTTCGGAATCCTTTACTTAGTAAATACGCATTTTATTGATCCTTATTTACTAAGGGTTTCTTAGCATTTGTGTGAGGTAATAGGGACGTGTTAGGTTTGAAACAGTTTAATCACACAAATCTAGAAACTATGCAGATAACAGAGCTTGGTTAGAGTTGTTATGCAACCTGCAATTTAATCGGGTTAGGATCTAAATTGAGCATGCACATTTCAATTATGTGTCCACTAGCCGTCGTCCGTTAGGATCGTCACTAATTCGGTGCATTTCAATCACGTATGAATGAAATACTGACTTGATTTTAATTGAAAACATTATCGATTGAGGCACAAACATTATAAGCATGAATCAAATAAATATTATTTAATCAAAGCAATCATCCTAGCTTAAATAAAATTAAGCTAAAATTGTTGTAAACAAGAATAAAGAACACATAGCAAACATTTTCAGATTAAATTAAAGAAAATAAAGATTAAACCCCAATCAGAGTGGCTGTCACCCAAGACTCTGACCGACGAGGCTCTTTCGCTCCTTTGCTGATGGCTCTCCAAGGTGGCTAACCAAGGGCTCTTTAAGAGGCTTAATTGCTAAAATCTCTTTGAAGAGATGATGCTAGGCGCAGGGAATGGAAAATGCTAAAGAGAATTGAGAGAAAAGAGAGAATGATGAGTGATGAGGACGCGGCCTGGCACACGGGCGTGTGGCTTGGCAGTGTGACCCAACTCAGAGAGTTACACGGGTGAGGACATGGGCTGGGACACGGTCGTGTGTCCCTATTTCGATTGTTCAACAGCCTGAGACATGGGTGTGTGCCTCAACCGTGTTAGTCACAAGGCCTAGCCACACGACTGTGTGACCCCTACAGTTCAAATTTTCTATCTTTTTCATGAACTTTCCGATTGTTTCCAAGTTAGTCCCGAATTGTTTTTTAAAGTATTTCTAAGGCCTCGAGGGCTCGATTAAGGGACGTTATGTATGTGATTGAATGTAATTGGATTATGTTTGTAATGGTGTATGAAATGAATGTTTTAATGTTCCGTATGTACGATAATACTCAGTAACCTTATTCCGGAGACAGATACGGGTTAGGGGTGTTACACTACGGGCTTTGCACTTCGGTGCCTTGGTGTGGTGTAGTGTATGCACAAATGAGCTATCTTGATGTGGTGTATTCACCCGCGTGTTTGAATCTGTTTTACTAGGATTTTATTGGGCGAAATGTTAAAATTGAACCTTGAAATCAAAAAATGAAAATGCACCAAATTTGTTAAGCTATTAAGATATGTGGTTAAAATTGCAATGGTGTGAAATAGTAGTTCGAAGACAATATATGGAATTATGATGATCTTACGTGAATTGGTGTAACTTGGCGATGCTTTGGACATGTTATAATGCATAATACTTATGGATACCTAAGTTTATTATGCTCACTTTGTTGTGACATTATTTTCCATGTTTTAGCTAGATGTATGCCAAATCTTTGGTAGTAACATACTCACTTATGAGCAAGGTAAGTGTTGTAATTTCCATTTAAACATACTCACATATGTTTATTTTGGTATATAATATTCTGGCATGTATATAGGGTCTTTTTCTATGTAAATGATCATCTCTAATGTGAATGTCAATGTTGTATTTGTGAGCTAAAGTTAGATTTGTATGTTAAAGTTGGTAAATGGCCTAGTTTATGCTTAGTTTCGATCATGTTTAATGTCATTTGGATTATTGATTTCAAAGCTTGCATAAACCATATGTGTTAAAATCTGCAAGTATGTGGTGACTTGGTATGTCAAAGTTAGAAGATGGCATAGTTATGTCAAGTATTGAATTCTTTGATCTCAAGATGTTTAGTAAGCCTATGTACTTAAATTTGCATGATATGCTGACATACTGAATTGGGAATGAAAATATGAATGCATGAATGTTTTGTTAGGAAGTGTCAAATGTGTTTTGAAGTGATCTTTTCCTAAATAGGAGATAACGTCACAACAAAAAGTCCCCAATGTCACAACTTAAATCGACAGTGAGTGGCTTCGCGACGTCGAGTTTTCTAAAGTCATGACAATATTAACTAGTTGATGAAGTCGCAACGTCAGCCCGTGAATTTTGAAACTTTGTAATTAAGTCTTTAACTGACCTCAGGTTAGCAAAAGAGCTTTCGTAAGCTTGAATAAGACTCAGAAATGATTGTGCATCATATTCATGAGTATTTTCTATTCTTGTTAGCATGTGGAAATGGTTAAATTGTTTCAAAAGTAGTTGTAGTTGTAGTTGCTTCGACAACCAATATAGCATCCTATAACTCGGACCTGGTGGTCAGTTTGGGTAAGGGGTGTTACAAATAGTGACTTGAATGTCTTTTGAAAGTATCCTGAACAAGTACTGAAATGATGAATAAAACATCAATATATGAGTATACTAACTTGAACTTGATGCAAAGAGATTGATTTGATTTGAAACTAGAGAGTTAAAAGATATTTGACATGATTGTGATAAATTAAGCAAGTGGCTTATTAAAGCTAAATTGCTGAATGGGCCAATACTATTCTTAATGTATCCTAAATGACTGAAGCTTATAAATTGAAATGGAATGCCACAATGATAGTGAAACTATTAATAAATCAACAAGGACGCATCAATTATATAAATCATCTAGGTGAATTGTGATTTGCTTGTTAAATGATTGTGGAATTGCTTATACTTGTAAAACTCGACATATACATATGGGTATTGGTGTATATATGGAGATTCCGGTACGAACATGAATGATTATGATAAAGTCCTGCCCAACAACTTTATTGAAGCTGTTAGTCTCATGCCTAACCCAATGAAGAGTCGATTCCTTTTTCCATCATTTTCAAAGAGGATAAAGATTATGGTTGAAAAAGTTGACATAACGAAAGGAATACTTATAATAGAGCAAGGAATTGACATATTTCTAGAGAAAAATGAACTTATGTTTACAATATCCTATGCCAAGCCCTATGTTAAGAATATAGTGCTTGAATTTTAGGTTAATCTTTCAAAAACTATCACAGGCAAAGATGATGCACACTATATATAGGCTTATCTCTGTGGACACTTTTTCACTTTCATCTTTGTAGCTCATCAATAACTTATTGCATCATCATGGAAAAGATGACGAAAAGTTTATTTGTGACTATGACCACCTTGTTTCGCAACTCACCAATAAAATCAAATCCACCTAGACCAAAGGCAAGACTTCAAAACCTCAAAGCTTGAACCCAACTATGCTGCATTACAAACCACTACTACATAGAACTAGCTGTTGGAAAAAATCCGTTTCAAAAACGATTTTCTTGCACAACAAAAAATAAAAATTTTGAAAACCGACTTGGTTTGTGATATTTATAGCAATAAATCCTAGATTGAAATCGTACCTATGTTTTTAGATAGACAGATCCTTATCATTCTCGACTTTCAACCAATCGATGTTCTCTACTATTCTCATACCACAAATTGTTTCGAGTGTAGGCTCAAACAAATCAAATCAGACAGAACCAGAAATATTTTCTTTACTTTCAGTGGGAAAGTAAATCTCTCTTAAATAGAAACTAGTAGAATTGCAATTCCCAGAAAATATAATTTATTCTTAAAATAAATTTCCACTACTTTCTCCCAGAATAGCAATATTGAAAACTTCAAAGAAACATTTTTCTCTTTCTGTTGGTGTGATTTGAAGCATACCAGTGCCATCAATTTATAGGGAGAGTTAGTAGAATCCTGGTTGAAGTGGGAGAATACAAATTATATTATTTTGATAGAAAAAATCTCCAATTCCCTATTATTTAGGGAGAGGGGCGACAACCCTAGGTAGGAATACTAGGGTTTGTCTTCCCATGTATTCCGTATAAGGGGAATTGGGCCTCTCTTGTACTGGGTCCAATTATATGTGCTTCCTAAACTTTAACACAACACTTTATAATATATTTCAACCCAATACATGTTTTTTTTTTCATTTCCAAAATTAAATATTATTTGCTCAATTAATTTAAATAAATTAATTTCTCAATTAAATAATTTTATCAACTCAATTCTAATTTTGTTAAAATCATGTCAACTTTATCGTAAAACAATTTATGAGAAAATATATTTAATTTTTCTACATTCAATTGGATTCACAATGACAAGTTAATTTAAATCTATTTTCGAATTTCAATTATTTAATTAATTAATAATTTGAAAAACCATAAATTAATTCTCAGGTAATTTCCGTAATTAGTGAGAAAACCAAAATCATTTCCAAATGTAACTCATTTATCTAACTTTATCATTTCTATCCATTTTTTTTTCATTTGATTCATCCTATAATTCATTTCTAGTTTCAACGAGCTAGCGGATGGATTGATTGGACATATGCAATTGAGGCTCAAATGATTTATAATTAAGTTCCAGCTTTTCACCTATTCATTATAAACTCATTTAGTCATGAAGTCATTCCACTATAGTATCGTGCCTGAGCTCTCCCAAACAACATACCATTACGAAAGTAACTTGATCAATGCTCGTCCAATGACATTGTCATAAGTGTATTACCCTCATAGGATACCCTTAATCGTCCAATGGCCACATTTACTTTTCATCAACTATGTAATGCCAATGAGAAGATATCATTTACCCATGTCTTAGGCTATGAATTCCACTGTCGTGAATGACGTTACTGTTGTAGAAGTCGTACACCCAACGCACCAGCTCTCGGTTCCTTATTTATTCGAACCCAAGCTTTTACTTACATCAAAGTGTACAAGTCACACATACATAGTCCGTCATCCACTTAGGATTTAGGTATGTCACACTATGAACGCCACAAGTGAATAAATCCATAAAATAATTCAAGATACATTCTTCTTGGGTCCAATCCAATGTACTGTTAGTCCAGTCAATCACATCTATGTTTCTATCTTCTAGGAGTCATATGCTCCAATGCCCAAGATAAAACACCTCCTTAATTGGACTTGATATACGACATATTAGTATTTCAATCAGTTTGCTCATTTCCAATTAGACTAAGGACATAGGTTCATCTATTTATATAAGTTGTCTTTTTGTATTACGATCTGACCACGTAATACCACTTGGCATCAGTTAAACATTAGACAACCAATGAGCAAAATTTGCATCCATTTTTCTTTGTGTGCAAAACCCATATTAACGAATCTGTTAGAAAAATTACAAGTGTGCTTAGACGAAAATACTACATTTAGGGCACCAGATCTAATACTAGCTACCATCCAAACAAAGCATGGTTGTTAGCAAAAGGATAACAACTCTTTTGTATAAGATAGTATCATTCATTTACATTGATCTTGGCAAACTAATCTTCTCTGAGATTGTAAAAGATACAGAGACCAAAAACATAAGGCAAAAGCTACCCTTTCCCTCACTCATCTTTCCAGATTCTGCTGCAATAAAATAAAGATATTGTGCAAGAAGTTGAAGTTCTTGAGCCTTCACAAGTTAAATTTAATTATCCTACAAGTGTAATTTTGGGAAAGATGTAATTGTAATTCATATATTAAGTGTAACACCCCTCAACCATCCTACAATTCGTTATGGATTGGAGATTCTATCAGAACATATACGAACAAAAAATCTTGAAATATATTTTTTTAAAATTCTTATAACATCAATAAATTGAGTTTAAGAAAATTTAGAGGTTTTAGAATCAATTTAAAATCAATTAGGAGTGGTTCGGGAAATGTCGGAGGTGTTTAAGACTACAAACTAGCAAAATAGTGTAGTGGTGATAAGTTCAACTTTGCAGTATAATGCTCGACTTTTCTGTTTTTTAAGGAGTTTGATTTGATGCTCCAAATAAATAAGTTGCTTCTAGATGTAAAATATTGAAATTCTGACTAAATTCCAAAAAAAAAGCATTGTATGGTAAATAAAAAAATATTGGGGATGTTACATTGGGGTTGTAAACTCTAAAGATGATGACAATTCAATACGAGATGTTATAGCAGCTACAACTGCATTTGCATATGCATATGCGTCTACCCCAAACATCCAATGCTGATAAGGAAAAATTAATAGAACACCTAGATGAAGAGGTGACTTGCATCTAGAAGCAACTTATTTATTTGGAGCATTAAATCAAACTCCTTAACAAACATAAAAGCCAAGTAAAAAGTTGATCTTCTTGCTTTTGAAACCTAATGAAACCTAAAGAAAAAAGAGAGAGGTGAGAATAGAGTTAGATGGACTTGTGTTGTTATGTTTGTTGGAAATTCAGGAAATTGTGTGGATTGATTTCTGTTGTTGTGTTACTGATGATATTGATACTGCTTGTTATGTTACTATGCTTTTCTATTATTGATGTTATCTTCTCCATTTCATTAATGATTTCTAACACCCTTAATCCGTCTTTGATACTGAATTAGGGTTACAGAGTGTTACCGAGTAAAACAGAACATTTAACTTCGTAACAGAAACAATTTTACAATTAAATGCTAACATATGTCAAATAATTCAATTCATGTATAACATAATAACACATTTCCAAGAAATAACCATTTCCATAAATTAAATTACCTCAATGTAAACATCCAC
Source organism: Gossypium sturtianum (assembly GCA_025698515.1). Taxonomy (NCBI): domain Eukaryota; kingdom Viridiplantae; phylum Streptophyta; class Magnoliopsida; order Malvales; family Malvaceae; genus Gossypium; species Gossypium sturtianum. The sequence continues at coordinate 30,751,801 of CM046948.1, forward strand.
ATACATAAGTAAGAATTTCAATTCAACATTTATTACTTAATAACATCATAAATGAACAAAAGCATTAAGTAAATAATTAAGCTGTAAATCAATTAATACTTAGCTCGATGAACTATAGTACTTAACTCAGATACTTGGGTAACTACAACACACCAAAGGCATCATAGATGCATAACAGAGGCATCAAAGTGTAGACAGAGGCATGATTGTGCAATCAGAGGCACGATTGTGCAATCAGAGGCATCGAAGTGCAAACAGAGACACCAAAGTGTAACAGAGGCACCAAAGTGCAATCCCGTACAAGCGCGCATACTAACCCTATTGGCATGCCAATTGTATCCTAATTGTTTACTACGTTCAAACGAGCATTTAACTGGATTCATCACAATCACATTAGATGCACTTCCGTATTATTTATACATATTCAATGAATTCAAGATGTTCATTCTAAGATTTCATCATTCATAATTTCATCCATTTCTCAACAAATATGAAATCTATTCATACTTATTAGTAATCAATTCACATTTCATCTTCAAAATAAACTATTTAACTAGTACAAAACAACATCAATTTAAATATAATGTAATTTAATTCCTTTATACTATGAACTTACCTACGATCCACTTCCGGTTAAAACACAGGGACTACTCCGCAATTTTCCCCTTTCCTCGGTTATTGTCTTTTTGACTCGGTTCTTGATCTATATAGTAATTAAATTAAAATCATTAATTCACATACATTTCAAGCTCAATTCAATTCATGAGACCCTTAAGTTTTCATTATTTACACACTTTCCCTAAACTTTTACATTTCATACAATTTAGTCCTTAAATCTGAAATTCCAATTTTAACAAAAGTTTACAATTTCCCAAGTCAACTACATTTCTTTCTATGCTAGGGCAGTCCACAATTCTTCACAATTTGCAATAATACCATAAAACTTTATGTACCACCCCAAACCCGGCCCATGCGGTATGACCGGATCCGACATGTCACATGAAGAAAGTGTATAAAGAACTTATGATTCCTACTAAAGTTGATGTTATTAGGTTATAGTTAAGAAAAACAAGTTTGATTATAAATATTCGATAAAAAAATACCACTAATCTCGAGAGGTTGATTGGTGAATCGAAAATCAAACTAGTGAACTTTAAAAACCGTGACTTTTGAAAAAGATGTTGATAATTCGAAGGAAAATCCAAGTTAAATTATTTGTACATATTTGTTATGAAATCTGTTTGTTAATCAATTTTGGAAAACCATTGTTTAAGATCTCAGAAAAATTCCCATTTAAAACAATTCATGGAAAATAATAAGTATATCAAAACATAAAGCAAAATAAAAATATCAGAGGCCTTATTACAACTTTAAACCCAAAATAGTAAAAGCAATGAAATAAAGCGGAAAAGAAGTTTACTAATGTTCGAAAAGATTATTTTCAAAGTATGGCCTCCACCGAGTCATCCATGGGCCCAAGTCCTCATCACTGAGCATCACCTGCAACGATTAACAAAGAAAGGGGGGTGAGTTACAAGAACTCAATGCAAAATCCCCCTTACCATCACCCACTGGGCCTGAACCCGTATAGCAACATCTTGGGCCTACGCCTATTTACATAACAGTATTTAATAGAAATGAATGCAACCCAACCCATCCATCCATCACACCCCCGACCAGCCAATCACACCTGTGGGGATCAAGTCAACCCACCCCGCCGCTCACACCAATTTGCAGTCAAGCTGCTAAAGTATATTATTATTTTTGTGGCCATGCCACCGAAATCATAATTAAGCACAATAATAAGCGAATTGTGGCTGTGCCACCAGGCTACACTGCTCCCCATACAATTTTTCCCAACCCATGCAATATGTAAAGATGCAACATAAGAAAAGTATATCCACATATATAGCAACCATTAATCTAATGAAATATTTTGATGAATCGGCCCATTAAAGCACTTTGGTAAATCGGCCCACTAAGGCATTCAGCAAACCGGCCCGTTTAGGGCATTTTGGTAAATCGACCCATAGGGGCATTTTCATAAAAATGGCCCATTAAAGCTTTTTAGTAATTCGGCCCATAAGGGCATTTTTGTAATTTTACAAATTAATACCGATTTTGAAAAATCTTAAAATTAACGTTGTTTAAGCAAGTTACTTTATTCTTGCCATATTACGGTTATTAGATTCGTAAGCAACAACAATCTATTTTCCAACATGATGGTGAATCACGAATCTACAGGATTTCGGTGTGAGATTACACACCTAATTACGGTAAGGACTAAACCTTCTTGATCGTCGGCACCTATGTCACCATAACACTAGATTAACTAACAAGAGATAGTGTCTTAATCCAAATCTAAACAATCGGTTTATCACACTTACCCTCACTATCGCGAACGACCACGATCTGCCTATTTTCACTGGATGTCGGTCCACAACCTGGTGGAAAATCCTGAACTGCCGATACCGCCTTACGTTTGAACTTGGGAGTAGGGATTGCAAGTCCACTCCCTTCTCGTCCTCCTATCGATTTTCCTTTAGTATCGCTATCACTTGCCTCCATTGGAAGAGTCTCAGTTAGAATATTATTACAATAAGAGAAGTAGTTGTCTAAGGAGAGGGTTTTGGCTTACCACTACTTCTGAAAGACCAAAAAGCAGAGGAGAACGAGTTGTTAAGTCCCTAAAATAAACGATTAGACATAACTATAGATCCATCTAACAAAATAACTGCGTAGATATCGAATGGACCAAGAAGAAACTCCTTACCTTAATCGATGATGAACCCGATTCCCACTGATTCAACTTATGACTAAGGATGAGTCAGCAAGGATGTGAGATTCGGCCAACCCCACAAGAGCATTACAAAAAGGAGATGATCACGATATGAGGGAGCAGAAGGAAATGGTGTTTCAGTTTTAGAAATAAAGTGAAACAACCGAATGATGATGGTCACACCTTCGGTTATAGAGAAAAGAAGATAAAAGGAAAAGGATGAAGCCACTTACCCGATTCAACCAAGGAAGAAAGTGATCAACACGCAAGATGGAGGAGAGAGAATGGCTAGGAGGATTCGGCTACTTAGAGAGAAAAGAACAAGCAAGATTCGGCCATCAAAAATATTGACTAAAGAAAAAGAGAGAAGGGTTGAAGAAATGGTGAAAAAGAAAAGAAGAGATGGAAAAAGAGGTGTCAGAGAGTTTCGGCCTACACTAAGGAAAAGATGAGCAAAATGGCTTGAGTGTTTCGGCAAACAAATGAAAAGGTTGGAAAAGAAGCACACAAAAAAATGTTCAAAAAGAGAGAAAAACTTTTCATGCACAAAACTTGTAAAAAGGCTATAGGAAATTCGACTCCCTAATTCCCCCTACCAAAACCGTAAGTCCCTAACACCAAAAAGATTATGGTTGACCAAATTTTCTTTCCCCAAGCACCTTCCAAAATTCGGCCAACATATCCCCCCCTTATCTCTTTCCTTTACTTCTTTCCTTATTTTTCCCTTGATCTCCTCCTTTCTCTTTTCCTTAGTCTTCTTTCCATCATTTGAAAGTCTTCCTTTCCTTCTATAGAGCCATGGCCGACACTTACCATCTTCCACCTGATTAGCACAAAAAAAAATATATTTGCAATAGGTGAGATTCGAACTCCACCCCTTAAGCCCCTTTATGTGACGCCTCACCACTTTGCTACTAGCTCTTCTTGTGCTAGCAAAAAAAAAAAACTCACTTATTCTTTTAAGTCTTGACGTCACTTGCCTTCTCCCCCTTAAGTGCATAAACACAAAAATTCTACCAAGGCCCAACTCAACCCCAAGCCTTCTTAGGGTCCCTAAACATACACAGCTGACACTCTTAGCTAGCCTAACGCATGGTATAAAGCAAAACATAAAATCCCGAATTTCAGGATGTTACAATTCTACCCCCTTAAAGAAATTTTGGCCTCGAAATTTACCTGATTAAAAGAGATGAGGGTATTGTTGCCGGATCGTGTCCTCAGGCTCCCATGTAGCTTCCTCTGACCCGTGATTACGCCATAATACTTTGACTAACGGAACCGGCTTCCTTCTCAGCACCTTAATATCCCGATCTAAAATCTGCACTGGCTCTTCTTCTAAGGACAAGTCAGGTCTTATCTCAACTTCCTCCACTAGCACTACATGAGACGGATCCGAACGATAACGCCTTAACATCGAGACATGGAATACGCTATGTATCTGAATTAACTCCGGAGGTAACTCAAGCTGATAAGCCACTGGCCCAACACGCTTCAATACACGGTAAGGTCCGATAAATCTAGGGCTCAACTTGCCCTTCCGTCCAAATCTTAAGATCTTTTTCCAAGGTGAGACCTTTAGAAAGACCTGATCACCCACAGAGAACTCTATCTCCTTCCGCTTCAGATCCGCGTATGATTTCTGTCTGTCCGAAGCTTCTTTTAATCTCACACCGAAATCCTGTAGATTCGTGATTCATCATCATGTTGGAAAATAGATCGTTGTTGCTTACGAATCTAATAACCGTAATATGGCAAGAATCAAGTAACTTGCTTAAACAACGTTATAATTTGTAAAATTACAAAAATGCCCTTATGGGCCGAATTACTAAAAAGCTTTAATGGGCCGTTTTTATGAAAATGCCCCTATGGGTCGATTTACCAAAATGCCCTAAACGGGTTGATTTGCTAGAATGCCTTAGTGGGCCGATTTACCAAAGTGCTTTAATGGGACGATTCATCAAAATATTTCATTAGATTAATGGTTGCTATATATGTGGATATACTTTTCTAATGTTGCATCTTTACATATTGCATGGGTTAGGAAAAATTGTATGGAGAGCAGTGTAGCCTGGTGGCATAGCCACAATTCGCTTATTATTGTGCTTAATTATGATTTCGGTGGCATGGCCACAAAAATAATAATATACTTTAGTGACTTGACTCGCAAATTGGTGTGTGGCAGGTGGGTTGACTTGATCCCCACAGGTGTGATTGGCTGGTCGGGGGTGTGATGGATGGATAGGTTGGGTTGCATTCATTTCTATTAAATACTATTATGTAAATGGGCGTAGGCCCAAGATGTTGCTATACGGGTTAGGGCCCAGTGGATGATGGTAAGGGGGATTTTGCATTGAGTTCTTGTAACTCACCTCCCTTTCTTTCTTAATCGTTGCAGGTGATGCTCAATGATGAGGACTTGGGCCCATGGATGACTCGGTGGAGGCCATACTTTGAAAATAATCTTTTCGAACATTAGTAAACTTCTTTTCCGCTTTATTTCATTACTTTTACTATTTTGGGTTTAAAGTTGTAATAAGGCCTCTGATATTTTTATTTTGCTTTATGTTTTGATATACTTATTATTTTCAATGAATTGTTTTAAACGGGAATTTTTCTGAGATCTTAAACAACGTTTTTCCAAAATTGATTAACAAACGAATTTCATAACAAATATGTACAAATAATTTAACTTGGATTTTCCTTCGAATTATCAACATCTTTTTCAGAAGTCACGGTTTTTAAAGTTCACTAGTTTGATTTTCGATTCACCAATCAACCTCTCGAGATTAGTGGTATTTTTTTTATCGAATATTTATAATCAAACTTGTTTTTCTTAACTATAACCTAATAACATCAACTTTAGTAGGAATCATAAGTTCTTTATACACTTTCTTCATGTGACATGCCGGATCCGGTCATACCGCATGGGCCGGGTTTTGGGTGTTACACTTTAAATAATTTATCATTAAATCCATTAGCTAAAAACCATCCAAAAATAAATTAATAAATTAATTCTAACTAACTATCAATATTTCAATTTCACCCATTAACATTAAAATAACTAAAATCATCAATGGCAAAATGTAACACCCCAAACCCAGCCTAGACGTTATGGCCGTATCTGGCAATGTCACACGATAGTGTTTTTGAAACCTCGTTGTTACGATGAAAACATTCCATGTTATTATCTTTAGTAAACCTTTGTTAGAACTTAGGAAGTCGTCTTTATTCATTTAAAACATTTTTTTTGAAACATCCCTCGTTGCGGAAGCTTTAATAAATCAATCTAGGTGATCATGCGTTTAGAAAATACTTTAACTTTTTTTTTTAAAAACCGAATTTCCTACGACTAGCAGGTATAAATCCATAAAGTAAAATAAATAAATAAAACCCAAATTTAAAACCAAAGTCCCAGAGGGTCCTTAAATTACAACCCAAATAATCACTAATAAACAAATCATAACTCGTAAATTGAAAACCATGAAGTCCAAAAATTACTTTGGTCACCACTGAGTCCTCCGTCGCACCGATCCATCTAAGTCTGGGGATTACCTGTGCACATTAAAAAAAAAGGGTGAGTTTACGTAAACTCAGTGTGTAATCCCGCAGAAACAAACAAACAATCAGTATTCACAATGCACAGTTGAACAGTCTTATGCCTAAGCCCTTTTCGATGCATCGGTGTGATATGGGCCTTAGCCCATCTCAAATCTGATGTCAAAAATGCAGTAGGGCCTTAGCCCATCACAGTATCAGTAGCAGTAACAGTTATGCAGTAGCAAAATCCTACCCAACCAGCCTCTACACACAATCTCCGTCCAACCCTACACTCCATGTGGGGATATAATCAACCCACCCATCCCTACACTCCAAGTAGTACCGAAAGTGCGGCAAAAAAAGAGTTTGCAAGCGAGTGCGAGAAATTAGGCTTAAAGCCTTTCAGTACACTTCCTCCGAATAACAACCCCCAACCCAATGCAATGCAACATACAATGGATGATATGCTATTATGCAATTTCAGTACATATATTCAATTCAGATATTAACATGCTCAGTACAGATATCATTCAGTCAATTTCACACATTTAGGGGTCTAAGTAGCGCTTACCGACCCTACAGTAGGTTCACAGTCGACTTGGGCGACCCGTACAACATTAAAAAAATTTCGGTAAAAATGGGCTCACATGCCTATGTGATCTGCCCGTGTGGGCCCACACGCCCGTGTGGCCCACTCGGCCCAAATTGGCCTTGGCCGTGTGATCCATTTTTAAAGTAACCCATGCTAGCTCAATACTCATATATGTTTTCACTATTTACTTATATGTTCATTCAAAGCTGTCTACTTGAGTCATTATCACTAAATTATTTATATCTTCAGCTACATAATTCCAAATTAAGATTCGCTTGATTTTTTTAAAACTAGACTCAAATACCTTTCTACCATAAAATTTTCAGAATTTATAGTTTATAAAATAATTACAGTAAAATCTTTAAAGTTATCTCTATTATGCTGTTTGACAGCTTCATCCTTTCCTTACAAAAAAATATTTATCTCTTAGTACGGAATTTAGATGATGTTTCCGTTTGTTTCTCTTTAAAAAAATAAAATTAAGCCCCTAATTATTGTTTTACAATTTTTGATGATTTTCCTAAGTCAGAACAGGGGAACCCGAAATCATTCTCACCTTGTCTCACAAAATTTATTATATCTCATGATTTACAATTCCAGTGCTTACACTGTTTCTTCCATGAAAAACTATACTTAATAAACTTTAATTTCATATTTTATTCAACCTCTAACCAATTCCCACTATTTTTAATGATTTTTCAAAGTTAGACTACTGCTGCTGTCCAAAACTATTTTAGTGTAAAATGTTGATTTCCAAGTTTATAACACCCTTATTTCCTTTCTCTACAATTTTTCGCATCATTTTCTCTTATTTCTCGATAAACAAGCAATTTTGGCTTTTCATGAATCCCATTTTTTATGTTTTTTTGCACACACTGTATCGATTATTTGTGCAAAGTAACCCTGAGCCTTCAAAACCTATATTTGACCAATATATCCCTTAATTAATCACTTGATTCGTTAATCAAACCAAATATCCCCAACATAAAACTCGAGAAACTAAACCAACGACGATTCAAAAACTTACCGCGACGAATCCGATAACCAGTCATCTCCACACACTAGAATATCCGCTTAAAACCTTTGAACAGCACCTAAACGAGAGTAAAACGAACCCTTTGTTAATTGCCTACTCAAAATACAATAACTAATGGGAAAAAATTCCACTTACCGAAACAAATGAAGTCAAAAGTTGCACCCAAAGGGATGACTCGCAAAAAATACAAAAACGAAAAGAGAGGGGAAAGAGAAGAAACAAGATTAGGCCGAAGGGGAACAAAAACCAAAAGTGAACAAGAAGGGAGAAGAAACGTCCGAGAAACAAAAGTCTAAGGTCAGAAAATTTGTTGGGAAAAAAAGAAAATAGAAAACTGATAAGAAGAAAATCTTATTTTGATAACTTCTCCCCAATTATCTCCTAAAAACACTCCCTATTAACCCACTAAAACACAACTACTTAGCAGTCCAGTTTAACTTGAACTCCACCACGCCACACGCCTCAAACAAAAATTAGTTCTCCTGCTTGCGTAGGGACTCGAACACAGGACCTCCTACACACTAACACTCCGCTTAACCACCAGACCAGCAGGCCCACTCTGATATATTTTTTTACCAACAATCAAATAAAAGCCTATTGAACAAGAGTAAGGCCTAATTCATTCAAAATACCAAAATTTGCCCAAGCGAAGGCTTGAACTTGGGACCTCCCAAACACTCCCAGAACACATAACCACTAAAGCTGACAGATATTTATGTCATATTTTCACAATAACGAAATTAGAAATTTTGGGGCGTTACACAAAATCTAAAATTCTTAATAGTTTCAAAAACAAAGCTATGGGTTAACTGGACCTAGTTGCAACGATCTCAAAAACACAATAATTACAAGAAATAAGATCAAATGGGATTTACATGCAAAGGAAGCTTTGACTGAACCCTACAGGCTTCTTCAATGGTGAAATTCCTTTTAATTTTCAGTAGTATCCTTTTGAGAAAATGATGATATGTTTTATTTTTTTATTATCCTTTAGTTTATCTTTATTAAATTACAACTTTAGCCTTATTATAAACTTATAATTTAACAATTAAAAGGACCTTAACCGTCCATCTATATACCCTATGGACTAATTACTTCATAAGTCCTCTTTCATTTGATAATTAAGCTATCAAGTCAATACAATCCAATCATTATTAAGTTTTGTGTCTTTCACAATTTAGTCCTTTTTATTCACTTAACTAACTTAATACTAAAATTTCTTCACCAAAATTTAATACGACTCTAATGTAACTCCATAAACATTAATTAGATAATAAAACACGGCCTCACATATCAGAATTGTGATCCTAAAACCACCGTTTTCAACACCACTGAAAAATGGGATATTACATTGTTGATTTCATATTTATTTTCATAGTTGGTTAGATTAAGGGGGAGCATTATTTTAAAGATTGATTTTCAGCTTGCTTGAGTTTGCTACTCTGTTTTTGGTTAAAAATGTCAAGGGCGGAGAATGTTAGTATTGGATGCACATCCAAATGCAACGCTAGTTGCAACTCGCTTTGCAACTGGGTTGCTATGCAACTTTGTATATTTGTTGGCCTTATATTGACCAACAAATCTTGGACTTACTTTTAAACCACTCTGGAGATTTAAAATAGCAATTTGATGGATTAAATAATGTTGAATATTAGTCAAGAAATGACTCCTTTTGAAGGATTAATGTGTGGTTGTGTTTCCTTAATTAAAGAGATCTCGTTATTGTAGAAGTCTATTCTTTGAAGATCTCAAATATTTTATTCCTTATGGAAGACTTATTGAAGCATATGTCGGGAAGATATGTTTACACTAATTGAATAATTGCAAGCCAAGAATGCTTATTTAAAGAAGAGTTGTTAATTTCATTATACACGAATTAGAAGGATCACTTATTTGTTCAGTTTACGAAACTTATTTTTTGTGCAATTACTTTGTAAATAAATTGTTAAAGCTAAACGCCGATAATTACAATATAGAAAGATCACAAAGCAATAAGAAAGAAAAATAAAACACAAAGATTTTAAGTGGAAATCCTTTCGGGAAAAAATCATGGGTAGAGGAGAAGAAAATTCACTAATGTTGAAAATTGAATGATACAAGAGGAGTTTCAACTACATCTATTTAAAGGTTGAAAAACCTTATTCTAATCAAAGTCAAATAGAGGAAGTGTAGTTCTATACAGATTCTACTTATGCTGCATGGCCGATGGCCGAAGCCCTCCACAGATCCCCCAATTTTACCACGGTATTATTTCTTTAACATGAATTTAGCTCACACAACTCTAACACAAATTATATTTAATTTGTAGTCAAACTTTCAAGAAGAAAGTCTTAACAGGGAGAGTGGTGTAGTTGATGTATGAGAGTAAAGTTGTAACTTGGTGAGTAAATTAAATTTAAATCACATATTAATAGTGAATTATTCTCAAAATAAAACGGTTTAATGTATGCAAATTTATCAAATGGCCATCTCCATTTTGTCATTTAATTGTAACATATAACTTACAAACATTTCCAACATTATCGCTGTCGAAACCATTTTAAAGTTTGATTTAAAAAACGGGGATCGACTTTTAAAAACGAAGATGGGAGTCGCCACCAATCCCTTTTTACTTAGGTGTGATTGGATCACCTTAAAAATTGTTTTATTTTAAAATACTTATTTTGGTCCACGAAAAACAAGAAAAATGGGTTCGGGAGTCAGTTACGTATGAGGAAGGGTTAGCACCCTCATAACGCCCAAAAATTGGTACCTAATCGATAATATCATATCCTAATGTTGCAAATTTGAAAATTTTAAAAATAAGATCCTTTTATTAGAAGAAAAATCAAGACTTGCCTATCTCAAAGAAATAAAAAACTACATCCAGTAAGTTAGGATACAGCATCTCATGACTTCGAAAATAGGCGCGTCTTTATTTTAGAAAATTCCTACCTCGAGACACAAAACATCATATCCAGTAAGTTAGGACACAACGTTTTGAATTCCCAAGAATAAGTTTTTTTTTTTATTTGAAATTTGTAAGTTTCAATTTTAAAAGAGAAGGGATATATAATAACTTAAGTTCTACGAGGAAAATCGAAACCCAGTAAGTTAGGGCACAATTTTTCTCGAAGTCCCCAAATATCATATATCACCGTAAAATGCTTTAATTCAAAAGATATTTTTATAAAAATGGTTTGAGTAGGACATTGAATGAATACATTACAATATACATATTTAATAACAATTCTACATAACTACAAATTATTCTAACAATAAATAATAAAAGAATATAGCATGAATGAATATATAAAGATCTATGTTAAGCAATGATAACAATTAAAAGGATATAAATAGATAAACATGAGATAGCAATAATTAAGATTTTCATAAAATAACAAAATTAAACGAAAATGGGAAGATATATTTAAACTCTAAATAATTATTATAACAAAACAAAATAAAAAAAATGATAATTTTATAAAACAATTAATATATATAACAATATAAAAAAATAAAATATAAGAAAAATATTATAATAAATATATAAATTAATACATATAAAATATAATACATAATAAATAATATATAATAAATTTAAATAAAGATATTTAAAAAATATATAATATAGATAATATAAATGAATCATGTTATATAATAAAAATAAAATTTTATATGATATTAATATAGTATTGTATAATATATAAGATTTTAAAAATATAATATAATAACTAATGTATAAATTACAAATTATATATAATAAAATAATATTAAACAAATAAAATGATAAATAATACATAAATATATATATATATATATATATACGAATTTTATGCAAATAATAAGTATAATATAATATGATAAAATAATTAAAACTCTTTATAAAATATAATATAATAATATGATATAAAAATAAGATATGATATAATAACTAATAAAAAATATATGGATAACATCGAGAAATATAAATAATTAATAATGATAATATATACATTATATTAAAATAATTAAAAAATAACAGAAAAATGAAAAATAAAAAGAATAAACAAAAAAAAGGATTAGGATTAAATTAAAATAATTAAAAAAAATAAATTTAAAATAAAAAAAGGACGATATTGAAATGCGCGCCGAAAATGCAAGGATCAATTGGGCAATTATGCCTCATTTTTAAAACGGCGTCGTTCTGTTACTTGCCCTTAAATAGCCCAAGGGACTAAATTAAAATGTGAACAAACTTTGAGGCATAAATTAGATAATAAAAATTGGATTAGACAAATTGAAAATGCAGAAGGGTCTATTCTGCAAATATACCATCGACATAAAAACACGTGGATCTCTTTGCCCACCGGGTCGGGTTCGGGTCAGAGGCTTTATACGGCGTCGTTTTAATGCTTATTGGCTTAAGCATAAACGACGTCGTTTTATCATAGCTATATAAGCTAAAACTTAGGCAAAAAATAATTCAGTCTTCCGTTTAAAAAAAAAATTTAAGAAAACACTCTCAAAGAGTCTCCCCTTTCTGATGGAGTCAGGTCACCGGGTTTAGGAGGCCTCTTCCCCACGCGCCGTATGCGCCACCACTGGCGGTGGCCGGAGGTTAAAAACCTCCATTTCAAAGGTAGTTTCCTCGTTCTCCTTTATTTTAGTACTATTTTGTATAAAATATGCACAAAATAAAAATAAAAATAGAAAATCACCTCTGTAGAAAAAACTCTATATTCTGTTTCAACGAACTTTTTTTCTTTTATTCTTTGTATTCTTGTCCGTGTATCGTTTTACATATTTTTGGGGTTTTTATAACCCGGAAAAAAATGAAAAAAAGGAAATACATCAATGCCGCCATATTTGCTGTTGTATTTCTTTCCTTTTGCAGGCGAGAAGCGGAGATCTCGGCGTCGATGGAGCGATTCGCGCGGATTGCGGCGTGACCGAGACTTTGGCGCGAGGAAGGGCGCTGCGAGGCGCTTGCGGCGTAGTGGAAACCTAGGGTTTCCTGCGTCCGCAAGCACTTGGGTCACTTGGGCCGTGTGTTTTGGGCTCGATTAAGTCTAGGTAGTCTGTTTGGTTTTGGATAGAGGGTCTGTTTGGGGTATTGGAACTGGATAGGCAGTTTAGGTGATAGGCTTAATGTAACGGGCCAGGGTATAACGGTTTTGGGCTTGTTTAATTTATTGGGCTTTGTAAAAAGACTGTAAAAGGGACATTTTTGGTATTTATTTTTTTATTATTTTTTACTTTGGTTTTCATAGGCCAGGCAAAATGGCCTTATTACAATCGCACTTTCCTTTTTGCATCTTTTCAAGTAGGAATTATAAAATTGTCCTTTTGGTTGAATAAAACAAGTGTTGTTTTGCATACAGATTGAAATTTGTTTATTTTTGTTCTTTTACTTTAGGATTTTTCTTTAGAACAGATACCTTATAATGGTACTACATTCCATGAATAATAATCAAATAATTCTTATCGTCTTTGCTTTGAAAAAATCATTGGCACTCTTTTAATATATTATTGATATAACAATAAATAATTAGCTGGTTTCAATAAATTTTAATTCAAGCTTTGGTGGTAATGTCTTTTCTTTTAAAATGAGATTTTCTGTTCATTTGGATTAGATTAAATATGTGGTCCACTTAAATTTTCAGAAATTAATTATAAAACTCAATTCCATTTGTTTAACAAAATTTTAAATATTATAGATATTAAAACTATATTTAGAAATTTTAAATATTAGGTTTTGGATAGTGGGTCTGTTTGGTTTTGGATAATGGGTCTGTTTGGGGTATTGGAACTGGGTAGGCAGTTTAGGTGTTGGGCTTAATGTAACGGGCCAGGGTATAACGGTTTTGGGCTTGTTTAATTTATTGGGCTTTGTAAAAGGACTGTAAAAGGGACATTTTTGGTATTTATTTTTTATTATTATTTTTTACTCTGGTTTTCATAGGCCGGGCAAAATGGACTTATTACAGCTACCCCTCTTTGCTCATTGTCGTGTAACGAGAATAGAGCAAAGACTATAAAAGGCCCAATTTTGCCCGATCTTGCCGAGTCTTGACTTTTGGTCCTCGTCTTCTTCAGATGGCTTCCAACTCCATTGTAACTTCAAAGATATTGGAAATTCATCTTGACTTCAATTACTCTGATGTATTCAATCTGCTTCCTGCAACTTCAGGAATGCCAGATCTACTATTTTTCGATCTGCTCCACTGCAAACTCAGGGAGATAAGATCTGATTTTTTTTATTTGCTTCCTGCAACTTCAGGAATGCCAAATCGGCTATCTTCAGTCTACTCCGCTGCAACTTCAGGGAGACAAGGCCGAAAGTGTGTTTGATCTGTTTCCTGCAACTTCAGGAAGATGAGATCTTCTATCTTTAGTCTACTCCACTACAACTTCAGAGAGATAAGACTAAAATCTTCTTTTGATCTGCTTCCTGCAACTTCAGGAAGATAAGATCTTCTTTCTTCAGTCTACTCCACTGCAACTTCAGGGAGATAAGACTAAAATCTTCTTTTGATCCGCTTCGCAACTTCGGAAGATAACATCTCGCTTTCTTGAGTCTACTCCACTGCAACTTCAGGAGATAAGACTAAAATCTTCTTTTGCTCGCTTCTCGCAACTTCGGGAAGATAAGATCTTCTTTCTTGACTGCTCCATCGCAACTTCGGGGAGATAAGGTGAAAGTCTCTTCGATCGCTTCAGTAACTTCGGGAAGATGAGATCTTCTGTCTTCAGTCTACTTCGCTGCAACTTCAGGGAGATAAGGCTGAAAGTGCCTTTGATCTGCTTCCTGCAACTTCAGGAAGATGAGATCTTCTGTCTTCAGTCTACTCCACTGCAACTTCAGGGAGATAAGGCTGAAAGTGCCTTTGATCTGCTTCCTGCAACTTCAGGAAGATGAGATCTACAAATTCACCAATATTGCTACACTGTCCACTGAAGGACATGTCCTGTAAACTCGATTCCATATGTTTATGTCATATGACTAAGATGTTATGATCAGAATGAATCAAATGCTTCTAGCTACATGTGTTATGAGTGACACGAATGTAACATGTCATGAAAATGATTCCTTTTAAAGGATTAGGATGCAATGACTGGAATGAATCAAATGCTCCTAATGAGATTTGCTATGATGTAAAAATTTTATGAGTATGATTCCTACTCTAGGTTTTATCACTCATTTGTTCTTCATTCTTGTTCATCAATCATGTTCTACTCAACAAGTTTGCCCCAATGTAATTTCTGAATCAGCTCCGCTTGAATCTTGAGAACACAAGGCTTGTACCATCCTACCATAATGGGAATTGAAACTTTTTCAATCTGACCCATCTGCAATTTTCAGGGTATAGGGTTTATTTCGAATTCAACCCACTCCACCATAATTCAGGGTTTCTTAGTTCATCTCACCACCCCCGAATGTTATGACCTGATGTCATCACTTACTTCCATCACATCAACTCATTTACTTTGTCCAATTATCAATTGGACCAAGAATTTAAAGAAATAGTCTCTATCCAGACTCTTCTTAAATATTTCTATGCACATGGAAATTCTAAACAATTGTCCTGTTTTGGTTCCTTGTCTTATCTAGAAATTTCCAAAGTAATATGTAGAACTTCTTTTTGTGAGATTGTTAGTTCGTCAATCATTATTTCAATGCAACACATTTATGAACAATGGGTAACAAATAAATTGATAAAAAAAGGGGTTAAAATTGAATAAATTATAAAAAATACCAAGAAAATTAACTGAGAACATATCTTTGAGAAGAAAAAAGAATCCCAAGATAGTAAAATGAATAGGACAAAAATCAGATGCCCTAGATATCGCCGATTGAGCTTCTATATACAAACTTCACGAAGACTGCTTTGAGCTTAACATGTGTTTAGAAGACCCAAAGCACTTTGTTGATGCCCCGATATGCAACATTCTTCATTTCATTGTTGATTCAAGTGTAGCAAGATAACTGCGTGTCCATTCAGAATTTGAGCTGCCCTTTTCAGGTTTTCAACTCAAAACCCCTTTGGTCTCAAGGCACCCTTTGCGGGTTTTCGCCCTGGCCTCTCCATTTTTTTTGTTTTTTGTTTTAGAAACTCAAAGCGCCCTTTGCGGGTTTTCACTTTGGCCTCTTCTCCTTTTCAAGCAAAATACTTTTTGACTGAGTCAGAGTTCAAAGGGTTGGGTAAAATTTTCCCATCCATTTCGGTCAAGATCAGTGCTCCTATAGAGAAAGCCTTCTTCACCACATAAGGTCCTTCCCAATTCGGCATCCATTTTCCTCTTGAATCCTTTTGTATGGGAAGAATCTTTTTCAATACAAGGTCCCCCTCATGAAACTCTCTCAGGCGAACTTTCTTATTATAGGCTCGCATCATTCGTTTTTAGTACATCTGACCGTGACGAATAGCCCTTAGCCTCTTTTCTTCAATTAAATTCAACCGATCATACCGAGCACTGGATCCATTCAAACTTCATCCACTTTATTTTCGACAAAACTCAAGAGAAGGAATTTCCACTTCAATGGGTAGAACGACCTCCATTCCATAGACTAACGAGAAGGCGTTGCCCGAAGAGAGGTTCCGACGGAAGTTCGATAAGCATAGAGTGCAAACGGTAGTTTCTCATGCCAATCCTTATAAGTCTCAGTCATCTTCCCTACTATCTTCTTGATATTTTTGTTGGCCGCTTCCACTGCCCCATTCATTTTTGGACGATATGGAGATGAGTTGTGGTGCTTGATCCCGTATTGACTACAAATTTCTGCTATCGTGCTATTGTTCAAATTCAGTGCGTTGTCTGACATGATCCTCTCGGGCATTCCATATCGACAAATGATCTTCTTCTTCAAGAATCGACTAACTGCTGACTTAGTAACGCTAGCATATGAAGCTGCTTCCACCTATTTCATGAAGTAGTTAATTACCACAAAGATGAATCGATGCCCATTCGAAGCTTTCGGTGAGATCGGTCCAATAACATCCATGCCCCACATAGAAAAATGCCATGGGAAAGTCATAACATGCAAAGGTGATGGAAGCACATGAATTTTGTCTCCATAAATCTGGCACTTTTGACATCTCTTGGCATAGTCAATACAAACTCCTTTTATGGTGGACCAATAATATCCAAATCTAATTATCTGTCTGGCCATTGTGAATCCATTAGCGTGTGTTCCACAAACGCCCTCATGAACTTCCTCTAGGATCTTCCTAGCTTCAACATCATCAACGCATCTCAATAGTACTTGATCTTTTCTCTTTTTGTACAAGATATCCCCGTCTAAAACATTGTCAGAGGCCATTCTTCTTAAAGTCCTTTTCTCATTCTCGGTGGCTTGCTCTGGGTATTCACGATTTTTTACGTATCGTAATACATCCTGATACCAAGGGTGATCACTTTTTTCTTCCTCTTCCATATTATAACAATGAGCTGGAACTTCAAAGATACTTATCTGAATAGGTCTCATATCCTCTGGTCTGTTTACTTTGATCATAGAAGCCAGGGTTGCCAAAGCATCCGCCATCTGGTTTTCATGTCGTGAGAGATAATTAAAAGTGATCTCATCGAACTCCTCAATCAATCCCAGAACTATTTTTTGATAATCACTTAGCTTAGGATCTCTTGTCTCTGATTCTCCTTTAAGCTGGTAGATTACTAAGGCAAAATCTCCATATACTTCTAGCACTCTGATCTTACGCTCTACAGCTGCTCGAATTCCCATGATGCATGCTTCATATTCCGCCATGTTATTCGTGTAATCAAAATCCAGTTTGCATGTGAATGGGTAATGATCACCACTAGGGGATACCAAGATTGCCCCAATTCCATTTCCCACGGCATTTGATGCTCCATCAAAGTTTAGCTTCCACGGACAATCTTCAGTATTTGCCACATACATCAGCTCTTCATTTGGGAAATCAAAGTTCAAAGGTTCATAATCCTCCAAAGCTCTGCTAGCCAAAAATTCTGCTACTGTGCTTCCTTTTATAGCCTTTTGGTTCACATAGACTATATCGAATTCAAACAGTAAAATCTGCCACCTAGCCATCCTTCCATTCAAAGCAGGGGACTCCATCATATACTTTAACGGATCAAGCTTCGAAATTAACCAGGTAGTATGATATAGCATGTACTACCTCAACCTCATAGTTGTCCAAATCAAGGCGCAACACAATTTCTCAATCGACGAATATCTCATTTCACAATCAGTGAACTTTTTACTGAGATAGTATTTCGCCTTTTCTTTTCTTCCTGACTCATTGTGTTGTCCAAGCACACATCCCATGGAGTTATTGAATACTTCGACAATCTGTATCAATGGTCTATCCGGATTAGGCGGAGATAGTATGGTGCATTTTGATGATCATCGTTTGACTTTGTCAAAAGCTCTCTGACATTCATCATCTCATACACCTTGGTTATGTTTCTTGAGAAGACGAAATATGGGATCACATTTCTCAGTTAATTGTGAAATATACCTAGCAATGTAATTTAACCTTCCAAGAAAACCTCGGACTTCCCTCTGAGTGCGCGGTGGAGGCAATTCTTGTATAGCTTTGACCTTGTTTGAGTCAACTTCGATTCCTCTCTCACTAACCACAAAACCCAGTAATTTCCCTGACCGAGCTCCGAAAGTACACTTTGCTGAGTTGAGCTTCAATTGAAATTTCCTCAACCTCAAGAACAATTTCTTCAAGACCTCAATATGTTCCTTCTCTGTTCGAGATTTGGCGATCATGTCATCAATATACACTTCAATCTCTTTGTGCATCATATCGTGGAACAATGTTACCATGGCCCTTTGATATGTTTCCCCAGCATTTTTTAGTCCGAACAGCATTACCTTATAAAAAAAGGTACCCCACAATGTTATGAAGGTAGTTTTTCCCATATCCTCAGGGTGCATCTTGATCTGATTGTATCCTGAAAAGCCATCCATGAAGGAAAACAGTGAAAATCCCGCTGTATTATCCACCAATGTGTCAATATGCGGCAAAGGGAAATTATCCTTTGGGCTAGCTTTATTTAAATCCCTATAACCCACACACATCCGGACCTTTCCGTCCTTCTTAGGGACAGGAACAATGTTGGCCACCCATTCTGAGTACTTGACTAGTAGAAAACCAGCATCAAACTATTTCTGGATCTCTTCTTTTATTTTCAACACTACATCAGGCCTCATCCTTCGTAGCTTTTGCTGAACTGGCTTGCACTCATCTCTTATGGGAAGGCGATGTACCACAATGTCGATACTTAGCCCGGGCATATCTTGGTACGACCATGCAAAGACATCTTTGAATTCTCGTAGTAACTCAACAAGGTCTTGTTTTATCTCCTCGGCTATGCGCGTCCCAATTTTCACAACCTTTCCTTCCTCCAAGGCTATGTTCTCTACCTCCTCTTCATGGGGTAAGATCTGTTTCTCCTATTGCTTTACCATTCTTAACGAATCTGGAGATAATTCACAATCTCGGTCACCTTCAAAATCCTGAGATTCCTCTAAACACATGTCTTGCTCAAAGTAGACCTCTGGATCTGTATTATCGTTGCTCACATCATTGATATCTAAGGACCTGTGATGGGTACCAAAGAATGTACAAAGAACAAATGAATTCGAAAACAACTATTCACATGATATGAATGAAAAATATAAAATTTGGAATAAAATTAGGAAGTCAAAAGAATGAAATGAAAGAATATTTACTCAAGTTAATTATCAAAAATGTATTTTATTGAAACAAAAATTTCTGAACATTAGCCTATTTCACAAAAGAAATCTTATTGTTCCTAGGCTAAAAAAAAAACAAGAGCGTTCTGAACATTACTCTGTGTAATCTCTAAAAACTACAGGAAGTTCCTCTGTAATCCAATTGTTCAAAACGCTTCCAGGTTCATAAGGGCGAATGCCCAACAGGTTTCTTTGTTCAACTTCTTCCCCGTGTATAGCATTGATGTGAGGACTTTCCAATAACCCTCTCTCAGGGTGTATTATCCCTCCGGATACAAAGGTCTAGGATATGTGAGGGAATGTCATTGATTCCCATTTGACTTCTTCCCCGTTTAGCCGTGCTCTTCTTCTCTCTTGTTTTTTCTTGATTTCTCTCTTCCTTTGTTTGGCATCTGGCTTGAAACCCAAGCCAAAACGGTCTCTCTTTTCTTTCAGCATTGGCACTTGAATTTCTCCTTGGAGATGCCTGTCCAGTCCTTTTCCTAGTAGGGCTCCCTTCCCTACCATCATTTGTAAGCCCATCCTCGTAGTCTTAGATATCTTGGGCACTAGAACTTCATTTCCTTCCAAAATGAATATCGCATTGACGAACTCTAAAGACCGGAAAGAACACTCAATGGCCTCCTTATTTGTCTCTACATATGGCGCGTCATTGGTAACAGTCGCTATGATGTCTTCCTCCGCGTTTATAGTGACCAGTCGACCATCCGTCACCAGTTTCAGCTTTTGGTGCAAGGATGAGGGCACTGCCCCTGCTGAATGAATCCAGGGCCTTCCCAGCAAGCAATTGTACGAAGGCTTGATATCCATTACCAGAAAATCCACTTCATATGTGTTTGGCCCAATCAGCAACAGTATATCAATTCTTCCTATCACTCTTCTCTCGGTGCCATCAAATGCTCTCACTATGTTCTGGCATGTCTTCATGTGAGAACTATCTATTGGCAACCTCTTCAGTGTTGTCAACGGTAAGACATTCAAGGCTGATCCATTATCGATTAATACGCTCGATAGAGTGTATCCCTTGCAACGAGTGGTGATGTGCAAAGCTTTAGTTGATCCCATACCCCTAGGTGGAATTTCATCATCGCTGAAGGAAATAAAATTGTCAGCACTTATGTTACTAACTAACCGGTCAAGTTTATTGACAGATATATCTTTAATAACGTAAGTCTCGTTCAGCACTTTCATCAAAGCCTCACGATGTACTTCCGAACTTAAAAGTAAGGCTAGCACCGATATGCGAGCTGATTGCTTGCACAACTGCTCTACCACACTGTATTCACTGTGTTTCAAGAATTTTAAAAATTCTTTAGCCTCTTCCTCCTTCACAGGTTCGTTAATAAGGGCGCTAGGTCCTTTCCCTGGTTCAACTGCCACAGTTTTTTATTTCACTGGTTCTGTTCCAACGTTTATCAAGTCGTAACGCCTTCCACTTCGTGTGTAGAATCCCTTACCTTGGACCTCTTTGGAAGTGCTAGCTGAGTTTTCCACTCCTGGTGTCGTCACGTTACTATCGTAATTCCATGGTACCGTCTTGTTATCCTTGTAAGGAAAGGGCACAGGTTTCTGGATTACAACTTTAGGAGCGACTTGTGCTCCGCCTTCTGTGTTTCTCGGTCGGGAAATAATGACCCTCGGATAATTTACTTTTTGATTTGTCAATTCTCCTTCGGTTGCATGTATGTTTCCTTTCTCTGAGCCTTCTTCGTAAAACTCTAGTTCCTTATTGTTCATAAGGCTCTGTACCAATACCCTAAACTCAGCACATTCCTAGATCTCATGTCCTTCAGCTTTGTGGAACTCACAGTAGTTCTTTGGTTCTTTACCTCCTTCCAAAGAATCGGATTTTATCAGTCTCCTTCTTACCATTTCCCTCCAAACCATTATCAACGGAGTTTTCACCTCTGAGATATCCCCCTTTGTCCTTCTCATGACACTCTCTCTAATCGCGTTTATTCCCTTATCTCCATGATTGGGTAATGGGTTCTCCGCACTGGGTGTATCATCAAACTTGACAATCCCCAACTTGATGAGCCTCTCAACTACCTTTTTAAAGGCAGTGTAATTTTCTATCGAATGCCCCAATATTCTCGCGTGGTAATCACAGTGAGCGTTAGAGTCATACCATTTAGGATATGGGGGTTGTAACAGCTGCAGATAATATGGAGACACTACGCGTGCATCGAATAAACTTTGATATAGCTCCTTATACGTCATTGGGATTGGCATAAATTGGAGCTTTTCAAAATTTTGTCTTGGGCCTGATTCTTGTCTTGTCGACCCTTGTTGCTCTAAGAAGAACTACTTTCTGGTGGGGCCGACAAGAATCGCTTTAAGTACCCTTTGTTGTATGTACTCGTATTGTTCACCTCGTTGTCCTTTTTTCTAGGAGCAGATCTTCTAGTACTTTCTCCTGCTTCAATCTTACCACCCCTTATGGCATTTTCTATCATTTCCTCTGCCATCACTATATCTACGAAGCTTTTGGTGGTGCTTCCTATCATATGGGTGATAAAAGGCGCATTTAGAGTGTTGATAAACAACATGGTGGTTTCCTTTTCCAGGAGAGGTGGTTGAACTTGGATGGCAACTTCCCTCCATCTTTGCGCGTATTGCCTGAAGCTTTCATTCGATTTCTTTTCCATGTTTTGCAACATGATTCTATCAGGCGTCATGTTTGTAACATGATTATACTACTTCATGAAGGCTTGAGCTAAGTCTCTCCAGGAGCTAATGTTAGCGCGGCTGAGTTGATTGTACCACCTGGATGCTGCCCCCACTAAACTGTCTTGGAAATAATGAATCAAAAGTTGATCATTGTTCACGTAACCAGTCATGCGTCTACAAAACATTGTGATGTGGGCTTCAGGGCAACTAGTCCCATTGTACTTCTCAAATTCTGGCATCTTGAATTTATGAGGAAGCACCAAATCTGGGACCAAACTCAAATCCTTTGCGTCAATACCATGGTGATGGTCGGCATTTCCAAAGCCTTGAATTTTTCTTCCAACCATCTACAACAATCTTCCAACTGTCTTGAAGATTCAGTTCTGATCCCCTCTCTCTCTGCCATGTCCAGATCAGGAATAACAAGATTGGCAGGGTTATCCCCTGGGTGGGATCCTATGCCAACTTGAAAATTCATAGGCATTCCAGTGTCAGCTTGCCCTTGCTGAGGCTTAATTGTGACAGGTGGCCTTCTGGGATATTCCTCAGGTTGTGTTTGAACGTGTGGTGGAGTGAATCCCCTAGGAAAATCCTCATTGTCTTCAGCGTTAACTATGAGACCTTTTCCCTTGTCCATTGCCCCACTCAGCATCTGGGCCATTTGAGTCATCATATTCTTTTGAGCCTCCAACATCTGGTCCCTCATCTCTTGTTGGAGTTTTGCCATTTGCTCTTGCATCTGGTCTTGCATGCCTCTTTGGAATTGTTCCAATCTTTGATTCATTTTCCTTGATTTGGCACGTGTTCCGTAAGGATGTTCAGCTTTCAAATTTTACTTCCTTCCTTCTCTCTCTCTCTCTCTCTCTCTCTCTCTCTCTCTCTCTCTCTCTCTCTCTCTGTTATAATTTCAACTAGTTAGATTCTCTCTATGGACTTAAATGCATATGATATGATGTAATGCAAATGCATGAATGCAAAGAGGCATCGATTCTGATTCAACTTCATTTAGAAAACTTTATTAGAAAACAAAATCCTTTACATAAAACGGATTACAAATATGCTTTCGCCCTAAGTCGTAAAGTTTTGATTTTCCCAAGCAATGAAGCCAGCTCTTGACTACGATCGAACTTTAGCTCATACTTCATGCTCAACATATCAGCTTGTGATGCCAAAGTCTGTAGGTGATCAGCTACCTCCCGAATCTGAATTATTGCTTCACCCATGAGATGATCACGATTTCTAACTTGATCATGCGAGTGGTGTAGCTCTTCCTTCCAATGCCCCTCTCTTGCTTCAAGTTGCTCGATCCGGAGTTCACAATTCTGCAACGCCGATTCTAATTTCTCGATCTTTCCCTTCATTTCCCCAATCTTGTTCAAACTTGACTTCAACTCGATTGAAGTATTACGGCTTCAATGGTGGTGAAGAGACCGTCCCAGTTTGGTGACTTTAGCCTTCAATCCACTTTTCTCTTTTTGGCTTTTGGCCAAGCTCCTTTCTAGAGCCTCATTCCGCATCTGCATCTCTAGGAACTTCTTCTCCCAATGGTCAGCCTTGGCTTTTTTCTCTTAAACCTCTTGTTGCCATTGTTCCGAAGTCTTTCCCGATCCAGCGTTCTTCATCATCAGACGCATCTTCTTATACTCTGTTTTCAAACTGTCTTGATCTTCTTCTATCTTCCTCTTTTCCTTCTTTAATTTCTCGGCCTCTAATTTCTGAACATCCACATCTAGCCTCAAGTACGTCTTTTCTTCTTCTAACTTTTCTATCCTCTTTCCAAGCTCTGAACTCTTCTTTTCGAAATCTTGCTTCACAATTTCTAACTCTGATGGGACCACTTGCAAGCATTCATCCCTTAATCAGGAATCTTCTGGATTCGACTTGGGGATGTTATCATTAACCCTTCTAATCCTCTATCCACTGTATTCTGGGGGTCGTCATTGGTCCTGCGGATAATCTCTTCATCCTACGAATCTGATTTCAAGCCCCAGAAATCTTCTTAACCCTCTTCTTATAATTTTCCTCTCTGTAGGAGAACTCACACTGTGCCAGCCCATATGTCGTTGGTACGAACTGTCTTGACCAATATTGCCTCAGTACAAGCAAATGAGCATATCCAACAGCTCCCCAAACTCCAAGTAAAGGAACCCAGTCAAAACTCCCACATCGATAAAGAATTTCATCTGGCATCATCTAAGGGGCCCTCCACTCAATGTCTTCTTCTTGAAGGTTTTGAAGGAGCGTCATCTAGCTTTCCTCGGACACGTCTTCTTTCCTCGGTGTAGCTACTATCTCTTTCAACGGGGAGTAACTCTCAGAAAAAACCCGATAAGACATTTTCTCAACCTTCCAGAAATGACTGTGGAACCAAGTCAATAACAACTGTGCGCACCCAATAAACCTGCCTTCACCTGTTCTACGACATGCATTCAAAGATCTAAACGTCTCGGCTAAGATCGCAGGTACAGGCTTGACTCCTCTGCCAAGTCGATCGAATAAATCGAAAACTGCTTCATCTACATGTCTTAGAGCTTTAGGGAAGATTACCAAACCGTAAATACACAAGGCCAAGACGTCAACCTTCTTCTTTACATCTGAATATGTTAGGACCAAATCCCTCAAATTCTCCCAAGGAATGCATTTACCTTCACCTTTCTCTTGAATTCTGGCTGCAACCCACTGTTCACTCATCCCCGTGATATTCATTAACTTCTTCACAAAAGTTGGAACATTAGCAGCCCTAGAATAAATTCTGTCAACTTGGATCCTCGAACAGCGAAGCAAGGTCATATATTCCTCCACTGTGGGCACTAAATCTACTTTCCCAAAAGTGAAACAACTATAAGCAGAATTCTAAAACTGAGTTATAGCTCGGAACAGATGCTTATCTACCTTAACGTCAAGCAAGTAAGGTAGATCACCGTAATTACGATAGAACAGCTGCTTTGCCTCATCGTCCCACTGGGTCCATATTCCCTTTAACTCCTGAAGCTCATTTTGTGTGACACTGATACGAGCGGAATCCCGTAGTTTCGACACATACCCCTCAGCTAAGCTATCCCCTTTCTCTAATTGGCTTTGCTCTGACCATATACGAACGACTGCATTGTCTTCCACTTTATCAAGGAATTCGTTCTCCATAACCAGCTTTCTAACTTCAGAAACTGACCGTGAATTGATACCTCTTTAAATATGAAATGATATGCACAAGAATGAAACACAACAAGTTAGTACCACATAATAAAATATAAAGCAAGTGAAATAAACGCACACCTATCAGGGTAACTACTAAAGTTTAGCATAGCTCTACCTAAGGTGGGTTCTTAGGGTTTACTATATGTGGTTTAGTTCTAAAGTTGAGGTACCTGAACCAGCAGATTCCTCGATCCTCACCCATTATAGGCTCATACAGACCGAGTTCGGCTCAGGGGAATACATTTCCCTATGGCCATGCGGAAGTGAAAACTTCACGAAGACATAGGTACAGATGTATCCCGAAAGCAATCCACTAGCCCATGCGGACGTGAAAACCTCACGAAGGCATAGCTTCTCGCTCCCACTTAAAGGCGTGACCACGATGGTCATGTAGTGCAATGCAGACATATATATTAAAATCACACACAATAAAAGATCATATTTTTTAAAAAAAATTAGAATTTTAAATTTGAACAAAGGGACATGAAATTATCGATTTTACGGCTTGACTCTCTTATTGTCCCCAGTGGAGTCGCCAAGCTGTCGAAACCATTTTAAAGTTTGATTTAAAAAACGGGGATCGATTTTTAAAAACGAAGATGGGAGTCGCCACCAATCTCTTTTTACTTAGGTGTGATTGGATCACCTTAAAAATCGTTTTATTTTAAAATACTGATTTTGGTCCACGAAAAACAAGAAAAATGGGTTCGGGAGTCGGTTACGTATGAGGAAGGGTTAGCACCCTCATAACGCCCAAAAATTGGTACCTAATCGATAATATCATATCCTAATGTTGCAAATTTGAAAAATTTAAAAATAAGATCCTTTTATTAGAAGAAAAACCAAGACTTGCCTATCTCAAAGAAATAAAATACTACATCCAGTAAGTTAGGATACAGCATCTCATGACTTCGAAAATAGGCGCGTCTTTATTTTAGAAAATTCCTACCTTGAGACACAAAACATCATATCCAGTAAGTTAGGACACAACATTTTGAATTCCCAAGAATAAGTTTTTTTTTTATTTGAAATTTGTAAGTTTCAATTTTAAAAGAGAAGGGATATCTAATACCTTAAGTTCTACGAGGAAAATCGAAACCCAGTAAGTTAGGGCACAATTTTTCTTGAAGTCCCCAAATATCACATATCACCGTAAAATTCTTTAATTAAAAAAGTATTTTTATAAAAATGGTTTGAGTAGGACATTGAATGAATACATTATAGCATACATATTTAATAACAATTCTACATAACTACGAATTATTCTAACAATAAATAATAAAAGAATATATAAAGATCTATGTTAAGCAATGATAAAAATTAAAAGGATATAAATAGATAAACATGAGATAGCAATAATTAAGATTTTCATAAAATAACAAAATTAAACGAAAAGGGAAAGATATATTTAAACTCTAAATAATTATTATAACAAAACAAAATAAAAAAAATGATAATTTTATAAAACAATTAATATATATAACAATATAAAAAATAAAATATAAGAAAAATATTATAATAAATATATAATTTAATACATATAAAAGATAATACATAATAAATAATATATAATAATTTTAAATAAAGATATTTAAAAAATATAATATAAATAATATAAATGAATCATGTTATATAATAAAAATAAAATTTTATATGATATTAATATAGTATTGTATAATATATGAGATTTTAAAAATATAATATAATAACTAATGTATAAATTACAAATTATATATAATAAAATAATATTAAACAAATAAAATGATAAATAATACATAAAATATATATATATATATATATATATATATATACTAATTTTATGCAAATAATAAGTATAATATAATATGATAAAATAATTAAAACGCTTTATAAAATATAATATAATAATATGATATAAAAATAAGATATGATATAATAACTAATAAAAAAAATATATGGATAACAGTGAGAAATATAAATAATTAATAATGATAATATATACATTATATTAAAATAATTAAAAAAATAACAGCAAAATGAAAAATAAAAAGAATAAACAAAAAAAAGGATTAGGATTAAATTAAAATAATTAAAAAAATTAAAAAAAAGGACGATATTGAAATGCGCGCCGAAAATGCAAGGATCAATTGGGCAATTATGCCTCATTTTCAAAACGGCGTCGTTTGTTACTGGCCCTTAAATAGCCCAAGGGACTAAATTAAAATGTGAACAAACTTTGAGGCATAACTTAGATAATAAAAACTGGATTAGACAAATTGAAAATGCGGAAGGGTCTATTCCGCAAATATACCATCGACATAAAAACACGCGGATCTCTTTGCCCACCGGGTCGGGTTTGGTTCAGAGGCTTTATACGGCATCGTTTTAATGCTTATTGGCTTAAGCATAAACGACGCCGTTTTATCATAGCTATATAAGCTAAAACTTAGGCAAAAACTCATTCAGTCTTTCGTTAAAAATTTTTTTTTAAAAAAACACTCTCAAAGAGTCTCCCCTTTCTAATGGAGTCAGGTCATCGGGTTTAGGAGGCCTCTGCCCCACGCGCCGTATGCGCCACCACTGGCGGTGGCCGGAGGTTAAAAACCTCCATTTCAAAGGTAGTTTCCTCGTTCTCCTTTATTTTAGTACTATTTTGTATAAAATATGCACAAAATAAAAATAAAAATAGAAAATCACCTCTGTAGAAAAAACTCTATATTCTGTTTCAACGAACTTTTTTGCTTTTATTCTCTGTATTCTTGTCCATGGATCATTTTACATATTTTTGGGGGTTTTTATAACCCGGGAAAAAAATGAAAAAAAGGAAATACATCAATGCCGCCATATTTGCTGTTGTATTTCTTTCCTTTTGCAGGCGAGAAACGGAGATCTCGGCGTCGATGGAGCGATTCGCGCGGATTGCGGCGTGACCGAGGCTTTGGCGCGAGGAAGGGCGCTGCGAGGCGCTATGCGCAGATGGAAACCTAGGGTTTCCTGCGTCCGCAAGCACTTGGGTCACTTGGGCCGTGTGTTTTGGGCTCGATTAAGTCTGGGTAATCTGTTTGGTTTTGGATAGAGGGTCTGTTTGGGGTATTGGAACTGGATAGGCAATTTAGGTGATAGGCTTAATGTAACGGGCCAGGGTATAATGGTTTTGGGCTTGTTTAATTTATTGGGCTTTGTAAAAGGACTGTAAAAGGGACATTTTTGGTATTTATTTTTTTTATTATTTTTTACTTTGGTTTTCATAGGCCAGGCAAAATGGCCTTATTACAATCGCACTTTCCTTTTTGCATCTTTTCAAGTAGGAATTATAAAATTGTCCTTTTGGTTGAATAAAACAAGTGTTGTTTTGCCTACAGATTTGTTTATTTTTGTTCTTTTACTTTAGGATTTTTCTTTAGAACAGATACCTTATAATGGTACTACATTCCATGAATAATAATCAAATAATTCTTATCGTCTTTGCTTTGAAAAAATCATTGGCACTCTTTTAATATATTATTGATATAACAATAAATAATTAGCTGGTTTCAATAAATTTTAATTCAAGCTTTGGTGGTAATGTCTTTTCTTTTAAAATGAGATTTTCTGTTCATTTGGATTAGATTAAATATGTGGTCCACTTAAATTTTCAGAAATTAATTATAAAACTCAATTCCATTTGTTTAACAAAATTTTAAATATTATAGATATTAAAACTCTATTAGAAATTTTTTATTTCAAATTTGAAAAATATATAATATATTAATAATATTACTAAGTGAGAGTTAGAATGTATGTTTACAAATGTAATTTTATTTATTAAAGAATATTCTTATTTAATAAAATATGGTTAACATAAAATTTAAATATTTTATTAAAATAATATTTTAACTAAAATTGATTATTTTTGTTTCACATAATTATTAAAATTTGAGATAAAGACTTTATATAGAATTAATTTAATAAAAAATGTATTTCATACTTTATAACTATTATGGATGAAAATTTGATTTTAGAACCAACTTATAAATGGTAACTGTTATATAAAGATTAGCTGCAGATAAAAAAGAATATTTTAAATATTTTAATATTAATAATTTTTTTCAAGCTCCTCGGATTTTGTTTTCCATAAACAAATTTAATATTGTTGAATTTTAATTTGGTTGGACTTGTATGCAAATTTATATATCTTGCAATTTTGAGGGTAAATGACCAATATATACTAAATTTTAAAAAAATTTACGGAAATAGGCCGAAAATTTAATTATTTACGGAAAAGAGCCATTTTCCCCCAAAACGCGTCCACGCCAGCGCGTTTTCAGGGGATGCAACAGGAAAACGCATCCACGAGGGAGCGTTTTCTGCCACATCAGCAAAAAATGCTTCCTTGAGGGCGCGCTTTGCTGATGTGGCAAAAACGCTCCCCCAAGGACGCGTTTTAGCCTGTGTTTTTTTTTTAAAAAGAAACTATTCTCGAATTTTTCAAAAATTTACGAGAATAAACCTTTATAAAGGCTCAAAGTGACAACACCATTTTTTTTAAGGTGTCATTAATTAATAAAAAAATATAACTTACAAAGGAAATCTTTATATAGACCCAAAGTCTCATTTCCCTTGTTTTCTTGAGCAATGTGAGATATGAGATATGTCTATATATAGACTCATGAACAGTTTTAAAGCTTGTTCCTAAACAATGTGAGATTTCTTCCTCTTTTAACTAACAACATGAGATTAAAGGCTACACTATAAATCTCTAGTTGGTAATATATTTCAATCTGAACAATTGCTGCATGCCCTCATTTTTGCTTTTATTTTATCATGGTTTAAAGCAATAACACAAACAGTTTCTCACTCCATCCTCTTCTATCAATTTCCCAAGCTGAAAAGATTTCCAAGCAAGACGATATACTAAGAGCTTAGAAATGTGAAATCTTTGGCTAAAGTGGGAGAAGATGACCCGTTTTCCCCTTCTTTAATATTTTAGTTTTCTCTTTGTGGCTAAAATTGATAAGCACAAAATTAAAAATATTTCCTAGTATAAACACACCATCTTGAATGGTTTTTATATTATTGATTTTGTAGTTTTAAATATATATTTTTTTATTATGATAAAGATTTATCACATTTTTAAATAAAAATTATATTTTTATTAAAATGTTTGTTTAATTAAATTTATTAAATGAATTTAGATTTTGTCAATAAAAACTTTATTGAATGAATTAATATCATAATACATAAAAACTTATAAATTAGAATTTAGATTTTGTCAAAAAAGAACTTTATTAAATGAATTAATATCATAATACATAAAACGTTTAAAATTTATATTGAATTATCTTATATTTAAAGTATTATTTTTATTAACTACGCAAGAATTACATTATTTTAGTTTTAAATATCATATGTTATATAATTTTATTTTGTATATAGTACATTTATATAATATAAGCTAATATATTATATTATGTATATATTATCTACTTAATTAATATAGTTATATTTATTATTAAAAATATAAAATGATTTAGTAGGGAGTATTAATTTACAATATGTCAAAATTCTTGTCCTATAAAAATACTTTAAAATTATTAAGAATTATTTTATTATTATAATATTTTGAATATCAAATTAATTGATATATTTTAATTATGCTTACTAATTAATATTTTAAATAATGTTACTTTGCATTGGTTACTTTGCATTTCATCTCATGTTGTTAGTTAAAAGAGGAAGGAATCCTACATTATTTAGGAACAAGCTGCAAAACTGTTCATGAGTCTATATATAGACATATCTCATATCTCACATTGCTCAAGAAAACAAGGGAAATGAGACTTTGGGTCTATATAAAGATTTCATTTGTAAGTTATATTTCCATATTAATTGATGACACCATAAAAAAAAATGGTGTTGTCACTTTGAGCATTTATAAATGTTTATTCTCGTAAATTTTTAAAAAATTCGAGAATAGTTTTTTTTTAAACAAAAAACACGGGCTAAAACGCGTCATTGGGGGAGCGTTTTTGCCACATCAACAAAGCGCGCCCTCAAGGAAGCATTTTTTTTGCTGATGTGGCAGAAAACGTTCCCTCGTGGACGTGTTTTCTCTTGCATCCTCCAAAGCGTCTTTGATGTAGACGCATTTTAGGGAAAATGACCCTTTTTTATAAATAATTAAATTTTCGACCTATTTTCGTAATTTTTTTTAATTTTAATATATTTTAATAAATTGCTCCAATTTTGATGCTGGAAAGTGACATTAAAAAACAAAAACAAAATCTCAAGTATATTTATTAAAATAATAATATATGAAGAATCATAATTTTTTTCTTATAAAGGAAAAAAAGTTATGTGATGTGATTGACGTTATTGATGAGATAGACATCACACTACGTCTGGTAATCTTTTTATCTGACAATTTACCATTTTCTGAATCACTCACAAAAACCCCGTGCACCACACGTGGCTTCGTTGTCAAATCTTTGCCCAAGTCCCACTAATTAGGGTAAAATTTATCATAGGTCCTTGTACTTTTTAAAATCTTTTAAAATTTCTCTTTTGATAAATGTAATTTTTTAACTTTTTATGTCTCAACATTCAAGATACTCAATAGCTGGAAGAAGCATGTTACTTTTTATATCTTACCACCCTTGTTATTTTTACATTAATTATAAATAAATGGACTGTCTATTTAAATTCACTTTTAAATTTGTGATTTAATTACTGTAAGTAAAAGTAGGAAGAAGCCTGTTATTTTGGCATAGCATAGTTGCTACAATAATTTTAATCTTTGGTTTCTCACATCCTATTAATTAAACATTAATTTAATAAAATTTATCCAAACGTGAGGAAACCTAGTTTTAGTTGTCACAAAATTTTCAAAAAGGAACGCAAAAATAAATAAATGATGATATATGGAGGAAAATTTATCTCGTTTAAGGATTAAAATGTTATTTTTTAAAAGAGTAAATCACATAATCACCCAATTTTTATAAATTTTTAATTTGAGTATTGAAAATAGAAATTTATAAATATGGGCACTACCTTTGTATACTTATAACATTTTAATAGCTGCGTAACATACTTTTATCATTTAGTTATTTGCTATTAATTTGCCGTTACATACCCATTTTAATTAGTTACATTATTTCCACTCATATTATATTTTATATTTCCATTGTTTTTTTTTCTTTTTTAAGAATTGATTTATTTTATTTTATTTTCAAAGTTTTTATAAGGAAAAACTAAATTAGAAAAAAAAATTTAACTTTTTTACTTTTTCCTTTTTAAAATTAATTTTTGTTTTTCCCCGTAAAAGGGAAAGAGAAAAACCTAAAGTTTCACAAAGAAAAACATGAATTTTTACGGGAAAATCAATTTATATT
This sequence comes from Gossypium sturtianum, assembly GCA_025698515.1. Lineage (NCBI taxonomy): Eukaryota > Viridiplantae > Streptophyta > Magnoliopsida > Malvales > Malvaceae > Gossypium > Gossypium sturtianum. The sequence goes on from CM046948.1 coordinate 30,784,669, forward strand.
TTTCATTCCTTTTTACATTTTACTTTTTTAGATTAATTTTATTTTTCAATGGGAGAAAACATGAAAATTTATAAGAAATTAAATAGGTTTTTTTTTTAAAAAAAAAAAGAAACTTGGAATTTTTTATAAGAAAAAATCATTTTATCCTTTTAACTTTTTTTAAAATGAATTTTAATTTTTTAATAAAAAACCTAAATACTGAAATTGAATTACAGATAAAAAAGTTGAGTTAAATAACTCAATTCCATATAAAACTTTGAGTATGTAACATAATAATATGCTGAGGACTTCTTTTTTAAGAGAAAGAAGTAAAGGATAATGTGATGATGATAATAACAAGTTAAAATTATATGAAATGAAATTATAAACATTATTGGGACTAATGTTGGGGAACATGTTTATTGTAGAATTTTCAGGTGTATTAGCCTTCAAAAGTAAAAACCAAGTTAATTTAAGATTTCTTTTTGGAATATATAACTATGAAATATTATTGCCTCTAAACTCTCATAATTAATTAAAATATTATATAAAGTTAAGTATGTTTAATTATAGCTGCACATTTCTCAATTAGTGTAAAATATTCCTATTGTTAGAAGAAAGAAAAAAAAAGCTTCTAGGTATGGATGAACGGTGTGTTTATCTGTGATTAGTGTAAAAATAACAGTGACGATGTGATTAGATACTGTAGCGTGAAACAAAAAATAAAATAAACTAAACGTACCGTACCCCACCGCTAATCCAAACCCACCCTAAATACTTTATGTTACATTTAAAGTGTATTGTGATCCATTTGCCTGTAATAGCAACTTAATTCAAATTAACAAAGCTATTTTTTTAGGGTAAATTACTCTATTAGTCATTTAATTATAAATAAATTTTTATTTTGACCACTTAACTAAAAAATTATAATTTGGTCACTAATGTTTTTTTTTTTGTCACCTAACCATTAAGTGACTAACAATGAAACTTTTTTAATTATTATAATGACAATTTTAGTCATTAACTTTTATACTTTCTCTTAATTGACCCTGATTTTATATAAAATGATAGAGAAATATTGAAATTCTTTTTATTTTTTTTAAAAAATTCTAAAACATACATAGAAAATTTAAAAAAAAAGATAAATTTTCAAAAAATAGACAAAGTGAGAGAAAATGAGTAAAAAATGTTTTTCATTAGAAGAAAAGAAAAAGAAAAAGATTCAGAACATAATTTGTTTCAAAAATAATTTAAATAAATTGAAATTTTAAATTGAGTTTGAAAAAAAAAATTGTGGTATATTTGTAACCTCCCCAACTCAGCCTAGATGGTAGACCTAAATCCGGGAGATTACATTAACCACCGAAATGACTCGGTCCTTGTCAAATCAGTTTTTAGTTCTAAACTAGAGGTGTTCATGGGTCGGGCGGCCCGGCCCGGCCCGAAGGCCCGACCGAAATTTGGGAGGGTTTGAGCAAAAATATAAGCCCGAAAAATGGGCTTGGACAAAAAATAAGGCCCGTTTAAAAAATGGGCCGGGCCTTGGGTAAGGTATTTTTGGCCCGGGCCCGGCCCGAATTCACTAAATGACAAAAAAAATCTGCTATTTTTTTTTAATTTTTGAATGTTATTTTCTTATTGTTTTCTCCCTATTTTCCTACCATATTACTTTTATGTTGCTACTATTTTGTTGTTATTGATTGAATATTGTATAAAACTTATTTTACTGTTAATTTTGTTATTATTTTAAAGGCATTTGTTAATTTTATTATTATTTTAGAGGTATTTGCTTGTTAAGCTACATCTATCTTAGTGTTATTTAAGTCTACATATTTTTTTAAAATTTATTTTCAATTTGTTGGGAAATATTTATTTTGATTTTTTAGTATTTTTGATGTATTATATATATTTAAAAATTATATAAAATAATATAAAAATTTAATCTGGTGGTCGGGCCGGTTTTAGCATTTTATATGGGCGGGCTTGGGAAAAAATTAGGCCCATTTTTGGGCCCGGCCCGCCCGAGCCCGATGAATGGGCCTAAACTTTTAGTTGAGCCGGCCCGAACCCGGCCCGGCCCGGCACATGAACACCTCTATTCTAAACCTATTTTACCCAAATAAATTTTACATACCAATCCACCAAAAAGGGTCATGAATATAGCTACGGAAATTAATTAACATAAATAAACCTGTTTATATCATATATATATATATATATATATATATATAAAAGAAACTTATACTAAATCTCATCCTATAACCTTATCAATAATAATAAGAATAAGTAACGATTCAACTAATTTCATATCTTCCTAATAATTAAAAATCATGCATCCTAAATTATCTTTCTTTTAAAACCCCATATCTCATGTCACGGTTCCATAATTGAAATAAATAGTAATAATAACAATAATAACAATGGAATTAATACTGATAATCTTAAGTAAAGTCCATGACAAGCTAAGACCTTTTGTATGTCGAGCCTGTGTTCTAGTCCGTTGAATATCTCATGTCACAGTTCCATAATTGAAATAAATAGTAATAATAACAATAATAACAATGGAATTAATACTGATAATCTTAAGTAAAGTCCACGACAAGCTAAGACCTTCTGTATGTCGAGCCCATGTCCTAGTCCGTTGAATTGTCTAAAAAGATGTAAAATAGGGGAGTGAGCTATGAAAGCTCAATGGGAGTCCCTTTATAGTAAATCAAATCAATATTCGAATATGCATGTCAATCATAATAATTAAATTCACATATTAATTCGATCAATACGATAATTTAGTTTCTGTCACTATAGACAAGTAGAACGTTTACATTCAGTCGAAATCAATTGAACAATTCAACTATAGAGTCATAATATCAGCCATATTAGATTTATGCACATTTATCAGTTCAGTCGTTTCAACATGTACTTTTCAATGAGTATGCATAGTATGTTATGCAACATTCGTTTAACGTTTTATTTAACATTCGTTAATCCTACCCCCAACCACTAGCGCTCCAAATAAGGAGTTCCCCAGAACCCCCTCTACCTTTTTACTCTGCTCGTGGACTTTTACCACTACATCTCGTGGACTTAATACCACTACGTTCATTGGGTGCAGATAAAAGTTGTCGGTAACTGCGGAAACATAGCCGCTCCCAGTAAAAAGCTGTTGGAAGGATCGTGAGAGCACAGTGAAAAATGTCGCAGTTTGAATTAGTCGTTCTTTGGGTACATAGTAAGACCGCTGTAATTAGAATCTACTATGGCTGTGAATACACAACGAACATTCATTTATACAGTTAATATGAATTGTTGTTTCTTCCACCTTTCATATCCTTCCCCCATGCATACGCAATATAACTAATTTGTTCATTCAATAATTCGTTCAACATTCTATCTCATTGTAAAAATAGGGGAAATTAATAAATCAATCATTAAAGCATAAGAAACGTTTATTCGTCATGAATAGCATTAGTAATATATAATCATTCATAAGAAATTATATCACATCAGTAACCATACAATCATTCACAGATTTATGCCATCATTCATAAGCAATTAAATCATCAATTCGTTCAATCATGCGTTTACTCATTCTAATCCTAATCTAGGACCTAACTGTAAAATCTAGTTCTCTAGATGCCATTAGAAACCTAATCAGGGTCTAAATTGCATAAAATAATTAAAGATAAGGAAAAACTTTGATTTTCAAGTTTCAGGGGCCACACGGCCATGTAACCAGCCCATGTGTGAAGCCTCATGCCATGTGCGATACGAAGTGGGGTGAGGTACAAGAGCCACACGACTGTGTGTTCAGGCCATGTGCAAAGCTCTAGACCTTGTGCGAAGCATAGGGGTGAAGGTGCAGGAGCCACACGACCGTGTGTTCAGCCCATGTGCAAAGCTCTAGACCTTGTGCGAAGCATAGGGGTGAAGGTGCAGGAGCCACACGACCGTGTCTCCAAGTTGTGTGCAAAGCTTGGGCAGTTTCGAATTTTGACTCGATTTTTCATTAAAAGTCACCCACCTTACTTTCCCGAGACCTTATGCGACTACCCCACGTTCAAGACCGATCCAAACACCTACAACGGTCTTTCAATTGACAAAATATAAGAATCAAAAATGAATTTTCAATATTTGTGGAGATTTTCAGAAAAACTGTAACAGCCCGATTTAGGGGCTAGTCAGAACAGTGATCTCGGAATCACTAATTCGAGGTTAGAGAAAATTATTTTCATGATATGTCATGTGATATAACTTTTTTATAAGGATGCATGGAAATTTTGGTGCCTTAATTTTAGCGAATTCTAACTAAATTGTGAAAAAGGACTAAATCGCATAAAGTGCGAAAGTTCTATTTTAATTGCTAGAGGTGCCAAATAGTCATAGAATATTAATTGGAGTCCCAAATGTGCAATTTGGCCTTGTTAAATGTGTTGTCCGGCCATAGAAAGTTAAGGGGACAAGAGCATTAAATTTTGGTCAAAAGTTGGTGATATTAGTTGACAAATGAATAAAAAAAGATGAAATAAGCAAAAGCTATCATCTTTTTTATTTCTTCTCTTCTTCCACCGAAAATAGTAGCCATGGGAGGGGTTTTTGAAGCTTAAAATTTCAGCAAGCAATTCTCCTCACAAGTAAGTGATTTTGATGTTCTTTCTTGATAAAAATTGTACTTTTGGAGTCCCCAAAGCTTAAGCTTTCTAAATAGGGGACTAGTTTGCAAAATGGTTGAAAGTCTAGGGACTTGCCATGATAGAGTTCATGTTTTTTTATGAGTTTTATGGAAGAAAATTAATGATAGAATGATGAGAAACAACTTTTGTGAAAGATGTTTTCATGAAAACACCTATTTGAGACTAAAATGCAAAAGTTGTAAATTGTTCATAAAGGCATGAAATAGATGGAATTGTGGATAGTTTTAAGAGGATAAAATGTTCAGCTAGACTTGTTTAACAAGAAAATGTGATGAAAATTTATTTACGAGCCTAGGGGCAAAATGGTAATTTTGCCAAAGTGTAGGGGCAAAATAGTCATTTTTGCCTAAAGTTTAGATTATGGTATATCATGATTTATAAGAGATTAAATCAGTAAATTTCATTGTTCTAGATCAAAGAAAATGAGTTTGGACCTAGAAACGATTTAAAAGAGAAATGTGGACAAAAAGTCCTTTTCGGCTCTTTCGACATCGAGGTAAGTTCATGTGCGAATGATGCAATTACGTATGAGCTTATTTAGCATTCCAATGTTGTATGGAATGTATATTATTATATGAATGTATGAAATGTCTCTTGATGAGATGTGAATAGAATTGAATTTAGAGTAATGGGAAATGTGTATAGCATGATAGGACGATGGTTAAAGTCTCGAGTAAGACCATATTGGAATATGGCCTCGGGGTAAGAATTAGTAAAAGACCATGTCAGGGACATGGCATCGATATGTTAATGTATGTAAGACCCAATTAGGGTATGATGACGATGAGAACTATGTGCATGGGACTCAAGAGAGTTATTTAACAATTCACATGATTCAATGTATGTGGTTATACCATGAGTAACACAAGTATGTGTAGAACTGAATTGAGATGAATTCATTATATGATGAACCCCTAGTGGTGTTTGTGTAGTTGATGCCTTTGTGTGAATGAGAGCAGTATCGTAGAAAGTTAAGTAAGAATTGAAACATGTGAGAATGTTCTCGAATGAACATTTGAAATAGAGATATGCTTGTGGATTATTATCCATGAATGTAAATAACGGTGAGCTATATGCGATATCACCTTATTGATGGTGGTGATGGGGTGCAATGCGATACCATCAATCGTATTATTTATTAGTGGGCTGTTTGCGTTACCACACGATTGATTATTAATTGATGGGCTATAATGCGATACCATCGCTTATAAATATTTCGTGAGCTAAGTGCGAAATCACCATAGATATAAATGATTGGTGAGCTAAGTGCGAAATCACCTTAGGTATAAATGATTGGTGGGGTGTGTGCGATACCACCTGTAAGAGATTCAATGGTGGGCTAAGTGCGTAACCAGAGATATTAGTAGTCTGAGTGACTTATTGAAAATGCTTGATGTGTTGTTTTATATGATCATGTGGTGATCAATGCAGGAATGTATGCTAATTAAACGAGCAATTGGCTTGTGACATGGTAAGAATGTGGTAAGAGGTTGAATGAGTAAGTTTCAAGAATAGTTGAGTAAGTAACCATGAGTTTATGAGAGAAACTCTTCATGATACTATGTAACTAAGTACACAATGAATATCAATGTTGACACTTATTGCAGATGAGCTTACTAAGCATTATTGCTTACTCCTTTACTTTTCTCATCTCTTATAGGTTATATTAACTAGCTCGGGTTGGAGACCGCCAGAGATGCTTTCACACTATCGAACTGACACTTGGTTTGAGGTATCAAGTCCTTATGAGTCATGGCATGTATAGGGATTATTTTAAGGTTGATTAAGTCCTAATTGATGTAGCCAAATTGTATTGGCCTAAGGGAACCTAGAGTTGGTTGTAAATGTATTTGATAAAGTTCTCCCTAGTGTATGGGATGAAAACCTTAACTCTTTAAGGATTAAATGTATTAATTCATGTGTTCTAATGGGTGATTGAGAATGTTTTGAAGTAGTATATGAATGTATGCAAACAAGAGTAGTAAAAAGCTTGGTACGATAGCTACTAAGTGCCCACACGGATAGACACACGGGCGTGTGTCTAGGCCGTGTGCACCCTGCACCTTAGTACCTTAAGTTAGAATAGACCACGGGCTGATCACACGGCTGTTTGTTCAAGTCGTGTGATACGCACGGCCAGCGCATGGGCGTGTGCCTAGGCCGTGTTGAATAAGTCAGTATATCAAGGTATAGCACACGGTTTAGGCCCACGGGCGTGTCAAGACCGTGTGTGATTAGTCAGTGACAACCACAGGTTGAAGGCATAGACATGTAATAGAGTACACGGGCGTGTTCCCAAACCGCATGGACGTGTGCCTTAACCGTGGGGCATTTGGCAGAATGCTTGGGTTTTTAAGCACGGTTGTTGAACATGGGCGTATGTGTCTACACACGGGCGTGTCTCGTTCTACACGGGCGTTTGAGCCCTGTATTTGAAGAGAAAAATTTTAAGAATCGTAAAAGTTTCGGATTAGTCTCGATAGCCCTCGTGTGTATGAGTGAGGCCTCATAAGTTGAGAATGAGGTGATTGAGGTGACTAAAGAGAGTAGTCACGATTAGCCTAAGTGGTGACCGTGAGGTTTTAGTACGGTAATGTCTTGAGCCCGGTTCCGGCGTAGAACCCGGGTAAAGGGTGTTACATTTAGTGGTATCAGAGCATGGTTTAGTCGGTTCTCGGACTAACCTAGCACGAGTAAGAGTCTAGCTATACATGCCATATGTGGATAATGATAGTGTGATGTCTCCCGGCTCTAATGAAATTGTTTTGTTAAGACAGAGATGATTCCCAACCGAGCTGATTTCAGTAAGTTTGTCTGATTTCTAAGCTTTATGATTTCTATCATTGAATTGCTTAGTATAATGTACATTATTATCATGGAATGCTTAATGTTTTTCTAAACAAAGAAATCAATGAGATTAAATACGAGCATGTCCCGATTGAAGATGGAATTTCCCAGGATACTCGATCTACCACATGAGATTAGAAAGTCCGTATAAGACCAAGCCAAGGCATGGCATCGGCAATCAAGCAGAGATATCATGTAAGTCCAAGGCAAGCTTGGCATTGAATAAGTTATCATGTAAGTCCAAGGCAAGCTTGGCATTGAACAAGTTATCATGTAAGTCCAAGGCAAGCTTGGCATTAAACAGATATCATGTAAGTCCAAGGCAAGCTTGGCATTGAAAAGCTATCAAGAGAAAGGGATCCCATGTAAGTCCAAGCCAAGGCATGGCATTGGTGAGAACAAGAAAGACTTCGTATAAGTCCATGTCAAGACATGGCCTCGAAACCAAGATGAGATATTCCATGTAAGACCGTATCTAGGATATGGCTTTGGCATCAAGTTCATGTGAAGAGATTTAGTATCCTCGGTTATTCGCAGAAATTCATTGGGTAAATGAGTAAAGTTAAAGTGAGATAGCAAGAAAGTTGAGTAAGCAAAGTTATTATCAAGTTGAAAATGAGTATTATTCTTGTTATGAATGATGAATCAGAGATTATGCTTGTTATAGTAAAGTATACTGATCTATGTGATCAAGTGTTACAGGTACCTTGTTTACCTTACAAACATGAGATTAGTAAGTACCATGATGTATGTGAGAAGCAGTAAGAGTAAGTAAGCATTTGAGATTTGTGATGCCATTGTTTATGATAAATATGTCCACATGGTTAAATCTCACATGTGACTGTTAAAGTAGAGAATGCATGATGTTTTGTTTTATGACTCTGTTATGAAGCCACACATATTATGGTGTGGAAGTTAAAACTGAAAAGTTTGACTAAGTAGAAGGCAGGAGATGAGTACGGTCATTCAATGATAAAATGATGAATAAGACCATGGTTGGACCATGGCGGTATATGTGATCCCATATAAGACCATGTCTGGGGCATGGCATTGGCATCGATACATGATCCCGTATAAGACCATATATGGGATATGGCATCGACATCAAATAGTAATCCCGTGTGAGACCACGTTTGGGACCTGGCTTTGGTATAAGATTTTGTGTAAGACCATATCTGGGATATGGCATCGACATCGAGATGAGTTTTCTTATAAGACCGTATCTGGGATATGGCATTGGTGTTGATATGAGATTTCGTGTAAGACCATAGCGAGGCTATGGCATCGTGACGACATATAAAGCAATAGCTGGGCTATGATGTTGTGATACGAGTAAGACCATAGTTGGACTATGGCAATCAAGTAAACGACGTACTCAAAACCCGTAAGACATTCTCTAGATTAATAAGAAATAGTAAGAGGAATTAGAGCTTAATGTTGAGTACTTGAGTAGACATTAAGGTGGAACTTGAGTAAGTGAAGTCACTGTTCGAAATTATGGGTGATAGAAACCATTGTAACATGAGTAAGTATGAAAACTTGCCTGAGGCGAGTTGTGTGACTATGATGATATTTCATTGACAATGAGTAGTAAATCATATGTATGTAGTCAGAGAGTTAGGCTAAGGGACTTTGCAACCTCACTCCCTTACCACTGTTGAATTATGATGAGATGTTATGAGAGTTAAATTGAGTAAGTTTATATATGATTAATGCAATATTTATGTTAGCATTTTGAGAATTCTTTGTATCACATCGATGCATAATACTCTACTAAATAGAGTAATTGTTGTTGAACATGAGGTTGAAGTCCTAGAGGACTAAAATGATGAGGCTATCATCGAGATATGAGATAGACAAGGTCCCATATAAGATCATGTTCGAGGCATGGCCTCGGCACCAAGTTATGATTCTGTATAAGGCCATATCTAGAATATGGCATCAGTAATGAATATAAGAATCGTGTAAGACCATATTTAGAACATGGCATCGATACTTGATGTGGAAGTCCATATAAGATCTTATCTAGAATATGGCATTGGCATTTAGAGGTGACTCCATATAAGACCACCCTGGGGGTGTGGCATTGGTTTCGTGCCTACATGAATGACGACGAATTTGCGTCTTTGATTATCCCTAGTGATCAATGAGACAAATAGATGAGTCTAGAAGTATAAATGAGATTAGTACTAAAGTCATGTGAAGGAGTGAATGCAGATATTCATGAATAAATCACGAAGAAACTAGTACGATGTGTGGCACGATATGTGCTAAATAAATGGCAAGTATGAGTAAGTTGGCTCGAAGCCTGTGGTTTGTGCATGGTTAGTTAATGCCATGGATGGGATTATAATGATCTCCTTTAGTATTATGTACTAATACATGTTTCCCTTTAGGGATGATGTAGTTGTTCTTTTCATAAATTGTGATTGTGTGAGAATGTTAGCTGATAGTAAAAATTAGACAAAACGGTTGTCGATTTAGTTAATTGAAATTGACATTTCCTTTATCTCCTCGTAACCTTAATTGGGTACCTTGAGGAGGAAATTGGTGATGATTCGTGTATAAGAGGTGAAATCACAAGTTTCACGTTGTGTGATTGGTTTTCGGGTAAGCCGAATAGAGTTAACGAATTCGATCGAGATGTCCCTGCTATCGTGAGATATAACGATCGTAAAGGTTCTAGATTGGCATAGTAAGAGAAACTCAGATGAGAGTGTGCTTAAAATATGTTCTCAGTATGGAGAAAAGAGTAGATTAAGGTATTTAGATATAATTCAAGTTCTGTGTATATTCACGCATGAATCAGTAAATAGAATAAAATTCTGTGTGTACGTGAGTAGGGAGCACATTATAAAGATATGCTCATCAAAATGTTCAAACCATGATAGTTGAGTTGTAAGCTATTGAAAGAACTGTTTATTTGAAAGTTCTAGTACTGAGATCAGTCTGAATCAAGAGAAAGAGTTGACAGGTTGGTGATCCAGAGACAATCACTTTTGTGTCTGTGTTGTGAGTTAGATGTTATGAAAAGATCCATGTTAAGCAATGCGAGTTAGTTACTCGGTTGACCCTAGTTGGTAACATCTTAGTTTCAGCAAGGTTAATGACTAGAGCGAGTCTTCTTTTCAGAACAAAAAGGGTTCGGAAGAGATATAGTAAATGGTATTTTAAATAAGCTCCGAATGAGTTTATTTGAGATGGTAAATACAGGTTGTATAAGTTTTCCGTTGTTGATGATGAATCCAGAACTTATACAGAGCTTTGGTATGAGATTTAGTAGCAGCATATCTAATAAAGCAAGAATAAGGAAGTACAGTTATGTGGATAAATGTTTTGACAATAGAGTACATTTCGCAGTATGATTGAGATTATAGTCAGGAGTAGTTGACCACTAAAAGTTGAGTTTTCAAAACGTACAAGTCAAGATTTCTACAGTCGGTAAATGCTTTAATGAGAAAGCGAGATGAACCTTATAGATTTTAATTTTGGCTTGACAAAATTTCCAAGAAAGGGAAATGTCATTTGAATAGTGGTAAGTCAACCAGTAAAGATCTGAACGATCATTTGGACATATATAGAGTTCCAAATTGGTGGATTTCTGAGTATATACCTTAGAGAAAGAATAACCTAGGTCTCAAGTTATGCTCGACCTTGTGTATCACAGCTTAAGAGTCGTGTCAAGAGAAACTTGAGGATAAGTGAATTCGTGATTTTGAAGAGTTGATGGAAACGTTTTAAGAGTGTTAGTAGTAACTCCTTCTGATAAGATTTTCGGGGACGAAAATCCCTAAGGGGGGAGAATTGTAACAGCCCGATTTAGGGGCTAGTCGGAATAGTGATCTCAGAATCACTAATTCGAGGTTAGAGAAAATTATTTTCATATGTTATGTGATATAACATGTTTATAAGGATGCATGGAAATTTTGGTGCCTTAATTTTAGCGAATTCTAGCTAAATTGTGAAAAAGGACTAAATCGCATAAAGTGCGACAGTTCTATTTTAATTGCTAGAGGTGCCAAATAGTCATAGAATATTAATTGGAGGTCCCAAATGTGAAATTTGGCCTTGTTAAATGTGTTGGCCGGCCATAGAAAGTTAAGGGGACAAGAGCATTAAATTTTGGTCAAAAGTTGGTGATATTAGTTGACAAATGAATAAAAAAAGATGAAATAAGAAAAAGCTATCATCTTTTTTATTTCTTCTCTTCTTCCATCGAAAATAGTAGCCATGGGAGGGGTTTTTGAATCTTAAAATTTCAGCAAGCAATTCTCCTCACAAGTAAGTGATTTTGATGATCTTTCTTGATAAAAATTGTACTTTTGGAGTCCCCAAAGCTTAAGCTTTCTAAAGAGGGGACTAGTTTGCAAAATGGTTGAAAGTCTAGGGACTTGCCATGATAGAGTTCATGTTGTTTGATGAGTTTTATGGAAGAAAATGAATGATAGAATGATGAGAAACAACTTTTGTGAAAGATGTTTTCATGAAAACACCTATTTGAGACTAAAATGCAAAAGTTGTAAATTGTTCATAAAGGCATGAAATAGATGGAATTGTGGATAGTTGTAAGAGGATAAAATGTTCAGCTAGACTTGTTTAACAAGAAAATGTGATGAAAATTTATTTACGAGCCTAGGGGCAAAATGGTAATTTTGCCAAAGTGTAGGGGCAAAATAGTCATTTTTGCCTAAAGTTTAGATTATGGAATATCATGATTTATAAGAGATTAAATCAGTAAATTTCATTGTTCTAGATCAAAGAAAATGAGTTTCAGACCTAGAACGGATGAAAAGAGAAATGTGGGCAAAAAGTCCTTTTCGGCTCTTTCGACATCGAGGTAAGTTCATGTGTGAATGTTGCAATTACGTATGAGCTTATTTAGCATTCCAATGTTGTATGGAATGTATATTATTATATGAATGTATGAAATGTCTCTTGATGAGATGTGAATGGAATTGAATTTAGAGTAATAGGAAAGGTGTATAGCATGATAGGACGATGGTTAAAGTCTCGAGTAAGACCATATTGGAATATGGCCTCGGGGTAAGAATTAGTAAAAGACCTTGTCAGGGACATGGCATCGATATGTTAATGTATGTAAGACCCAATTGGGGTATGATGACGATGAGAACTATGTGCATGAGACTCAAGAGAGTTATTTAACAATTCGCATGATTCAATGTATGTGGTTGTACCATGAGTAACACAAGTATGTGTAGAACTGAATTGAGATGAATTCATTATATGATGAACCCTAGTGGTGTTTGTGTAGTTGATGCCTTTGTGTGAATGAGAGCAGTATCGTAGAAAGTTAAGTAAGAATAGAAACATGTGAGAATGTTCTCGAATGAACATTTGAAATAGAGATATGCTTGTGGATTATTATCCAGGAATGTAAATAACGGTGAGCTATGTGCGATATCACCTTATTGATGGTGGTGATGGGTGTGTGCGATACCAGCAATCGTATTATTTATTGGTGGGGTGTGTGCGTTACCACCGATTGATTATTAATTGATGGGCTATGTGCGATACCATCGCTTATAAATGACTGGTGAGCTAAGTGCGAAATCACCATAGATATAAATGATTGGTGAGCTAAGTGCGAAATCACCTTAGGTATAAATGATTGGTGGGCTGTGTGCGATACCACCCTGTAAGAGATTCAATGGTGGGCTAAGTGCGTAACCACCGAGATATTAGTAGTACGAGCGACTTATTGAAAATGCTTGATGTGTTGTTTTATATGATCATGTGGTGATCAATGCAGGAATGTATGCTAATTAAACGAGCAATTGGCTTGTGACATGGTAAGAATGTGGTAAGAGGTTGAATGAGTAAGTTTCAAGAATAGTTGAGTAAGTAACCATGAGTTTATGAGAGAAACTCTTCATGATACTATGTAACTAAGTACACAATGAATATCAATGTTGACACTTATTGCAGATGAGCTTACTAAGCATTATTGCTTACTCCTTTACTTTTCTCATCTCTTATAGGTTATATTAACTAGCTCGGGTTGGAGACCGTCGGAGATGCTTTCACACTATCGAACTGACAGTTGGTTTGAGGTATCAAGTCCTTATGAGTCATGGCATGTATAGGGATTATTTTAAGGTTGATTAAGTCCTAATTGATGTAGCCAAATTGTATATGCCTAAGAGAACCTAGAGTTGGTTGTAAATGTATTTGATAAAGTTCTCCCTAGTGTATGGGATGAAATCCTTAACTCTTTAAGGATTAAATGTATTAATTCATGTGTTCTAATGGATGATTGAGAATGTTTTGAAGTAGTATATGAATGTATGCAAACAAGAGTAGTAAAAAGCTTGGTAAGATAGCTACTAAGTGCCCACACGGATAGTGTAACATCCCCAAACCCGGCCCATTCACTACGACCGAATCTGGTTATGTTAGTGAAAATATTTTAGACTTAGAATAAAATAGTAAAAATTTATTTGCTCTTGGAAACCATGTTCTTTTGAAATTATAGCCACATGTTTAATAATTCCATATTTGACTAAGTAAGTTATAAAAATATAACCATCTTCACATAGTGTTTCAATTTAAACAAACCATAATAGAGTTAATAATAAAATGATACCAAAATAATAAAATAAATCCTTATTACAACCATTATTTGAATGAAATACTTAATATTTAATATAGCCAAAAACATCTCCTTCGGCATGGGCCACTATGTATCCTCTCCGATCCCCTGTCCATCTCATGAATCACACGAAATGTTAGGAAAATAATTGGGTGAGTCCACGGACTCAAGTGCATAACCACAACACAAATTTCCCACACGTATGGGCTTGGCCCATACCCACACAATCCTCAAAACAAATCATGCAAAGATGCACTTCAACCCAACCTACTATCCAATCATGACGCCAACCTTAGCGGACTCGCGCCTAAGGCCGTGGATAAACCACCACCGATCACCTCGTGATCCAAAACATTACCTTGGCAACTCTCTCGCACAAGGCCGTGGTTGAGCCACCGATCAACCAAAATGATCTCAACCTCAATATCGTCTCACGGTGATGCACATAGCCATCAACCGCCGAGATGGGCACCTAGCCAACATCTCCTTGAGGTAGCACGAAGCTAACCATCAAGCGCTAATGTAGCCGGAGCTATCATTAGAACACGTACACCTTGTGTACACTTCCTCCTTCATCGAATCAAGCCCCACCTCATGCAAATATGTAGATGCTACATGTTAAGTCATCATATCACATAAGAATATAAATATATATATACATACATAAATACATCACAAATAATCTTACCATCACCAGTTTCTCATCACTTAAGCAATTATAATCTGCTTCCACACATAATACATATGTTTAATAATTAGCAAGCAAACCGAGAAATAGTGCGATGATTACGCACCTTATTAACACAAACGATCAAATCGAAATGCTACTTGACTAAAACTCTTCCGCCACACCCTACACAACCCACCATAGAATCGGTCACCACCCAAAAATACATAACATGGCCCTAGGCCGAATGTCATGACCTATGCTCACCTTAAAACCTGAAGACCCCTCAGCTAACTCCCTACCGCTGGCTTCCAAGATGAGTCACGGATCCAAGGCCTTGAATGGATTTGGTCATACACAAAAATACAAGGTTAAACTTCAAGGTTTCGGCTGGCCAAACAAGAATAAAAGATTAAATCAAAGAGACCTTACCACACTACCGAAATCGGCACAAGGAGATTCGGCGGAGAGAGAGACTATTCGGCTTTGAAGAAACAAATGGGATGTTGTTGGGTTTCAAACGGTCACAAGGAAAGGAGAGGGATTTCGGTTTAGGAACAAAGAAAATGAAGAAGAGAATGGGAGGAAAGGGGGCTTGAAGTTTGGCCAAGGTGAATTTTTAGAGTGTGAGAAGAAAAGAGTGTAGGCTTTAGAAGAGGGAGCTAAAATTCGGCAAGAAGGAAGCTCACACCCCTTATATAGCATTCGACCATCCCTTTAACCTTCATGGTTGAAAAAGTCAACAAAAGAACCCCCCTAGCCGTCCAACACCTTTGCCACTCACCCAATCCCTTGATTCCTTCCTAAAATCACTCTACACCCATCTTTCAAACTAATTCAAACTTAATCCCCCTCATCTCTCCTCCTAGCCATCCGTTTAAAATGATTTGAACAAGTCAAATCCTTCTTTTAAGATGCCAAAACCGAAACCAACTCTCCCCTTGCTCTCTGGCGCAAAAACAAACCAAAAAGTCGACCAAGCCGCTCGAACTCGAGACCCCTTAGCACCCCTTGAGGCGTCACTTCTCCATGCTTTCTGTGGCGCCTCCTTGCCACTCTACCAAGGCCAATTCTTGTGTCTTACCTTCACCAAAATTCCTCTTAAGACCCAACTTTGCCAAGCTCCCCTTTTAACCACTAAAAGCTAAAAATTTACTAAGGCATTCCACCACCATCTAGGGTTCTCAGGACCCCTAAAACTCACCCATCCACACACTGAAGTGTGCCAACACCTGAGCTAAGCACCAAAAGCCTAACCCCTAGAACCAGGGTGTTACAATTCTACCCTCCTTAAAATAATTTCGTCCCCGAAATTACTTGTCTGAACTACAGTCCAACTCCTCCCACTACACTATGGCTGCGCACTCTGATCTTAAAGAGCTAACATACTTTTAGGCACAGTATCTATCATACTCAAGGTTCTAGATACTTTACAAGCAACGAAGTAAACAGTCACCAAAACGAACAAAACAACAGAGAATATTCCAAACATAAGATACTTACCCGCTGACACATACGGCACATCATTATCCTCTCTCCGACGAACTGCATAAACCAAACCTGGCTGTCGTGCCTCAGTGCTACCATTACCGCGGTCTACTGCTCCACGACCTTGGCCGGAACCATTCCCTCCATGGTTCAGACCACGACCTCTTGTCGCTTGCTGACCACTTCTGCCTGGTTGCACATAACCTTGACCCACTGACTGAGCCCTGTTCGGATCCTGGGGACAATCCTTAACCAGATGAGTCTTGGACTTGCATCTAAAACATTCTCGAACACGATTCCAGCACTCGCCAACATGGTACCTTCCACATTGAGCACACGGACGATCTGGATTTCGTGGTGGCTTTTAGCAATACTGAACAGAGTCTCGACTCTCGGTCTTTCTCGAACCCTCTCAACCACCACGGCACTCCAACACTTCTCTTATCCCGGTTCCTTTCTCTGTCCCTATTACGTCTCTCAACCTTGACCTCCTCGGCTATCCGAGCTTTCTCCACTAATACGGCGAAGTCTCTTTCCCATTGCGGAGCAATCAAAACTCGCACTCATCCCGTAGCCCATCTTCAAATCGACGCATCTCTCATAATCTTTTACCACGATTCCCCGAGCATACCGGCTCAAACGCAGTAAACTCACCGTACTCCGCTATCGATTTGCTACCTTGCACCGATTGAGGAACGCCTTCCTCGAGCATCCACATAGCTCGCTCCGACATACTTCCCGCCGAACTTGATCTTAAAGTAGCCCCGGTCCACTCGATCCGCGGTGCACTTTCCTTAACGGTGAGCCACCACCGGTAGGCCTCATCTCGCAAAGAACGAAACAACACCCTTAAGCTTCTCCTCGCGATTAAGTCTAAGTCGCCCATAATCCTTTCCACCGCCTCAAGCCGATTGCTGCGCCACGTTCGAGCTACCCCCGACACTCCTCGAAGACCTCGGCTCCATTCGCGCCTAAGCCTTTGCATCGACTTTCGAGTCCCCGCCCCCATTGGCTCTCGCCACTCGCTCAAGCACCGCAAAGCATAGCTCGCGATCGCTGCGTCATCTCCTCCGGTTTGATCCTGCTGTTCCACCTCAACAGCTGGTGGCGGCACATCGCTCTCTGACCCATGGCGAGACCCAACCGGTTCAGACACTGACATCCTGCCTCTACCACGTCCACGAGTATTGCGACCACGCCCCCTAGAACTCATATCTAGCGCCTCGATTTAGTCTGTTTAGAAAGTTTTATGCATTAGAAATTCTTGTTTCACTGTTTTATCCACGAGCAATTTTATGCACTGAAGTTTCCGAGAGTAGTTCCTTCGAGCAATCAAGTTTCATTTTCTACCCACGGGTAATTCCGTCATTTTTCCTACCGGGGTATTTCAGTAACAAATCAGAGTCCATTTTGAAAATAGTTTTTCCAACTTAAAGATATTTCAGAATTTACAAAATCTCAGGGGTCATCTTAAAAGTTTTGTTTTTTAACAAAGTGTGCTGCAAAAATTTCAGAAAGTAGGGTTATTTTTGTAATTTTGGAAATCATGGGCATTTTGGTAATTTTATCAACCAGGGGTATTTTCGTAATTTTGTAAATCAAGAAAACGTCTTTCAAAATCAGATTTAGGATTTACAAACCAAAGGGGCAAATTGAAAATTTTAAAACTAAAGGTTTGAAAACAGTAAGGTTAATCCCTTTCGGGTTTTAATGATTGATTTAGCCTATGAACAAGTCCTCTTGGTTAAGGTGAACCGTAGCTACGCACCAGGTAGGATTCCTGCGAAGAGGAGGTGAGTCACGAGGACTGCTTAAGTACCAAACTCTTCCAGATCCGATCCTAGACACGCGCACCAAGGTTACCACACCTTAACTCGGTGACTTACTTCACAGGTTTGTTTAAGAGCTTTAAGTTTTATGCATATGTTTGAGTAGACTATTCCTAGGGTCCAACAGATCCTAGTATTCTAATCTACGAGCCCAAACTAAGCCCATAATAAGTCATACAAACAAATCACTTCAAGAAAGTCCGAAGTACTTACAGTGGTGGACTTGAGGTACAGTGCCATGCCGAATATCCTAAAAAAACCCATATTTTGAAAAGCCCATTTTGAAAATGTTTTGGGCCCAAAACCCTCAAAGCCAGGAGTTTTGAACAGGGCTCGATACCAAATCAGTAACATCCCCAAACCCGGCCCATTCACTACGAATTAGAATCTGGTTATGTTAGTGAAAATATTTTAGACTTAGAATAAAATAGTAAAAATTTATTTGCTCTTGGAAACCATGTTCTTTTGAAATTATAGCCACATGTTTAATAATTCCATATTTTACTAAGTAAGTTATAAAAATATAACCATCTTCACATAGTGTTTCAATTTAAACAAACCATAATAGAGTTAATAATAAAATGATACCAAAATAATAAAATAAATCCTTATTACAACCATTATTTGAATGAAATACTTAATATTTAATATAGCTAAAAACATCTCCTTCGGCATGGGCCACCATGTATCCTCTCCGATCCGGTCCATCTCATGAATCACACGAAATGTTAGGAAAATAATTGGGTGAGTCCACGGACTCGAGTGCATAACCACAACACAAATTTCCCACACGTATGGGCTTGGCCCATACCCACACAATCCTCAAAACAAATCATGCAAAGATGCACTTCAACCCAACCTACTATCCAACCGTACGCCAACCTTAGCAGACTCCCTGCCTAAGGCCGTGGATAAACCACCACTGATCACCTCGTGATCCAAAACATTACCTTGGCAACTCTCTGCACAAGGCCGTGGTGAGCCACCGGACAACCAAAATGGTTCCCACCTCAATATCTTGTCTACGGTGATGCACATAGCCATCAACCGCCGAGATGGGCACCTAGCCAACATCTCCTTGAGGTAGCACGAAGCTAACCATCAAGCGCTAATGTAGCCGGAGCTATCATTAGACCACGTACACCTTGTGTACACTTCCTCCTTCATCGAATCAAGCCCCACCTCATGCAAATATGTAGATGCTACATGTTAAGTCATCATATCACATAAGAATATAAATATATATATACATACATAAATACATCACAAATAATCTTACCATCACCAGTTCTCATCACTTAAGCCATTATAATCTGCTTCCACACATAATACATATGTTTAATAATTAGCAAGCAAACCGAGAAATAGTGCGATGATTACGCACCTTATTAACACAAACGATCAAATCCCGAAATGCTACTTGACTAAAACTCTTCCGCCACACCCTACACAACCCACCATAGAATCGGTCACCACCCAAAAATACATAACATGGCCCTAGGCCGAATGTCATGACCTATGCTCACCTTAAAACCTGAAGACCCCTCAGCTAACTCCCTACATTTGGCTTCCAAGATGAGTCACGGATCCAAGGCCTTGAATGGATTTGGTCATACACAAAAATACAAGGTTAAACTTCAAAGTTTTTGGTGGCCAAACAAGAATAAAAGATTAAATCAAAGAGACCTTACCACACTACCGAAATCGGCACAAGGAGATTCGCGCAGAGAGAGACTATTCGGCTTTGAAGAAACAAATGGGATGTTGTTGGGTTTCAAACGGTCACAAGGAAAGGAGAGGGATTTCGGTTTAGGAACAAAGAAAATGAAGAAGAGAATGGGAGGAAAGGGGGCTTGAAGTTTCGGCCAAGGTGAATTTTTAGAGTGTGAGAAGAAAAGAGTGTAGGCTTTAAAGAGGGAGCTAAAATTCGGCAAGAAGGAAGCTCACACCCCTTATATAGCATTCGGCCATCCCTTTAACCTTCATGGTTGAAAAAGTCAACAAAAGAACCCCCCTAGCCGTCCAACACCTTTGCCACTCACCCAATCCCTTGATTCCTTCCTAAAATCACTCTACACCCATCTTTCAAACTAATTCAAACTTAATCCCCCTCATCTCTCCTCCTAGCCATCCGTTTAAAATGATTTGAACAAGTCAAGTCCTTCTTTTAAGATGCCAAAACCGAAACCAACTCTTCCCCCTTGCTCCTGGCGCAAAAACAAACCAAAAAGCTCGCCCAAGCCGCTCTCGACACGAGACCCCTTAGCACCCTTGAGGCGTCACTTCTCCATGCCTTCTGTGGCGCCTCCTTGCCACTCTACCAAGGCCAATTCTTGTGTCTTACCTTCACCAAAATTCCTCTTAAGACCCAACTTTGCCAAGCTCCCCTTTTAACCACTAAAAGCTAAAAATTTACTAAGGCATTCCACCACCATCTAGGGTTCTCAGGACCCCTAAAACTCACCCATCCACACACTGAAGTGTGCCAACACCTGAGCTAAGCACCAAAAGCCTAACCCCTAGAACCAGGGTGTTACAGATAGACACACGGGCCTGTGTCTAGGCCGTGTGCACCCTGCACCTTAGTACCTTAAGTCAGAATAGACCACGGGCTGATCACACGGCCGTTTGTTCAAGTCGTATGGTACGCACGACCAGCACATGGGCGTGTGCCTAGGCCATTTTGAATAAGTCAGTATATCAAGGTATAACACACGGTTTAGGCCCACGGACGTGTCAAGACCGTGTGTGATTAGTCAGTTTCGACCACGGGTTGAAGGCACGGACATATAATAGAGTAAACGGGGGTGTTCCCAAACTGCATGGGCGTGTGCCTTAACCGTGGGGCATTTGGCAGAATGCTTGGGTTTTTAAGCACGGTTGTTGAACATGGGCGTGTGTGTCTACACACGGGCGTGTCTCGTTCTACACGGGCATGTGAGCCCTGTATTTGAAGAGAAAAATTTTAAGAATCGTAAAAGT
Source organism: Gossypium sturtianum (assembly GCA_025698515.1). NCBI lineage: Eukaryota > Viridiplantae > Streptophyta > Magnoliopsida > Malvales > Malvaceae > Gossypium > Gossypium sturtianum. Next base: position 30,805,762 of record CM046948.1, read on the forward strand.
TTCAGATTAGTCTCGAGAGCCCTCGTGTGTATGACTGAGGCCTCGTAATTCGAGAATGAGGTGATTGAGGTGACTAAAGAGAGTAGTCACGATTAGCCTAAGTGGCGACCGTGAGGTTTTAGTATGGTAACGTCTCGAGCCCGGTTCCGGTGTAGAACCCGGGTAAGGGGTGTTACAAAAACATTGAAGTTCTTTAATCAGATTGAAAGATTTATCAAAACACGATATCTTCCATAATTGAAAGGTCCTAATTGACAGGGGACGAGATACTTTCTGATCTTGATAGAAATTCAATGATCTAATGACATGGATTTCAACAATTTGGAGAAGAACAATTGATGAGGACTTAATTGAAATTTCAAAAACTTTAAAAACTATTTTTGAGCAAAACTTAAGGGCTTAAAAGAGTTTTGAAATAAAGAATTTTGAGAGAAAACTAGGGTATAAATAGAGAAAGTTAGGGTTTCAATTTGATAGAATAACAAATAGGGAAATTTAGTTAAATTAGAAAAGAACTTAAAAGAGTTGAGTTGGGGAAGAGTTTAAGGGCTAATGGGCAAATAGCCCATTGGTCTAAAAATCATCAAAAATAAGAGAGAGTGTGGCATTGATGGAACCTAGGATTGTGAAAGAAGAATTGACCTTTGGGCTAATACCCACATTTTACTCAAAACATACACAAACACATAAACTGTATTACCTTAGGCTCTATATGTGCAGAAAAATTAAAGGGATAAAGTCAAATTTATAAGACTTGAACCTAAGTTCTCTAGACTTCCTACTAGGTTCTTAACCAATAATGCTATGTTTTAATTTTAATAATTCCTAAGAATTCTAACCTCTAATTTTTAGGATGTTTCAACATTTATTTATTTTTGGTTAAAATATGGTATCAGAGTCAATTTCACAAGTCTCTGCAATATCAGTTCTAGAAGAAGTTCTTCAACAACATGGGACTCGACTTGAAGATATTACTAATTTAGTTATGTTATGCTTTTAATTTGTTATTGGATTTTATTGAATGATTATTATTTTTTCTTATGTCTCGATATTAAACAATCTTGGGCTTCACTACAATAGAATATTGGATTTTCTTGTATGAACATTAGCTTTTAATCATATTTAAGCTTTACACTAGAGTAATATTATGTTAAGAGATTTGTTGAAGCAATAACTTGTATTTATATATAATTTTTTTATTTTTAAAATAATTTAGAGGTTTTTTTTTTATAATTTTTATATAGAATTAGAGTTAAATTAAGGCTTAATTCACGATTTGGCCTCTAAAGTAAACTCATTTTTCCACTTTGGTACCTAAACTTTTTTTTATCTCAATTTGGTACCTAAAGTATACTGAAATTCTTTGATAATTAAAGTATGTCTCGTTATATTTTTAGTCTATTTTTTTGACAAACATCAGAAAAAATTCTTATAGTCTATTACAAAGCTTCATGTGGCATCTTTATGTAAAAAAACAAATATTTTATTTTATTAATTTATATACACATTAAATAATATAAAAAATGAAAATAAATATATAAAAAATTCAAAATATATATATAAATTATAAAAATTATAAAAATAAAATTTAAACAAATGTGATAATTGAAAAGAAATTATTTGAAATTAATAATATTATTACAATAAAATATAAAAAATGTAAAAAATATTTAAAAAATTAACTTTTTTAAAAAGGTCTAAAACTACATTTTTTTTTATAAAATTATATAAAAGGTATTTAAATTTCAAGTTTTTTTTGCTATTACTTGAAATTTTAAAACCTTTTCTAAATTTTATAACATTTTTCAATTTTATTGTAACACCCCTAACCCGTATCCGTCGCCGAAACAGGGTTACGAAGCATTACCGGAGATTTCATAACAATTACAGATAATTGTGATATTTACTGTTCATAACAAAACTGTCCACTTGAGTCATAGTCACTAAATTATTTATATCTTGAGCTACAGAATTCTAAATTAAGATCCGCTTGAACTTTCCGAAACTAGACTCAAATATCTTCCTACCATAAAATTTTCAGAATTTATGGTTTAGCCAATAAGTACAGTTAATTCTTCAAATTCATCTCTGTTCTGTTGTTTGACAGTTTAACCTATACATCAACAATAAAGACTTAAACATGTCATTTCCTTACCTTCATATACATCCTCATAACATCATACTTTATCATGTCCACACATACCTAATCACATTCAACATAACAACTTCCCACGTATAACATCTAGTCTAATTTCATTAACATACCATTATAAACCACATAACACAATGACATTGGCATAGGCATATGAGTAATTAATATGCTTGCAACCCATTAGCCAATATAAGCCAATTTATATGTGTACCAAATCCTTAATCATTACAAGCCAATACATTTGGCCATATCATAATGACACATACACAAAATGACTAAGTCTTTATAGTAAACATACACATAATTTATGTGTACTCATATTTCCAATCATACACATTAACATCTTTTCTTTGTCAAAAGTACTCATATTCTCATAATTTCATAACCATATTTAAAAGACATTTGTACTAATCTTTCCTTCTTTATATTTTCATTGAGTCACAAACCGAGGAATTAAAACATTCCATATATCAATTACATATGGCCTAAAAGCCCTTCTCGTAGGTATCAATCAACCTTACCATAATTTATACATTATACACATAAACCAAAAAAATCACAATATTAACTCAAAGTCACATTCATAATGATCATGAACTCATAATATCATGAAGCCAATGCTTATAAACTTTACGCACATACCTATACCAACTCGTAACATAATCATACCTTTCACATCTTTGTCATAGTCTCTGAATTACCCGTTAAACCACTTGGAATACTAAAGGATACTCGGGAATCTCATACACATAATATCGTACCAACGCCATATCCCAGACATGCTCTTACATGGAATCTCATTTCGATGCCAATAGCCAAGCTATGGTCTTACAAGAAGTCTCATATTGATGCCATGTCCTAGACATGGTCTTATACGAAATTTCAAATTGATGCCATATCCCAGATATGGTCTTATACAAAATCTCATACGATGCCATATCTGTAACACCTCTCACCCATATCAGTCGCCGGATTTGGGTTATGAGGTATTACAAAATAATATTCACTCAAAAATAGACATTCAGACTTCCATGCTTCAAAATGAAATACATTAATACACTTATCTTATCAACCATTTCGAACCTTAATATTCCTAGGTTCAAATTAACCACATGTCAATAATTATATTTTGTTACAATCTTATAACACTCCATAACTTATAAAAAATATATAAATACATTGCATAGACAAGACCTACTATTTCTATTGCTGAATATTCACATATCAATGATTCAATCTATGTTCGCATATAACAAAGCCAACTACACAAAATTTCCTCTTATAATAATTATTTAATCACATATGTAATTATAATAACATATACATGTTCGAACATACTATTGTAGCTTATACAATTATATATGTATGGTACGCACATTTCCCATAAATTCAAAAGCCATATTTTAAACATTGAAACATAGACAATATTTCATTAAACACACAAGCACATAATCATTTCAGTGAGTTGCCACTTACGCATACACCACACCTATCATATACATGAATCAACTCGTTCACCACCTTATTTAAGAAACATAGCAACCACATATTACCTATAATTAAACCATAGCCGAATTGATAAAACAAACACATAAACTCTAAGTGATGCTTAATTCACATATTACTCGTCATGTCTTAAACAATTATCTATTATTAACTTCTATGCCTAAACCTACTGACATTTTATAATATACATTCAAAAGTTATACATACCAAGATTCAACCCATTCTTGATAAATCACTACCTATGTCCACCTTCTAACAGTTAACAAAATTTATACCAAATGACCTCACGGCAAACATTCAAACACAAACATACCTATTCGGCATGAAAAACATATATATATCACATCCTCATTCGTCTTCCAAGCAAAACATACACGCATAATACATCAAGGATAGATTTATATTATTGAACATCAACATTTAAAAACAAGCCAATTTCGCATGGCTTTTATACATTAACTATATCATTCGAATATTTAGCTAGCCTATACATGCCTTAAGATCAAAAGTCTAAACATTTTAGGTACCAACGTGAGCCGATAGTGTGAATGACTTCAATGACGATCCCCTGAGCTCGTAGCTTGATCGAAATCTATAAAACAAAACAATGAACACACACAAAGTAAGCTTACTAGCTTAGTAAGTCTTAAGCAACTATATTATAACATTCAATCATCCAAACATTTTAAACAATCGATTCATGACATTGAATATACATGACTTAACTTATAAATTAACCATAGCGAATACCATTACCTCACTTAACCTAACAACTTTCATTTCCTTACTAAAGTACATCATTTACCGAATATATAAACACATATTTATGTATATAAATATACCTACATGAACACCTTTAACTACTCCCATGCTTTCAAATAACCAATATTCACATGGCATGGTTTATAACCAAATTCCAACAACCAAATGCATAATACATTTCTTTCGTCTTTTTATTTGCTTATTAGCATCGCATATATATATATATATATCATATGAGTATGAGAAACACATACCTTGTAGCTGAACTAACAAATTCATTTTCAAAAGCTTAGGTTTACTCGATTTGTTTCATGACTTTAATTATTTCTTAATCTAAGCTCGGAATTTCAGCTCACCGGTATAGAACCTGCTAAGCATTAGCCCGAATCACACACACCGGCATGTAGCCTGCTAGGCAATAAGCCCGATACAATTTCACCAAGCACAAGGCACGCTAGGCATTAAGCCCGATACAATTCACCAAAGACAAGGCACGCTGGGCATTAAGCACGATATAGATCACGGCGCACAAGGCACGCTAGGCTCGAAAGCCCGAGTATCAATATAATTTAAATCATTTCATACATATTTCATAATACCTAGATCACATATATCACAAATGTTTCGTATTACTATCACATATCACATTCGAATAAACTTAACCACATTACATTAATAAAAATCAATTCACATTTTATATTTAACCAACTTTCGGCAATTTCATATATATTCCCCATAATTTTCCAATTTCAGCATTTATTAGATTACTTAAATAAATTTCGACATATATTTGCTTAAAAACTTACCTCGACTATTGACGAACAACAAAAACCGACTATTCGATAATTTTTGCTTTCCCCCGATCCAAGTCCGTTTTCCTTTGTTCTTGATCTAGACACATTAAAATTAAGCCCATTCAAGCACATTTCATATCAATTTAGTCTCAAAACACATAAATAGGCAAATTACCATTTTACCCCTAATGTTTCACATTTTTACAATTTAGTCCAATTTGCATAAAACACAAAATACACAAAATTCTACTATACCACTCAAGGGCCGAATATTAATAGGGACTATACAAGTCTATTTATTTCATTTATTTTGCATTTTAGCCCCTCAAAAATTTATTCTTTGTAATTTAGTCCAAAATACTCAAATTCACTAAAATTTCCAACACAAAACATGCTAATCCTTAACATAACTTTAACATATATTCATCAAACATCACAAAGCATAAGCTTCTATCATGGCCGAACATCACATATACACTAATCTCAAAAATTCTAGCATGGGTCGGATAGTATTCGAAGCAACGATCACAAAAACGTAAAAATTATCGAAAATCGACTAAAAACACATACCCGATTTAAGCTTGAAATATGGCCGAATGTAGCAAGCTCACACCCTTTTCTTTCTTTCTTATTTTCGGTGATAGGAAGATGATGAACATGGCTTATTTTAAGATTTATTCTTATTATAATTAACTAATTACCAAAGTACAAAAATAACCTTTCATTATAATAAAAATTATCATATATACATAAGGTTATTTTAGACATATGCCGTCCACTCACCTTAATAATGGGCTATTTGCCCTTTTAATACCCCATATTAACAAGCCACTATCACATTAGCACCTTTCACTATAGTTTGTAACTTTTACAATTTATGCGATTAAGTCCTTTTGTCTAATTAAGCACACAAACAATCAAATTTTCATACGAAACTTTCACACATTATAAATCACATATAATTAGCACAGAATATAATATTTAAAAATTTTTCAGACTCGGATTCGTGGTCCCGAAACCACCGTTCCGATTAGGGTCAAATTCGGACTGTTACAACTCTCCCCCCCTTAGGGATTTTCGTCCCCGAAAATCTTACCGTTAAACAAAGTCGGATATTGTTGCCTCATTGAATCCTCAGGATCCCACGTAGTATCTTCTACTCCGTGTCGATTCTATAGTACTTTTACTAACGAAATTTTCTTATTTCTCAACTCTTTCATTTCACGGGCTAAAATACGGATCGGTTCCTTCTCGTACGTCATATCGGATCGGATTTCAATCTCAGACAGAATGATCACATGTGACGGATCTGATCTATATCTACGAAGCATCGAAACGTGAAATACATTGTGTATCTTTTCTAATTTAGAGGGCAACTTCAATCTATAAGCAGTAGGCCCAATACGTTCGATGATCTCGTACGGTCCGATGAATCTCGGACTTAGTTTGCCTTTTCGACCAAATCAGAGTACCTTTTTCCACGGAGAAACTTTCAAGAATACCGGTCTCGGACACGAAACTCAATGTCTTTACGTTTCAAATCAGCGTAGGACTTTTGACGATCTGAGGCAGCTTTCAAACTATCTCTGATTATAGCCACTTTCTGTTCCGTTTCTTTGATCAAATCAACCCCGTGTAACTTATTTTCACTAAGCTCGGTCCGAAGACAACGATTGTCACGACACTTGCGACCATATAGAGCTTCGTAAGGTGCCATTTTGATACTAGATTGAAAACTGTTATTATAAGCAAATTCAACCAAAGGTAAGTATCTTTCCCACGTACCTTCAAACTCGAGGACGCAACATCTCAACATGTCCTCAAGTATCTGAATGGTTCATTTGCATCGACTGAAATCTGTCTGCGGATGAAAGGCTGTACTAAAATGGAGTTTAGTACCTAAAGTATCTTGCAACTTCTTCCAAAACCATGATGTGAATCTCGGGTCTCTGTCTGAAACAATGGAACTTGGCACACTATGTAATCTCACAATTTGAGATACATACAAGTCAGCAAGTTTATCGAGCGAATAGTCCCATTTAACCAGGTACAAAGTGAGGTGATTTGGTCGATCTATCCACTATAACCCAGACTGCGTCTTTCTTGCCCAGTGTCATAGGCAAACCGGATACAAAATCCATAGTGACTCTATCCCATTTCCATTCAGGTATCATGATCGGTTGAAGTAACCCAGAAGGCACTTGATGCTCTGCTTTTACTTGCTGACAAATTAAGCACTTTGAAACAAATTCAGATATATCCTGTTTCATGCCTGGCCACCAATATGACTATTTCAAATCATTATACATTTTTGTGCTACCCAGATGTATCGGTAACCGACTATTATGAGCCTCGTTCAAAATCATCTGAATCAAGTCCACCTTCTTCGGAACACAAATTCGGCCTTTGAAGTTCAAACAATCATTTGCATCAATTTGTAACTCTGACTCTGCATCATTTTCACACTGAACTTGTCTAGCAATCATATCTTTATCAATTTTCTGTGCATCACAAATTTGCTGAATAAACATCGGTCTTGCTTTTAACTCGGTTAAGATCGAACCGTCACCAGACATAACCATATGTGCGTTCAACGTACGAAGAGCAAACAATGATTTTCGACTTAATGCATCTGCGACAACGTTAGCTTTTCCCGGATGGTAGTCAATCACCAATTCATAGTCCTTCAACAGCTCTAACCATCTGCGTTGTCTCAAGTTCAGATCTTTCTGAGTCATCAAATACTTCAGACTTTCGTGATCCGAGTAAACATGACATTTCTCACCAAATAAGTAATGACGCCAAATTTTCAATGCGAAAACGATGGCTGCTAATTCCAGATCGTGAGTCGGATAATTTCTTTCGTGAGGCTTCAATTGTCTCGAAGCATAGGCTATGACTTTGCCTTCCTGCATCAAAACGCAACCCAAACCATTCAAAGAAGCATTACTATAAACAATAAATTCTTTACCCGATTCAGGCTGAGCTAACACTGGAGCTTCGGTCAAAAGGGCTTTCAACTGATCGAAGCTTTTCTGACACTTTTTCGACCACTCGAACTTGACATCTTTCTGAAGTAGCTTTGTCAAAGGTGTAGCTATTATGGAAAAACCTTTGACAAATCGTCTGTAGTATCCCGTAAGTCCCAGAAAGCTTCGAATTTCAGAAACATTCTTTGGTGGCTTCCAATCAAGTATAGCTGATATTTTGTTCGGATCAACCCGAATACCTGATGCTGAAACGACGTGACCCAAAAAGCTAACTTCCTTCATCCAAAATTCACACTTACTAAAATTTGCATACAACTGTTGATCTCGCAAAGTTTGTAGCACCATTCTCAAATGCTCGGCATGCTCGGTTTCATCTCTAGAGTAGATTAGGATATCATCTATAAACACTACCACAAATCGATCCAAATACCGTCTGAAAACTCGATTCATCAGATCCATAAAAACAGCAGGTGCATTAGTAAGTCCAAAAGGCATGACTAGGAACTCAAAATGTCCATACCTCATTCGGAATGCAGTCTTTGGCACATCTGAATCTCTAACTCGCAACTGATAGTAACCCGGTCTCAGATCTATCTTTGAGAACACTGAAGCCCCTTTTAACTAGTCAAACAAGTCATCAATTTGAGGTAACGGGTATTTATTCTTTATAGTCACCTTATTCAGTTGCCGATAATCAATACACATTCGCCTCGTTCCATCTTTCTTTTTCACAAATAGAACTGGTGCACCCCAAGGAGAGAAACTCGGTCGTGCAAAGCCCCTATCTGTCAACTCTTGCAACTGTGCTTTCAACTCTTTCAGCTCAGTAGGTGTCATCCGATATGGAGCTATCGAAATCGGAGTCGTCCCCGGTACTAATTCAATGCCAAACTCAATTTCTCGTACTGGTGGTAAACTCGGTAATTCTTCAGGAAACACATCTGGGTATTCACACACAATCGGTACAGATTCAATCTGTTTTTCAGACACTTTATTATCCAATACATAGGCCAAATAAGCTTCGCATCCTTTTCTCACATACTTTCGGGCTAGCATCGAGGATATTACTGTAGGTAACCCATTTAAATCACTAGATTCAACTCGGATGATCTCGCCGTTCTGACATCTCAAATCAATAATCTTTCTTTTGCAATTCACCACTGCATCATGCAAAGCTAACCAGTCCATTCCCAAAATTATATCGAACTCGTCGAAGGGCAACAACATTAAATCAGCTGGAAAGTAGGAATCTTGAATCATCAACGGGCAACCTTTACACACTTTATCAACGAGTACACATCGACCCAAGGGGTTGGACACACGAATCAAAAACTCAGTAGACTCCACAGGCAGAGTCTTACTGGATACTAGAGTTTCACACACATACGAATGAGTCGAACCAGGATCAATCAATGCAATCACAGTAGTATCATAAAGTGTGAAAGTACCGATAATGACATCTGGGGAAGAAGCATCCTCTCTGGTACGTATAGCATAAGCTCTAGCTGGTGCTCGAGCCTCTGATCGAACTGCAGTGTCCTTCGTTCCTCTCTGACTACCACCTACATTCCCCGAATGCGGGTGGTACGCCTGCGTCGACGCTGCTGCTCGATTTAGTGTTCTGAGCCGTATTTTACTCGGCTAGCATCGGGCATTCTCGAATGAAATGGTCTGACGATCCACATTTAAAGCAGGACCGATCATGAAATCTACAACTCCCAACATGCCACTTCCCACAATGTTTGCACTCACCGATTCTCGCGAACATTACCAACACTAGCCATCGAAGTGGCTCGGGAACTCACTGGAGGTCGATCACGTCTAGGCAAGTCTGAAGTAGCTTTATGTCGGTGAAGTCATCTCTAAACTTCTTATGCACTGAATGGAAAGTCTTACTCGATGATCTTTTACGAGTGTCTCTAGCTTCTATTTCAGCCTTTCTTTTCTCTTTTCCGAGCTCTTCAGCTTTGCAAGCTCGTTCGACTAGTACCACGAACTCTTTGATTTCAAGAATGCCAACAAGCAACTTTATGTCTTCATTCAGACCGTCTTCAAATCTTTTGCACATAATGGCTTCAGTTGATATACACTCTCGGGTATGACGGCTCAATCTAACAAACTTCCGCTCATATTCCGTCACAGTCATACGACCCTGTTTTAATTCCAGAAATTCTTTTCATTTCTGATCGATGAATCTCTGACTGATATATTTCTTACGAAACTCGATTTGGAAGAAGTCCCAAGTCACTTTTTCTTTCGGAACCACTGATACTAGTGTATTCCACCAGTGATATGCAGTGTCCCGAAGTAGAGATATAACACACTTTAGGCATTCATCTGGAGTACAGGATAGCTCATCAAGTACCCGAATAGTGTTATCAAGCCACATCTCGGCTCGCTCTGCGTCATCATCATCATTGGCTTTGAATTCTTCGGCCCCATATTTCCTGATTTTATCAACGAGAGGCCTACTAGATCTCATCGGATCTACTATTGGGGGTGATGAAGGTACCGGAGTTGGATTATTCGGGGGTGGGGGTGGGTGTACAGCCGGGTTATTTTGAACAAACTGGGTAAACCATTCATTCATCATCTGGTAGAAGGCTTGTTTAGCCTCCCCCTCATGGCTACCCATAACTAGTCGAGAGTCTACTGGCACTGATCCGCGTGCACGATCAGGCACTACACTCTCTACATCATCTGCTACGGCTCTGTCAGGATCGGAATCCATTTACTATATAAAACACAGTTGGAAATGTCAGAAGTCACCACACTATCGTATATACTATAAAGGCATGTATAGCTAGACTCTCACGCGTTACGGTAGTCCTAGAATCGACTAAATCGTAAGCTCTAATACCAATCAAATGTAACACCTCTCACCCGTATCAGTCGCCAGATTTGGGTTATGAGGTATTACCAAATAATATTCACTCAAAAACAGACATTCAGACTTCCATGCTTCAAAATGAAATACATTAATACACTTATCTTATCAACCATTTCGAACCTTAATATTCCTAGGTTCAAATTAATCACATGTCAATAATTATATTTGTTACAATCTTATAACACTCCATAACTTATAACAAATATATAAATACATTGCATAGACAAGACATACTATTTCTATTGCTGAATATTCACATATCAATGATTCAATCTATGTTCGCATATAACAAAGCCAACTACACAAAATTTCCTCTTATAATAATTATTTAATCACATATGTAATTATAATAACATATACATGTTCGAACATACTATTGTAGCTTATACAATTATATATGTATGGTACGCACATTTCCCATAAATTTAAAAGCCATATTTTAAACATTGAAACATAGACAATATTTCATTAAACACACAAGCACATAATCATTTCAGTGAGTTGCCACTTACGCATACACCACACCTATCATATACATGAATCAACTCGTTCACCACCTTATTTAAGAAACATAGCAACCACATATTACCTATAATTAAACCATAGCCGAATTGATAAAACAAACACATAAACTCTAAGTGATGCTTAATTCACATATTACTCGTCATGTCTTAAACAATTATCTATTATTAACTTCTATGCCTAAACCTACTGACATTTTATAATATACATTCAAAAGTTATACATACCAAGATTCAACCCATTCTTGATAAATCACTACCTATGTCCACCTTCTAACAGTTAACAAAATTTATACCAAATGACCTCACGGCAAACATTCAAACACAAACATACCTATTCGGCATGAAAAACATATATATATATCACATCCTCATTCGTCTTCCAAGCAAAACATACACGCATAATACATCAAGGATAGATTTATATTATCGAACATCAACATTTAAAAACAAGCCAATTTCGCATGGCTTTTATACATTAACTATATCATTCGAATACTTAGCTAGCCTATACATGCCTTAAGATCAAAAGTCTAAACATTTTAGGTACCAATGTGAGCCGATAGTGTGAATGACTTCAATGACGATCCCCTGAGCTCGTAGCTTGATCGAAATCTATAAAACAAAACAATGAACACACACAAAGTAAGCTTACTAGCTTAGTAAGTCTTAAGCAACTATATTATAACATTCAATCATGCAAACATTTTAAATAATCGATTCATGACATTGAATATACATGACTTAACTTATAAATTAACCATAGCCAAATACCATTACCTCACTTAACCTAACAACTTTCATTTCCTTACTAAAGTACATCATTTACCGAATATATAAACACATATTTATGTATATAAATATACCTACATGAACACCTTTAACTACTCCCATGCTTTCAAATAACCAATATTCACATGGCATGGTTTATAACCAAATTAATGCATAATACATTTCTTTCGTCTTTTTATTTGCTTATTAGCATCGCATATATATATATATATATCATATGAGTATGGGAAACACATACCTTGTAGCCGAACTAACAAATTCATTTTCAAAAGCTTAGGTTTACTCGATTTGTTTCAGGACTTTAATTATTTCTTAATCTAAGCTCAGAATTTCAGCTCACCGGCATAGAACCTGCTAAGCATTAGCCCGAATCACACACACCGGCATGTAGCCTGCTAGGCAATAAGCCCGATACAATTTCACCGGCACAAGGCGTGCTAGGCATTAAGCCCGATACAATTCACCGGCACAAGGCCTGCTAGGCATTAAGCCTGATATAGATCACTGACACAAGGTCTGCTAGGCTCGAAGCCCGAGTATCAATATAATTTAAATCATTTCATACATATTTCATAATACCTAGATCACATATATCACATATGTTTCGTATTACTATCACATATCACATTCGAATAAACTTAACCACATTACATTAATAAAAATCAATTCACATTTTATACTTAACCAACTTTCGGCAATTTCATATATATTCCCCATAATTTTCCAATTTTAGCATTTATTAGATTACTTAAATAAATTTCGACATATATTTGCTTAAAAACTTACCTCGACTATTGATTGAACAACAAAGACCGACTATTCGATAATTTTTGCTTTCCTCGATCCAAGTCCGCTTTTTCTTTGTTCTTGATCTAGACACATTAAAATTAAGCTCATTCAAGCACATTTCATATCAATTTAGTCTCAAAACACATAAATGGGCAAATTACCATTTTACCCCTAATGTTTCACATTTTTACAATTTAGTCCAATTTGCATAAAACACAAAATACACAAAATTCTACTATACCACTCAAGGGCCGAATATTCATAGGGACTATACAAGTCTATTTCTTTCATTTATTTTGCATTTTAGCCCCTCAAAAATTTATTCTTTGTAATTTAGTCCAAAATACTCAAATTCACTAAAATTTCCAACACAAAACATGCTAATCCTTAACATAACTTTAACATATATTCATCAAACATCACAAAGCATAAGCTTCTATCATGACCGAACATCACATATACACTAATCTCAAAAATTCTAGCATGGGTCGGATAGTATTCGAAGCAACGATCACAAAAACGTAAAAATTATCGAAAACCGACTAAAAACACATACCCGATTTAAGCTTGAAATATGGCCGAATGTAACAAGCTCACACCCTTTTCTTTCTTTCTTATTTTCGGTGATAGGAAGATGATGAACATGGCTTATTTTAAGCTTTATTCTTATTATAATTAACTAATTACCAAAGTACAAAAATAACCTTTCATTATAATAAAAATTATCATATATACATAAAGTTATTTTAGACATATGCCGTCCACTCACCTTAATAATGGGCTATTTGCCCTTTTAATACCCCATATTAACAAGCCACTATCACATTAGCACCTTTCACTATAGTTTGTAACTTTTACAATTTACGCGATTAAGTCCTTTTGTCTAATTAAGCACACAAACAATCAAATTTTCATACGAAACTTTCACACATTATAAATCACATATAATTAGCACAGAATATAATATTTAAAAATTTTTCGGACTCGGATTCATGGTCCCGAAACCACCGTTCCGATTAGGGTCATATTCAGACTGTTACAACATCCTAGATATGGTCTTACACGTAATCTCAATAACCCTAATGTCATGACATTTGTATCCTATCTATTCCTAAGGTTCAACCGGGATTCTCATTCTTCGATTCTTCGCCAAATCATCATCTGAAACACCCCACACCCGGCCCACGAGCCTGGACCGGATCTGGTATGTTCCTTAAGTAAACCGGTTTCAATGTTCTTTGTTACTTAGAGAAAATTTGTGTAATTTTAGAAAATTATCGTTTTGGGTTGGCTTAAGTTGGAAACCCATTTATTTTACTTAGAAATCATTTTATTATGGTGACAAAACAATTTTAGGGTTTATTTTGAAAGAAATAATTTTAATTAAACTTTAGTCAAAAATAATTCTTAACATAATAAATTAAAATAAATGTATAAAGAAATCCAACTTGGGCCTTATGGCCTTATTACATCAATCAAAACCCAAAAATAAAATTAAAGTACTTAGTAAAAATAAAAGTCCAAATCTTTAAATTTCTCCTTGCGATGCATGGTCACCTTTCACTCCGCCAGACCCGGTCCATTAATGCTCATCACACGAAAAATATTCCCACAACGGGGTGAGTCAACAGACTCAATGTGTAACCAACACTAACATTCAATAGATCAGGCATACATATTCATATCAAACACTTATTCATACAACATGATATCAATGATGATGCAACCCAACCCAAAACCTAGATGCCATCCGCTACACATCCCCGTACCAACCTCGCACACCGTGGGGACTACTAAGTCGACCCTCCATCCGCTACACACCTTCAAGGCGATCATTGCGATCGACGTGCTCATCGCCCATATAAAATTTGTGGCATAGCCACCAGATATAGTTGTGTCAAAAGACACCAGATTCAGATAATGTAACCGAAGTTACCACATTCAGATAATGTGACCGAAGTCACTACATTCAGATAGTGAGACCGAAGTCATCACATTCACTTCCCTTTTCTCATAAATCCCGAATGACCCATATTTTTTTATATCATGCATCTCATACTTAAATTCACATTCATATATATTTTCACATGTTATAAAATAACATATTTCATAATCCTAATGGGAGTAGGAAACGTACCTGAGTACTTTTGTACCACATTAGGGTACTTAGCCATATTCACATTAATATATATATATATAAACATAGATTAAATATTGCCATGTATCATACTAAATGATAGTGGGGATTACACACCTGATTCGCTTAATGAAGTCCTTGAAATCCCGAAGAACTGATCTACTGATTTAGATCCTTAACTCCTATATTCGGTCAATCATTTAAACATATTAATAAACCTTTTCAACCACAATCCAAATCCTAGTAGGATTTATACACTTACCTAGGTGTCAATTTCCTTTTTGTCCAAATCCCGAAACCTTGCCTTATAAGTTTGTGAAAATCCTTGAGTCTTAGAAATCCGAAACCGTTGTACTTCTCCTTGTAGTCGACAACTACTAGATCCCGAAGAAAACCTTCCAAATTTTGGCCATGGAATTCTAAAGGAGTTAGATTCCTATATTTCGGCTAAAAGAGAGATTGAAAATCAAATAATAGTGATCTTACCTTTTTGAATGAAATCGGCAACACCCTTCTGTCACAACAAAGATTCGGCTTTGGCAGAATTTCGGCTTGGTTGGATTGTGTTTTTGGTTTTGAATAAAAGAGAGAGGAGGCTAGGGAATTCAGCTAGACAAAGGAAAAGAGAAAAGAAGAGGAGAGAACCCTAAGAATTTTGGCAGAAGAAGGAGAAAAAGAAAACTGATGAGTATCCCTCCTTCCTTCCTTTTATAGACGAAATTATCAGCTAAGGAGTCCCTTACTTGGCCACCACTCTTCAATTTGATAGCTTTATCCTTTAATTATCATAAAATAAAAGAGTTTAATCCAGCCTTTATCTCATGGAAATTATGATAAATAAATTCCTTTTTGAAAATACTTAAGATAAATCATCATTTATCTCTCTAATTAAAAAAAAAACCTTTATTTATCCTTAATAGCCGAATTTTAAAGAGGATAAACCTCCCTTTTTCTAGAAGCCTTGCCGCCCACTCCTTGGCTTATGGAAGCAAAAATAAAACCTCCTTTATTTGCTTCCCAAGTGACTCGAACTCAGGCCCAACCCCTTGCAGGTGGCGCCATTTTCAGAGGCCCTAAGTGACATCTTCGGGCCACTTTTCCAAGCCTTTTTGTGTGTCAAATTTCACAAAATTTTTCTTTTAAGGCCACTTTACCTTGATTTCCTATTTTAGAATTTAAAACTTGACATTTCTGGGTCATTTCTAAGTTTCCTAAAATTTTCGATCGGCTCTGTAAACTTGCCATTTTCTTCCATTTCCAAGTTTCCAGAAATGTGTACTTTCCATTTTTGAATCATTTCCTTACATTTCCAGGTTTCCAAAAATGTTCATTTCCATTTTCATTTTCATACATTTCCGAATTTCCAAAAATATTAAAAATTTATTCATATTACTTAAGACTTGTCATTTCGTACAATTAAACCGAAAATGTATAGGCCCTTTCCAGGATGTTACATCATCAATCGAATCTGTAGAAACATATATATATATATACAATTCATGCAATACAAAAATATTAAATACATAATATAATTTTGTATTATTTACACACGAACTTACCTCGAAAGCAAAATCGTTGAAAAAGGACTTATTCGCCAAATACTTGTTTTTCCCCGATTTAGGTCCGAACCTCGTTTTCTTGATCTATAACATCACATTTAACTTATTTTACCAATATACTAGTCAAATCAGCCCAAAATCATATTTTAGCAAAATTTATATTTTTGCCCCTAAACTTTATCATATTTACATTTTAATCCCTAGGCTCGTAAAATGAAATGTATCCATTTTCTTTGTTACCCAAGCCTAGCCGAACTTTATTCTTGCTTATAACAGCCCACATTTTCCATTAAAACAGATTTTTAACATATATTTCATAACTTTTACAAATAAGCCCTTTTTTGACATTTTTTTTACTGAAAATCACTTAGCAAAAATCGTTTCTCACACATCAAACATGTATAATCTACCATTAAACACCAAAATACACAAATATCTAACATGGGTCAAACCCTAGACCTTCATCATATCTCAAATAAATGGTAGAAATAGATAGATCTTGTTACGAGGATTTCAAAAACGTAAAAATCATTAAAAACGGGGCTAGAATGGACTTACAATTGAGCTTGGAAGCTTGAAAAACCCTAGCCATGGTTTCTCCATGCAAGTTTCGGCCAAGGGGTTGAAGATGGACAAAAATTGGCTTTTAATTTTGTTTTTAATTCATTTTAATAACTAAATGACCAAAATGCCCTTAATGAAAAACTTTGGAAACATGCCTAACCATGTCCATTTTTGTCCACCAACTTAACCAATGGCCTAATTACCGTATAAGGACCTCCAATTTAAAATTTCATAACAATTGGACACCTCTAGCATGTAGAACTCAACTTTTGCACTTTTTACAATTTAGTTCTTTTGACTAAATTGAGTGCCCAAACGTCAAAATTTTTGAACGAAATTTTCACAAAAAAATTCCATAAAATTGTAGACCGTGAAAATATAATAAAAATAAACTTTACTATGTTGAATTTGTGGTCCCGAAACCACTGTTTCGACTAGACCCAAAATCGGGCTGTTACATTTATATACTATGTTGACTTTTCAAAATTAAAATTATATATTTTTATAGTTTTATAAAAAAATATTTTTAAACTTTTTTAATACTTTTTATATTATATATTATTTTTTATATTTTTAATCATTATAATATATATAATACTTAAAAGAAAGGACACATGGCGTGTTCTAATAGCACCACATGGTCAATCAACGCTACTCAACGGTTGATCAAAGTCAAAAGTATTTTTTAATATTATAATTTTCTATTTTTAATTTAAAATTAATATGTTTATTTTAAATAAACCTAATTGTCATGTGACATTTTTCGTAAGCAAAAACATATCACGTGGTGTTTTTTCATTGGTCAAAGTTGTCTAACAGCTTTTTTTAATGTCCATTATAAAATGGACCAAAAATTGAGAAAATTGATATTTTAGGTACTAAATTGGGACAAAAAAAGTTTAGATACCTAAGTGGGAATATAAGTATACTTCAGGAGCTAAATCGTGAATTAAGCCTTAAATTAACAGAAAGTATAAAAGATGGGGAATAAAATTGTTATTATACCAGCTAAAAAAGTGTCATTATTAGCCGCTTAATAGTTGAGTGACTAAAAAACTGAATATATTAGTAACCAAATTGTAACTTTTTTTAATTAAATGATCAAAACAAAAACTTATCCATAATTGAGTGACTAGTGCAATTTACCTTACTTTTATATTACAATCCCCAGATTACTTTGTAGAGCTTAATTATGCGTCGACCACCTTTGCTTTATATATTTTTAGTTTTCATAGAAATTTGTACATCTAATTTTAAAAATTGAATCCAATTAGCGGAATAAATAAATAAATGATTGCCATAATAGTGTGTTTGGTTCAGCAGGTATAATATTATACTACATAATCTTACATTTGTACATAATATTATATTTTCGACGGGTGTTGAAATACTTGCTATTAGTGATCTTTCCATATGATTAGTAGCGGATCTAGAAATACGATTTAGGAGGTAAACTTATATTGGTATTATCAGGGGTGAAGCTAGAAAATATTTATGGACGAAATTAAATTATACATTTTTACGATAGTAAAACTATAATTTTACAATTTTAATAACTTATATATTTATAATTTTTAGATGATTAAACCAGTCTTTTATATTTTTAGGGTCAAAGTATAATATTATTATTATTAATTTAAATTTTTATAAATTATAAATAGCTTAAATAGAAATTTTTCTATTTTGGGTGCGGGAAGGATCTGCCCCTGCCTATGATGGTGGAGTTGAGAAGAATGGTGGTTACTTAACGGCTTTGGGTACCCCTTGCAGGCTAAGGCCCCTGACCAGAACACCATGTCTTTGTTTAGGATGGTTGAAGCTGCCTTGAGTAGTTATGGGTATGCAAGGCCAGTTTTTCCCTATTAAAGTCAACAGTTGGCAAGGTTTGTCTTCGGTGGCGGCGGCATGCGTAAAGTCTATTGACGGACCTTAAAAGGACGTTAAAGTCAATTTGAAAGTTGGGTACACTATTGCGATGATAGTCACTTTTTTGGGCAAGCAAGGTCTCTGTAAGGGGCTCTCAAGCTCTATGACACTTCGGATGGTCACGGGTATGCTGCCGAAGTTAAAGGCGAGAGTCTCTTCTTGCACCCAGTCTGAAGAAACACCCTTTTCGTGGTTTATGGCGTTGGAAGATAATCTCCATGTGAATACAAGTAGAATATGCAATAATGTAGAAGTATATATTTAGCCAAGTTGAACATATGGATGAACCGTAATAAAAAAGATAAATAAGTTTGTTGAACAATGTCATTATAAATTTTGATCATAGGAGGATAATGCGATTCAACACACTTGAACCCACATTTTTCTGTATTGACAATAATACCCATGCTAATTGAACTAAGACTCAATCGACTAATATAATGATTTTTTTTTAATTTAAAAGCGCAACCATGTTAAATATAAAAGTATACATGAATCGAACCTTTGATTTTTTTAAAATAAATCTCAAAATTATACATGAGTTTTTATCAAATGTGTAATGTTATAACTTTGGTTTTGTGTAAATTTATACATGAAAATTTGATTTGATTTAGTTTCTACAAATCACTAACACAATTATCAATATAGCACTAATTTACGTTTACATATTGCATATACACATAATTATATTTATCAAATATAAAAATAAATTGATGTATTTATGTCATTAAAAGTTTACAATTGAATTAAAATTAAAGTTTTAGGTATACATTCAAACCATAATCAAATATTCATATGCATAATTACACCAAATTAAAATTTATATATCAAATTACTTATTTAACAAAGTTTATATATAATTTTAATATTTATCACTTTAGTATAAAAGTAAGGAAATATTGAATTAAATTGAATTAATTATTTCACTTTCACATTCACAATATAAATATATTTATAAAAAAAAATTATTGAATAAACTGCAAGTGGAGTGCTAAGGTTGTCTTTATAAGTTTTTATTAATTTCGAGTTGGATGTTTGAATTTTTTTTAATTATTTTATTTTAAAAATTATATAGAAAAATAATAATATTTATTCGTAACACAAACCTGATCAACAACATAAAATTACATATAAAATAATCAAGAAGATCCGATAAAACTTGTTTGCCATCGTTTAGGATGGAGAAGATGCAATTCACTTTAATTTTTAAAAAGAAAAAGAAAATCTTGTTTTTGTAGTGAAAACTTCTTTTTCTAGTGAATATCGATGAAAGTGAGGTGAACAGTAGTTAAATTTGTGAACAGAAAATTTTCTAACTTTACAGCAAACAAATGTAGTCAATTGTTGTATTCAATTATTTAACATGTTGGTTAACTATATTCTGAAACACGAAAAATATTTTAGTTTATCAAATTATTTATCGAGTCTTGAAAAAGATTTGACAAAAGACAGAAACAAATTCACTCTTTATTTTACGTCAAGTAATACGTAGAGTAACTCCCAATATAGTAGTAAAAGCAAGATGTGTAAGCAGATCAGCTCATTAGGTTACTATTGATATAGGATCCACGCAAGGAAAAACACTTATCATTCGTTGGTTTTTGTTGAAATGAAAAGATTAAAATATCTTCGAATAATATGATTTTTTTTTAATTACAGAATGACATTTTCATAACTTCCTGACCGAGTTGGTGACCCTATTGAGGGTGATACCACATCAGTCAAGGCCTTAATAAATAGTATAGATATACAACTGGTGAAAATACTAAATCATGCATATTAGAAAATGTATATAAAATCAAAATAGAGCTTTGGTTGAGTGGTTAATTTAAAGTTTTACTAAATCAATTGGTGTAGGCTTAAATCTCACCATATGCATATTTTTCTTGGTTTTTGTTAAAATGAAAAGACTAAAATACCCTCAAATAATATGATTTATTTTAATTATGGATGAACATTTTCGTAATTTACTAACCATGTTGGTACCTGATTACCTCGTGACACCAACTCAGTCAGGGGCTTTTTAATAGTATATATATATATATATATATTTAAACGTGAATCACTATAACCTATTATGCAAAATAATTAACACATAGACACTCGTTACAATGAAAAATAATACAAAATATTAAATAATTAAAATATGACACTAACCCAATATTATAAAATTAATTAAAAGTAACGTGAAAATAAAATAAATATAAGTTAAATATATTAAAAAAAAAAGAACAATACAAGCTCTAATACATATTTTTCCTTTAACTAATTACTTAAAATTTTTGTTGTAATCAAAGTATCTACTGCTGGTGGTGGTGATTAATTCCCTTGTTGTGGGTGATCTTCGAAGAGATAAAAAACTGATTATGAAATGTGATTTATTCCCATGAATGGGAGTCGAACCCTTGACCATATAATTAAAGGATGAGATAAAAATCATGGCATCACAACATGACAAACTAATTACTTGAATTAACCTTATTCAAAGTCTTTCTCTTTGATGATATAATTTTATAACACTAAGGGTGAATTTGGATGAGCGGTGTGTTTACCTGCTATTAGTGTAAAAATAGCGATGGTGATGAGATTGTATACTGTAACAATACCGTAACGTGAGACAAAAAATAAACTAAACACACTTCACCGCCCCTCACAACCCGCCGTAATTAACCCTCAAATCACTTTAGTGGCGTGTGTGCAGTTGCTCGGTCTTCAATTCTGCAATGTCAAGCAATTAGGGGGTTGCTTTAATAGTAAGTTATAGCTTGTCATTCCTCATGAATGCAATAAAGGCTCATCTCTCTCTTTATAAAACGGCCCCTTTTTGTTTTCCTATCCAAAACTGCTGCAAATGACGAATAAAGCTTCGATCGACCCCAAAATCCCGGTTTTACGTTGTTTTCTTTGGAGATTCCTAAGAGTTTGTTTGTTTGTTTGACTCTCTACTGAATGTGCCTAATTCCCCTGTTGTTTGTTAAAAAAACAAAAAGTGCTCAGCACTTCTCATTAACTTTAACAAAACATCTAAACTATGCTTATATTTGGGAAGTCACATGTTCAAATTGCTCTGCTTAAGCATCCTCACAAGAGTCCTATCCTTATGTACATGTTACACAATCAAAACATTTCTCTAAAAACAATACCACAATAATATATGAA
Organism: Gossypium sturtianum; assembly: GCA_025698515.1. Classification (NCBI taxonomy): domain Eukaryota; kingdom Viridiplantae; phylum Streptophyta; class Magnoliopsida; order Malvales; family Malvaceae; genus Gossypium; species Gossypium sturtianum. The sequence goes on from CM046948.1 coordinate 30,828,303, forward strand.
TTCATAGTTTTGCTATAACATATTCAAAGTTAGTTTGAAAGTAAACTTATTAATTTTTATATAAAAATTAATAGAAACATATTATGAATAATGCAAAATATATAACCCTAACAAGATTATGCAAGCTTAAGTTAGATGTAAAAGTGTTCATAAAGGACATGCTACGGTTTGAAAAAATAAAATAAAATTCTTTACTCAAACTCATTCAAACCTAGCTAAATACCCCCATTTTACTATACGAAATTTATAAAAATATTTTTATATTAATATTAATATATATAATATAATTGAATTAAATAAAAATATTATTTTTATTGTTATAATTTTAATTCAGACTAGGGTGGGCTAAGTCGAAATAAGGTTCACAATATCCTAACCTAGTTAGATCCTACCAGATCAGATCTTAGTTCAAATACCTTATGTTTGAATTGAGGTAATACAAAGGAAAAAGAAGGAAGATGCTTTCTTAGGTTTGGATATCTTTTTGTTATTGTTATTTTGGTAAGGAAAGCTAAGGTAGCTGAGTACCCTTTGCTTTCCTTCAAAATGTCAATGTTCTTTATATATATATATATATATATATAATATTGAGATAGGGGAATGGGATTGTCTGGGATCAAACTCAAACTCTCATGCCTACAATATAATACTCTTTTCATTAGGCCAAAAGATTTAATTACCTCAAATAGAAGGGAAAGTTAGAGAAAAGAAAGTAACTAAATTTTTAAGAGGTAAAATATCCTTTTTTTTACCTTCTTTTAATTATATTATAAAATAGTTATGATTGTAAAAAATCACTATATTTAATTATTTCTTTTCCTTTCCATTGTTTAACCAAACAAAAATGATCAAATTTAGTTTACTTTTTTTCCTTATACTTAGAATTCTTTTATTTTTCTTTTCTTTTATATATAGAATATCATATATAAAGTGAAAAAAAAAATCAAAATACTTTAAAGAAAACTATAAAAATTAAATTCTGAAAACTTGAAATGCATAAAAATCTAATATCAACTTCATCCTACATTTTTTTTTGGCCTGTAAAAAGAAAATATTATTAAAAAAAATTCAACAGTACATATCAACACAACAAACATCCTAACTTTAAAAGTGAGAAAACAATGAACTCTTGTAATCTCCTTAAATTTAGGACCAACACATAAACACCTCATGGGGAGCTTGCAACCCATATTTGTTCAAAATATTAACAAGAGAATATGAGAGTAGTTCCACCCAATTAACAATGCACATCTTCTTTTTCGTTTTATTTGCTATTCAATCTATAGCTTTATTTGTCTATCTATATATCCAAGTACACTTAGGTTGTGTTTAGTAGTGCTTTTCAGAAGCATTTTTGACATGAAAAGCACTTTTGAAGCAAAAGGAATGCTAAACAAACAACTTTTGAAGGAAATTTTTAGCTTTTCAAAAGTCTTTTCCCCAAATGTGAAGTTAAAATTTTTAGCTTTTCTCTTCCAAAAGCACTTTTGACAACTTAATTACGTTTTCACCTCTCCAACACATGGTACTTTTCCTTCTCTGGTTAATTGCTTAAAAATATTTAAAATTTATTTTTCATATATTAAAATATTAACAACAAATTATAATAAATTATTTCTATATTATTATTAAAATATCATAATATTAACTAATTTGAACATTATTTAAATGTTTATCTGTTACTTTATAACATCATGTCTAAAATGAACATTTTATTTCTCAAAAGTATTTTTTGACAGCAATACTAGACACTTAATTCTTAAACTAAACTTTTCAAAAGTACTTCTCAAAACCACTTTTCCAAAGCACTTCTCAAAAGCAATGCGAAACTAACCCTTAAACTCTTCAAAACGTGCACTCCTATATTTTATCCTCTCTATATAATGAAATATCCTCCATTAATTCTCTTCATACACAAAATTAAAATCTTGAACCAATTACAAAGAATCAGATTCAATTATAACCCTCATCACTCCAATCTTTAATGCAATTTCCACTCTTTCACAAATTGCCAAAGCATCAACTTCAATTTCAGATCCAACTTTAACATTCTTAGAAAGTGTTACAACAAGCTTCCTTTCATGATTCCTCACAATAACTACTATAACTCCCTCTTGCTTAGAGTTAAAAGCTCCATCACAATTCACTTTGAGCCATCCCTCTTCAGGCTTAAATAAACCAGATTGCTCTTTTCCCCTACGCACCTTATTCTTATTGAACTTGCTAAGTGTAACACCCCTTACCCGCATTCTAGGCCGGAATCGGGTACGAGGCGTTACCGGACTTGACTTGCTTAATCATTCCACTTTAGGCTATAAAAATTCTCTCCAATTTAAAACTTTTCGTTCACCAGTGTAACGTCTCTATCATGGGTCAACGAGACCCATTACACCCACTCGGGATATCGAGGAACCATGCCGGAACCTTTCAAACACTTAGAAAATTTTCACCTAAACAGGGGCCACACGCCCGTGTGAAATGGGACACGCCCGTGTGCCCCTAAGACATGCCCGTGTCTTCCACCCGTGGTCAACATTGACTAATTTCACACGGCCTTGAAACGCCCGTGGCCCTGGCCTGTGTGCCAAACCTTGGCATTCTGACTTATCGACACGGCCTATACACACGCCCGTGTGCTTCAGCCGTGTGGTGACTCAAATCCCAAGTGCAAGGTGCAGACTTCACACGGCCTGGGCACACGTCCATATTCTAGCCGTGCCTCCCACACGGTCTAGACACACGCCCGTGTATCTACCCATATGGACAATTAGCAGGCTATCTACCAAGCCCTTTGCCACCCTAACTTGCTTATAAACATACACCATCATATGACATTCTCAATTCATAGATTATAACTATTGAATTATCACATTTAAACCATAAAATGAAGTTGTCGTCCCATACACGAGGGAGAACTATTTCTGGTATAATTACAAACGACTTAAGCCATCATCTATGGCTATACACAATCGAACCATAAACTCTCTTAGGCCAACACATTTGGCTATATCAACTATGACTTAATCAAATTTAAATACTATCCCTATACATTCCATGACTCATAAGGACTTGAAACCTCATACCCAGTGTCTGCTCGATAGTGTGAAAACATCTCCGGCGATCTCCAACTCGAGCTAGTTAAGTTAACCTATAAGAGATGGGAAAAGAAAAGGAGTAAGCAATAATACTTAGTAAGTTCATATGCAATTACTAATCAATTATTGGTACCCATCGATTATATACAATCACAAGGTATTTTAATGAGTTCTACTCATAAACTCATGGTTACTTATTCAATCATTCATAATGCTTACTTATTCCGTCTCTTACCACGTTCTAATCATGTCTCGAGCTTAAGGCTCGCATTCATTAACTTACATCCCTGCACTTAGCACCACATAGTCACATGATACAACACATCGTAACTTCTCAATGAATTATTCATACTACCAGTCACTCGGTGGTTTTGCACTTAGCCTACCATCGATCTTTAATAGGGTGGTATCGCACATAGCCCACCATCAATCTCTAATAGGGTGGTATCGCACATAGCCCACCACTTGTCACTAAACTCGATGGTATCGCACACAGCCCATCGGTAACAAAGAATATGGTGGTAATGCACACAGCCCACCGTTAATAATATTGTTGATGGTATCGCACTCAGCCCATCACTAAAAATTAATAAGGTGGTATCGCACATAGCCCACCGTTATTATACATTCACGGATATTATCCACATGCATTTCCCTATTTCAAATGTTCATCCGAAAACATCCTCACACACTATCATTCTTACTTAGATTTCTACAATAATCATTTGCTTTCACGCAAGGCATTTATAAATACAACATATGCAATTAAGATGCATCATGCACACATGACCCACTATGGGTTCATCATATACCAATTTCACCTTGATTTAGTTCTAACACATACCTGTACCTCTCATGATACAACCATATACATTCTCGTTTTCAACATACCTGTTGAATCACTCAAATTGTTAAATAACACTTTTGAATCTCATACATATAATCTCACCTCGACATCGTGCCCCCAATAGGGTCTCACATGAAATATCATATCGATGCCATGTCCCTGACATGGTCTTATTCAATATCTCACACCGAGGCCATATTCCAAATATGGACTTATACGAGACCTTAATTATCGTCATATCTTACTATTTGCTTTCCCACTATTCTTAGATACAATTCTCTTGACATCTCGTCAAAACATATTTAATACACCCATAGTGTAATTATACATTCCATACAAAATTGGAATATTAAATACTTCACTTAGAGTTGCATAATTTAGCACATGAACTTACCTCGATACCGAAAAGGGTAGAAGAAAATCTATTTGTCCATATTTCTCTTTTCTCCCGTTCTAGGTCTGAATCTCTTTTCTTCGATCTAGAACAATAGAATTTTACTCATTTAATCACTCATAAATCATAATACATCATAATCTACACTTAGGCAAAAATGACTATTTTGCCCTTATACTTTGGCAAAAATTACGATTTTGCCCCTAGACTCGTAAATCACTTTTCATCACATTTTCTTATCAAACAAGCCTAGCTGAACAATTAATCCTCTTACAACATTTCATAATTCCAACTATTTCATGCATTAATGAACAAATTATAACATTTGCATCTTAGTCCTAATTAGGTGTTTCGATGATAACACCTTTCACAAAAGTTGTTTCTCATCACTTTAACATTCATTTTCTTCCATAAAAACTCAGCAACCAACATAAACTCTTTCATGGCAAGTCCCTAGACTCTCAACTATATTGCAAATTAGTCCCCTCATTAGCTAGCTTAAGCTTTGGGGACTCCAAAAGTACAAAAATTATCAACTAAAACCATCAAAATCACTTACTTGAAGAGAAAATGAGTTGCTGAAATTTTCAAGCTTTCAAACCCTTAAGCTTGCTGATATTTTCGGTTGGAGAAGAAAACAAAATGAAAAGATGATAGCCTTGGCTTATTTCATCTTATTTTATTCATTTTGTCAACTAATACCACCAACTTTTGACCAAAATAAATGCTCTTGTCCCCTATGCATACTATGGCCAGCCAACTCACTTAAAACAAGGCCAAATTGCACATTTGGGACCTCCAATAAATATTCTATAGCTATTTGGCACCTCTAGCAATTAAAATAGAACATTCGCACTTTATGCGATTTAGTCCTTTTTCATGATTAGGCAAAAAATCGCTAAAATTAAAGCACCAAAATTTCCATGAACCATTATAAACATGTTATTACACATAAAATATCATGGAAATAATTTTCTCTAACCTCAGATTAGTGATCCCGAGATCACTGTTTCGACTAGCCCCTAAATCGGGCTTTTACACTAAGAGTAATTGAAGCTTCCCCACTTCTATCTTTTATCCTTTACACACGCATCCATGGCTTATGAAACACTCTATAATTTAGGGTTAGAAGTTTTGAGGTTTGTGGTTAGGGTCAGTGAGCGGGTTGAGCAATTGAATTTGTTGTCGCGTTTTGATGTTAGAATGAGTCTGTTGGTTCGGTGGTAGGATGTGTATTAGTTTACCTCTGGGTTCTGGGTTCGAGTCCTCATGTGTGTGTTTTAAGGAATTATTATTTTTACTTAAATTTGTTTTAAGTTTTAAAATATTTATTTATTTATTTCAAATCTTATTTTATTTTATTTTTATTTCAGAACCCAACCATTCCACATTCTTTTCCCACTTTATTTCTCTGTAACTTTTCTGTAATTCCTTTTTTCTTCTTTCTTCCCCAAAATTTAGTTTTCTTGTAATTCTTTGATTCTTCAATTTTATCGTTACTTGTCATCTGTTAAGAGAGTTTTGTCTTCGTGTGTTCGTTTAATCCGAGGTGAAGAAGGTTTAGAATGGTTTGGTGGAGTGAATCGAACAGTTCGTGGTGCTGGGAATCGCGATTTAAGGTGTGTGTTTTGAACCTATTTAAATTTGCTATCGAATCGCTGTTGGATTCTATGGAATTCGACGACCCCTTGAGTGTTTCTGAAATTAAGGTGAGTAGGGGTCGTTTTGATGGTGGATTTCTTGATTTCCAAGTGATTTTGGTTTGGGTTTTAGCACTACTGATGTAGGTATTCGTTTCATTGAAGAAGTTCGTGTTTTTAGGCTGTTTTAGGGTGGTTTCGTGACCACACAGGTGGCCACACGGGCGTGTGCCGCAAACGGGCGGTCCATACGGCCGTTTTCAATTGGGAATTAGGGTTTTTAGGTAATTTTTGGTGCCACATGGCCATATGGCTTAATTTGAGGATTTTAGTCGATGTTCACACGGGCGTGCATTTTGGATACACGGCTGTGTCCCGCAGGCACATGGGCGTGTGTGACTTCCACATGGCTGTGTCTGCCCTGCACCTTTTTTTTAGAAATTTTGGGCAGTGAGTTACACAGGCTATTCACACGGCCATGTAACTCGGTCACATGGGCATGTGTTTCCTCCACACGGGCATGTGGACCACTACATGGCCTAGGCACTTCTACACGGTCGGGGCACACGGCCGTGTGGCTCTATTTCATAAATTTTTATACTAAGTCATAAACAGACCTATTTAATGTGTCTATGTATCCGACTCTCGGTTAGGCCTCTGTGAGTGTGTTGGGACTCTGTTTTCAGCTTAGGTTTGTGTGTATATTTACAATTATCGGGTGGATGTCAATTGCTTGTCAAGTATTAATATGATCTGATAAATGTGTTTGAAATGCTACTGGTTATCGTTTGTGAAAAGTGTGCCAACACTACTGGTTCTAAAATTGTTCGTCTGAGTATGTGTAATCTGCTTCTGTATGATTGTCTGTAAGTTGTGTGCATTGTGCATTTGCATGAAAATTCTGGGATTTGGTTGTGAGGAGAAGGAAGTCTGGTTCAGCAGTTTTAACTGCAATACTTTTGTACAGCGGTTTATCGCACTGTACTATACATATGCAAGCTCAGCTGCATAATGTTATTTTAGTGGCATAGTTCCACATTTCGTGGTTTGTAGGGTGGATGAGCCTTTTATGGTTTTATGTGGTGTGCAGGGTGGACGGGCCTTCTGTAGCCCTTATGTGGCATGCAGGGTGGTTGAAGTGGTGTTCAGATAGTTGGGTGGGTTTTGACTTGTTGCATACGGTTTGCATTGAGCATATGTGTCTGATTATGATTTTTTACTTACCGCAAACATTCTGCATTAGAATACATGTTTGTTTGTCTGAATTTGGGCTTGTGAAATAAATTGTATCTGCTAATAAGCTTAATCTTGCATGATTAAGTAACATGAGTATTTGAAATATTGTAATCGTGATTTATATGACCAATGAAATGTTTCGTATATTTGGCCGTTTGATCGAGATTTTCATAGTTTTTTCGTATACTGGTTTGATTCTTCGTCACTTGCTATTTACTTTTGGTTTAGACTCACACTGAGCTCGTGTAGCTCATCCCTTAGTTTTTCCCCTTTTAGGTACTCTCGTATTCAGTAGATGGACTCGGCATTCTAGAGGTCTCAGATGGATAAGTTTCAAATTGGTTAAATAAAGTGTTTTGTTTCAATTCTTAATTTTTCAAGTTGTTCTGGACTGTAAGTAATTATAAGAACTGTGGTATAAGTTTTATTTTGGGATTTTCGTAAATTGTTGTTTGGGACTGAATTTCAGAAACCATGGATTTATATTTTCGAATGTTTTTAATGTAACTTAAATTTTCTATTTTGAAACCCAAATGGTTAAATGATTTAGCTCAAATGTAGCGAACTGTGTGTGAAATGAGATTTTAACATTTCGTTTTGTAAAATTGCTACAGATCACTTCGGTGATCAATGTAACCTCTGATATTCGGGTAAAATTTCTAGGCCGAGTTTTAGGGTGTTACATTTAGTGGTATCAAAGCCAGATTTGCAAAAAATCGGCCTGTGGTTTTACGTATCCATTTGCGCGCATGTTCGTTTTAAAAAAAATGTACCATAGTGTTTTGAAATGATTTGAGTTTTGGAAATGTTTTACGAAAATGAGATGTTTGAGACTCCGATATTGGTCCGTATGAAATTCTGAGACTGTAAGTTTAACTCAGTAAAAAATTGAACTGTTGTGTTTAGACATTTATTTGTGTTTGGTTTCGGAATTCAGATTCTTTAAGTTTAGTTACGAGACTGATATGGATTCTGGTGGTAAGCAAGATCGTGAGGATCAGCCTGGTGAGATTCTCAAGGAGTTGTCTACTTCTCCAGGACGTGTGTTTGTTGAGGAGTCAAAAGTCAATGTGGTTTCGCCAGCTACGGGTAGCGATAACCTGGAGGTTGGTACTGTGGCATTGACTCGAGTAGTGAGAGAGGTTCTAGAGAAAGTTTTCGAGGATAGTTTAGAGAGAAATAGAGAGTTGGTTCAAGGTAGGTGTGTGGACTGTGGTAAGAAAAGAGATCGTAGTCCTTCGAGGTTGGAGCCTCGGTCTGCGAAGCGTGTGAAATCGCAATTGAGTGTCAGTAAAGGTAGTATGGAAGGTTCTAGTAGTTGCGCGGATGTTTCGGTCTGTGGGCACTGTAAGAAACGCCATCCGGGTGACTGTTGGAAAAAGTCGGGGGTGTGTCTCAGTGGCGGGTCTACAGAGCATCGCGTTAGAGAGTGTCCTCGATGACATTGAGTCAGGTATGGTTGCAGGTTACTGTAATTTTGTGTGTTATTGATGAGAATGATAGTGATCGTATATTCGTTGGCTATGTGTGTTTTTTTTGTGAACGGTTTGATTGTCTATTCATTGGAAAGTTGTTATGTGTGTGTGTTAGTAAGTTAAGAATGCTTCCGTTAGAAATTAAGCATGGTATGGTAGTGCTTTGGGATTAGAGTGCGCAGCGGGAGCATAGTGGTGGAGCTTATGTTAGATGTCTATTCTGTTAGCGGGAAATTTTGGGGACGAAATTGTTTTAAGGAGGGGTGAGTTGTAACACTCCGAAATTTGGGGTTAGAAGTTTTGAGGTTTTTGGTTAGGGTCAGTGAGTGGGTTGAGCAATTGAATTTGTTGTCGCATTTTGATGTTAGAATAAGCCTGCTAATTTGGTGGTTGGATGTGTGTTAGTTTACCTCTGGGTTCTGGGTTCGAGTCATCATGTGTTTGTTTTAAGGAATTATTATTTTTTACTTAAATTTGTTTTAAGTTTTAAAATATTTATTTATTTTAAATCTTATTTTATTTCAAAACCCAACCATTCCACGTTCTTTTCTCACTTTAGTTCTCTATAACTTTTCTGTAATTCATTTTTTCTTCTTTCTTCCCCAAAATTCAGTTTTCTTGTAATTCTTTGCTTCTTCGATTTTATTGTTACTTATCGTCTGTCAATGGAGTTTTGTCCTCGTGTGTTTGTTTAATTAGAGGTGAAGAAGGTTCCGAATGGTTTGGTGGAGTTAATTGAACGGTTCGTTGTGCTGGGAATCGTGATTTAAGGTGTATGTTCTGAACCTGTTTAAATTTGCTATCGAATTGCTGTCGAATTCTATGGAATTCGATGACCCTTTGAGTGTTTCTAAAATTAAGGGGAGTAGGGGTCGTTTTGATGGTGGATTTGTTAATTTCCATGTGATTTCGGTGTGGGTTTTAGCACTACTGATGTAGGTATTCGTTTCATTAAAGAAGTTCGCATTTTTGGGCTATTTTAGGGTGGTTTCATGACCATACGGGTGGACACACAGGCGTGTGTCACATACGGGTGGTCCACACAGCCGTGTTCAATTAGGAATTGGGGTTTTTAGGCAATTTTTGGTGCCACACGGCCGTGTGGCTGAATTTGAGGATTTTAGTCGATATTCACACGGGTGTGTGTTTTGGACACACGGCTGTGTTTCGTGGGCACATGGGCGTGTGAGACTTCCACATGGCCGTGTCTGCCCTGTACCTTATTTTAGAAATTTTGGACAGTGAGTTACACGGGCTACTCACACGGCTATGTAACTCGGTCACATGGGTGTGTGTTTCATCCACACGGGCGTGTGGACCACCACACGAGCGTGTAGACCTCCACAAGGCCTAGGCACTTTTACACGACCGGGCACACGGCCGCGTGGCCCTATTTCGCAAATTTTTGTACTAAGTCATAAACTGACCCGTTTAATGTGTCTGTGTATCTAACTCTCGGTTAGGCCTCTGTAAGTGTGTTGGGACTCTGTTTTTAGCTTATGTTTGTGTGTATATTTACAATTATCGGGTGTATGTTAATTGTTTATCAAGTATTAATATGACCTGATAAACGAGTTTGAGATGCTACTGGTTATCGTTTGTGAAAAGTGTGCCAACACTATTGGTTCTGAAATTGTTCATCAGAGTATGTGTAATCTACTTCTGTATGATTGTCTGTAAGTTGTGTGCATTGTGCATTTGCATGAACATTCTGAGATTTGGTTGTGAAGAGAAGGAAGTTTGATTCGACAATTTTAACTACAATAATTTTGTACAACAGTTTACCGCGCCGTACTATACATATGCAAGCTCTGCTGCATATTATTATTTCAGTGGCATAGTTCCACATTTCATGGTGTGTAGGGTGGATAAGCCTTTTATGGTTCTATGTGGTGTGCAGGTTGGACAGGCCTTCTATAGCCCTTATGCGGTGTGCAGGGTGGTTGAAGTGGTGTTCAGATGGTTGGGTGGGTTTTAACTTGTCGCATACGGTTTTCATTGAGCATATGTGTCTGATTATGATTCTTTTACTTGCTGCATACATTCTGCATCAAAATACATGTTTGTTTGTCTGAATTTGGGATACTTGTGAAATAAATTGTATCCGCTAATAAGCTTAATCTTGCATGATTAAGTAACATGTGTATTTTAAATATTGTAATCGTGATTTATATGACCAATGAAATGTTTCGTATATCTGGCCGTGTGATCGAGATTTTCGTAGTTTGTTTGTATATTGGTTTGATTTTTCGCCACTTGCTATTTACTTTTGGTTTAGACTCACACTGAGCTCGAGTAGCCCATCCCCTAGTTTTTCCCCTTTCAAGTATTCTCGTATTCTATAGATGGACTCGGTATTCTGGAGGTCTCAGACGGATAAGTTTCTAATTGGTTAAATAAAGTGTTTCGTTTCAATTCTTAATTTTTCAAGTTGTTCTAGACTATAAGTAATTATAAGAATTGTGGTATAAGTTTTATTTTGGGATTTTCATAAATTGTTGTTTGGGACTGAATTTCAAAAACTACGTTTTTATATTTCTGAATGTTTTTAATGTAACTTAAATTTTCTGTTTTGAAACCCAAATGGTTAAATGATTTAGTTTGAATGTAGCGAACTGTGTGTGGAATGAGATTTTAACATTCCGTTTTGTAAAATTGCTATAGATCACTTCGGTGATCAATGTAACCTCCGAGATCCGGGAAAAATTTCTAGGCCGAGTTTTAGGGTGTTACAGATTAGGTTCCATATGCTTCATTACAACATTACATCTACCTTTCCAGATCAACCAACATGCAATTGGAACTTGTACATTCAACAACTATAACTCATCTTTCTTCAAACCCTTTATATTAACCATTTTCATTAACCATTCATCAACTCTTCCCACTCTATCCCTTTTCACCTTATACCCTAGACCAAACTAAATAAGCTTAATCCACTCACATAACAATAAAATATGCTCGATTGTCTCCTTTTCATTTCCATAAATCAAACATTTAAGAGACTCTCTTATCTTTCTTCTCCAAATATTCTTAACAGTAGCCATATTATTACCACAAGTTCTCCACAAAAAAAGTTTTAATTTTTGTTGGTGAACTTAAAGCTCTCCACATTATACTTTATTGTCAATAACATGTGAGCTAAATGTTTTCTTAACCTTCCTTTCCTTTAAACAGTGATACCCTTCCAAGCCACCATCATTTCCAAGACAAATTAGCTTGTCATGTCCTTCACTTTTCCCCATAGGAAGCTTCTCATTTGCTTGAACTTGGTCCTCTGTCAAAAAAGCCCTTATTACATTCAAATCCCACTCCCACTTCTCCTTGTTTATTATTTTAGCAACCTTCTAAAGCATTTGATAACTTTCTCCCACTGGTTGCCCTAACTTTCATTCCTCAAGCCATCTATCATTCCAAATGTTAATGCTCCACCCATCCAAACTTGGCACAATAGCTCATTCTTCAAGAAATCTCTTCCTTCAAGAAGATTTTCTTAAGCCCATAATGTAACACCCCTAGCCCAACCCAATCATCAGGTCTGAGCTATAGGGTGCCACATTAGTTGTTAGAGCAACTACATTTAAATACAATATAAATTCATTAACAAGATCATCATATCATTACTGTTGGAAAAAATCCGGTTTGAAAACGGTTTTCTTGCACAGCGAAAAATTTAAATTTTAAAAATCAACCCGGTTTGTGATATTTATAGCAATAAACCTTAATCGAATACATACCTTTATTTTTGAATAAGCGAATCCTTGATGTTTTTCAGCTTTCAACCAAACGATCTTCTCCATTATTCTCGTACCACGGACTGCTTTGAGTGTGGGCTCGAATCAATTGAATCAAAACACAGAACTAGAAAAAGTTTTCCTTTTGGGGTGAAAACAAAAATTTTCTCTTCTTTAATAGAAACCAATAAAATTATTATTCTGGAAAAATATATTTTAAAGTTGAGAATAAACTCTCTCTATTTTTCGGAAGAATAACAATCTCTCAAAAGTTTTGTTAATAGCTCTACCATCTATTTATAGAAAGAGAAAGTAGAACCCTTGTAGAGTTGTAGAGGTTTATTTTAAATAGAAAAATAACATCCTACTTAGAGTAGGAGAGGGGTGAATGACTCACCCTTATATTTCTACTAGGGTTGCCGCCCCCTTCATGTTATATGAGGGGTTTTGGGCTTATCTCACATCGGGTCCAATTACAAGTACTTCTTAGGCCTTTTTGACCCAGTAATCTGTAATATGATTCAACCCGATTCAATTTTTCTATTTCCCAAAATAAACTTTAATATTTACGTATTAAATAACTTTCTCATCTCAATTTTTACCCTTAGTAAAATTTTAACGATTTTACCCTCAGTAAAATTTTGAGAAAATTCATTCAATATGTCACAACTCAACATGTTCACTATGACCGAATGGCTTATTTTCATTTTTGGGCTTCACAATAATCCAAAAACATAAACTCATTCTTCCATCGTTTTTTAAGTAATCCTATAAAGGATTGCAAATTCCCATTTTTCATTTTCATTTCCATTTTTGGGAACCTGCATTTGTTTCCAAATGATTCCATTTTTCCATTTCAGAGAAAACCATAATCACCCCTAGATGTTTCCCATTTCTCTTTTTCTATTCATTTAGTTCATTTCTATTCAAACACACAATTCATTTATGGTTTCAACGAGCTAGCGAAGGGACCAATTGGACATATGTAGTTGAGGCTCAAATGATTTATTGTAATACCCTCTACCCGTATTCAACACCGGAATAGGGTACAAGGCATTACTAGACTTGTACGCAAACAATCAAACCACATCAAAACCCGACTTTCTATTTCCAATTAAAACTTTTGATAGCACATCTTAAACAAGCCTACAAGGCCTAATTTATGGTTTAAGAATGGTTCGGAATCAAATCGAATTCCTTTGAAGCTCTCCGAAAGACCTTGGAAATTTTTTCTCCAAACAGTCCACACGCCCGTGTGGAGGGAGGGGCACGCCCGTGTCACATATCACACGCCCGTGTTCGAAACCCGTGGTCGACACTGACTTGCATCACACAGCCTATCACACGCCCGTGTGTCTGGCCCGTGGTCGCCTCTGACTTGCATCACACGGCCAGTCACATGCCCGTGTCCTTCGACCGTGTGGCGAATTAAATTCCAAATTTAGGTGCAGACTTCACACGGCCTGGGCACACGCCCATGTCCCTGGCCGTGCCTTCCACACGGCTGAGACACACGGTCGTGTCTCTGCCCGTGTGTTTACTATAGAGCTTACTGACTTGTAAAAGTAACATGCAGGGGACACACGGCCTAGCCACACACCCATGGGGCTGACCGTGTGTCACACACGGCCTAGACACACGCCCGTGTGCCTACCCGCGTGGACAAGGACAAGGCTATTTGCCAAGCTCTTTTTATCACCCTAGCTCATACAAACATAAGTCACATTCAAATATCAATCCATTCAAACATGTCTTAATCAAGTAACCCAATCATGTACCACACATACACTCATGAATAACCTCATCTTTTCATAGATTAATAATAATAACGAGCCATCAACTATGGTCATTTACAAAAGAATTCATCTTAAAGGAGCCAACACATTTGGCCAAAACGACATAACATTACATTAAGTCTAGCCCCTATACATGCCATATTCAAAATGCTAAATCTAATTACACCAAGATGAGCTGATAGTGTAGGTGATCTTCCGCTTATCTTCGTATCCCGAGCTGGCTCTTTGACACTATAAAATAGGGGAAGAGAAAAGGAGTAAGCCTTAAGCTTAGTAAGTTTACATGCAAACAATAAGCATCATAACATATATATTTATCAATCAATGCTTTTCATATCAAGCAAGAACAAACCAAATTTCATAGTTATGCTTACTCATTTAATCTCTTACCATATTTCAACCATGTAGAAAGTATAATGCTCTAATTTATTTGCATGCATTCCCTGCACTCATTACCACAACATCCTATGAAACACATACTTAAACGATTTCTAAATGAATCATTTGGAATAATACCAAAAACTCGGTGGTTTCGCACACAGCCCACCATTAACCTATATTAGGGTGGTATCGCACATAGCCCACCAACAAGAATAATTATGGTGGTATCGTACTTAGCCCACCAAATGAAAATATAAATGATGGTATCGCACACAGCCCACCAACAATGATATTTACGGTGGTATCGCACACAGCCCACCAAATGATAATTACGGATATTTGTCCGTACTTACATTTCCATTCCGAGGTTCATACGAGAATTATTCATTATCTATCATTTTCAATCAATCTCATCAATGAGTATTTTCATCTATACAATGTATCAATAAGTAACAATCTACAAATTAAAGTTGTATTGTTTACACATAAACTTACCTCGGTGCAAAATGTGTTAATTTGCAGTTTAATCCGAAACCTTGCCTTTTCCTCGATCAAGGTTGTTTTCGCGCTCTTCTTGATCTATAATAATGAAATTCACTCATTCAATCACTTTATAAATCATAATACATCAAAATCTCTACTTAGGCAAAAATGACCATTTCGCCTTGCACTATGGCAAAATTACGATTTTGCCCCTAGGCTCGTAAATCATTTTTCATCACATTTTCTCATTAAACAACCTAGCTGAACATTTATTCCTGTTACAAAAACTTACAAAACCATTTATTTCATGCATTTATTACACAATTTCCATCTTTACAAATAAGTCCTATTTAGGAGCTTTCATGATAACTCCTTTCACAAAAGTTGTTTCTCATCTCACTAACATTCATTTTCTTCCATAAAAACTCAGCAAACAACATAAAATCTCTCATGGCATGTCCCTAAACTTTCAATCATTTTGCAAAATAGTCCCCTCATTAGCTAGCTTAAGCTTTGGGGACTCCAAAAGTACAAAAATTATCAAATAAAACCACCAAAATCACTTACTTGTAGAGAAGATGAGTTGCTGAAATTTCAAGCTTCAAAACCCTTACTCTTGTTAGTAATTTCGGTGGAAGAGGGAAGATGAATAGTGACAGATGATAGCTTCTTTTATTCATCTTATTTTATTCATTTTTATCACCTAATTTCACCAAATGTTGACCAAAAATAAATGCTCTTGCCTCCATTGTCTACATGGCCGACCAACACACTTATAATGGCCTAATTGCTCTTTAAGGACCTCCAATTTCATATTCTATGGCTATTAGACACCTCTACCTTGTATAATGGAACTTTCGCACTTTATGCGATTTAGTCCTTTTTCCCAATTAAGCATTAAATCACCAAAATTAATGCACCAAAACTTTCATACATCCATATAATTATGCTAAGACACATAAAATAATATGAAAATAATTTTCCTCAACCTCGAATTAGTGTTTCGAAACCACTATTCCGACTAGCCCCTAAATCGGGCTGTTACATTTATAATTAAGTTTTGGCTTTTCGCCTATTAATTATAAACTCATTTAGTCACAAAGTCATTCTACTATAGTATCATGACTGAGCTCTCCCCAACGACATAACATTACGAAAGCAACTACTCAGTGCTCGTCTAATAACCTTGTCATAAGTGTGTTACCTCATCAGATATTGCGAATTGTACAAGTATACACGTCGGATCAAGTAACAAAATGATGAGTGAGTATCGTTCCCACGAGAATCGAATTGAGGCACAAAAGTGGTCAAGTTATTATAATAAAATACAATTAATGCTATGGTAAAGCTATGGTAAGTATGCTGTGGCAATTAAAAGGAATAATGATGTATGCAATACATGGAATTAATGAATACTTGGAAATGCTATAGCAAAACGAGAGTAGAAATGTAATGGAAATTATGAGAATTACTATGGGAATATTATATAAAAGATCAAGTAAATAACTAAGAATGATATGGTAAAGATATGGCGGCAAAGAATAAAAGATATATGATGTTGATTTGGAAGGTCGAGATTACTAAAAATCTATCCTTACTGTAAATAATGTATCGACAAAATCATACTCAGTTTACTGCTTAGAAGAGTTTTAAAATGGTCTGCTTCTTTCGGCATTAATGTGGTACCCTGCATTGTTTTCCTTTTGTAATAACGTTGCTCAATGTCTAGAGTCTACTGCAAGTATCAGTCGATTACTTTCTCCTATCATTAAATTTTGATCCAACTAATCCAACCTTTTTAGAATTAGTTTTAGTTTATGAGCATGCTGACAGTCATCTATGTCTAGGGATTGCATGCATACAACTTAGAAATCAAACAATTGAATGAAACAGTAAATTGATTCAGATCTATGCTTCAACCATTAAAGAAAATAAAAGTTTCATCATGTAATCCCAACCCGATGAGATTTAGCTCATGATTTGGCACATAAAATTCAAAACAAAAATAACATCCAACACAATTTTCATCATTCAATTCACAGAAGAAAAAAGTAAGAAATACAGATGACTTCGGGAAGACAACTTTTGTTTGTCCAGTTTACACTCCAACAACACAATGTCCTGCGATGGCTGAGAGGGACTGCTTTTGTCTTCCTATTCTCATTTCTACTCAGCCATTACCATTTTTTTTCCTAAGGATCTCTTCCTTTTTTGTTCGCTCTTAAGGGTTTCCTCCTTTGGCTTTTTATAGCTTTTTCCCTAGGGTAAATCCAACAACCCATGTTTATCTTCTCCTCTTTTAAATTCTTTTTTCAACAACCCAAGATTATCTTCTCCTCTTTTTAAATTCTTTCTTTTTTCTAGGATAAAAACCAACAACCCAAGATTATTTTCTTATCTTCTTTAGGTAGATTTTTCTGGTACAAATATAGTTGGGCTGAAACTGGTATGCATTGAGTGTTAAGTCGGTCTTCCTAGAATTGCCACGGCATCCGTGTCGACAAAATGTCCAACCTTTTGCCCCGGTAAACCTTTACTCCTTAATCTCTCGTTTCTCAACTTGCACCTGCCAAACCACCAAACACAGCCCTACCATAAGCAATGAAAAGTACCTAATATTTAAAAACAGTCCAAGCTCCTAATGAAATGATGAAAATATGAATGAAATGTGTAACACCCCAAACCCGACCCAAACACTAAGACCGGATCTGGTATGTCACATAAAAGATTATTATAAAAAAAACTTCGTGATCGTCTGAAAATTTTGAAAACTCTTTTTCTAAAACTTCCAGTTCAGTAGTTCATTTTATAAATGTTGGAATTAGCCCAAATCTTGCGTTCAGGTGACGTTTGGAAACACTTGATGTTGCCTTAAGTTAACTAAAGGTTGATGTCTAGTTCGTTTGAAAATTTGTTGGTTAAGTTGTGAGAAAAGCTTTCGTTCGCATTTTATAAAGAAAACGTCTTACCGATTAAATTATAATTATTGTGTCCAAAGTCTAAACCAAAAGTAAACTAGAAATTGTTAGTGGCCTTATTACAAAACAAAATCCCCAAATTTTGAAAAAAAATGATAAATAAAAGCAAAGTTTAATTTTTAATATAAACCGTGCATGGCCACCTCGAAGTCCACTCCGGCCCAAATCCACTGAACTAAGAATCACCTGCAAAAGTTAAACAGAAGGGGTGAGTCATGAAGACTCAGTGTACAATTACCCCACATACCATAATTGGGCCTAAGCCCCTCATATATCAATCGGCCAAAGCCCAAACACTATAACATACCAGATAAGCAATATGATAACCCAGCCCAACCTAGTGTTCCAACCTCTACACTCCGCTCCAAATGTCCATCCTCAACACTCCTGTGGGGATTTCTACAATTGACCCTCCATCCACTACACTCCTCTTTGGCAGCCATGCTGACAGTCATGCTGCTCAAAGTCGATATAATGTGACAGAGTCACCGATATATGTTGCCTAGCCACCGAAATAATGTGACAGAGTCACCGATACATGTGGCACCGAGCCATCGAAATAATGTGACAAAGTCACCGATATACACTTCCCCTTAACATCATCAACATTTCCCCAATCCCATGCACATGCAATCATAGTGAAATGAATATAACATATAACAGCATACATAGGATGTTTAAAGCACATGCATAATCATGTTAACGATAATATTTATAAGACGTAAACGGAGAATAACTAACCTGTATTTCGTTTTTACCCTCCAAGGGTAACTCAATAACCCTTACCGAGTTTTTGGCTTTCAAGCAACACATATACTTTTTATATTTATCAAACAAAAGAAGGTGTGGGAATTACACACCTGTAAACGCGAAGGACAATACTCTCGGTATTGTCGATACTTCCACTAGAAGAAGCAATCGCAATCTGCCTATCTCAAGCAGATGTCCGTTCCCTACCACAACCCGACGGAAAGTCTCAGATCGCCGATATCAAGACGCTTTTTTAAACTTAGGGGCAGGGACTACGAGTCCAACCCCCTCCTTCACTTGACTGGAATTCGTATCCATGAAAGGATCTTGATCAGGAAAATAGGTTAAGACAAAGAGAAAGATAGAAAGAATAGGTACCCAAATCGAAGAAGTTTCTTACCTTGATCACAAGAATCCGAATGATAGAAGACTTGGCCTAAGAAACCAAATGAGTCCCTAAATAATCACCATGTTAAAATCGACTCTCAAAATAGAACAAAGGAAGTGGCCTTTCGGCCCAACAAATCGATAAAGACCCCTTACCACCCATTCGGCCAACACCCAACTTACCAAGATCCCCTCGAAAGCAGGCCACACGAAGAAGAGATAATGGAGATACGCCCTTCTACAATCGGTCAGTGCCCAAATAAGTGAGTCAGAAACTTCGGTTTAACCAACCCAAAGAGAGAAAGGAAAAAGAACGAGAAGAAAAGAGAAGAAGGCTCCTTACCGAAACAAGAGTATGACGAATGGAGAATCTATATTCGGCTATTAGCAAAATCAAAAGAAAGAGTGCCCTCAATTGCCATAAAAAGGGATTTGACTTCCTCAAAATATGAATAAATAAAAGAAAAGAGAGAGTAAAGGTAAGGGATAAGATTCGGCTAAGGCACTTACAAGTTCAGTTATGAAGAAGAAACAAGTAGCAATTGGACTAGGGAGATTCGGCTATTTTCAAAGAAACAAGAAGGAGAAGAAATTGAGTAAGGGTGTTGCAGTTTTGGTAGAAAAGTGATGAATCAATGCTTGAAAGAAAAAAAATGCAAAAGAAGTGAAAGAGAATGATATTGGAAGAAAATGAAAAAGAACCAACACAAGCACCTACTTGGGAACGATTTCGGCACTATACTTCCAGATGACCGAACATGCACAACAAAAATGCCTAAAAGCTACAAATGAAGGTTCGGCCCCTACCTACTAAGTTAAACCGTACACACACACCTCCCTCACCTTCCCAAAATCGGTCACACTCTCCCTCTCACCACATCCTATGAATTCTTCCACTTTTCACTCTCCACTCCCCATTTGAAAACTCCCAACAACTTTGACTCCTTCAAACCGCCCACAACCCCTCTTGTCCATCCATTCAAGATGTTTGACTCATTCAACTCCCACACACCAAAGTCCTAGCCGAATCCACCTCTCCTCCACCATGGCCCAAAAAGAAACTCCAAAATGCAAGCTAAGAGACTCAAACCTGCTCCCTTCTCCTCCAAGCTCCCCTTGAGGCGTCATCCCCCCTTGATTCCTAGGCATCACTTACCACTCTTCCACACCCCTTTTTGTGTTATCGATTACACACAATTATACATAAGACCTACCTCCACAAGTTTCCCCCCAAAAGTGCCCTAAAACAAAAATTTAACCAAGGCTCCGGCTCAAACCCGAGCCTTCCTAAGACCCCTAAACACGTCCAAATAGCAAGCAGAACAAGCCAAACACACAGAAACATGAAATGCGGAACCCCCTAACTTGGGATGTTATAGTTCTACCCCCCTTAAAGAAATTTCGGCCTCGAAATTTACCTGATCAAAAGAGATGAGGGTATTACTTTCGCACCACATCCTCCGGCTCCCACGTGGCTTCCTCTGCACCGTGATTTCGCCACAAGACTTTAACCAACGGAACGGATTTCCTCCTCAGCACCTTAACATCTCGATCTAAGATCTGCACTGGTTCCTCTTCGAAAGACAGGTCTGGCCTTACCTCAATCTCCTCCATCGACACAATGTGAGACGGATCAGAACGGTAACGTCTCAACATCGAGACATGGAACACATCATGTATCTGTCTCAATTCCTGAGGTAACTCAAGCTGATACGCCACTGGTCCCATACGTTTTAATACCCGATAAGGCCCGATGAACCTGGGACTTAGCTTGCCCTTCCGTCCAAACCTCAGAACTTTCTTCCAAGGCGAGACCTTTAGGAAGACTTGATCTCCCACTGCAAATTCTATTTCCCTACGCTTCAAATCTGCATACTATTTCTACCTGTCGAAAGCTTCCTTCAACCGAGCCCGAATTATCTTAACCTTCTCCTCCGTCTCTGAGATCGATTTTGAACCCAACAACTGTCGCTCACCTAATTCTGTCCAGCAGGTAGGGGTACGACACTTACGACCATACAGTGCTTCATAGGGTGCCATCTAAATACTGGATTGGTAGCTGTTGTTGTATGCGAATTCTCAACGGTAGAAAATCCTCCCAACTACCCCTGAAGTCAAGAACACAGCCTCTCAACATGTCTTCCAAGATCTAAATTACCCTCTTAGACTGACCATCAGTCTGTGGATGAAATGCCGTCTTTGAAATCGATCTTGTACCTAACGCTTGATGTAAAGCCTTCCGAATCCGCGACGTAAACCTAGGGGTCTCGTCCGATATGATAGACACGGGTACCCTATGCAACCTCACAATCTCGCCACATACAACTTAGCCGCTTCTCTGCAATGAATAGTCGACACGAAAAGGTATGAAATGGGCAGACTTCGTCAACCGATCAATAATCACCCATACCGAATCTTTCTTATTAGGCGTAAGAAGTAACCTGCTAACAAAGTCCATCGTTATTCTCTCCCATTTCCACTGTGGAATCTTCACTGACTGTAATAACCCTGAAGGAAACTGATGTTCTGCTTTCACCTGTTGACACGTCAAGCACCTACCCACAAACTCGATGATTTCTCGCTTTAACCCAGGCCACCAAAACTGTTCGCGTAAATCTCGATACATCTTACTCCCACCAGGATGCATACCGTATGGGCTACAATGTGCCTCCCGAAGAATCATCTGTCTCAACTCATTATCCTTCGGCATGCAAACCCTTTCACGAAAGCACAATACCCTATCACTGTTCGAACTATAATCCTCTACCCCACCATTCTGTACTTGCAAAAGTCGAGCACTTAACACATCGTCCAATAACCGTTTCTCCTTAATCTGGCTTACCCATGTCGGCTTCACCTGAAGTTCAGCTAGCAAACTTCCATCATCATACAAGCTGAGATGAGCAAAAATTGCCCTCAAATCCGATATCACTTTCCGACTTAACGCATCCGCCACAACGTTAGCTTTACCCAGATGGTATTCGATCGAGCAGTCATAATCCTCCAATAACTCAATCCACCTCCGCTGCCTTAAATTCAACTCCTTCTGGGTAAGGAGATATTTTAAGCTCTTATGGTCGGTGTAGATAATAGACTTCTCCCCATACAGGTAGTGTCTCCAAATCTTCAGGGCGAACACTACCACAGCTAGCTCCAAGTCATGCGTGGGATAGCTCATCTCATGCGGTCTTAACTGCCGAGACGCATATGCAACTACCTTCCCTTCTTGCATCAACACACACCCTAACCCCGTGTGCAAAGCATCACAATAAACAACGAACTCCTTCCCAGCCTCAGGCTAAATCAATACTGGAGCCTCCGTCAAAATCCTCTTCAACTTCTCAAAGCTTTCCTGCTGCTTGTCAGCCCAAACAAAAGTAACCCTTTCCGCAACAACTTAGTTAAGGGTGATGCAATCAAGGAGAATCCCTCAACAAACCTTCTGTAGTACCTGGCTAACCCAAGAAAACTTCAAATTTCTGCTACAGACTTCGGCGGCTTCCAATCCAGAACAGCTTCGATTTTTCAGGGATCCACCCTAATCCCCTCCGCAGAAACAACATGCCCTAAGAAGGTAACTTCCCTCAGCCAAAATTCACACTTGCTGAATTTGGCATACAGTTGCTTTTCTCTCAAAATCTGCAGAACCACCCGAAGATGCGAATCATGCTCCTCTTCCGACCTTGAATAAACCAAGATATCGTCTATGAATACCACGACAAACCGATCCAGATAGGGTTGGAATAATCGGTTCATCATATCCATAAACGCAGCTGGTGCATTCGTCAACCCGAACGACATCACTAAAAACTCATAGTGACCATAACGAGTTCAAAACGCCGTCTTATGAATGTCCGCCTCCTTGACCTTAAGCTGATGATAGCCTGACCTCAAATCTATCTTCGAGAAGACTGAAGCTCTTTTAAGCTGGTTGAACAAATCGTCAATCCTCGGCAGCACGTACTTGTTCTTAATCGTCAACTTATTTAACTGGCGATAATCAATGCACATTCGCATCGACCCATCTTTCTTCTTTACGAATAACACCGACGCTCCCCACTGAGATACACTAGGTCGAATAAATCCACGATCCAACGGCTCCTGGATCTGAGCCTTAAGTTCTACCAGTTTTTTCGGTGCCATCCTATATGGGGCGATGGACACCGGAGCCGTACCTGGAAGTAGTTCAATTCCAAATTCCACCTCGTGATCCGGAGGCAACCTCGGAAGCTCTTCAAGAAAGACATCCTCAAATTCCTTCACTGTTCTAACCTTCTTTACAGACACTTCTTTTGCATCCAAGGTACTAATAAAAGCTAGGAGTGCCTTGCACCCTTTATGAACCATTTTAACAGCCCTTAATGCAGAAACCATGTTAGACAAATAATTCCTTCTTTCTCCTATCACAACCACCTCTTCATCCTCTGGGGTTCTCAACACCATTCGCTTAGTCGTGCAATCCAAATTAGCACGATACTTAACCAGCCAATCCATGCCTAAGATAAGGTCAAACTCATCGAATGGCAATTCCATCAAACCTGCCGGGAATACTACTCCTTGAATTTCTAAAGCCACATCCCTAAACATCTTGTTCACTACTACGGATTGTCCTAAGGGGCTAACCACAGTCATTTCTCTAGCAGCAATTTCAGATTCTAAATTCAGAGTCTTAGATACGGTACAGGCAACATATGAGTGGGTCGATCCAATATCAATCAAAGCAGTAAATGGTTCATCAGCTATAAGAAACGTACCGGTTATAACGTCCGGTGCGTCGCCATCCTCTCACCGTCGTGCTGCAAAGACTAAACCCGGCTGTCTTGCATCTGCATTACCGACACCCCTGTTCGATGCTCCACAACCTCGGCCAAAACCATTTCCCCCTCTGATCGGACCACGACCCCTCGGCGGCTATTGTCCACCTCTTCCCGGCTGAACATAACCCTGGCTTACCGTCCGTGCCATAGTTAACTCTTGCGGACAATTCCTTATTAGATGATCCCTAGATCCACATCTGAAGCATCCTCTATCTCTTCCCCAACACTCCCCCGAATGTGATTTCCCACACTGAGCATACTGTCGAGACTGACCAGCAACCGGCATCCCAACTCGACCCGACCCATCAAACCTAGGCCTCTTTTGAAACCCCCAGATGATCCTGACGACCCAACACTCCTCTTATTTTTGCCCCTATCTCTATCCCTATTTTGCCTCTCAGTCCGCTTTACCTCTTCAGCTATTTTAGCTTTTCAACCAGAATGGCAAAGTCTCTCTCTCGCTACGGAGCTATCAATACTCTCAACTCGTCTCGCAACCCATCTTCGAACCATACGCAACGCTCATAATCAGTCGCAACTATCCCTCGGGCGTAACGGCTCAAGCGTAGAAATTCCGCTTCATACTCAGCCACAGATTTACCCCATTGAACCAGATTCAGGAATGCTTTCCTCTGGGCATCCACATAGCTTGCCCCAACATATTTCCCCTGAAATGCTGTTTTAAAGAAATCCCAATTAATTCGGTCCGCTGGAGTACCCTCTCTTACCGTGAGCCACCATTGATATGCCTCATCTCTAAGAAGAGACACTGCTCCTTTCAATTTCTCCTCTGCCGTGTAGTCTAGATCATCCATAATTTGCTCGACTGCCTCCAACCAATATTCAGCTACATTCGGGGCCACACCAGAAATACCCCTAAACATCTCAGCTCCATTTACTCGAAGTCGCTCAGGAATAGACTTTCGAGATACTGACCCAGTGCTTGCCCCAGCAACTCGCTCCAGAACCCGCAACATCGCTTGGGACAAAGTATCATCTCCACCAGTTCGGTCTTGAGATCCCGCTTCTGCCAGGGGTGATGCTGGCGCTTTACCTTTAGGCTCATATCTTGCTTCTGAGAATTCAGCCTCAACACCCCGGCTTCTACCATGGCCGCGTGTACCACGTCCACATCCTTTAGCACTCATATCTATCGTATTGTCTTAATCTGATTACAAATTTTATGAGTTAGCATTTCTTTCACTGTTTATCATCGAGTAGTCTTATGAAAATAGAGTTTAGAGGTAGTTCTTCGCAGAACCTACGTATATCTAAAGGTTTTCAATCTCTAGAGTTGCATTTTTTAATTCTAGCATTCATGGCATAACATAATTACTTCATACAAATCACCCAATTCAGTCAGAAAACTTACCGTACGGACTTGGTGCCGGAGACTCAGGTGCCATGCTTCCAGAAACATGTACATATATATATTTTTTTCTAACCCATTTTCAGACCAATTTTGAAAAACATTTTGAACCCAAAACCCATAGTCGAGTTTTGTAACTCGGCTCTGATACCATAATTGTAACACCCCAAACCCGGCCTAAACACTACGAGCGGATCTGGTATGTCACATAAAAGATTATTATAAAAAAAACTTCGTGATCGTCTGAAAATTTTGAAAACTCTTTTTCTAAAACTTCCAGTTCAGTAGTTCATTTTATAAATGTTGGAATTAGCCCAAATCTTGCGTTCAGGTGACGTTTGGAAACACTTGATGTTGCCTTAAGTTAACTAAAGGTTGATGTCTAGTTCGTTTGAAAATTTGTTGGTTAAGTTGTGAGAAAAGCTTTTCGTTCGCATTTTATAAAGAAAACGTCTTACCGATTAAATTATAATTATTGTGTCCAAAGTCTAAACCAAAAGTAAACTAGAAATTGTTAGTGGCCTTATTACAAAACAAAATCCCCAAATTTTGAAAAAATGATAAATAAAAGCAAAGTTTAATTTTTAATATAAACCGTGCATGGCCACCTCAAGTCCACTCCTAGCCCAAATCCTTTGAACTAAGAATCACTGCAAAAGTTAAATGGAAGGGGGGTGAGTCATGAAGACTCAGTGTGCAATTACCCCACATACCATAATTGGGCCTAAGCCCTCATATATCAATCGGCCAAAGCCCAAACACTATAACATACCGGATAAGCAATATGATAACCTTGACCCAACCTAGTGTTCCAACCTCTACACTCGCGCCCAAATGTCCATCCTCAACACTCCTGTGGGGATTTCTACAATTGACCCTCCATCCACTACACTCCTCTTTGGCGACCATGCTTGGCGGTCATGTCGCTCAAAGTCGATATAATGTGATGAGTCACCGATATATGTTGCCTAGCCACCCGAAATAATGTGATGAGTCACCGATACATGTGGCACCGAGCCATCGAAATAATGTGACAAAGTCACCGATATACACTTCCCTTAACATCATCAACATTTCCCCAATCCCATGCACATGCAATCATAGTGAAATGAATATAACATATAACAGCATACATAGGATGTTTAAAGCACATGCATAATCATGTTAACGATAATATTTATAAGACGTAAACGGAGAATAACTAACCTGTATTTCATTTTTACCCTCCAAGGGTAACTCAATAACCCTTACCGAGTTTTTGGCTTTCAAGCAACACATATACTTTTTATATTTATCAAACAAAAGAAGGTGTGGGAATTACACACACAGAACGCTGAAGGACAATACTCTCGGTATTGTCGATACTTCCACTAGAAGAAGCAATCGCAATCTGCCTATCTCAAGCAGATGTCCGTTCCCTACCACAACCCGGCGGAAAGTCTCGTACCGCCGATACCGCACGCTTTTTAAACTTAGGGGCAGGGACTACGAGTCCAACCCCCTCCTTCACTTGACTGGAATTCGTATCCATGAAAGGATCTTGATCAGGAAAATAGGTTAAGACAAAGAGAAAGATAGAAAGAATAGGTACCCAAATCGAAGAAGTTTCTTACCTTGATCACAAGAATCCGAATGATAGAAGACTTGGCCTAAGAAACCAAATGAGTCCCTAAATAATCACCATGTTAAAATCGACTCTCAAAATAGAACAAAGGAAGTGGCCTTTCATTTAACAAATCGATAAAGACCCCTTACCACCCATTCGGCCAACACCCAACTTACCAAGATCCTCGAAAGCAGGCCACACGAAGAAGAGATAATGGAGATACGCCCTTCTACAATCGGTCAGTGCCCAAATAAGTGAGTCGAAACTTTGGTTTAACCAACTCAAAGAGAGAAAGGAAAAAAGAACGAGAAGAAAAGAGAAGAAGGCTCTCATACAAACAAGAGTATGACGAATGGAGAATCTATATTCGGCTATTAGCAAAATCAAAAGAAAGAGTGCCCTCAATTGCCATAAAAGGGATTTGACTTCCTCAAAATATGAATAAATAAAAGAAAAGAGAGAGTAAAGGTAAGGGATAAGATTCAAGCTAAGGCACTTACAAGTTCGATTATGAAGAAGAAACAAGTAGCAATTGGACTAGGGAGATTGGCTATTTTCAAAGAAACAAGAAGGAGAAGAAATTGAGTAAGGGTGTTGCAGTTTTGGTAGAAAAGTGATGAATCAATGCTTGAAAGAAAAAAAATGCAAAAGAAGTGAAAGAGAATGATATTGGAAGAAAATGAAAAAGAACCAACACAAGCACCTACTTGGGAACGATTTCGGCACTATACTTCCAGATGACCGAACATGCACAACAAAAATGCCTAAAAGCTACAAATGAAGGTTCGGCCCCTACCTACTAAGTTAAACCGTACACACACACCTCCCTCACCTTCCCAAAATCGGTCACACTCTCCCTCTCACCACATCCTATGAATTCTTCCACTTTTCACTCTCCACTCCCCATTTGAAAACTCCCAACAACTTTGACTCCTTCAAATCGCCCACAACCCCTCTTGTCCATCCATTCAAGATGTTTGACTCATTCAACTCCCACACACCAAAGTCCTAGCCGAATCCACCTCTCCTCCACCATGGCCCAAAAAGAAACTCCAAAATGCAAGCTAAGAGACTCAAACCTGCTCCCTTCTCCTCCAAGCTCCCCTTGAGGCGTCATCCCCCCTTGATTCCTAGGCATCACTTACCACTCTTCCACACCCCTTTTTGTGTTATCGATTACACACAATTATACATAAGACCTACCTCCACAAGTTTCCCCCCAAAAGTGCCCTAAAGCAAAAATTTAACCAAGGCTCCGGCTCAAACCCGAGCCTTCCTAAGACCCCTAAACACGTCCAAATAGCAAGCAGAACAAGCCAAACACACAGAAACATGAAATGCGGAACCCCCTAACTTGGGATGTTATAGTTCTACCCCCCTTAAAGAAATTTCGGCCTCGAAATTTACCTGATCAAAAGAGATGAGGGTATTACTTTCGCACCACATCCTCCGGCTCCCACGTGGCTTCCTCTGCACCGTGATTTCGCCACAAGACTTTAACCAACGGAACGGATTTCCTCCTCAGCACCTTAACATCTCGATCTAAGATCTGCACTGGTTCCTCTTCGAAAGACAGGTCTCGCCTTACCTCAATCTCCTCCATCGACACAATGTGAGACGGATCGTAAGCAGTAACGTCTCAACATCGAGACATGGAACACATCATGTATATCTGTCTCAATTCACGAGGTAACTCAAGGCGATACGCCATGGTCCCATACGTTTTAATACCCGATAAGGCCCGATGAACTCGGGACTTAGCTTGCCCTTCCGTCCAAACCTCGTAACTTTCTTCCAAGGCGAGACCTTTAGGAAGACTTGATCTCCCACCGCAAATTCTATTTCCCTACGCTTCAAATCGCATACTATTTCTACCGCCGAAAGCTTCCTTCAACCGAGCCCGAATTATCTTAACCTTCTCCTCCGTCTCGAGATCGATTTTGAACCCAACAACCGCCGCTCACCTAATTGCGTCCAGCGGTAGAAGTCACGACACTTACGACCATACAAATTGCTTCATAGGGTGCCATCTAAATTTGGATTGGTAGCCGTACATGTTGTTGTATGCGAGTCGCCAACGGTAGAAAATCCTCCCAACTACCCCTGAAGTCAAGAACACAGCCTCTCAACATGTCTTCCAAGATCTAAATTACCCTCTTAGACTGACCATCAGTCTGTGGATGAAATGCCGTGCTGAAATCCAGTCTTGTACCTAACGCTTGATGTAAAGCCTTCCAGAACCGCGACGTAAACCTAGGGTCTCTGTCCGATATGATAGACACGGGTACCCTATGCAACCTCACAATCTCTGCCACATACAACTTAGCCAGCTTCTGCAATGAATAGTCGACACGAAAAGGTATGAAATGGGCAGACTTCGTCAACCGATCAATAATCACCCATACCGAATCTTTCTTATTAGGCGTAAGAAGTAACCTGCTAACAAAGTCCATCGTTATTCTCTCCCATTTCCACTGTGGAATCTTCACTGACTGTAATAACCCTGAAGGCAACTGTGCATGGCCACCTCGAAGTCCACTCCGGCCCAAATCCACTGAGCTAAGAATCACCTGCAAAAGTTAAACAGAAGGGGTGAGTCATGAAGACTCAGTGTGCAATTACCCCACATACCATAACTGGGCCTAAGCCCCTCATATATCAATCGGCCAAAGCCCAAACACTATAACATACCAGATAAGCAATATGATAACCCAGCCCAACCTAGTGTTCCAACCTCTACACTCCGCTCCAAATGTCCATCCTCAACACTCCTGTGGGGATTTCTACAATCGACCCTCCATCCGCTACACTCCTCTTTGGCAGCCATGCTGACAGTCATGCTGCTCAAAGTTGATATAATGTGACAGAGTCACCGATATATGTGGCCTAGCCAACAAAACAATGTGACAGAGTCACCGATACATGTGGCACCCAGCCATCAAAATAATGTGACAAAGTCACCGATATACACTTCCCCTTAACATCATCAACATTTCCCCAATCCCATGCACATGCAATCATAGTGAAATGAATATAACATATAACAACATACATAGGATGTTTAAAGCACATGCATAATCATGTTAACGATAATATTTATAAGACGTAAACGGAGAATAACTAACCTGTATTTCGTTTTTACCCTCCAAGGGTAACTCAATAACCCTTACCGAGTTTTCGGCTTTCAAGCAACACATATACTTTTTATATTTATCAAACAAAAGAAGGTGTGGGAATTACACACCTGTAAACGCGAAGGACAATATTCTCGATATTGTCGATACTGTAACACCCCTTACCCGGGTTCTACGCCAAAAACCGGGCTCGAGGCGTTACCTAACTC